>OY728143.1:23190000-24440000 GCA_963277665.1 Viscum album | reverse complement strand
GATACATAATATATATATATATAAGTTCAATGTAATTCATTGGAGTCAGTTTATAATAATTTTAGAGATATAAAAAATTTATTGAACATTTTACTGTCTTTTACCCACCTCCTAGGAGCATTTGCAATTGTACAAAAAACACAATTTTACCGCTTCTGTGAGTTGAATTTCAAAAATCGGAGAGACATGGTTAATATCAAGGAGTAAAATGTGGTTCAATAAGATAAAAATAATTTTTGGTGAATAGTAGATTTTACTTTTATTTAACACGGTTAAAAGTAAATAGGGTAATTAAAGGTAAAAATGATATTATTTTTACCCTAACACAAGTCCTAATTCTATTGGAAAAGTATAATTCGACCAAAAAACCCTTAGAAATATAATATTATCATTTAGGTCCACTTGGATTAGATTAGGACAGTTATTATTATTTAATTCAAAGAAGAGTTAAAAGAGTTAAAATCAATGTTTAATAACTAAAACATTTTTAATATAGAGTTATACATAAGATAAATTCGACTATAAATATTCATTAGAATGATAAACAGATTTCCTACATGTTGGTATTTTATTTATAATTTTTATACATTAAATAATTTAATTTATTTATGACACAATGATGATGTATTAATTACCTTATTAATGAAATATTAACATAATTGATGTTATAAATACCCAAATAAATGTTATTTGAGACTTTTCATAAATTACAATAATTTTATAGGTTAATATTACATGTTAGTATTGATGAAATTATCTTTGTTTAGAACTAATCATTCTGTAATGATTTTAACAAAAATCATTTACCAAATAGTGTCAAAATTGACAAAAAATAGTTTTTAAAACAAATATTATATTATTAATTGATATTATATTCCTAAGAATCTAAGGTTCGGCCACATGACATAGATAAGGTTATAAATATTAATAATGAAAAACTTGGGGTTAGTTTGTCTTGTCATAGTTTGTTTATTAACCATATAGTGTAAGAAAACAAGAAGACACAGTAAAGGTTAAATTATTTAACATAGAGTTAAATCTAAATGATAAGGTTAAAATAGTAACCTAAAATTGTCTAAAACCTATTGGATGAGAGTATTTAGACCCATACCAACTATATCTTCGAAATAAGTCACTTTGGAGCCATTATAAACCGAATATGCCTTTATTATAAAAAAATATTTTATGTTTATCCTAAAGTGCCCCTCTCCTCCCTTATAAAAGGTAACCTCCTACCTCTTCTCTTCACACAATTTTGAGCCTTCAAGATCTTCCATAACCTACCCATATCACTTATAAACTTACCTAGAATCATTATAGAGGTTATGGTATCTTCAAAATACCAACTCTAGTGCCTTAAGAGGAAGTTTAAAAGAGGTGTATCGAAGAAGAGGTAATCTCTTCTACCGATTCTTTCAAGTTTATTTATTCTTCAAATTATTTTTATTTAGTTGTTTCATTATAAAGTAATAACATCAGTATCAATAATATAGTGATATGTTATTATAAATATTAAACAACCCCATTTCGCATTCTATCCATCCTACAGAAAATGAAATCACCGCGCGTGTGTACGTACAAAATATCTTCTCCACGCCATGGTGTAATCTATTTTTCCATCACAAATTTACTTGGATGGGTATAATGATGTAAATAATAACTATGTATAGTTATTATAAAATCATAATGATTCTAAGATATTATATCAAACACTCCAATTCAATTCAATAATTATGGGAATGATATTATCACTCGTGCGTACGTACATATTACCGTCTCTACGACGCGATCAGATTAATTATCCATGTTAACCACTCAAGAATGATTATAAAGTATATATAATGAATTATAATGAAATATATTACATGATAAAGCTACTGGATTTATATATATATATGTGTGTTTTTGTGTGTGTCATCTACTTACTTCCATTCAAGTCAATAAAGAAAAGGAAAACAACGTTCATGCGTATGTACGGCCTTCCGTCTCCATGAATGAGGTATTTCAATTAATTTATCTATTTATATATATACTGAATATATATGATATATAAATAATTATTTACATTCTAGGAGTAATTAAATCATTATATAATTAATAATAATATCAAGAACAACAAGTCCAAACACGTGTAATAAATAAAACGATATTACCCAAAACGCTGCTTTAACATGGAATTTACAAGAGAACGGGTAATATAAAGTCATAAGTTAACCATATATGATATCATAAAAATGGATATTATTCTATAATAAGTCAATGAAATTATTTAAATAATTATATAGGAGGTTCGGATACGTACAAAGCATATCGGACCTAAGGTAAGGGAAAATCTCATAATCTCATTTTTATCAGAGATTGTTTATAATTAAGAATTTACTAGGGCATATTTATCATCCACATCCATGTTTCCACAATATGTAATATTATTTCTATCCTCATACAATTTTTTAAATCCATTTTTACCAATTGGTGAATTTTATTAAAAGATATTAATGGAATCTTTTGTTGTTTTTAGTACGAGTTACTTTTTGACTTTTTCGGCCAAAGTACGAGAAGAATGTTTTTTAACTTATACGGTATAAATGGATATTTTTTTATTATTTCATTGAAAATTATTTCCATGAATATTCCTTTACAAGTTTTCAGGTTTATTTTTAATTAACTTTTTTTAGTTTAAAATTGTATGACATGTTAAGAAAGGAAAAATGTTTTTGAAGTAGAAAGGATATTTTCCTCAAGAATGGAGTTCAAGTGTTTTATCAAAATTATTTTCCACTTAAGATAATATAGGGTTTTGTTTCTATCCATATTTTTAGATTTATTTGATTATGTTATGATGGAATTATTTTTATGAATTCCTTTTATCTTACATGGATTATGTTATGATGGCATGAAGTATAAGAATCCCATTTTTATTACATGGATTATGCTATGATATATGATTTAGGATTTTGTTGAACACATAATAATTGTATCATTATGAGATGTGTGGGACCTATATCTCCCTCCAATGCATTGGGTTATGATTTATATCTCATGAGATAGACATGTCTGGAACAATAAGTTAATCCGATTCAGTGTGGCTGGACTGGAATGAGGAGCGAACTCGATTCAGAAAGGGACTTTGTCCATCAAGATAGTCTTGGTAGCAATGCCTTGGATACTATGGAAATCATATCATGTGATTAATGGTTTTCCAAAATTACATGTTTATTCCCATGTTATTTTATCATGATTTATGCTCTTTTATGATATATGCCTTACGTACTTCCAAGATTTATGTCTTTGATCAAGATTTGGAGGATTATATTTTATGTTCAAGTTTTTGAATTCAAATATTTATGGATTGTTTTATGTTCTCTATGTTTAACCTTGCAGAGCATTTGATATGACCCTTTTTATGTTTTCTTTTCCCCAGGATTTAATGAATGGTTTTAGGTATGGAAAAAAGGGAAGATCTTTATGGGAGATGTTAAATATCATTCACCAAGATTAGAAGATTATTTTCCATGTTTCCAAAGACACTAAACTATTATGGTACTTTGGTGTCTATTTTTTTATTTATTATGTATTCCTCAAAAGTAATGTAATGTCTATGTACGTCAAGCTTGGGTCTCTATAGTTGGTATCATAGTAAAGGTTTAGTTAACCTTTGGAATTAGGATACGAAAATTTTTGTGAGATCCCTAGAGATATTTATAAGGTATGTATAGGGATGTCCCTAAGGTTAAGTATAAGTATAGGTTGTCATCCTAGAATTATGGTAAAGATATTATAATTAAACCTATGATGTTATATATTGAAGGTACACCCAATTTATTATTTTGTTTTCCTAGAATGATTTTTCCTCTCAAACTATTCTTTTTGGGTTTTAGACGATGGCTGGAACCTGATGGAACCGTGTTGATCAATGTAATGGATGATTCAATGATTGTCCTCTGGAACAAACCAAAATTATGGGAGAGGGAGTGAAAAATCATATTGTTATACTTAATCAAGCTATGAATCTTTCTGGACTTCCAAATGAGCATAGAAGGGAACAATATTCTATTGAGTTCTTCATGAGGCAATGTCCACCTTATTTCAATGGGTCTTTTGATCCACTTGTTGCTGAACATTGGATCGATACCATTGAAAATATATTTTCCATACTTCTCTGTTCAAAACATGAAAAATTCATTTTAGCTATTTACTGTTTAGGAGGTGAAGCCGACCATTAGTGGAATCTAATTAAGAATACAAGGCCCCAAGATGAAATTGAATCCATGGAATGGAGCAAGTTCAAGAACTTGTTTTTCAATAAGTACTTCCATATTATTATTAGAACAAAGATGGAGAAAGAGTTCCTTGAGATTAGCGAAAAGGATGACGAATCTGTTGGTATATACGAAGTGAATTTTACAAGGCTTGCAAGGTATGCATCTGGATTTATCATCCAACTTGAAAGTAAAGTTGATCAATTCTTCAGTGTCTTAAAACCATGTCTTCGAAGGGCATTAGAGATAAGAGACTTCAGTAGCTATGAAGAAATTGTGCATTGTGCTATCAAGGTAGAACTGGAATTTGGTGTTACATATCCATATCATGGTTTTGACAAGAAAAGAAAGATGGAGTTCAAGGAGAAATTTTAGAAAAATGGTGAAAAGAAGATGATTGTTTCTTTATGCTCAATGTGTGGAAAGAAGCATGGTGGAGATTGTTTAAAAGGTACTAGAAAATGTTTTAAGTGTGGAAAATAAGGTCATCGAGTAGTTGAGTGTCGAAGTAATGGAAAAAAGGTAGCTAATGATTTGAATAGAGAAAATATTACTGAGAACGCTCCCCCAACACTTCAATGCTACAATTACAAAGAAATAGGGCATTATGCTAACCAATTCCCTAATCCAAGGGTTAATGATGATCGACATCAACAACCTCTTAAGGAAAAAGGGAAGTCACATGCGATCACTATTAACAGTGTTGAGTATGACAACGATGTGGTGGAATGATTATGTATTTATGTAAAGGGATTCCTAAATAATGTTGTGGAATCTCATTTATAGTATTGTGGAACATTGGAATATCTATGTAATGGTTTATTGTGGTTTTAAATAATTATATGGTACAAGTAACCATGATAAATGATTGAAATATTTTTTGAAAGTAGATGATATGAATATAATGAATGGATAAGGATAAAAAAATATGTTTGATAGTATTCATGATCTCATGATTTATATAAGGACTAATTGATATCATGGTTTGAGTATATAGAATTTTTGGGATTTTGGTATGTGTAAAGAGTTAACTTTTCACTACATTCATGTATTCACTAAGGTTTAATGGGTATTAATTTTTCAAGCGAATACATGATTAAGGAATTCGAATGTTTGTAATGTGACCAACAAGACATATCTTATGATATATGGGGATAAATGACGGTATTAACATGCTTGGTAGGTGACCTCTCTGTAAATATTTTTCCTTATAATGTGAGTTTGGGTAAGCCTAAAGATTGGAATAGATTAGGTGGGACATTAGATAGTATTGTTTAAGGATAAATCATTTTTTTCGATTATATTTATGGAATGTTATAATAGTGTAGTTTTAGAAAAAGGACAACCTGCAGGACGGGTGACAACCCGTCGCGTCGGACAAGGTTGCGGGAAGAAAACCCACAACTGAAGTGTGACATGAATTTATCACCTACCTATGGCCTAAAGGAAGTACCTAGTTAGTATAAAATAGTTTTATTTTATTAAGTGATGAAGTATAAGTCCATTTTTGGAATCATATACGATTAACCTCACCATAGATGAACTTATTTATATTTGATAACTTTTATTAACCTTTTGTTTGAGATAGATGGAGAGACCCATCATTCTATCACATGATCTGATAACACTTCCCGAATGAAAAATTCAACTTCATTTCTTTAAGAGATGAAGTAGAAGTTTTTCAAGGCACGAACAACGATGAGATTGTACCAAAATCAAGTAAGTATTTCTTTTAATTCATCAACATTAGAAAAATGATATTGAAAACCAAAAATGTTGTCCTAGTACCCTCATATCCAATGATTCAGATGGTACCTTAGATCATCAAAAATTTATGCCTTTTTGATTTTTGGATTTTTCATAGCCATGTTCTCAACCACTCTCTATCAATACTTGATGGTTATATTTCTCTTCCATATACATATTTTCACCTATATTCACTTATGTGGAAACCCAGTGATAAATTACTTTGGGTATCCGTTATGTTTCTGACATTCCTTTTTAAAATGATGTTTTAGTATTCCTTTTTACGATGTGGGTTTATACAAATGAAACTTTCAAGTAGTAAAAAATTTATAACCCCAACGAATTTCTAGGGCGAAATTCATTTTAAGGGGGGTAGAATGTAACACACCGAGATTTTAAGAGAAATATATTTTTTTAATTACATTGATGTCTTATACGCTACACCAAGATTAACTTGTGCTATACGCAACACCGTATTATCATCCAGTATACACAGACACTATTATAGGCTTGTGTTGCATTCCAGATCAACCTTCCTCAATAATGTGTGTTATAAGCAATACCGAGTTTCACTAAACAAGATATGACTATGATATTATTTTCAACTAGCCGTTATGAATAGTAATACCCACTTTTTGAAATTTAATAAGTTTTATCTTTCAAAATGGACTTTATTTTTTGGATTCAAGAATATCGAAATTAGCCTAGGATGAATTTTTGGTATTTTTCTGAAAACTTTCAATTTTGGATGAATAGTGAAAACATTGGGTTACTATTTAAAAACCGACTTTTTATTTTAATAATCATTTTTCTATTTAAATTTATTTTTGGTCAAAATAGATACATAATATATATATATGGTCAATGTAATTCGTTTGGGTCAGTTTTATAATAATTTTCAAGATATAAATATTTTATTTAACTTTTTACCGTCTTTTACCCACCTCATAGGAGAATTTTCAATTGTACATAAAACCTAATTTTACCGCTTCCGTGAGTTGAATTTTGAAAATCTGAGGGAAATGGTTAATATAATTGAGTAAAATTTGGTTCAATAAGTTAAAAATATTTTTTGGTGAATAGTAACTTTTTACTTTTATTTACCACGGTTTAAAGTAAATAGGGTAATTAAAGGTAAAAATGATATTATTTTTACCCTAACACATGTACTAATTCTATTGGATAAGTATAATTCGACCAAAAACAACCTTAGGAATATAATATTATCATTTAGGTCCACTTGGATTATATTAGGACATTTATTATTATTTAATTCAAAAAAGTGTTAAAAGACTTAAAATCAAAGATTAATAACTAAAACATTTTGAATATAGGGTTATACATAAGATAAATTCGACTATAAATATTAATTAGAAATATAAAAATATTTCCTACATAATGGTAATATATTTATAATTTTTAGGCATTAAATAATTTAATTTATTTATGACACAATGATGATTCAGTAATTACCTTATTAATAAAATATTAAAATAATTGATGTTATAAATACCGAAATAAATGTATTTTGAGACTTTTTATGAATTAAACTAATTTTATAGGTTCATATGACATGTTATTATTCATTAAAGTAACTTTTTTAGAACTAATCATGCTGTTATGATTTTCACAAAAATCAATTACCAAATAGTGTCAAAATTGACATAAAATAGTTTTTAAAACAAATATTAAATTATTAATTGATATTATATTCCTAAAAATATAAGGTTTGGCCAAATGACTTAGATAAGGTTATATGTATTAATAATGAACCACTTTGGGTTCTTTTGTCTTGTTATAGTTTGTTTATTAACCATATAGTGTAAGAAAACAAGAAGATATGGTAAAGGTTAAATTATTTAACTTAGAGTTAAATCTAAATGATAAGGTTAAAATAGTAATATAAACTTGTCTAAAACCTACTAGTTGAGATTATTTCAACCCATACCCATTTTATCTTTTAAATAAGTCACTTTTGAGCCATTATAAATCGAATATTACTTTATTATAAAATAATATTTTAAGTTTTTCTAAAAGTGCCCCTCTCATCCCTTATAAAAGGGCACCTCCTCCCTCTTCTCTTCACAGAATTTTGAGCCTTCATGCTCGGAAAAAACCTGCCCATTTCCATTCTTAACTTCCCTAGAAACATTATTGAGGTTTTAGTCTCCTTAAAAGACTAACTCTAGTGCCATAAGAGGATGCTTAAAAGAGGTGTGTCGAAGAAGAGGTAATCTCTTCTACCGATTCTTTCAAGTTTCTTTTTTCTTAAAATTATTCTTCTTTAGTTGTTTCATTATAAATAAATAACATCGGTATCAATAATATACTAATTTTTTATTATAAATATGGAACAACCACATTTCACCTTCTATCCATCCTACAGAAAACGAAATCACCGCGTGTGCGTACATACGAAATACCGTCTCCACGTCGTGGTGTAATCTGTTTTTCCATCACCACCTTACTTGGATGGGTATAATGGTGTAAAGAATAACTATGTATAGTTATTATAATATCATACTGATTCTGAGATGTTATACCATCCACTCCAATTCAATTCAATAATTATGGGAACGATATCATCGCTCGTGCATACAAACAGATTATTGTCTCCACGAAGCGATGAGATTCAGTCTCCATGTTAACCACTAAAGAATGATTATAAAGTATCTATAATGAATAATAATGAAATATATTACATGATAATGATACGGGATTTATGTATATATATAAATTTTATCTACTTACTTCCATTCAAGTCAATAAGGAAAGGAAAAAAGCGTTCATGAGTACGTACGGCCTACCGTCTCCATGAACGATGAATTTCATTTCATTTATCTATTTATATATATATACACTGAATATATATGATCTATAAATCATGATTTACATTCTTTAAGTTATTAAATCATGATATAAGTAATAATAATATCAAGAACAACATGTCCAAACACGTATGATAAATAAAACGATTTTACCCAAAACGCTACTTTAACATGGAATTTACAAAAGAACAGGTAATATAAAGTTATAAGTGAACCATATATGATATCATAACAATAAATATGATTATATAATAAGTAAATGACATTATTTAAATCATTATATAGGAGGTTTGGATACATACGATGCATATCAGACCTAAGGTAAGGGAAAATCTCACAATCTCATTTTTATCCGAGATTGTTTATAATTCAGAATTTACTGGGGCATATTTATCATCCACATCAGTGTTTCCTCAATATTTAATATTATTTCTATCCTCATACAATTGTTTAAATACAATTTTACCTGTTGGTGAATTTTAGTAAAAGATATGAAATGAATCTTTTTTCATTTTTAGTAGGAGGTACTTTTTGACTTTTTTGGCCAAAGTACTGGAGGAATGTTTTTTTAACTTATACGAAATAAATGGATTTTTTTTATGATTTCATAGAGAATTATTTCCTTGAAATTCCTTTACAAGTATTCAAGTTTTTTTTAAACAAATTCTTTTAGTTTAAAATTTTATGACATGTTAAGAAAAAAAATTGTGTTTGAAGTAGAAAGGATATTTTCCTCAAGAATGGAGTTCAGGTGTTTTATCAAAATTATTTTTCATCTAAGATAATATAGGGTTCTGTTTCTATCCCTATTTTTACATTTATTTTATTATTTTATGATGGAATTTTTTTTATGAAGTCATTGTATCTTATAATGATTATGTTATGATGGCATGAAGTTGAAGAATCCAATTTTTATTACATGGGTTATACTATGATATATGAATATGATTTTGTGGCACACATAATAATGGTATAATTATGAGATGGGTGGGAACTATATATCCCTATAATTCATTGTGTAAAGATTTATATCACATGAGATAGACATGGTTGGAAAGGTATGTTAATCTGATTCAGTGTTACAAGACTGGAATGAGGAGTGAACTCGATTCAGAAAGGGACTTTGTCCACTAAGATGGCCTTGGTAGCAATTCCTTGGATATTATGGAAATCATATCATGTGCTTAATGGTTTGACACTATTAAATATTTTATTCCCATGCTATTTTATCATGATTGATGTTCCTTTATGATATATTCCTTATTTACTTCCAAGATTTATGTCTTTGCTCAATATTTTTATGTTTAGATTTTTTGTTCATGTTTTTACATTCAAAAGTTTATGGATTATTTTATGTTCTCTTTGTTTACCCTTACTGAGCATTTGAGCTCACCCTTTTTATGTTTTCTTTTCCCCACGATTTAAAGAAAGGTTTTAGGTAAGAAAAAAGGGAATATATTTATAGGAGATGTTGAAGATATTTCACCAAGATTAGAAGATTATGTTCCAAGTTTCCAAAGACACTAAACTATTAAGGTCCTTTAGTGTCTGTTTTTGTTATGTATAATGTATTCCGCAAAATTAATGTAATGTCTATGTACTTCAAGCTTGGGTCTCTAAAAAGGAAATGTTCTTTAGTTATATTAGGGTGAAAATGAGAATTCATGTGCCAACTAAGAGAGTTATTTGGGTGAATTTCATGTCTACATTGAAGAAAACAATATGGGATGATATTATTGTAATGTTTCGATGTACATTATATATATTACAGAAAAGTTATACTATGAAACAATAATTTTCATTCCAATATCTCATAAATATTCCATTTATTTTATAATATTTTGATATGAAATTTTTCATAATGATTTATATAAATTACTATATATATTTTTTGAAACTATTGGAAAAACATCATCTCAGGGATACTAAGGGGAATATAAATCTCTAGATATTTGTGGTGTATGCATACATTATAAAACAAGAATCATGGAAATGCTGAATTAGTCACCATGATGAGGAGTTATTTTAGGTGCGTTGTAATAAAAAATGTTTTATTTTAAATTGTTTATTTTAACCACTTTGATTCAAAAAAATTTATTTATGAGACAAAAAATGAGTGATGAGAATAATAATATTGTATCGAAAACAATATACCCATACCATAATGGAAAGATGTGGTAAGCATCACATGAAAAGAAAAACATATTAATTTTAAATATATAGTAAATGTTTTGTGTTTTAAGAAATAATATATGTTCATTTGTTTATATGATGATTTATGAATTATAATTCAAAACCATTTCTATCCGATTTTATGATCTATCGATGAATGTTCATGTAAATAATGTGGGAAAATGATGAGATTAAAACAAACAAGATTCATGAGAATCACGTGTCAGTAAGAAAAAACTATAATTTTTTGTTATATATATCAATATGAAATTAAAATATCTATTTATGTTTATATGTTTTCTAAAAAATTTTGACACAATAATTGAAATCGAATGTACCTAAAGAAAAGATAATTTTAGTATATTTTAAGTAACCAAAAACAATATGAATGATCTGTAGGTATAGGTATTGGAGTGTCAACTAGAACATATTTCGAGAATACAAATATATAAGAAGATACAAATGATATAATGTAATGCATTCATGCATATAAAGATGTTTTAAAAAATATTATTGTTCAGTCTAGTTTGGTATACTAGTATATAGAAAGGAACCAAGTGAGCTAATAGTATAACAATGATCTTCACATCAAGAGCCACATGAACCCCCTCCATTTTTCTATCCATTCTTCTCACTCAACTTCCTTACCCATGGTAATAAATTTTTTCATACCTATTTTTCTTAAATATGAATTTAAATATTTTTAATAAATTTATTTTACTAAAATTCTACATGGTTAAATTGTATCAGATTTATATCTATCTACACCCATACTATTCTTGATTGAGAAAGGTATGATATACAATATCCTTGGAGACAAGATACATAAAAAATAATCCAACGGTATCTAATGGGTGCGGGGATTGAATAATTTTAAAAGTTTAGTTACTAGTTTGATATTCGTATTCATGATTTGTATGTTTCCATGGTCGATAATGCTACTATAACTTTCATAGATTGGTCATATAATATTTTAAAGATACATGATATATTTAATTTATTTCTTTTCAATTGAAAACCCTTTAACATTTGATGAAAATGGTATTAAATGAGGTATGCTATTACAGACAAAAAGAACTAAGAGGAAATAGAATTACGAATCAAGACAATCTACTAGATCTACTAGAAAATAAAAAGGTCTTTTTGAGAGTACCTACACATAACAATTCCACCACCAAGTATTTTGAAATTACATGTTCTTATTAATACAACATGAAATGATGAAAATATATCATATATTTAGTATGAAGACAAAATATTTAGAGGGGACATTATAGAAATTGTTAGTCTCAAGAGTATTAATAAAATTATCATGCTGGAAGAGATGGGAGTCTCAACAATGAATATATACATGAGGTATATTTTTATAATCTATTTTTCAAAAAGGAGATCTAGTATGTTCATTATAGTTAATAACATTTCCTAATTTTTTCATGAATTTATATTAATATTATTTAAATGGAAAAGCCTTCAACGAAATATTAAGACTCATTAATCCCTATATCATTTCTATGTAAAAACCTGATTGGAATTGGAATAAATTAAGAAGAAAAAATATGAACTTAGCATAACAATTTAAAATAAAACAATTAGACAAAAACTCATAAAGATTCTATAATGTAGGGATAAAACTCAAAAATGTAATCATATAAACTATATTTTTCTTTTTTTCAATACTTATTTATTTTTTAGAAAGAACTGGATATATATCGTAATCAATTTGGATACACCAAATATTTATTTTTTTCATCGAAAACATGTATTTCCAATAAATCAAACACACATGATGTCCATTTTTATTTTTTAATGTACTTTTGTACACATTTTACATATAAAATTAAAATTATGCAGTTTATTTTATTTTTTAGCAATAATATTGTTATTATAGAAATATATATAGATAACATCTAAATCATGGTATGAGGTTGGTGACTAAAAATAATAACCATAATGATTTACTCAAATGGATATATATTAAGGTATATATAGTAATATCTAACTATTAAAACATATTTCAAAAAAATTTACCTTTTTTTTATTAATGTTTCTAAAATGTCAAAAACAAGATAATAACTACTAATTTGTATATTAAAATTTCAAATACATAATTGATATTGTATACCATCAATAAACTTGCATCCCTGATCATGTAATATTCAAAGTAAATTAAAATTTCATTTAAAATAATTTTTAATAATTTGTCTGTCTATATTGTCTCAGTCTTACCAGGAATTCCAGTAGTATACATACTTAAAATAATAAGTAAATTTTTTTAGTGATGAGTAGGGGGGAGAATATCACGTGAAGACTTCAAATTTTATATATTACCTATTTTTTTTGATCTAGTTCATGTTTTGAGATTAGAGATATATTCAAGATTTAAATAATTAATATCATAATTCTTATATATTATTTTTATAAAATAAAATTCATGAAGTATTATAAATATTTTAGTTATTTTTTAATCTAAAATTACATTTTCAATTTCCATCCAAATATTTTTTTTAGATTTGATCCTATCATCATTCCATAGAATAGAAACTCCACTGTAGATTTTATGAACCTCCTGAGAGATGCTATAGAGTTTATAATCCTCCACCACCTATTTTTTCTCCACCTGATGATGAATATATGTTTGGTTTTATTAAGGGTGTTGTATCTGGGGTCAGGAACAAAAGAATATAAATAAGAATCTCCAATATGAAGAAAAATAATTTCAAACACACTCAAATCCAACTGCATCTACAAATATAGACCAACATCAATTCAAAATTTTAGATACATTTTATAAAACTTCATCTCATAATATTATTTCAGTCATAATTTTTTATAATAATTTTTGAATGCATCTAATGGATATATTCTCATTCCCCACATTATCATACATTTATTTTCTACTATTCACTAATATACTTCTATTACTAGTTATGATGAGTTGGAAAAAACTAGAAAACGCTTTACTGATAAACCTATGAAGAATTAAATATTTGAGATGTTTCTCTATGAGATGTATCATAGAGGTTCAAGGTTTATAGGTTCTAGTAGAGATACTAATATATCTAGAGCTTCTCATGCTCATGAGATATTTGAAATTGATGTTGTAGTTAAGATAATGGAGAGTGGGAAATGGATTAAAGATGCTTCTACCCACAAATTTAATGAAATATTTCAATCTTATGGGAAAGAAACTTCTAGACTGATGTCCTCATCATTAGAATGGTGTGTCTTGTTTTCTTCTGATGATTATATAAAAATAGGTTTGGACCTGTAAAAACAAATTCCACCTCTATGATAAAAAATTAGGATAAATTCCTTTACATTCTTGTTTGACTCAACCAACGACATGAAAATGAAAGATACTATAAATACTAATATAGATGTTTCACCCATATCTCAATCCATTTCCGAAAATAAAAATAAGTAATTAAAAAAATTGATGATAAACTAGGGTTGGTAGTTGAATATATAGGGAGTTCGATTGACCTATATAAGGTAAATTCATTTAAAACTTATGTGAAATTTTAAAAACATGAATAAAAGATTATATTGTATATAAAATTTAGGAAAATGATCAATAATTTTTTTAACATGTTCGAATAGACAACACATGAATCGAGCATACAATTTGGTCGGTATGACTCAAACTATTTTTTCTCAATATAAAATTGATATTTTAGTTTAAAACACACATCACATTTTCAAAGATGAAATAATGAGAGAATATTTCTTTCAAAATTTAGGTCATCAATACAAAATTCAATTTTGATGTGTAGTAATTGACTTAACATCCATCCAACACACAATGTGGTTGGTATGACTAAAGTGTACATTTTCAATATAAAAGTGTTATTTATTTTAAAACATGAATGACATAATTGAAAAAGAGAAAGTGGTATCAAAATATTTTCAAACATTACGAAAATGATCCATAGTTTAGGTGTGATGTTTAGTATTCAACCACACATTAATGTCACAGAAAATTTGACTAGTAGACATAAAGTGCATTTTTTTACATTAAAATTTTCATTTTACTCTAGATCACATGTCACATTGAAAAAATGAAGTAAACAAGCTTATACATCCTTGAAAAATTAAGAAAAAAACCCATTATTCTTTTTTAACATGTATTAATTGACCACACATTAATTTAAGACATTATTTGACCTGAATGTCTCCAAGTACATGTTTTCAATATAAAAGTGTCATTATTTTTAAAAGAGCATCACATTTAAAAAAAAAACTAAATTATTTCATATTGTTATTTATCATTAAGACAATGATCCAAAATTTATATAGGATCTTCATGAATTTATTTCATGTTGATCATACACATGATGTTGTCGATATGACTCAATGTGAATGTTTTCACATAAAAAGTGTCATTTTAGATTAAAAAAAATTAAATATTCAAGAAATATTTACAAAATTGGTTTCTATTATAATTTATTAAAATGATCAATAATTTAATTTTGTTGTTTAGGAATTAAATGCACGTCAATATGATACACAATGTTTCTAATAAGACTCTAATTGTGTGTTTTCAAATTAAAAGTTTCTTATTAGTTTAAAATAAGTTTCATAAATTGAAAACTATGGAAATGATCTTATATTTTCATGAAAATTTCTGAAAGTGGTCCATAATTTATGTTTGATGTATATGGATTTATTATACATCAATAAGATAGAGGATTTTGTCAGTATGACTTAAAGTGATTATTTTCAATATAAAAGTGTCATTTTAGTTAAAAATGAATGTCACATATCCAACACCATGAAAACATTACCAAGTTGTTTTCAAACAATGAAAAATATCCATAATTCATTTTTTATTTCTATAAATTGACTGCACATTAACTAGAGACATGTTGTGGCCATCATGACCCAATTTTCATGTTTCTAGTGTTATTTTAGTGTAAAAGACATGTCACATTGCACAAATTTAGTAACATAGATCAGATTGTCCTGAAACATTATTAAAAATATCCATAATTCATTTTTAGAATTTATAAATTTACCAAAATCCAATTCAATATACAATGTGGCTGGTATGTATCCATGATCTTATCTTTAATATAAAAGTATCATTTCAGTTTAAAACTTTTATAATATTGTCAGAATAGAGAAAATGAGCTTGTATTGTTTTCAAATTTTATGTAAATGATCCATGATTTTTTTGTGACCTATAAGAATTGACTTAATATAAATATTACACACTGTGTGATTGGTATAACTGAACGAGTATTTTTCCAATATAAAAGTGTCATTTTAGTTAAAAACACATGTCACGTTAAAAGAACAATTTAAATAATAAAAAATTGTATTAAAAAAATTATAAAAAAATCATAATTTAATTGAGACCTTTTGGAATTTCCTCCCTGATAGTCTGACACATGATGTAGATGGTATGACTCAAAGTGTTTGTTTTTCATAAAAAAGTGTCATTTTAGTTTAAAATGGCATCCATGTAGTTTAAACCAATAAAAATAGATTGAATTGTTTTCAAAAATTTGGAAAATTTTTGATCATTCATTTTGGATGTGTATGAATTGAATACATGTAAATATGACACACGATGTTTCCAATATGGTACAACGTGCATGATTTCAGTAGAAAAGAGCCGATTTAGTTTAAAACGCTCATCTCACAGCCAAAAATGCAGAAATGATCCTCAATTATATTTACAAATTAAAATATGGTTTATAATTCATTTTTTACAAATAATAATTGATACAAAATAAATATGACACATGATGAGGCTGGTATGACTCCATGTACATGTTATCAATATAAAATAGGAATTTTTGTTTAAAATATGTGTTACATTGTAAAAAATAGGTAAAAAATCTTAGATTGTATTTAAACATTAGGGTAGTGATCCAAAATTCATTTTTGACATCTATAATTAAACTAATACTCAGTCTGACACAAGATGTCATTGGTATGACTCAAAGTGCATCTATTCAATATAAAAGTGTCAATTTAATTTTAAATTATTCTCACATAGACAGAGCTCATAAAACATGATTTGATTACTTTAAAACATTAGTACAACAACCTATAATTAATTGGAGAGATACACATATCATCTTATTTTACATCTAATAGGTGATGTGGTCGGAATGACATAATGTGATTGTTTTCAATGTAAAAGTGTCATTTTAATTTAAGACACACATAACATAGCCAAGGCGAACCAAACAAGCAAGTATTTTTTTCATACATTAGTAATATGATCCATAATTAATTTTTGACAAGTAATAATCATCCACATATCAACTTGAGACATGATGTGGTTGATATAACTCAAAGTGTGTTTTTAATATAAAAGTATCATTTAGAAAAACACATAATAAATCCAAAAATGATAAAATGAGCATTAATTATTTTCCAATGTTAGGAAATTGATATATAATTGACTTGTGACATGTAGGAATCAAGAACACCTCAATCTGACACACGATGTGGCCAATATAACTCTAAGTGGTTGTTTTCAATATAAAAGTGTAATTTGAGATTAAAAAATGCATCAAATAGAAGAACCTGGGGAAAAAAGATCATATTACTTTTAAGCATTCCAAAAAATGATCCATAATTCATCTATGATGTGTATGAATTTTCCACAAGTCAATCTGAGACATGATGTAGTCGGTATGACTCAATGTGTCTGTTTTAAATATAATAGATTCATTTTTGTTTATAATGAGCATAACATATTCAAAACCACGAAAATGAACTTAGATAGTTTTCAATCATAAAAAGTAGAACCATATTCATTTAAGACTTATAAGAATTTAATATACATCAATCAGACACACGATGTGGTCAAAATAACTCGATGTGTGTACTTTTAACCTAAAAGTGTCGTTTTTCTTTAAAACACATGTGAAATTGTCAATACTATGTAAACAAGATCTAATTGTTATCAAATTTTATAAAAATAATCCCTAATTCATTTGTGACATATAAAAATTCATTGATCATCAATCTGACAAAATATGTGGCCAGTATGACTCCAAGTGTGTGTTTTCAATATAAAATGTGTCGATTTAGTTTAAAATTTATGTCACATTGTCAAGATTGAGTAAATAGGATTAGATAGTTTTCAAAAAAATTTAAAATGTTCTATAATTACTTTTCCATGTGTAGTAATTGATTATGCATCAATCAAACATGTGATTTTCCCAATATGTCTCAAAGTGTGTTTTTTTTATAAGAAAAATACCATTTTGGTTTGATGATATAATTACTGACAACTATTTTTTTAATTAAGATAATTATTAACAGATAATATCATTAATATATATAATAATTTATAATATAATTTATATATATTATTAATTAATAGTTTAACTAAAAATTAATAATAATTATTAATTAATAGTATAATCAATATTTATCAATTAATAAAAAATTAACAAGATTACCCTAAAAACATAATCTATGGTATTAGAGATAATCTCATTAATATATCCAGAAATTAACAGTACAATTTATCATGTATGGAATTTATATCTCTAAAATTATAATTTTAATATTTTTTATGTATTGTTACTAAAATAAAAAATTGTTTTATTATTTGTACAATATTTTGTACGAAGGTTGATCATTATAAAAAAACCTATTAAATAGGTTTTTGTTATGTTTATTGGGTTTAATTTTTTTTAAATGGTAAATTTACCATAAATGAAAATATTTTTTATGTACATTCTGAAATAAAATAATTGTGAAATGTAATACTATTATTTCATTATGGTTTCTATAATATTTTTATTTAAATTTGATTATATGATTTTAATTTGGTTCTGTTATAGGGATACTACTAGGCTTCATATTTTCTACAAACATCCAGGGCCTATAATAGTATTTACAAAAGCATTGATCAATGACCCCTTTATCATCTCTAAAATAATTATATGTAAATGGGGAACTTTATCAGCACTGAAATAAATTGATGAAAAAGGGTCCTTTAATCGTGCTTTAATATAGCATTGATAATGGTCGCACACTTTTAAGGGTCATCATCTTGTCAACATTTTTTAGCACCACCAATTCCAATTTTAATCACTAATAAAGGTTCTTTATGTTGTAGTGATCATTATATTTTATATGTTAGAGTTATCATTATGTAATGTAACTTTCATAGGAATTTATTTATTTTACTTTTTTTATTACATATTTAATTTAATTTGGTTGTATTGGTATTCCTTTAGGTTATATTTTTGTTTAAACTATTGTCCATTGAGATTTAAACACATGATTTGGTGCTCATTAATTGGATACATAATTAAAAATCAAAAGGGATATAACATTCAATAATTTATATATTTTTATTTAATACTCTACATGATAGAATCAGAAGTCACATCTGAGTTCATATATCATTGTATTTTACCAATTGATTATTTTCAAACCCCAACCATTTTTATGAACTAAAAATCCTTCTATATTATTATTGGAAACGTTTATTTTGTTTAGTGTGAATATTATAGGGGGAGAGAGTGGTCCAAGAGGTCTTTAGTGATAATTAGGTAGTTTGGCAGCTGGAAGATTCATACTACAGATGTTTCATGGTGTGCAGCATTGCTACACATTGTGAAAAATAATAGATAAAGGGAAGGATCCCCATTCCCTAAAAAATAAATGCTCGATTCACATCATAAAACTCCAATATATGATTTTTAAACATTTTAATAAATTAATTAATATCTAGGTGTTTTAAAATAGGGAGAGGGATCTTCAGTAGTGGTGCACAAGGAACCTCACCCTCTCCAGGGTTTCTTCCTCTATCTCGTAAGAGTTTCTCCCTCATTCTTCCACAAAATCAAACATCATCAGATATTATTCAGAGCCAATGGTATGTCTATAAATCTTCCTCATTATTTTATAGGCTTTATTCACTATCAATAGTCCTCTCAACATTTATTTATATTTTTTCCAATTTCAGGGTATTCATATTCTATTCTTATTTACCAGATTAGATCAAATTGAAGGATGATATTCGAATAGTAGACATCTATGTCTAATGTTAGGTGGATTTATGTTATACTACAATTTTTTGACCATTTATTGATGCATTAATTTTTTATTGATACTAAAATTATAATTTTTTCAGCCTAAAATTATTAATATTATAATATTAACCCTTAATCATGAAATTAAACCTCTCCAAGGGACACTAACATATTGGCGATGAGAACCCCAAAACATTAGCCAATTATAGTGTTCCTGATTATAAAAAGTTGTTTGGAAAATTAAATGGGTGACCCTAAGGGTTATTTATACTGAAAATAGGGTCATTTGTGTGTGAATTGGATGTTATCCAACACTTTTTTCTACACTCAACATGGGACATAATCTTCGTAATTGAAGGGGATTCCCTATGGGTTCTATAACATAGCTAATTGACTGTATATGGGTTCAACAATTCCTAATAAATTCTCTGGGATCTCTAGGGTGTGTTTATCATACAAGACATATATTTTCATACTCATTATATATATATTTATATTACATATTGATAAATGAATAATAAATCCATAAAATTATTATCCACATTATAATATTAAATATCTGGTGTCTTTGGAAACATAGATACATAAAAAAAGGAACATAAATTATTTACATCATCTCCTATAATAATATTCTCACTTTATACCTTTCTTGGATAGAACCTACTTAAATATCTTCTTCATAACCAATGAAAATTAAAATTAAGAATCGGTGAGTTTAGATTCTCAATAAAGGTAAAAATTAGAGATATAATTCCATGATCATATGCAATAATAAGGTGATCATAAGGGTTTGAGATCAATATCAAATATCATACCCAATATTTCATAGATCATGAAAATGGTTCATGAAAAAAACAATATGATTTCAAAATAAATGAATCACAATAGTGAGGAATCACCATTAATAAATCATGCATGATGAGTTCAAATAATAAACATAAAAAACATGAAAAAAACTTATATAAATATCATATGAACAGAAACCATATCATATATCAAGGTTAAATATAAATACCATAATATTATAGTGGATTATAAATTAATATTTATTTCATATATCATTATATATAAAAAATAACCACATGTTTCCCATTTCATAATGGATTACGTGTCACCAGTTTTTTCCTATAGTGGATCAAGAATACCTATAAGTATGACATAGTGGATCAATAAAATAAACTCATTTCACATAATTATACATGATATATAAGGATTTAGCCAATTTATTAGAGGGGTTTAATGGACTCGCCCATTTTATAATAAAAACCATGCATATATGTTCCATTATATCATTAAACATTAATTATTTCTTAAAATAATACCCTATACAAATGAAATTAGTTTCATAAAAATTTCATCATTTTATAATATCCCATGGTAAATTAATTGGTTTCAAAAATAGCTCATCATTTTAGTTATAAACCATCTAGATAAATAATAATCATGGTTTCATTAGATCATAACTATAGTATTTCATAAGTAACATCAAAGGATGTTATCATAGATAAAAATTTACATTAGAATATCATTTGAATATTTCATCAGAAAACCAAATATTCATTTTGATATTAGATATTGAAAATTAAAATATTTAAAAAATATTATGGAAATCATTTTCCTGGAAAATAACCTTAGAAACATGTAATTTAAAATTCAAATTATTAAGTGTTTATAATAGATAAAATTTTCATTCAAGAATAAATACTCAATATGAAACATTTTTTATAAAATAGGTAAACTATATTTTTAACAATCATCGGTGAATATAAATAAATTCTTTTAGTAATTTTAGAAATCATGGATATGGAAAAAAAAGTTTTTCTATCCAAAATAGAAGAAATAAGTTCATATATTTTTGAAAACATTTTTTAAACAATTTTGAGTTCAAAAGAGTGTAAAATGGTACTAAAACATATAAATTCAATAAATAACTAGGGGAGATGAAATCTTAAAGGGATTTACCAGAAAAAGATCCTATAAATCCCTAATAGAAATTCAATCATAAAAAATCTTGATTAAAATGGGATTGAATCATCATACATATTTAAAATAATTATATTCATGATATAACATTTAAATAGGGTATTATATAATCTTTTTAAAAATAAATATTTTTATAAAATCAATCATGTCTTAACGAGAGAATATTGAGATAAAGAACCCTTGGAACCTTGGTAATATCTGAATTAAAACCTCATCAAAGAGAAAATATTAAATGGATTTTTAAATCCTAAAAACATTAATCAAAGTAAACATAAAGCACATTAATTGAAAATATATACACCACCAAAATGAAATAAGTAGTAGATTTGATATATTTCTCACTTAAATAAAAGTGAGATGAGAAAACCCTTATATCAAATCCTATATTGCTTCGTATGCATTCGAATATATTGTCTAATATATATATATATATATGTGTGTGTGTGTGTGTTTGTGTTCTACAACCATACTCATATATAAATAACTATGTGAAATTCCTTTATAATTTCAAAATATCATTTTTTATCAATTGTTCCTTAAAATGGACATTCAGGTAAAAACTGATATATTTTTCATGATTGTTTTGGTTCAATGATTCCAATCCTAGAACCCTGGTCATGCTCTCGTAATATATAGAATTATAATCAAGTAATATAAATCATATTTATTAATAAACTAATATTTTATATATATTCATATAAATTAGTGATGAAAAATGTATTACATTACTCTGTGAAGACAGTAATCTATATGTATGGATGAGTGATGCTTCCTCTATTAGATTGACAAAACGAAAGAAACATAAATAATAATTTACCCTTATAGAAACATAATATTATAATTAATAAAATATATATTAATTAAATCCATCCGTACAACCATCTAAGTCAAGTGGTGATAAAAAATAATTACATCACTACATGGAGATGGTAAGCCATATGTATGCTTGAGCGATGTTCCCCATTCCATATGATAGAAAGAATGTAGACAACATTTGTTCCATTATCATAATAAAAAATTATTAAATAAAAAAATACCAAATTAATTTTGATAGAGTGGATAACATATATTTAGGGTAGTAATATTAATAAAATTAATTGAAATCACCATGTTAATATTTATACAACTTCGTTGAGAAACCATTTTTGGATTACACCTTTAGACTTTAAAAGAATGTATTTTCAAAAGGAAAGAAGCTCTATGATTTTGGGAAGGGATTTATTAAGTTAATATAGTAGGTATTGGATTATCTAGAAGGATAATAATTTATTAATAATGACAGAGAGGATATTTCATTTTATATGTGTGGGGAAGGATACCCTTGGAATTACATAAAATTTTAAATTTATATAAATTATTTTTTAGTTTGAAATGGATCAAAATTGATACATGTGGAATATAAAATTAGTAAAATATAAATTAATTTATTAAATAATACTATGAAAATATTAGGTAATGTTTTAACCCTTATCTCTTAGTCTGAACCCCCATTAACCTTTTGGAAAATTACTATAATATGATTTTTTTTACTAGTTACGAACCATGAATGTTACTATAAATGGAAAATATTCCCATAAGTGGAAAATGGTTGATATTAATGACCTTATCCCATTAACATGGTTGAATATAACATTTTTCAAATTTTAATTCATTTAATAAATATTATTTATCATAATATTCCATAAAATTAAATTTTTGGACTATTCAATAATTTAAACATTCTAGACAACATGATTGAAATTTTATTAAAATAAAAACTATAGAAACATCCCAATAATTTTATATTTATCTATAAAAATTTACACATTAATTCATTAATTTTATAATACTTTTAATATTTTTAAAATCAATTATTTTATTTTTCTATTTCTCAAAAAATAATGTGTGAGTGGTCCATAAGAATTTAAGGTGATTATTACATCAATAAAAATTAAAAATAATTTTACTATAAGAAATTAAATCACCAATAAAATATAATTTTAGAATAGTGTTTTGTCACTTTCTATCCTTATGAATAATTATTAGATATATTAACTTCAAGAGAGTGATATTTTGAATTTATCCTTTTCTTAAAATAATATAAAGGTCATAATCAAAGAAAAATGGAACCATGTGTCCATATATTTTATACATGGATGATAATTTATGAATATAACTTATTCAATATGTTAAATAATAGTGTTATATAAATTTTAAAGACTTATAAAAAAGTTTTAACATTGTTTGTCATTTTACCCTTACCGATGTGATAAATATTTACCAAGGTTACTATTCATAATGACCAGAAATAAGAGGGGCCTCTTTACCAAACATCATCCTACTGATTCCAAATGTGTAGTCATGTTTTCTAGATTCAATTTATATAATTGGTAAAATTCAAATTTTAAATAAACATGCCAAATGAAATAAAAATTTATTTCAGAAAAAAATGTGTTTTTAGGCATACAACTAAAGACATTCTCATCCCATGCACGGATAAAATTAGAAGAATGGTAAATATTTTTTTAATTTATATAATATATATTTAATTAAAATAATTCATTAATAGTGATTAATATAATTTTTTAATATAATAACACATTGCCCACATAAAAATTGTTTTTAGACAAAAGAATTATTAATCCCAAAATTAAACTTATACCTAAATAATGTATTATATCAATTACTATGTAATATACTAGATTATATATTATTAAAGGCTGATTATTTTAACTTTATATAAAATTAACATTATAATGGTTCCTTTCAACTAAAATAATTGATAGTTTTATAAAAATTGGTATTTTTCATTATTCACTAAAAAATAAATGTTTTTAGAAAAATAAAAAAAATTCACCATCATATAATTTTAATATTCTGATTTCTTAAATGATATCAATTTTATAAAATTAAATTTATAAAATCATTATAATTTTATTATATTATTCTCCCACAAAAAGTAATAAAACCATCATTGATGAAAACATATTTTTGAAAAATAAAATGATTTTACATAAATTTGAGTACTTATTTCCAAATAATTAATCATTTTTAACTTATTAAGACCATTATACATGTATTTTATAATTTTATTACTCGTATTCATATCATCTAATTCGGAAATTTGTTTACAGTGGTAACATTTTACTAATATCATTTTTATAGTATATCAATGTTTATTTAGAGCTCGGTGTTGTATATAAAGAAATATATCGAGATTTTTATTCTATTAAACTTAATTCAAAGGGTGTTACATCATCCCAACTTAAATAATATAGAATCCTAGTCTTAACATACATGTATAGGACATCATTTTATATGAATATTCATCACATTATAAAAATACATGCCTAATGACCATGATAGTTTAGTGTCTTTGGAAAAATGGAAACATAATCTTCTAAATTAGTGAAATATCTTCAATATCTTCCTTAAAGATATTAATTTTTTTTAATCTTACTAAAAACCTTTATTCATAACCTGGGGAAAGTAATCATAATAAAGGGGTGAGCTCGTATCTTATTAATGGTAAATAAGGGAGATTTGTAAGAATAACCTGAGAATAAGCATATGAGAACACATCCTAATATTAGAATATCATACCCTGCATATAAAATATCATAATCAAGAGTCATATAATAAATATTGGAAGTTAATAATACATTAATCATAAAATAATCATGAGAATAATCTATTAAAGAATAAAAATGGAATAAGATTTGGAATCGTGGTATACACATAACAATAGAAAATACTATTTCAAGGCTTCCTACCAATACCTTTATAACATGTTAGACTTGTTCTAATCACCAGTGCATCTGCTTAGGGCTTGGGATTCCCTCCTATATACCCACTTATTTCAGGCTGGGGATGTCCTCACATGATCCCTCTTGTTTTGGGATTGGGATTAGCACCTGTGTACCCCCTTTTTTAATCTTAGGATTCCCTCCTATGTACCCTATTGTTTCAGGATTATTATTACTTCCGATGTAGCCTATTTTTTAAGGATTGGGATTCCTTATAATGTCGCCTATTGTTTTGGGATTGGGATTCCCTCCGGTGTACCCTCTTATTTTTGGTTTGGGATTCCCCCCATGTACCCTTTAGGATCATAAATCATTATTCATTACCCAATGCATTATAGGGATATATAGGCCATTCCCATCACATAATGAAATAATACATGCATTTGGAAAAGGATAAAAACCTCATCACATCATGAACCACAAAAAGATATACGTTTCATAAAAATCATATCATAAATATAAGGCCCCATACATACACATTACATAATATATACTTATTTTAATAATTTAACATTATTTAAAAATAATGATATTTCAAAATTTAGAGCTTTAGAGGATTAGTTAATAACACATACATAAGAACATAAATTTTATAATGTATACACTTCTACTCACTATCCGTTTTTTAACTGAAACGAAGATTTTTTAGAAAGAATCATGGTTTTGTTTCATGTTTAAACTTCATAACTTTTCCTTGATCCCATCTGTGATTCTATACTTCTAAAAATACTATTAAAACACTTTAAAAACTTGGGATGAGAATAAAAATCTCTGTAAGGGATATCCAAAGAAAGAAAAATTGTTAGTCTGGTGAAAAAATATTAACCAGGAATGTGTTATCATTAAGTAATACTTTTCACCTTTAAGAATTAATAAATACACTTCACATAATATAATATCACTACTTAATTTTTTTTAATAAAAATATATCAATTAGACCCATAGAAACCACATATAACATATAAAGGTAACTTGGTACATAACCATATTTAATTAAAAATAACCATACGGTTTACTTCCACACACATAACTAAATAGAATAGCCATAAAGCCGACTTTCATACCCAATGATTTGGATATCTATAATGGGTATCACGCTTAATATAATATATATCAGGATCACCCATGAGAAATAATGGGGCTCAACCCTTCATATACGATGTATCAGGATCACCTGTGAGCTATAATGGGGCACAACCCTTTGTATAAGAAATATCGATCTCACCCATGATCTTTAATGGGGATAAACCCTTCATATACGCTGTATCAGACTAACCTGTGAATTGTACAAGTACCATTATACAATCATAACACATAAACACTTATAATTTTAAACATGGCACTCATAAAAAAATTCAGTCATAGGAAAACATTTAAATTTATTGAAATAATAAATCCATGTTCAAAAACCAATTTAAAACATTTATTAAAGCTATTTTTGTATCAACGTGTACCTTAAAACATTGAAACATTAAAAATAAATTTTAGAATTAAAATTTTAATTCATTATTGTCCTTATAAATAATTCCACAAAATCATTTTGAAAACATGGACATCAATGAGGAAGATTAAGAATAATAAATCAGTAAAACACTTAAAATAATTTTTTAGTTAAAGAGTCACACTCTTATTTAAGTTTTATGTTATAAGACACATGAAAGTAAATTTTAAAAAATAGTAAATAACATTATTATATATAACATATGGGTACTAAACTTCAAATGGGCTATATATAAACTTTATAAAATAATAAATGTTCCTATCATCAGGAAATGTGTCAATGAAAAAATATTGAGATAAAATCCATTACATTGAGTTCAATTATTAACTTATATTTCTTGGTATTAATGAATAATAAAATTAGTTTAATTTCTAGTACAATCAGAACCTTTTAATTTTTATTATTCATTTTATATCATTAATTACCATGTTATAATAATTAGTTAATTATTCGAGTTCATGTTGGACATTTTTTGATATGCGGTACTCGAGTTGAAAATAAACATGGAATGATGTCAATAGTCCATGAGGTAAAAATTAAATCATATGTAGAATAATATTCATCAAATTTTTATAATTTTTATATATAAATTATACTTCAAAATCAATTCATTATGTATGGTTATGAAAAATTAATAGCATTATAATCATGGAGATGGTAAGCCGTACGCAAACATGAGTAAATTTTTCCATTTTTCATTGATCATTATTGAAAGAAGTTAAGTAGTATTTTAAATTTTTTCAATTATTATGAAATGATTAATATCATATTAATCATTGAAATTTACTAATATATATCATAAAAGTGATATAATGAATAAAAACATGTCTTATCACTTCGTGGAGGTGATAGTTCACACGTACGCACGATCGGCGTTATCATTTTTATATGCATGGAAAGTAAAAACGTGATAGATATATTATTATCTTTTAATGATTAATATTTCATGAATATAACTTATGAACATTAATTATATTATTATAACCAACCATGAGTGACTGTTATGGAAAATTAATTAGATCGGTTTATAGAGGTGACGATTCATATGTATGTAGAAAAAATTAATTCGTTTACCATTTAAAGGAAGTGGAGAAGGATTTAGGTGATTATATTAATATAATAACATCATATTATATTGAGTATAATTTATTTATTATTTCATCATGGATAAACAATATTTTTAGGAAATGGAAGAAGAAATATAATAGAAATACTTTAATAAAAACATTAGATTTCCTTCGGATGATCCCACTTCTTTACACCTTTACACCTCTAAGGAGGGTGTTCTACCTAAAACGAGGTTTCAAAAATGTGGGGATATATTATAGTAATGGTTTTGGGAATATATTTTCTGAACCACAAGGTTTTGGAAGTGTGAGTAAAATAGTGGAATGGGTGCCTTTTATAGGAGAGGTGAGGGACACCCTTGGAATTATTAAAGGTATTAAAATAATATAAATTCAATTTTGATTCGAAATGGTACCAAAATAATTTATTTTGATTGAAGGATTATTTATAGTATAATAATAATAATCTAATTTAAATTAAACATGTTTTGAATTTTTTTTAATCCTTATGTTTTTGTTTTAACCCCTTCTAACTCTTACTATTTTATTAAGTAATTTACACTTTGAGATTTAAAATAATTACCAAATCAGGCCAAAGGACCAATTAATGAGTCATTAATTATATTTATGGTATTATATCAACGTTTGGTCTAATCATGATTTTTTATAAATTTTATATAATTTAATTTGATATTATATAATTTAGGTTGTGAATAATATCAATTTTGATACTATTCATTAATTCATTTTTTTATCGTAAAAAAATAATTCCTTCTCAAAAAAATATATTAACACATATATAACATGTTATAGTAATCTAAAAGAATCGTTTATTATAATAAATATATCAAGTTATATTTATTTGAATATTATGAATATCATTTAATTATATTCTTTCTTTAATAAATTTATTATTGCACCATCTTTCTGTCATAATAAAATTTAATTATTTATTTCCTGAAAATTATAAATAAATTACAATTATTCAGGTAATAAGTTAATATTTATAATAACTATTTATAGTTGATGAAATCCTCTATAAAACTCCATATTAAAATACATTACTTTTAAAAAAAAACGTGTAACCAAAATGACAATCCATTGAATATAATATTATAAATGATTTAAAGACCTCCATGTGGATCTATGTGGTCCTAAAATATCCCAATAGATTCTCATGTTCGGTATACACTTATAAAATTAAATTATTTCATGTGTTAGGGTATATTTATATTATTATAGTGTTATTTTTACCTTTAATTACCTGATTTACCCTTAACTATGGTAATTAAAATTATTATAAATGTTACTATTCATAAAGCCCAAAAATAAAAAGGACCTATTTACATAATTTCAATCTTTTGATTGAAAATATAGAATCTATTTTTATAAATTTAAAACATATAATTGGAAAAATAATTAATTAAAAAGTAATCTCATTGACGGAATAAGAAAACAGGTTTTTCAAGTAAAACATTCAAAAGTACATATAGTTTTTATATCCAATTTCTATGTGAAATTAATTACAGTTACCAAAATTAGATTACAGGATAATAAAATAATTAAAATATTATTTAAAACCAATTAAACTGACAATATAACTCTATAAATCACCTAGAAAAAATAGTAGTTTTGAATTAAAAGGAAGTATTTTTCACTATTCATTAAAAATTGAATATTGTCATAAAAATTCAGAAGCATAATCCAATGTAAAGTTTTATGTCCTTATTAAAAATAATAATTTTTTATCTAATATATCTTATGAATGTGTTAAGAAATATATTGAATATGGGTTCTCCATCAAAAGGCCATAAAACTACATTATTTTTAAAAATAATTCTTTTATCTAAAAAATGAATTTTTTATTATATCATGTCTAGAAAGCATATAAGGTGAATTTAAATTATTAAATTGAATATATTACATATATATTTCATTAATATAATCCAAAAGTAAGATTTTATTATTTTATAGACATAATTATTCACATAAAATAGTTTTTCATAAAACAAATCATTTATATTCAATTGGTTTTTATTTAATATTATAATTAATTAGGTAACCAATTAATAATTTTATAAACATGTGTAAACCGTATTTTCACAATTAAATTATATCTATTAATTACATCCATTATAATGGATAGGCTATAACTACCATATTAAATAATAATATTTAGTTGTTCATTTAATCTCGATGTGGCGTATTGTGTATGCTATAAAACATAATGTATCTTTTTGAAAAACTAGAGATGTTAAATTATTCCCCATTTAGGAAATTTCATCCTCAAAATTTGAATTTGGGGTTGGTAGAAAATTTATGACTTTTAAAAATACCTATACTATAATACGCCATTGTAAAAAGGATTAACAAAATTTCCACTTTAAAAGAAAGAAAGGAAAGTACGAAGGTCACCTAAGATAACACATACTTAGATTCCATGTTGGAAAACATTTATATTTAATAAAAAAAACTATAATGTTTTTATGGATAGTGATATAAAAAGAAGATCAAGATAAAGTTATCAATCATAAAACCATAAGTTTGTGATTGGTTAAAAGGCCATTGACTTCTTAGTAAGAAAATAAAATGGATAATGTTTTTTTAGATACTTGACTTTATAATAAGAAAAGAAAAAGGATAATGGTTTTTAAGATACTTTTCATCGTGTTGGGGAATTAATTTACTTAATTGAATACTAAAATAAGGAAAAATTCTTAATTTTGATGTATAGTTCCATCCTTTAGTCAATTTCCTCCATAATTTCATCTTTTTCTCCAAACGATGTGTATTTAACATGAGTTTTTCATGCCTAAATCACTAAAATCAGCTTCTAGAGAATCATATAATCAAAATAAGATTTAATATCTATTTATATAACCTTGAAACATTAGCCATAAACAAAATGGTCTGTAAAAGGTAACACAATTATATAAAATGGATAAAACTACATTAATCACAAAAAATCAATATTAATAACCAAATTTTAATATAGACCATTAAACAAATAACTATATTTAAAATACATCAAAATAATCAAATCTATGAATGAAACCCAAAAATTAGAATGATTGATCACATAGTCTTCTATGAAAAATTTTATGAGTTATCTTCAAATAACAACAATTACACTTAATGGTTTATAACAAAAATTATTTAACCTATCCACATATTCTCCAACATAAGTTAATAATTTCTATAAATAACCTAATTCCCCATAATTCCACAATAAAAATCAGATATTCCTCCAAAATCTAAATAAACCTAAACTCCTAAAATAATATTCCAATGTATTCTATATACCTTTATCATATAAAGTACCAAAAATAGTGAATGTCTTCCAAAATAACATTTATTACATAATCCCCAAATCATTTTCCAATACCAAAGATATCCATTTAATAAAACTTAAGTAACCAATATATACATATTCTTATTTAGGCAACTTATTTAACTAAAAAGAAAAAATTTATACAAACCAGGTACTTCACATAGTCCAGTGGTAGGTGATGCACCCTTATCACCAAATGGTTGTGGGTTTGTTCCCTACGGCCTTACCGGACTTGATTAGTTGTCACCCATCCTATGGGTTTTCCATATTTAAAAACTATATAATTATTTTAATATGAAAAAAAATATTATTAAGTCCAATAAGATAACCATTACATGTTTTAACCTTAACATTTATTTCATACCTCACATTTTGCAACCCAAAAACTGATAACCCATAATTTCCTCAAAGGTTGATGTCTTCAAAAATAACACTTGTCACCTTAATATTTCATAACATAAAGCTTAAAATGGGTTTCTAAGAAATTGAATTTATGATAAACCATAAAATTATAATCCCATGATGATATCCCTAACTCTTAATAAAACATCATAATATTCAATGTTATCTGAACCATCCCCCGATACAAATTATAAGGCCCCATCCTTAAGCATTATATAATATTGAGTTAAGTTAATAATTTTACTTTAACTTAACATTGATAATCTTTCCATTCTTATATATAGGGATAATTAGTCCATAACTCATACATAACATCTCAAAATATTACAAATTATACACTTATACTCACTATCCATTATTTTATAAAGTATAAAATGTTTAAAAGGAAACATGGTTTCATTTTAGGTTTAAACTTAATAACTTTTCCTTGATCCCATCATTGACACTATTCTTCTTTAAATCCTGTAAAAAAATTCAAGGCCTGGGATGAGTATAAAAACATCAATAAGGGATATAAAAAGAATGAAAATTGTCAATCTTATGAATTTAAGCCATGAATACCTTAGCATAATGAAATAATTATCACCTTAAAGAAATAGAAAACACAATTCACTGAATATAAGTTTATTGATTATTATTTTTTATAGTCAAAATATTACCATAAAACCCATATATATGAAATATAAAATGTAAAGGTTACTTGGTACATAACCTTACTTTAATGGAATAACTATATGGTCGACTTCCACACATATCACTAAATGGAAAAGCTATATGGCCTACATCAATACCCAATGAATTGGAGATATATTTTTGGGATCACCTTTTGTATAAGTTATATCAGGCTCACCCATGAGTTATAATGGAGATCAACCCATTATATAAGTTGTATTAGGCTCACTAGTGAGCTATAATGTGGCTCAACCCTTTGTATAAGCTATATTGGGCTCACCCATAAGAGATAATGGGGTGCATCCATTCATATAAGCTATATTAGGCTCGCCCATGAAATGTACATGTAAAATTATACCATCATAACACATAAATGATTACAATTTTCAATATTTTACTCATAAAATTTCATTTTCACTCGTAAGAAAACATTTCAAGTTACTGAAATAACCAATACTTTTTACAGAAAAATTTAAAACATTTATAAAATAGATTTTAGAATAAAAGTGTCCCATAATGCTTTGAAACTTTTAAAATAACTTTTATAATTATTATTTTAAAACCTTTATTTCCATATAAATAAATCCACAAAAGAATTTTTAAAACATGGACATGAATGAGAAATATTTAGATGAATAAATATTTAAAAAACATTAAACAATTCTTTAGTTAAAGTGTCACATGCGACTTAGACAATTTAAATTAAAATCCACATGAAAGTATAACATTTTAAAAAAAAGTTAAATAAAATTATTATAGATAAAATATGGATACATAAATTCAAATGGTCCGTATATACACCTTATAAAAGAATACAGATTCATATCATTAAGAAATGTCTCAATGAAAAGAGATGAAACAAAATCCATTACATTGACTTTGATTCATCACGTATGTTTCTTATTATTATTGAATTATAAAATTAAGTTAATTTATATTTTCTTTATAACCTTTTAGTTTTTATTATTCCATTTTTATCATTAATTACCCTTTTATAATAGTTAGTTATTTATTTGAGTTCATGTCAAACGTTTTTTCTATATTCAATACTCGAGTCAAAAATGAACTTGGTATTATATCAATAGTCTATGTGGCCAATGGTACATCAAATATATAATAATATTCATGAAATTTTTATCACTAATATAAATAAATTATAATTTTAAATTAATCCAATAATTATAGTTATGAAAAATGTGCATCATTATAATCATGGAGACGATAAGATGTATGTACGCATGAGTAACATTTCCCATTTTTATTTGACCAAGATGGAATGAAGGTAAGTATTATTTTATCTTTAAATAATTATAAAAAACATTGATTTAATATTAATCATTTAAATATTCTTATAAATATTGTAAAAGTAATATAATGAATAAAAACGAGTCACATCGCTTTGTGGATGTGATAGTTCATATGTATGCATGAATGACACTGTCATTTTTATTTTTATGTGCACGGATTTTAAGAATATAATTTATGTATTATTATATTATAATTATTAATATTTATTTAATATCACATTGTAACATTAATTCCATTATTAAACTCTATCATGAGAAACATTTATGGAAAATGAATTAGATCGATTCGTGCAGGTGATACTTCACATGTATGCATGAATGATTAATTTCATTATGATTTAATAGAAGTGGAGATGGGTTTAAGTGATGATATTAACATAATAAAATCTATGTATATTGGGGATACATTAGTTATTATGTAATCATGGATAAATAAGATTTTAAGGTAATGGAAGAATAAATAAAATAGAAATATTTAAAACCTTTCCTTTAGAAAATCACAGTTCTTAACACCTTAACACCTCTAATGAGATGTTATGCCTAAAATAAGGACTAAATAATGTTTTATATATTCTTGAAAGGTTTTGGGAATATATAGGACGAACCAAAGGATTTGAAAGTGTGATTAATAGAGAAGAATGAGTTCCTTTCATATGAGAGGGGAGGGGCACCCATGGAATTATTAAAAATATTAAATTAATATAAATATAATTAAGATTAAAAATGACCACAAACTAAATTTTTATAATATATAATGGTTTTGGGATGAATAATAATAAAAAAATTAAAAGTAAATATGTTTTGAAATTTTTTAAATCCATATATTTTTTGTTTTAACCTATTTTAACTCTTACGCTTTATTATGTAATTTAATCTTTGATAGTAAAAATAATTACCAAATCATGTCAAAAGACCAATGAATGAGTTATTAATGAATGTTTTTGGATTATATAAACTTTTTTTGTAGAATTTATGTTTTTTATAGATTTTATATCATTTAATAAGATATTTTATATTTTAAGTTATGAATTATGTAAATTTTAACTCTATTCATTACTTAACTTTTTAAAAAATCATAAAAACTTGATCCATTAGAAAAAAATACATTAAATCATATCTAAAATTTAAATTATATAATCAGAATTCTTTTATGGAATAAAATATATAAAATTATATTTATTATAAAACTATTAATATCATTTTTTTATTCTTTCTTTAACAAATCTCTTACTGCATCATCTTTATATCACAATTAAATTTAATTATTTAATTCCTAAAAATTATAAATAAATTATCATGTCATAGGTAATCCTTTCATACTTATAAATATTATTTATAGTTGAATATTTACTCTATATAATGTCATATTAAAATATGTTACGTTTAAAAACAAAAGAGTAACAAAAATGGTTATTCATTAAATATAATATTATAAATGCTTTAAAGTCTTCCAAGTGGATTCACATGATCCTAAAATAGAACCGATGATGATTATTGTTGGAATAAACTTATCCAATTAAATGAAGATAATTTTTATGGTATTTTTGTCTTATTATAAAATTATTTCTACCTTTAATGACCTGATTTACCCTTAATCGTGGTAATAAAAATAATTATGAATGTTACTATTCATGATGTCCATAATTAAAGGGGACATATTTACATAATTTAGACCTTCTGATTCCAAATATTTAATCCATTTTTTCAATATTAAAATACATAATTGGAAAAAATTAATTAAAAATTAATCTCATTGACGGAATAAGAAAATATGTTTTTTCATTAAAACGTTCAAAAGATCGCATAGTTTTTATATAAAATATCAATGTAAAATTGAATAAAATTAAAACAATTTGATTAAATTATAAAACATAGTGTAATTATACTTTAATTCCAATTAAAAATACAATATTTATATATATATTTTATAAGAGAAATCTCTTTTGATTTAAAATGCAATATTTTTTCACTATTCATTAAAAATGAATATTATCAAAAAGAAATACCATTAAATTCTTTAGAGTAAAATTTTATGTCCCAATTCAAAAAAAGAAGTTTATTTTTTCAAATATAACATATAAAAGTTTCAAAAAATATAATCACAATGTGTTCACCATCAAAAGGCGGTAAAACTACATTTTTTTGAAAAATACCTCTCATATCCAAAAAATTAAATTTGTTCTTATAAAATATCTAGAAAACATATAAGATGATTTTTAAATATTAAATTAAATATTTTCCATATATATTTTATTAATATAATCCAACAAGAGTAATTTTATTGTTTTATAAAAACAATTATTCACATTTAATTACTTTTTCATAAAAACACATCCTTTATATTCTATTGGTTTTTTTAATTTTATAATTAATTTTATAACCAATGAATCATTATATTAACATGTGTAAACCATGTTTTTATAATTTAGTAAATACTATTCATTCCATCCATTTTAATGTCTAGGTGATAATTTCCACATTATATAAAAAAATTTAGTTTTTCATTTAAGCTCTATGTAGCGTATTATGTACTCTATCGAATATGGTGTTTATTTTTTTTAAAAAAATACAGATTTAAAATTAAACCATGAAATTAAATGGTTTTTATAAACATTTCATCATATCCTATCGTTTGAAAAATATATAAGTTTTATAAACATTTCATCATAGAATAACCCATGAAAGGAAGTGGTCTTCATAATCATTTTATCATGGTATAACGCATCTAAGTGAAAAAGGTTTCATAACTTTTTTAATCTAAACATTAACCATTCAAATAAGTAATATGAATGGTTCCCTTAGATCATATCCCCAGTAAATAATAAACTATATCAAATGATTTAAACATATATGGGGAAGTATTTTTAAAAATCACTTGGAACATATCTAATGGGAAATAATATTTTGTTGAAAGTCACATTTTAAAACATGAATCCTTTTCAGAATCCATTTCTTTAAAAAACTCATGGAAAAAATTATAATTTACGGAATTAAAAACCCATAAAACATTTCTTGAGTAAAATATCATTTATTATTTGTAAAATTATTTTTAAAACATAAAACATTTTGAGGACCATTTTCTAAGAAAATAAATTGTAAAACATATAATGTAACAATGAAATCATTTTCAATAATTTTTTTAAATATAATTAAAAACTTATAAACAAAGATTCATAGTGTTCTGAAAATATATTTTTTAAAATAACATTGAAAAAATATAAAAGAAGATTTGAAAACATTTTAAAAACTTATTATTTAAAAAAAACATTGAAAATAATAAATAAATCTTTGAAACCATTTTAAAACATTTTTTTAGAAAATATTGTTTTAGAAGAACATTGAATTAGGACTGAAAATAGAAATAAGTCCAGATTTACTTCAAAACATTTTCTTAATTATATTATGTACCAAATTGGGGGAAAATAATATCATTATCTTAGGTTTTCATGAATAACTATAGGTTAGTAAAATTTATGGAATTATTGAGATATGTATCATAATATTTCATTAGTGGAAGAATAATCATAAATAATTCTAATAAATGATGAGATTATAGAAATAAACTATTACAGCTTTGGTAACATTAAATCATATTCCCCATGAAATAATAACGTTACATGAAGCTTAAAATATAATAAAAATAAATTTATTAGTGATATAGGATGTCAAGGGGTCTTATATACACCTTGTAGAAGAATATAGGTGTATAACATAACATGTGTGTCAAAGAGGGAAAATTGAGACAAAATTACATTAATAACTTGGTGAATTTTGAACCATAAACCCAATTAAATATAGATAATCAAATTGATATTTAAAAATCCATAAATTTAAATATAATAATAATATATTAAAATCACAGTTACTGTGTAAAAAAATAAAATAAAATATTGGTGAATAGAGAATATGTATCATATAATTAAATGTCAATCCATAAATTCCCTTACTACTTAATTAACTTTTGAATCATGAGATACGTGAATGGATAAAAAAATTCAAACTTTCAATACTAAAAAAAAAATAAATTCAATATATAACATGTCATATGGATTTATATACACAAGACAATAAGAATATGTGGTGAATATAGAATATACCTCAAAAAAATAAAAGTTAGATGAGAAAACCCTGACCTGTTGAGTAAATTTTAAATAATGGACCCTATGGAAGAATAACATCAATTGAAACTTTTAATAACATGAGATTTCTGAGATAAAATTTAATATCCTAGTATAAACACCACATAACATTAATAAGTGGTGAATATAGTATATATCTCATTGAAATAAAAAATAGATGAGAAAAATCTTACCATAAGTCTTCAATTTATTCATACATGTTCAAAAATCCTATATAATAAGTATAATTTTATATTACATATACTACATATTCATATTCCTATATATTATACCATATATTATTTCTTTGTGACAATATTTTACTTATTAATTAACAATTTCATGTTAGTATTATGTTTCATATAATATCTTCTTTGTTTATGTTAAATGTTTTGAATTGTTATTATTGATCCTCATTCGTAGATAATTATTTAATTATTTACAGAAAGTAAAATATCATTTAAATATCATATATATCCACTAAATAAATATTTATAATAATATATATAATATATAAATATGAAATAGACACACCATTCCTGGAGACGGTAGGTGGTATGTACACATGAATGATATTTTAGTTTTTTGTCATATTAAAATAGAGAATGTAAATGAAATATCTATATATATATATATGAATTATTATTTCAGTAGAATTTATGTTTCATATATATATATGATAATTTTACAAAACCCATCCATAATACAATCATTTATAATTTGTAATGAAATTGCATCGCTTTGAAGAGGTGGTAGTCGACACGCCCATTGACAAAGTTATCATATTTACAAAAAATGTAAATCATGAAGGTATATTTTAAAAAAAATTATAGAAAAATAAATACATCAATAATACAATATATATCCTATAAAAATATTATTTCCATCCTAATTACTGACTATGAGATGTGGAATGGAAAAAATGAATGAAAAAGTTTCACGAGATTGTAGTCTGTCATAGACATGACCGGTAAGTTCGTTACCATTTTAATGAAAGTGTTTGTAGGTGTAGGTATAAAATATAGAATAAAAACATATCATTATTTTTATTATAATGATGTTTTTAATGTCCTTTGTTTTGAACCAAACCAAAAAGTGAAGGAAAAAGAATTTTATGCTAGATGGGAATGACTATTTTAAAACTGAATGTTAGAACATTTTATTTCTAATAGTTGACACTATGATGTGTCTTTTAAAAAATTGAACTAAATTAATTGGATTAACATTAAAATATATATAAATTAAATTAAGGGTAAAATAATTCTTTATAACATTAAAATAGTATATGAAATATTTTTATTGTTGGAAATTGAGTCAGAATGGGATTATGAGACCCATAGACCCTCAATGTTGATAGAATAAAAATATTAATTACATTTTATTCAAATATATATGTGATTTTTTCCAAAAAAATGAAATAACCCCCAAATTGTGTGTTGCAAGAGAAATCTAAGAGCACCATTAGGTCTGGAATACCTGTTTACACAAGTTACGGTTTAACTTTGATGCACATTGGGTGTTTGGAAACCTCACACATGATATTTACCTTTTTATTTTTATTTAATTTATTGTTCAATTCTCTATAAAAATATAATAATTATTTCATAAACGGTGCATCGTATGAGAAATCTGAGACCCCCATTAGGTCTGAAACATGGGTTTACCCATCGTAGGGTATAACAACTTCGAGCATCTAACGTTTCGTCAGATCGCATATGAAGATAATTTATTTCATTTATGTATATTATTGGGCTGTTCGAAATAATAATAATAATAATAATAATAATATTATTATTATCATTATATTCATTGAAAATAAATGAATGAAAATATACTTCCACAATTAATAAATTATATTGTAGTGTAAATAATAAGTGGGAAATATAATAATTTTAATATTATTAATTATTCTATTTAAATACAAATACACAATAAATATTAATTTAATAACTATTATCCCATTTTTAATGGTTTTTGGTTTTAAATTATTAATAGTTTCATTGATGGGTTTTATTAAATAATAATAATTTTAATTTTTTCTATTACTATAATATTCGGACAAAAACATTGGTGTATATATATATATAATACAAATATATATATATATATGGATTAAATATATATATATATATATATATATATATATATGAGGGTGTATATATATGTATATACAGATTTGTATATACATATAACATCTACGTATATATATATGGGGGGATAATTATTGTTGGGTTAGATGAAACATTATTAGTTATCCCACATAAATGTTATTGTGTGGTAAATTTATTAACTTCACATTTTTAATGAATGTTTGGATTGAACTATTAAGGGAGATAGTTATGACATAGATTTAATAATAATAATAATAAATGTACATTATTGGTGTTATTATATTGATTATTAGTTGGGGAAAATAATATTGTTGTACATATGTGTGTGTGTGTGTCCATAATAGTAAATAAATAAATAAATAAATATTTCCACACTACCTGTAACCTGTTGTGGGTCCTGATAAACTATTAAATTATTTCAATTGTCCCATGGGATTTATGTAAATTAATACATCATTCCCTAGAATAATGTATAGGTATTAGTAATTAATGAATGATTAAAATGAATAAAAAAATATTTAATGAAATCAAAAGAGATGAAAAAATAATGAAAATAAATAATAAAATAAAAATCAGACATAAGAAGAGTAAAAATAATTAAAAATAGATTTAACCATCTTATAATTTTTTCTCATTTTTCCTTCTCTTCCCTTTCATTTGTATTTTATTTTATTTTATTCTTTCCCTTTTTCTTTTATTTTTTATTTTTTTATTTTTTCTTCATTCCTTATTTCTTTCCTTTACCTTTTTTTCTTTTTCTTCCCTCTCCCTCCTTTCATATGTGTCATATCCCCCTCCACTCTAAGTGGTGCGCCACGACCCATCACCGCTTTGGAAGCCTGTTGCACCTTTGAGTCCTCTCCATTTTCAACATCGTCGGAAGAACTGTGAAGCTCTCAGTAAGGCTAATCTTATGCACTAATAATCATTTAGTTTCATCAACTCGATATCGTGTGATATTCTGCAGAATGTTTTTTCCAGGAATTTTGGTCTTTATAAAATCCTTTTATTTCTTCTATTTTAGGTCAAATCAGAGGTTGTCGTGGGGCGTGAGACATACTATGACTATGATTTAGGGTTTATATAATCTTTCTCATTGTTTTGTTGCATCTTACAGATTGCATGTTTTAAAGATCATCGGTGCCTACCAACAATATTCAATTTTCCTCTTCAAATTTTATTAAATTTCTTGGATTGACTATTGCAACCTTGTTTGAGATGAACTAGATTTTTTAATTTTTTGCAACATCATTGGATACCCATTTGGGTGTGTCAACATAATTTGTATAAATTTCCTTATCCCCAAATAATTAATTTATTAATTTCATGTGTTATGCGACCCCTTTTTGTTTAATATTTATGTCAAATAAATTATTTATGATAGTTATGAATCATTTATTTTGGGGTTATGTTGGTTATTTATGCCTAATTATTTCCTTATTAAAATGTCTTACCATGTTATGCTATTATAAAATGGGAATGTGAATGTTTTCTTCTTTTACTCACATATTGGGTTGACTATGACTGCTTTGCTTGAGTTATTCATACATACATGGCCCTTTGTTTATTAAATTGTTTTGTTTCAATTATAAATGCATACATTATAATATCTTTTTCCATGAAATCTAATTAAATTACGGACATTGAGAAAATGTGGGTTTCTTATTAAATACCACACATGGACTCTCAATTATTAATTAGTTACAACACTATGTGTCTAGGAGGTGATATATTTAGATTTTCCAGATAAGGGTTTCTCTGGGATTTCTATATACTCATGATTGATACCAATTCCTTAAGGGACAATCGAGGATGGAAATGTTGGCAAGTGGATACACCAAAACTCAAGTGATACTCAACCCCAAATATGCGATACCTGGGACGGAGTCACCAGAAAACCATTCCTTGAGCGATATATGGTCCTTCAGAAAATTTCCATGGACGGGCTCTGTGGTATTGGATAAATTCACTGATGTATTATAGAAATACCTTCAGGTTGAGATTGAAAACCGTATATAAAATTTAATATAATTACAATGATAATGTGATGAATATTTTTTAATGCCGCTTTGAGTTCCTTGTGAGTTGCAAAACCTATCTAGTTCCTTGAATCACATTTTTGACAAATAAATTAGAACCCAATATATAACATAATCTTGGGTGTATTATCCTTATTATTCTTTCTTCTGTTTTTATACTTTTATATATCCATACATATATATATCATACATAATATGTGTACTTTATTCGGATTCTTGACATAGGCTGAAGCATGTGGTATGGGATGGGTGTCTAATTGGGAACCCGAACCAAGTTATAATTTTCTTATTTAATTAGGTTTCACGCATTTATTATAAATATGAAACATTGAATTCTATCCACAGAATAAAATGGAAAGGACTAGACCTCATGGGTGTTGACTTACTGATATTATATCTCACACCCTACTCTAGTCCCAATTGGTACCTGAGTAGATAATATGTTTGTAGGTATAGATAAAGGGAAGTGTAATTATTTTGATGGTTGAGTGTTTCATGCTGCTTTGGATATATGTTGGGGGTAGAGGACCAGGACTTTACTTAAGATATAGTTATTTCAATTTTTATCGTTTTCATTACACCTTTGAAAACATGCTTATATACCTATTTTTCCATTAGTTTACATTAGTATACACATTATAGCATGATTTCATTGTGTATCTAGTTTTTTTTATCAGATTTTGAAATTTTCATCTATTCAGTTGGGATTTTTTATTTTCTTTTGTTCATGTTTTTATTAATATTCTTCTTCTACTTGTTATAAATTTATTTTCCTCCATTGTGTATTACCTTTTTTATATAAAGCTACAGTATCACCCACAAACACGTTAAAAGGGCCCTCACTTCTAGTAGGCAGCCTCTGGTGTTCAGGGAGATTCCCATTGGGTTATGTGACCCACCCATCCGACCACCATCTTCGAGGTGAGTCAGGTTGGGATGTTACAAAGTGGTATCATAGCTGGTTATTTTTCTTTGTCTTACTATTTTGGTTTGGTGAACAGAAGACTAGAAATGTATCGGCACATGGTTAATAGATGTGCCTTGGAATGATAACCCCACATATGGGAAATGACCAAGTGGCTAGGGCTGGGAATTGATATTTATGCTTTTCGATATTACAATTGATATTATTCCCCCTCAAGTGATTGATGTAATTTCCATTTCCAATGATTAATAGAATATATGGAAATTTACCCATGAACTAGTTTGGCAAGGATAAAAAATAGAATGCATTATATTAGGAACAAAGAAATTCAAATGTCATGTATATTATCATGTCAAGAAGTTCCATTTTAGGTTTCCTGCTAATATTATTGAGTACATTGAATGTCATTCCATGTCTTGTATTTTATTATCATTTCTATTAGATACCATATTTTAGTGATATGTTTGGAATTCTAGCCTATTATCATGATGCATTTTCACAAGAATGCTTTCCTTATATCATGATTCTAGGCTTATTATCATTCCCTTGTGATTAAAATGCCATGCTTTTGTGATTTTAGCATGTTTCTCTCTTTTAGATTTTTATAGTGATATTCTTGATTGTTTGATATTTAATCGGTTGCATTTGATAAAATTTATTGGTTACAATTAAATGGGATCCAAATACCACCATTAAAGTGTATGGTTTCTTTATGAATTTGCATATAGATTCCCATAAGTCATTATTATTGAACATGTTCAGGTTATTTTATGAAATGGTTTAAATATAAAGGGATTTGAAACAGAACATGTAGTGGTGTCCTCTATTTAGAACCTCATGTAAGGGTAGTTTGATTTTCTCCTTGAGTAGCCTTGAAACGAAACCATAAGTGACTTCTTTATACTTTCTTCTATTTAGGAATATCCTTAATGATTATCTATTAATCCTAGTGACTTTCAAATATTGGAACCCATTAAGGGTCAATACCTTCTGCTTTTGTAAGGGGCTAACCTATGGTTGGTAGAACCCTTTGAGTTTAAATTCCTTTCTAATTCCTGGAGTTTTCTGATGTTTGGGGTCGTTAGAGTTTCATTGTACAAAGTATCCCTATTAATTTTTTAATTTAACACCTTGTTAGGATTATTATTCATTGTATCCTTGACTTTTGTTTCAGGATTGAGCATTGTGTAATGCTCATTTTCAGTAGGTTAGACATGCCACATGAATAGTTAGCTTCATCATTGGTCATTCAACCCCCTCTTCTCTATAGGTATGGATAACTCGGTACATCATATTCTGAGATAAAAGTCATATTGCTTCTATATTACCCCACGGTAGTATGCATTCACTTATGTAGTGTCATTGAGTGCTTAATATTGTCAATAATTAGATGAGATCAGTGTAATAATTAAGACTTAGGTTTCCAAATACATCTCGAGTCATTTTTATAATAGAGTAACTTGTGTCTTGAAGGAATCAAGTTTTCCCCATTGCTCTGGATGACTTCCAGATAGTCTGGTGTTTTTACATGATGGTCATTTTGGTTGGGTTTTCATGACAACTATTTAAACATTTTTCTTTATATCAGTACTAACCTAACATGATTTTTAGAGACTATTATGTCTATTATTTTTTATGATTAGAACACTCCTAATTTGAGAATATTCATTTCGGTTCTATTAAATACATTTCCTTCCATGTAGATGGAACACAACCAAAGAGAACCATTAGAGAATGGTCAAGATAGCATAAATATTGTATGGCTTATAAACTTTAAATCATGTTGTTTTTTATCCACAATAGAACGTTGGTGTGGTTGGTGTTGTATTCATCCTTTATGTAGCATTTTTGATCATGGGTGTACTATAGTGATTTTTTTGAATGATCAAAAGATGCCTCGAGAGGTAAGGGATCGATGAATAATTAATGATGGCATGTCGACAGATGAAGTGAAGTTTCTTCTTAAAGTTGAATAGTTGTGGTTTGAAATTTTTTACTTCCAACGCTTGGGTATGTTCAACTAGAAGCCATTTAAATCCTATTAGGGTATCATTCTTAGTGAGGGTAATGTCCCCTATCTTCAAATCATCTAGGAACACTAAGAGAGCATCGGTCTTACACCACACTAAATTATAAAAGTTGTTTGATAATCTCTATCATGTTTCATGTTGAATGTGAGGTTTTTATTGAATCTTGGTTTTTCTTGAGTGATCCTTAGATTCCTGTGTATGAATTCCTTGGAATAAATCTTTTACACTAGCTATTTCTTCAGACTTGACCTCCATACCAACAATGCTATGGGCTTAGTCAATGGTCTGACGTGTATTTATTGGATTTGTTCTAATGTCGCACTTCTGTGGATGTGTCTGTGTTGAATGAGAGATACATTGAAAGAAAACATTGTAGTTTAGTTTATAGAAACACTAACCATCTAAGACTAGTGTCTTATTTAATATTCGATTGGAGTGTATCAACAAGTTTTCTCTCTTGTTCAACTGAGTGATCAATGAAGGACTATCTCTGGCACGTCCTCAAATTTGATGAGTGTGGTTTGTGTCAGCCATGGATTTTCATGATAATTTGGCTTGACATGAGAATTGTGTTTGATGGGGAATCAAACTTTTTATCCCTTTTGGAAGTCATGAATGAAAAATCACCATAATGCCTAAGGGTGTGTCTAGTAGAAAATTATGATGGTGGAAAGTGTCGTGGTTCAGAATTTTTACATTTCAAAAGATAAATCCTAAGGTGGGATGTACCATTGGCATGATAATTAACGAGATGATTATGTGTTGGATTCTCTAGCTATATGGTCCTAGGTATGTTCTATTTGGTGTTTCGATTGGAAAATGAGAAATGTATTAGATCTTAATTGCATGTGTACACCTTTTATAACCAACACTTGAACATGATTTTGGTTTTTGGAGATGCAAAATGACCTTTTGTGTAATACTTCATGACCCTTATAGGTCGGGTGAGGGTTAGGTTTTTCCCGCAGTCCTTTTTGGGATGCGAAATTCTATGGTGGGAAGCTTATAACATCCCATGTTTGAAACCACAAGCAAAAGTGATAGAAATTTATTTTTTTGTTAGTTGGGCATGATGATTTTAAATCCATGTGTCAGAACTTTTTATTTCCGATATTTGACACTATGATGTGTATTTTAAATAAATTGAATTAAATTTATATGATTAAAATAAAAATAAAAATTAATTAAATGATGGGTAAAATCATTCTTTAGCACATTGAAATATGCAAGGAAATATTTTAAAAGTTAGATTCTGAGTCAATGTGGGATGTCAAGAACCATAGACCCTTGATGTTGATAGAATAAAAAACATAAATATATTTTATTAATAGGCAAGTGTGCTTTTTTTCCTCAAAAAAATGATATATCACCAAAACTAGGTGTCGTATGAGAAATATGAGAGCTCCATTAGGCCGGGAATGCCTGGTTTACCCTAGGTAGGGTATAAATGTTTGTCCATCGGGTTTTTTGAAACCTTGCACGTGATAATACTCTATTTATTTTTAATTAATTTATTATTATATTTTTAAAAAAATATATAATTATTTTCTCACAAATGGTTCATCGTATAAAAAATCTAATAATGATGTTAGGTTCAAGACATGGGTTTTACCCTCAGTAAGGAATAACATTTTCATGTGTGGGACGTTTGGTCAGATCGCACCTGAATATAATTCATTTGGTTTATAAATATTTTTGTTAGTGGTTAGAAATAATAATAATATTATTATTATGAATATCATTTATTTCGTTGAAAAAATAATGAAAATATACTTCCAACATTAATAAATTGCATTTTTGTGTAAATAATAAGTAGAAAATGTAATAATTTTGATATTATTAATTGTTCCCAACTAAATAAAAATGTGCAGTCAATATTAATTTAATAATTGTTATCCGATTATTTATGGTTGTTGTTTTCAAATTGATAATGGTTTCATTGATGTGTAGTATTAAATAATAATAATTTTAATTATTGTAAATATTATTATATTGGGATGAAAACATTATCTTGTATATATATATAATTAATATATATACTATATATATATATGGATTAAATATATGTATTTGTGTATATATATGCTAGTGTATATATATGTATATACATATGTGTATGTATATATATATAACATGTATATATATGGGTTTATAATTATTGTTGGGTTAGATACAACCTAATTAGTCATCCCACATAAATTCTATTGTGTAGTAAATTTACTAAAATCATAGTTTTAATGAATGTTTTGAATGAACTATTCATGGAGATAATTAGGAAAAAGATTTAATAATAATAATAAAATATGGGTGTTATTATTATTATTATTAATTGACCTAATGGACTAAATGCCTTCTTTTTTTTATTAATTTTTGATAACCTCCCTTTTAAGAGTTTAAGGGGAACCCTTACATGGCCTGTAGGCTTTGTGACATTACATGACCTGAAGGTCTTAAAGGAATTCATCTAGAATATAATTACCTGAAACTACCCCTCACAAGAGTCTACATCATGATGTCATCTCTCTGTCGTCACATGGTTGTCCAATTAGGCCTCCAGTGCATGCACATGCTAGTCCTGATGGCAATTTCCATACCCTCACATTCTTCCAAATCAGTTAAATCTACTCTGGTGAATGCTTCAGCTCTAAATACTCATCAAGTTAATATTCCTTATAGAGTCTATCTAGTCCATTAAGTATAATTTTCAGGTGATCTGATTTCCTTGAGGTGGCCCGTAAGTGTTACGGGCCCGAAGTCCCTGGGTTGCCTGAAAGCCTTAAAGGACATGAAGACCAAATTGGTGGACCGAAATCCCAAATTAATAAATATTAAAACTATGATAGTACTGAATAGTATTTGTTAAAATACATACTACATTGAATACTATAGTACCTTCTAAAGTAACCCATAAATATGTCTCCCCCCGTATTTGATACCGTGTCTCTTGGATGCACTTGCTGAGTCCTCACCAACTGGGATGAGGCACTTGTGTATTAATAATTTGGAAAAAGAATATTGGTGTGTATAGATATTGAATATATATATCAATATGGGAATTTATGTAAATAAATAAATACATATATATTTTAGCTTTACCCGCAGCCTATTACGGGTCCCGAGCTGCTATTAAATTATTAAAATATTTGTACAAGATTTATTTAAAATAATACATTTCCTCCTAGTGCAAGGGTAAGGTAATAATAATGAAAAAGTAATAGATGGAATAAATATAAATTTAAATAAATCAAAATATATGAAAAGGTAATGAAAATAAATAATTAAATAGAAAGGAAACATGATAAGAGTAAAAATAACTAAAAATAGATTTGTCAATTTTTCTTATTTTTTTCTTATATTCCCTTTTATTTTATTTTTGTTTTATTTTATTCTATTCCTTTTTCTTTTATTTTTTCCCTTTTTTATCCCTTTCTTATTTCTTTCTGTTGCCTTTTTTATTCTCTCTTCTCTCCCTCTCTTTTCCTATGTGTTGTTCCCCCCTCTTCTTCATGTGGTGCTCCACCCCCATCACTGCATGAGAAGCCTGCTCAACCACCGATTCATTTATTTTTTCAATGCTATAAAAATAAATCTGAATGTCACAAACCAAACCAAGTAGACCATGAACCGGTCACCTGAGCTGGTCAGTGACATGGCTCGAGAGGCGTTCCAGATCCTCTCGGGCTGGCGACAAGTTCCATGGCATCAATAGAGGACAATTGGGAACGATTTCCCCAAGTGAAAAAAATAAATCAGTATGAAAAGTAGAATAACACGAGGAAAAAAAATTACATGAAAAATGAGAAACAACCAAAAATAGAAAACTAACCCAACCACAACCAAAACTCCTCATAATTACAAGATTTGATCACCAGTCCACAACCAACTCTTGCCCATGGCGATCAAGCTCAAGTCAAACTGGTAACAAAACTAAAAACAAGAAAACATTATAGGTGTGAGTATTAAAACTTATTAGGCGTGCCCAACAAACTATTTCCAATGCACAACCTTTAAATAAATAAATTTACTAATTTCAGGGTTGAACTAAATTATACAAAATATGGGTTTCCACACACACACTTCCATTTCTAAGACAAGTAATAGTCCATTAACCTTTTTAATTTAAGAAAAATTGTAATGTTTGAAAGGAATAAGTGCATTGTATTTTAATACATTTCTATGAACAATTTAGAAATTAAAATTTCAGTTGTTAGTCAAATGGAAAACCACACACAACACACAACACACACTAAGGGAAATGGAACAGAAGTGGCACACGTGGGCCAACAACCGAACTAGACCTCCCAGTCATCCTCCACATAAAAATAAACACTAAAGAAAGCATGGTTCAAACCTAGGAGCTTGTAAACAATCCATAACGTACCATACATGTGACTCATATTGAAGGAATTCCTACTCTCGATGACGTCATAACTCCCAAATGCTCGGTATCTCTCTACCTAGCCTAACCGAGGGGCTCAATCCCCTAGTAGAGTATAATCCCTACTAAGGGCCACTAGCCAGTGCGTAATCTAAACTAGTGCAGTAATTGTTCTAATAAGATTCACTTACTATGCCAGGTTCCCATGTCAATACATATAATAAAAAGGAATGGGGTGAGTAAACAATTTCAATCAAGTAGCACAAACATCACACACAACTCATGCAGCCAACGTACACCAAATATTACCCCTGAGTCACCCTAAAGATAGTTTTCACAAATAATTTATTTCATTAAAGTACCAAATAAAACATCACCAATTTTAAAGAAAATCCTCATTTCCAAAGAGAACCAAAACACTTGTTCACACATCAAAAGAAATCATTTATCAATAAAATAGATCTTAATTTGGAATTCTGTGAAATATGTTTAAAGGAAAAATGATAATTCTTCCACTACTGGGTGTCTGCTCATCAAAAAAATATTTCAAGTGTCGTGTATAAAATAAACGGCTCTTTTTAAACCAAATAATCATTTAAAAATTAATAATCTTATATTATTTCCCATTTATTAAAATTAATAAAATATAGAGAAATTAATAAATTCTGAATTTAAAGGTGAGTTCATTGGGGAACCTATCTTGACTCGCAAACCAATCACGATGACACGACACGCCCTGCACGAGTACAGAAGATGATGATCGCAGGACCATGGAAAAACCTTACCAATTTGCTGCAACTATAAAGATAACTAAAATACATAAAAACAGACTTAAAACAATCCAAACAAACAAATAGTGCAAAATAACCACCTTGAACTACTTTCAAAAACATAACTCGCATCGTTTTTATTATTTAATAAACCACTTTAAAATTAATAAAACAATTTCGAAAGAGTAACCCATATCCCACACACCCAAAACTCATCCAAATTACACATTTTTGATCAAACACACACCCAAAACATACCATGATAGAAAACACATGGCTTTCATAGTTACAAAAAATAAATACACAAATTCATGAAATTATATTAATCATCTCAAAGATGGTTTTTAGAAAAACACATCTTAAATTCGCATGAACATGCTACCAAATGTAAAACAAAAACTAAGTTCATGTAAAGCTAATCTTCTCACCAAAATAATCAATCAAAAAACATTTTAGATCAATTAAGCTGGTAAAATTAATTATCCAAACAATGTTATTCTACCAAAACAAAGTAATTTCACTCAGAACAATTATTCTAGAAATTAAAAATAATTGTTAATAACAATGAAATTAAAACAAATAATATTTCAAGTAATCAAATGGATTTAAAAATTTATGGTTCAATGCAAAGGATCCTACTTTGACCATGGATGGATCTCTAGAAGATAGTGAAAAACATCTTTCGCACCGCAACCACACTTGTAGGAAGCCACAAACAATCTAACAAAATAAGATTAAATGCGCAATTTGAGAGATCGACCTAAGAAAATAGAACATAAGGTTCAGAGTTTATCCAAAATAGAATACAAGCAAAGGAGAACCCAAGAATGGGGAGCTATCATCGAAAGGATCTACCGGTGAGATGTGTAGCTTGAAGAGAGGTCACGGTTTTTTTACAGCAATTGAGGACCAGCCAAAAAACGTGGTGCTCAGCCGTGGTGTAGGGAATCGCGTCGGACATCAAGAACATGGGGGTGTCGCAGGTCGGGCGGCCACATGTTGGAAGGAGGTATGTTTAGTAGGGGTGAGGGTGAAGACTGGGAGTAGGAGTCTATAAGGATGAAGGTGACGGGGCATGATTGGCATGCCAGAGGCACGAGTGATGAAGGAGGGGGCCTAAAAGAGGAGATATCTTGAGGAGAGGGGGTAAAATACGGGACTAGACCGCTACGTAGGGGTAGAAGGGGGCCTGGCCGGGAGCCAGGGAGAAGAAACAGCTGAGGGTCCTATAATGGTGAGAGGTAGGGGCGCAGGCGGGTACCTGCGAGGGAGGCATGAGGCAGGTGCACTGGGACCTGTGGGTGAGGGGTTGGGGAGGCTGCCAGTCTGGGTGGTCATGCAAAAAGGGACAAGGCGGGAGGCGGAGGGCCAGAGGCGGTGGGTGGGGAGGGGGCCAGAGGTGGTGGGTGTGTGAGGGTGAGGCGAGTGCAGAGCTGGAGCTGGTAGGCAGCAGTGTGGCGTGGTGGTGGGCTAGAGCAGGAGCAGTCAGGGCTTGGGCTAGCTGTGCTGTGTAGGGAAGGTGTGGGGTTCCGGGCGAGTGCGGAGGCGCAAGAAGGCAAGGAGGCTCACTGGTCTTGGTGCTCGAACATGAACGAAGAGGGGGTAAGGGGGCGCCGCTAGGTGATTAGGGTCAGGGTTTTTTGTCATTATATAATAATAATTATAATAATAATAATAATATAAACCAAAATAAAATTAATAAAAATAACAATGATAAGGAAATTGATAATATAAATTAACAAAAATAATAATAATAATTATATCAATAATAATAATAATAACAACAATGACAATAAAGAAATAATAATAATACATTTAAAATAATAATAATAATCTTAATCATAATTTTAATAATTTTCTTACAAAACAATAACAATAATAATAATAAAATAATGAGAAATTTCACGACACTTTGGCCAGCTACGTGGCTACCGCCAATTGTGCAGTGACCGCACATGGGTCCAAAACCCACTAAAAATAATAAAATCAACAAATTTTATCTAGGACCCAGCTCGAACCTTGGAGAGAGAGCTCAGGGCCAGGAATTAAATAAATAATAATGAATTAAAGGGTGGGGTGTTACACTGAATCTCTTGGTAAGGATAATATTTCTCACAATGAATCAATGAATTTCATTCACTCTCAATCGCAAGATCTATCGAGAATGGTTTTTAACTGAAATTGGGATATTTATTAAATTCACATATTTCTCCCATTTTAGGTCAAATAATCGGTTGTCGCAGGGCGTGGGATATACAATGACTATGAGGTAGGGTGTTTACTCTTTTTCCCATCATTTCATTTCATATTTTAGATTTCACATTACGATTCTCTTTAGTTCCTACCAGTGATAATCAAATTTTTATATTCTAATTTAATTAAATTACTTGGCTTGACTATTGAAACCTTATTTGAGATGAACTAGCTTGTTTAATTTTTTGCAACAACGTTGGATACCCCATTGGGTGTTCCGACATAATTGGTATAAATTTGTTTAGCCCGAATAATTAATTTATTAATTTCATTTGTTGCACAAACCCTCATTGGATGTGTTTTAAATCAAATAAATTATTTAGGAGAATTATACACCATGCATTTTGGGTTTTAGTTGGTTAGTTATGAATAATCATTTTCCTATTAAATTTTATTATCATGATTTGATATTATAAAAGAAAAAGTGTATTTTTCTGCTTTTGATGATAAAGTTTTTTGACTATGATTTTTATGCTTGAATTAACTGGAAGTACGTGTCTCTTTCTTGCATAAATTGTTTTGTTTTAATTATAAATTCTTAATATTTGATATCTACTTCATTGAAATCTAATTAAATCCGGGGTGTTTAGACAACTCGGGTTTTGTATTAAGGAACACAACTAAAATATCCATTCCTTATTTGTTACCACACTATGCACCATGGAGGTGATGTCTTAGGCTTTTCCAAATGAGGGTTTCTATAGGATTTCAATATACTAATGTGAGATATTGGTTTCATGGGGGAAAATTGAGGACATACATATTGGAAAGTGGAAATTCCAAGCCTCATGTGTTACTCAAACCCTTATGTGTGATACCTAGGACAAGATCATGATAAAACCATGCCTCATTCAAAACTTGGTCTTTAAAAAGATTGTCATAGAAGGGATCTATGGTATTAGGTAAATTTAAGGATTTCTTTAGAAATACATTTTGTAAGGGATCAGAATCCAACTCAAATATTTAATATAATAATTATGATAATTTGAGTAAGGTATTTATTAATGCTACTATGAATTCCTTGTGACTTGTGATACCTCTCTAATACCTTGAAGAACAGTTTTTTTGACAGATAAATTAGACCCTAATCAATAAAACACGATTCGCGGTATTCTCTTTTTTAGGCTGCCATATTTTTTCTAGGATTTTATATATACATACATATATACATCCTTCTTTATACAAGTACTTTATTCAGATTTATGGATTAGGATGAAGTAGGTGGTATGGGATGGGTGTCTTCTTGGGAACCCATAACAAGTTACTGTTATTTTTATTTATTTAAGTTTCTTGCATTTTTTATAATTATAGAACACTAATTTTTTCCAGATCATGAAATTAAATGGTCTAGACATTGTGGGTTTCATCCTATGGATATTATATCTCACCCCTTAATTAGGAATCATTTGGTATCCGAGTAGCTCATATATTCGTAGGTATGGATAAAAGGAAGCGTGTTTCTTTCAATGATGGAGTGTTTATTACTTCTTAAAAAGAATATTAGGGGCGGAGGACTGATCCCTTTCTCGAGATGCAATTGTTTCATTTGTTTAATTTTCATTCTATCTTTGATGGCATGCCTATATTTATCTATTTTTATTCTTTTACTTTAGTATAGATATCATAGAATGACAACATTGTGTATATGGTTTTATTTATCAGCTTCCCCACTTATCATTTATTCATTTGGGATTATTTATTTTCATCCTATTCATTTTTTATTTATATGATTTCTCTACTTATTATAAGTTTCTTTTCTTACTCTATGTATTACCTTTTTCTTATGAGGGCATAGTCTCCCCCATGAACACATTAAAAACCCCTCGTTGCTAGTCAGCAGCCTTTGGCATTCGAGGAGATGCACTTGAGGTCATGTGACCCACTGGTCTGGCCACCAACTTAGTGGTGATCCGGGATAAGACATTACAATGTTATTATATAATCATTGAAAAATAATAATTGAGGGGGTGGATAATTAAAATATTACAAAATATCTTGTTCAAGGATGTTACCTATTTTTGGGTAACTCATATTGGGTTGTGTGAAAGGACTTCCTTGGATGTATTTTTTTTCCAATGAGAGCCTTTTAGGATTAATAGAGGAAAACTAGGAGGAAATTTGGGTAGGTTTTTTCTAGTATAAAGGTCTTGTGGGGTGTGAATAAGGGATGAGGGTGACCTCTTTTTTTATTGTGGAGGTGGAGTGGCATTCTTGAAAATTAAAAAGGTAAAAACTACTAAGAGGTCTCCCTTACATCAAGTTCCTCCAATAATTTTTCATTTTCATTAAAATATGGTAATTGGTGTAAATGTTTCTTGAAAATAGAATTTGGACATGTTTATAGGTTATTTGGAAATATAAATTAATGTTAAATGAGTATGTAATATTCTTTTTTAGCATAATCATTGTAATTAATTTTAATTACATTAAATAATATTTGTGATAATAATCTATGTGGATGTTATTAAAAATTATATATTATGATAATTCTAAATATGGAATCTATTTTTTGAAATTCTTATCACATAAGTGGCAGAAATTAATTTAAAATTAATCCCATTGACGAGACGAAACAATGAGTTTTTTAAGGGAAAATGTTAAAAATATTGAATTGTTTTTATATCCAATTTCAATATGAAATTGATTCCAATAACTAAAATTTGATTAATAATGTATAATAGAAGTAAAAATTCATTTAAATAATCATAATATAATTTAAATATATAATTAAATTATACAAAAACACAGTTTCAATTAAAACTCAGTATTCTTCATTATTCATCAAAAAATGAATCTTCTTATAAAAAGACCAAAAATATTCCGAAATTAAATTTTGATATTCCACTTCCAAAAATAAAGTTTCTTTTGTCAAATAATTTTTTTAAAATTTTATAAAAATTGATTGAAAATGGGTTATCCCTTAATATGTGGTAAAATTACCTCTTTAAAAAATACATCTATTTATTCAGAATATTAGATTTTTTATTATCTTATACTTATAAAATCTATTGGATGAGTATCAAAGGAAATTTGATTGAATATGTAACATATACATTTTATTAAAAACATTGATAAAATGTGGTATTTTAGTTTATTGAGATCAAATAGCATTTTCACATTGAGGAATAGTCTTATTAAAAAAGAAATTTCATTATTATCAAATAGTTCATACATTCAATTACAACTAATTTAAATTCAAAGGACTCATTTCACATACATATGTACATAATAATTTTCACATAATACTCAATATTATTCATTACTTCTATTCCAATGGCTATCTGGTAACTATAATAATATTTTAATAACAATATCAATAGTATATTGTAGTTTGGTAAAACTCAGCCTTCCGTGTAATGAAATCTATCAAAGAAACTCAGTATTGGGTGTAACACAATCCAAGTTCAGTTTTTTTGGGTACCAAATATTAATCTATATTTTTTTGCGTAATAATAATTTTGTACTAATTAAATAAAAACACAGTTCTTTCATGTAATAAAAACATTATTCAATGTTTTGTTAAATGAAAAATATTGAAAAGATTAAATTAATTTGATGAAAAAAAGATTTCAAAAACTCCTAGGGTGTTACAACAACTGTGGGAACCATGGCACTAATATGATATTCTTAACTAGAGTTTTATTGTTCAAAAGGTTTTTACTACCACATTATTTATATTGGATATAGAATATGATGGATGATAAAATGGTGGCCTTTCCATATTTATCAAAACATTTATGGATCATAGTGCTGATTTGGGATCGTATTGGGGTGAGAGGGAAATCTTAATTCATACCTCAAGCAATGTAGATCTGGATGGTGATGCTACCTGGTTGATCCTATCAGTATTCATATTATTGCCTCAAAGATCAAGTCGTGAAAGTCTATGTACAGACTAGATGAAATGGAAAATGGGGTTCTCGCCTCCTTTCTCACTGAATTGATGGTTCTGAGTGACAATTTTGTCTTGTATGGGGTTCTGGGGGCTCACCTTAGTCATACCTCAAATGATATATATGTGGATGGGGATTCTACATGGATGATCCTACTATTAGTCATATGATTTCTTTAAAGTTCATGTTGTGCATGTCCAAGGACAAACTAATCGAGACAGTGATAATGCGAAAGGCTCATTAAATAAATGATAGACATTGTGTTGATTTGTTTTCATTTTGCGGAGGGGTGAAATCTTCCTCAGTCAGATCTCAAGATAATAAATCCCATGTGGGTGAGAAACACCTGGTAGACCCTCACATTTCCCTTTGGTGTTTTCCCAGGTGGTGGATCAATTCAGGGGTGCAGATGTATTGGCCCCATCTATGCATGTGTTGAATGATCTCACATAATAACAGTTCTATATTCCATGGGTTTTATAAAAAGATAATCTGATTTTAGAAAAAAATCAATTCGATGGTATGATGATTGATAATCATGGTTGATGTTCTGGTTCATGTTTAAATATTTCCCAATAGTGGTTGAGATCACGCGAATGGTGGGATGTGGGATGTGCGATGGGACATAGGTCCCACATTCCTGCCTTGACTTCCATTCTTCCATGACTCTGGAGTGTTGTGGGTTTGTCTACATAAAATTATCCTCATAGAGATTGAGTTCTTTTAGAAGGTGGGATATGGGTGGCATGATAGTGGGACGCCATACTTCACTTTCCTACCCCACATAAAATGAATCTCTCCCTTGAGATTTTTCATTGTTATCATCATTTTAATACTTGAATGTCTCATTCATAGAAACCCATACTGTAAAAATGAATAATAACACTTTATTTAAAAAGGAATGCTTGAAACATTACAGTTACCCAAAAAAACTTATAACTATGTTTCCACATAGGTAAAGATAGGTGGAAAGTGAATACATGGGCCTAAAAGAGAAACTTAACAAGCCTGTTCTGATGGAGAGCTATAGATGACAAGGTGAGAATACAGTTAACATTCACAAATCCATTACCAAATGAGGCTATAATAATTCATTGATATTAAATAAAATGATGATAACATCAAATTTTTTTATTTCAAGACCCTTTTTCCTGAAGTTTAATAATTATCATGAGAAGATATACTAATATGATTTCAAGAAAACCACACCTTTTGGCGCCTTGAACAATTTCCACTTCATCTCTTACATAAATAAATAAAGGTGAATTTTTAATTCGTTATATATTAATATATCATTAGATCCATAAATAGAATTATAGTTCATTCAATCTATCTTTATAAAGAAAAAATGGATATCACTTGTTATATAATACACATAAATCCTCATATCATGAGATAATACATTAATATCTAAAACCTCATCCAATATTTAACAAAAACCATTCCATAAATGGTTAACCTTATAACCCTTCAAAAAGATAAAATCCAAAATAATTAGAAATAATTTCATTTAATTTCTCAAAATCATCTTATTATTGATTCATTATATATTATAAGGTCTATTATGGTTTTCACATACAAACCATGGGAATAAATTTATCATGTTTTTTTCTTGTAACATGGTAATTATCTGAATTAACATAAATATTTATTAGAAAAATTCAGGTTTCCTTATTCAATCCTTTATTAGATATATTCCTTTAATCCAAAAATGTTGTAAACTTAATCAACGATAGTATAAACCATTGGTCAATAAATCCTTAGTTAGTTCCAAGATAATTGGTGTCATCCAATTTGCTTATTCATATCCAAAATATTGTTATCCAAAAAACATTATTTTAACATAGGGATCATATTAAGGGTTATCTTCCCTTCATCCAAATATCACATTGTTATTAAATCACTTTTCTAGTCCTTTAGAAAAAATCAACATTTTCTTGTAAACCCTTAGAAGAAAAAACATAAACTGAATAATCCATATACATTTAACAATGGATAATTCTTTAATCGAAATACCTAACACTTAGGTTAATACACTTCATCCTTAAGAAATTAAAAAGGATTCCTCATCATATTCCTTAATATTCATTCATTTCATAATTCATTTGTATAATTATCATCATAAGATATATTTCTATTACTCATACAACTTTTTTTATTATTTTTGGGAGCATTCCACTTGGGAAATTGAATTTCATAAATATTATTCATTCAAAACATAAAGAATTTTACCGTTGATAATGTCTTAGGGAAGCCAATATTATCATCCATTGTGTTAATTAAACTCTTCATTTTTTCTTTACAATTGCATTCTTTGTTGTCTTTATTACCACCATAAAATCATATTCTTATTCCTCTAATACATTCACTTAGGTTCTTCTTTCCAAAATATTTAAACAAAAGAATATGAACCATGTTTCCTATATGGTTTACACTACCCAAAATCTTAGTAGACTCCTTAATTATATTCATTGGATTGTACAAGAGTTGGTTTCAGTACACATTATTTATCATGTTCTGTTAAAACTAATTAGGCATGATCATGAAGTCCCTTACTCTAGTGATCATCACATTTGACTGTTTATAAACAGTTTTTCTATCACATTCAATGTTATCCAAGTTCCTTCTAGTTCTCTACCTTGAGTAAAACTAGAATTAATAGTGTGAGAAGCACTTTTCATAGTATAAAATTGCATAATCATGAATAATCACTTCTAAGATGTATAAATTATTACACAATTGTTTAAATTAATGACACCTTATGCTATTCCCTAGATATATCCCTAGAAATATCCTCAGTAATATCCCTAGGAAAATCACTAAATTATTCTCATCCTAGTATCTAATGGTTGAATAACCCTTTCCTTTGATACAAACTATATAAAACTAGATTTTACATATATTGATATTACATCAATTTAGATGAATATTCAATGCATTACAAAAATAAATCCTGGCTGATCATTATAGTTTAGTTTTTTTGGGAGACTGGAAACATAATCTTTTAACATGGTGAATGATATTCAAAATCTCCCTTAAAGATCTTCCACTTTTTGTACTCTTAATTAAAATATCTCTTCATAATTTGGGGAAATTAAATATAAGAAATGGGTGGGCTTAGATGCTCCGTAAGGGTAAACAAGAGAGATATATAATCATAACATGAGCATAAGGGTATGCGAACATGATCATAATGTTATATGATCATACCCAATACATGATAGATCGTAATTAAGAGTCATCTTATAATTATTGGTAGTTTATAATAGATTAATCATAATATAAACAAAATCATAATCCATGAAAACATAATAAAGGATTAAGACATGGAATTTTTGAATAAACATAACCATAGAAAACCCTATTTAAAGGCTTCCGGTCAATATCTTTATAACAAGACAGGCTTGGAATAATCGCTCATGTGCATACGTAATTATTGGTGTTCCTTACCATGTGCCCTCTCATTTTGGCTTGGGATACCCTCCTTTTTACCCTCTTATATCAGGCATGGGATTACCTCCCATGTACCCTCTTGTTTTTGGCATGGGATGTCCCCTGTGTACTCTCTTGTTTCTTACTTGGGATTCCCTGTCATGTAATATATTGTTTCAGGCTGGGTATTCCATCCCATTCACCCTATTATTATGGGATTGAGATGCCCTCCCGTGTACCCATTGATCTTAAGAAACAATTATTATAACACAAATAATTAGAGGGTGATATAGATCCCGCCCATCACATAATGAAATCATTGTTGCATGTGCCACAATATAATAAAACATTCATCATATCATGGCCGATATAAATAGATAATTTCCATAAACATCATATCATTACCCAGGATATGAAATGTGTACTATAAAAATTTAATCATATCATAACTTGTGGAAAATAGGTAGGTTTGATAATAATATAATAATAGAATAACATGTGAATGTAAGAGATTTTCAGAAATTTTTTATCATGGTATAACCCATATAAGTGAAATCAAATTCATAAATAACTTGTCATATTGACATAATCTATTCAATGAAATAATAATAATGGTGTCCTTATATCATATCCCCAGTAAAGAATAAACTATATCAAAGAATATTAAATTATATAGGGATGTATTTTTTATGATAACTTGGAAGAACTCTAAAAGGGAATAATATTTCTTTGAATGTCTTTTTTTTAAAAAGATGACAAATTTTCAAAATCTATTTATTTGAAACCCACTATGAAAAATATATAATTAAAGCATTTAAAATAACTAAAAAAATTGTTGGGGAAAATATTCTTTCTTCATTGATAAATTATTTTTAGAACATATAAAAGTTTTAAATTTTTTTTCTTTGAAAATAAACTTGAAAATATATAATGTAATCTTGAGAAAAAATTGAAGAAATTATTTTTTCAAAATTAATTTCAAAACATATAAAGGATGCTTAAAAACCTTTTGAAAACCACTTCTTTTAAAATAAATTGGGAAATATATAATGGAATATTTGAAAATTGTCCAAAAAAATATTCTTTGACAACATATTTAAAAACATATAAAGAAATATTAAAAACTTCTTAAAACCTTTTTTTAGAAAAAATGGTTTCTAAAGAACACATATTTTCAAACAAAAATAGAAATAATGTTAGATTTTTTTAAAATATTTTCTTAATTATCTTATGCAGTAAATAGTGGGAAAATGGTACCATTTATTTAGGATTTCATGAATAACCCATGGTGAATTTATTTCATGGAAGTTATTGAGAGATGGACCATAATATTTCATCAATGTAAGAATAATCATAAACATTCCCCATATAAGATGAGATTATAATAAGAAACTGTTACCACATTAGTAAAATTTAATAACAATCCCTAAAACATAATAACATTAAAGGAATATTAAAATATCATTATAATTATAATATTCATTATATAACATGTTTTAGTGAAGTATATAAACCTTGTAGATGAATATAGGTGTATAACATGGCATGTGTCTCAAAGAAGGAAAATTGAGACAAAATTACCTTACCGATTTGGTAACATTTGAACCATAATGCCTATTAAAGAGAGATAATAAAATGGATATATAAGTACCCATAATATTAGTTATAATAATAATACAATACATCAATGGGTATTATATTCACTATAGAAAAGAAACGAGCGGTAAATAAGGCATAATTCTTAGAAAAATAAAAATGGGACTACAAATCACCTTACAACATGTGTAACTTTTGAATCATGAGATTAGTGAAAGAATAACATACATTGATACTTGTTATATCATTAAATAAATAAAACTCATGATATAACATTTCACATGGTAGTATATACAACACAAAAAAAGAATACATGGTGAATATATCATATGTCTCACAGAAATAAAAGTGATATGAGAAAACCCTTACTACTTGAGTAAGTTTTAAATCATCATACCTGTGAATGAATAAAATCAATTGAAACTATTATTATCATTAAATAAAGAAAATAAATGATATATAATTTCATATAACTGTATATACACCACATAACAAAAATAAGTAGTGAATATAGAATATAACTCATGGAAATAAAAGTGAGAGGAGAAAACCCATACCTTAAGTATTAACTATCATCACAGACATTCAAAAAAACTATATAATATGCATAATTTTTTTATAAATACACCAAAAAACCATATAATTATATATAATAACATATATTATTTTATTATGACTTTTTATTACCCCTTTATTAATAAATTCATGTTAATGTTATGTTTCCCGTAATATGTGCATCATTTTTCGTATAAGTTTTGACTTGTTATTATAGATCATATTGTATAGATAATTATTAACTTATTTAGGGAATGAAAAATATGTTTAAAATATCATATATATTATGTATAAAAATATTTATAATAATATATAAAATATAGAAATATTAAATGGAATACTCCATTCATGGAGACGGTCAGTCGTATGTACGCATGAACATAGTTTCTATTTTTTCATCATATTGAAATAAAGAAAGTAAATGTAATATATATATATATATATATTATAATTCCATTAAAATTATTATTTCAAATATATGATATACATTTAACAAACCTATTATTAACACATTCAATGCAATATATTAATGAATCACATCGCTTTGAGGATGTGGAAGTCTACACATCCGAAAACGAAGTTATCATATTTACAAAAAATGGGAAGAATAAAGGTATGTTTTATATAATAATAATATAATAATATATAATAAATAAATTTCATATATATCAAATGAAAATATAATTTCCATTATAATTCACAACCTTGATAAGTGGTAAAGGTAAAACTAACGACATCTTTTCATGAGGCGACAATTTATCGTATACATGAATTTTATGTTCAATACCCATTTGATGGAAGTGTATGTAAGTGTATGTTGTACCCTTATAGTAAAAAATATCTCTATATTTAGGATAATTAATTTATCATATAATAATGTAATGATAAATAGTTATGTTTTAGAGGTTGAAAATAAACTAAAAGAGCTTGTGGAAGGATATTACATCCTATTTGGGTAACATCTCTTGGATTCCGCCAAAGGGATTCCTTCATTGGATTTCTTCCCAAAGGTAGGATTATAGGATTAATGGAGGGAATTTTGGAGGATATTATTTTAAAGTTATTATTTGAGAAATTTCATGAGATGTGTGATGAAGTGGGAGCGGATAATGCCTATTTATACTAGAGGAGGAGTGGTGTTCTTGTAAATATAAAAGGGTAAACACTATTCAGAGGACTCTATTATATCATGTAACTCCAATAATTTTAATATTACTATAAAATAGGGTATCTGGATGAAATACTTCCATCCAATGGATCTTATAAATGTGTCTCGATTATTTTTCCCCTTAAATTTAATTTTAACTAATAAGTAATCTGGTTTTTTTACCTTAATCACGTTAATTAAAATTAATTACATAAACTAATAGTTTTGAATAAAAACTATATTTTTTTATTATAAATTATAAATTATTATGATTTAAAATATATTATCCATTTTTCTTAATTATTACCAAATAATTAAAATAAATTATTTTAAAATTAAACCCATAGACAGGATGAAAAAATAGGTTTTTTAAGTGAACGTATTCAAACGATTTAAATGTTTATATATCCAATTTAAATATGAATTTGATTTCAATGAACTAAATTGAATAAATAAATTTATAATTTATCTTAATTAACATTAAAACTATTTAAAAACTTTTTTTAACTATATAACTAAATTTGATGAAAATGCAGTTTTAAATTAACATTATGTATTTTCCACTATTCATAAAAAAATGAAAAATCTCAGAAAAATACCTAAAATTCACCCAAAGTAAATGTTTTTTTAATTTTAAAATATAATGTTGAGTTTTTCATGTAAATTTTTTTAAAATTATCAAAAACTTTATTAAATATGGGTTCTCTGTTAAAAGGAAGTAAAACTACCATTTTAAAAAATAGGTCTTTTTATTCGTTAAATCAAATATATTATTATCTCATGCCAATAAAATCTATTCGATGTGTGTCAAAAAAATATTGAATATGTAACAAATATATTTTATTAAAAAAATAATAAAATGTTTTTAAAATTTTTTAAAGATAAAATGGTTTTTGTACATGGAGGAATAGTTTTCTTTAAAAAATATTTTTATTATTTTCAAATTGTTCTTACTTTCATTTAGAACTAATTGATAACCAATGAAATAATTTTATATATATGTCTAAATAATAATTTCAAAATTTAGTTAAAATTAATCATAAATTCAATTAAAATGACTATGTGGTAACTGCAATAATATTTAAATTAAAAAATTTATAGTATATTATAGTTCCTTAAAACTCATCTTTGCTTGTAATGAAAGGTATCAATGGAACATGGGTTTGTGTGTAACACAACAAAAACATAGGGTTTTATGTACTAAAATAAAACCTAATTATTTCTTGTAGAACAAGATTAACTCTGTTTTATATATAATGCAATCCAAACTTAGTGATTTTATATAATAAATGTTATATTTTGTGTGGTGTGAAATGAAAATTATCAAAAATATTAAATTAATTTGAAACATATTTCACAAAATATTAGGGTGTTAAAAATAAATTTTCCCCTATTAATTTTATTTCAATAATAAAAGGATTAGTATTTGAAAATACCTTTTCTGAAAACCCACATTAAATAGAGGGATATTAGAACCTTCATTAAAAAAGGGAGGTGGGAATAATAAAGGTTAGTTGAAATAACACATAATTAGTTTTATATATAAGGATAAAATTAATAGGAAGATAAAATATAGAAATTTAGGAGAAAAATTACACACATGTACAAATAGAGAGTGATAGAGAACATTGTAATGAGAAAGTTAATGACCATAAAACCATAAATTACTAAGGGGTAAAAAGATATTGATTCATCATATTTGATGTTAAAGGATAAAATTTTTATTTCAAGACCATTTTCTAAAAGTTTTGGGATAATTGTAATATATAGATTAAGAACATAACAAAATATACTTACTTTATTTCTTTCTATTTCATAATCATAATACAATTCTTTGGGTTTTATTCGATCAATTATACTTCTATATCATCTATTACTCCATGAAATTGACACTCAAGTTGAATTTCTCTTTCCTAAAGCACTAAAATTTACTTTTAATGAATTTCAAGATCCATATTTCATTATTTGTAACACTAAATATTTTCTAAAACGAAAAATTATAGCACAAATTATCCAATATAGATAAATAAAACACATTAATCTCTAAAAACACAATAATAACTCCCAAATTTCAACTTAATATATTATATAAATAGTTATCCTTAAGACTCCTCTAAAATATGTATGACCAAATTCAAATCTAGAAAATACAAAACAATTGAACTCAATGTTTTCTCTCAATATCTACTATAATATTTTTTTCCTAGACAGCATAAAGTATCTCATAAGTTCATATACAAACATGAGAATACCATGATAATATATTTTCTTAAAACATGATAATAACTTGAATAACCACAAAACCTATAAGAAAACATATATTCTTATAGAATTCATTCAATATTAATTCCATAAATTATGTTTACCTAATACATATAATATTCCCAGCATATATTAATTCTTTATAAAACAACATTAATCACATAGTCACCAAATCTCTTTTCAATCCAAAGGCTATCTATATGGTAAAAATATATTATGAAAATGTACTGAATATTTTATCACAAAAAAAAAATAATTAACTCAACATCAATGATCATACCAACCCAAAAGTTTATGAATAAAATTAAACTTATGAAAAAGACGAATTATTCATTAAAAACCCTTTCATTAAATAATATACATAACCAAAGGGTTGTGTTCCTCTAAATATCTCCCAAAATATCATTAATCATCATAATCTTCCATTACATAAAACCTCAAAGGGGTATGTGTTATTTTAAAATAAAAATAATCTTTATAACTATAAACCTGGGAAACATTAGTATTATCACATATCACTGTAGAATATCAAAGGTTTCCATAGTTTCTATTATCTTATTCAACATAATTGTTTCTAAGGAAAAGGAAAATTAACCTGGGAATATCCCTTGGGATTATCAATCTAGTTATGTAGTCTTAAGACTACACATCATGAACTTGTGATGATTGAGTTAAAAAAACCACTATTTAAATATTGTAACCTATAATTTCATATGTTCCATATCCACATCAACTTATAGTATCTGAGAAGATATTTATTTTCTAGGAAACCCACACAATCTCTACATTATCAAAAAATTAAGGTTTTATCCTATACTAAGACTTATCCCAAGAGAATTAACTGAATACTTCAAAATATAATATTTAAATATTAATTAAACCATTCTTTGATACCAACTATAATGAACCACACCTTTCACAATTAGATATTACATATTATTAGTTGAACATTCAATACATAACCTTATGATCAACCCAAAAACAATAAAGTGTTAGTGTATCTGAAAAATAGGTTACATAAACCACTAGAACATAAAATATTTACATCATCTCCCATAATATTCTTCTCACATTATACCCTTATTTGAAATACCTTACATAAAAAACTATTCAAAACTTTTGGAAAGAAAATATAATAAAGTGTGAGATCTGATGAATAGTAAGGGTAAATATAAGAGATAAAAATAAATGATTATTGGAAGCATATGATAATAATTAGAGTATGATATCATGATCAAATATATTAGCCATTTTTTCATAGAAAATAAATATTACTAAAGGGATATAACTTTATAATTTTAAAATTAACGAGTTATAATTGTGATTAATCATCGTAAATCAATCTATATACATTTGTTCATATCGTAAGCATAAATAACATGTCAAAAAAGTATAGTTCCATCGTAGGCATTGAAACCGTATCATATGTCAAGTTTGACTACTAAGACAATCATATCATAGTGGATTAGACATTAACCCCAGCTTCCCATGTGATAAAAAATCAAGCATCACAATTTTTTCCAATTTCATAATCAGTCATGAATCACCACATATTTCCCATAGTGGATTAGACATCCCAACATGTTTCCCATAGTGTATCAAGAACATAAACTCATTTACAATAATTATCTCATGAGATATAATGATTAACTCAATGAATTTTATGAATTTAACATACCAACTCTTCACAAAATAAAACCATACATATATTTTCGAAAATAACATAAAACATTCATCATTTTATCATAAATATCCCATATAAAATAAATGGGTTTCATAAACATTTCATCATTTTATCATAGCATAACCCATGAGAAATGAGTGGGATTCATAAAATTCTCATCATCATAATCATAAACCACCCATATTAAGAATAAGGGTAGAATCATTTGATCAATCCCCTATTAAATCATAACTATCTTCAAAGGATGTTATCATAGATAAAAAATATCTTTAAAGGATCATTAATTTTTTTTTGAAAAAATATTATTTTCATTTTTAAATAAAACATTGAAAATATAAATATATACCAAATATTGTAAAAAATGTTTTATTTGAAAATTATCTTTGAAACATGTAAAATAATATTCAAATCATTGATCGTTCATGATAGCTTAAAATAACATTCATATTTGTTTTACTAAAATAATGATTATGTCCACATATTAAATTAAAAAATTCCTCATTCAGAAAATTATGAGAAAAATTTATTAAAACATTTTAAGAAAAGTAAAACATGGGAAAACTGTCTTTAAAAATTAAATGTATAATAGCTAAAAAAATCTTTAAAAAATTTATAAATCGTTGATATGGAAGAAAAGGGTTTGTTAACCACAAGTCGGAAAATAAGACTACATTTTATTAATCATATTTACTGAACCAATTTGTTTACCAAAGAGAGGGAAATGTTACTAAAACATAAAATTATAGAATGAATAAAAGGAGAATAAAAATGAAATTTATTTTTACGGTAAATATAATATAATTTCGTCATTGTAAATTCAAGCATAATTAATCTCAATTAAAATGGGATGGAAAAATAAATCACTTTCTACTTTGGTAACTTTTGAATCATAAGCCCCGTGAAAGTGTAATTTCAAATGAAACATAATATATAAGGAACATAATAATATAATTATATAAAATATAGAAGGGGAATTATATATTCAATAGAAATATAAATTTGTTCATAAAATAAAACAGGTCTCAACGAAACAATATTGTGATGGAGAACCCTTAAAACATTATTAATATGTAGATCAAACTTCATGAAAGATAAAATATTAAGTTTATTTGTAATAAACCATAAAATTCATGAAAGGAATAATAAAATAAATTAAAAGTAAGTATATACATAAAATAATGGAAACATGTGGTGAATATGGTATGTGTCTCACAAAAACCAAAGTTAGACAAGAATACCCACACCTTAAGTCTCATATTAATTTTTTGCATTCAAATAAACTATATATATATATATTATAAATATATTAAAAAATTAATTCATAAATTATTTTTTACCATTCCATTATAATTTCAAAATATTCTTTTATTATATATTCATCCCTACAATAGACTTTCTGGTGATAACCAGTATGTTTTCCATTATGTTTGGGTTCAATGGTTATGATACTTGCACCTTGGATATATTTTCGTAATATCCAAAATAATAGTAATGACATGATTATCCTATTTATTAATCACATAAACTTTTATATTTGTTCTTATAAATCAGAATTGAAAAAATAATTGCATAACTTTGCTGGGACAACAACATGTACCTACACACGATTGATGTTTTGTATTTTTGATGGTTAGAAAGGTAAATAAAGATTCAAATGAAAGAAACATAATAATAACATTAATAACTTATATATTTATCAAATCTATAATTATAACCATGTAATTGAATTGGTGATGAAAAACAAATTAAACCACTACGTGGGAATGGTGAGGTATACGTACATACTACTGACATTTTTGATTTATATAAAATGGAAGTATGTTGGATAAAAGATTTTATATCATGATAAAAACAATTAAATATATTTAGTATAATTAATTATTAATTTTATAATTTATAACATTAATTTATAGGAGGTATTTGTTAAAATATAATTTAAAATACTAAGTTAAGAGTTATACCTCTTCACTGAGAAACCACTTTTGGATTACACCTTAATCCTTGAATGAATTGTTGTTTGGAAATATAAAAAGATCCGTAATATGGGTAAAGAATTTAGGAAGGTATTATGTTAGGTATTTTATTATCTAAAATGTTAAAAAGAATTAATAATGAGGGAGTTTTGGTTCCTTTTTATAAGTGAGAGGTGGGGCACCATTGGAATAACATAAAGTATTAAAATAATAAAAAATAATTTTCATGCTCAAGTTAATCGAAATTGATATATTTATAAGGAAATGTTATTATATTTCTAAATACTCTATTAAAATAGTATTTATAAATTTTTAGTTGATGTTTTAACTCATATAAAAATGTTTTATCCCCAGCTAACCCTTTTGACAATTACCGAGATATCAAGGTGTTTTGGTCTTTAACGGTCAAAATTGAAATTATAATACGAAAATAGAATCTTTAGGGGAAAATTATTTATAATGTAAACTATATCTCACTAAAATTGATAATGATGAAATTTTAATTTTTTTAAATTTATTTTATAAAAATTATTTAACATAAGATACCAATAATGTCATTTTTAGGACAATTCAAAATGTTTCACTTTAGAGAAAACATAATTAAAATTAAATATTAATAAAAAAATAAAAAAAAATTAAATTCTATATTCTATTTATCTAAAAAAAAGAATCATAATAATTCATACAAATTATATTACTTTTCATATTTTTAGGATCATTTACATTATTTTTTCATTGTTAGAATAAATATTTTATCAACGGTTTCGAAATATTTAGGGAAATTATTACATCTCTAAAAAGTAAAAATAAACTACCATTTTATTAAAAAAATAATATTTAATATAAAAAGTTATAAACTAACATAACCTATTTTAATTGTTATGAAATCATATTAGAGATATTAAATCCATGTTGGTGACATTTTTTATTTACCCTTTTCTTAAACTTATATAGAGGTCATAATCAATGAAAAATGGAACCAAGTTGATATATTTAATAAACATTTATGATAATGTTTTAAATACACTCCTGAAATAGTATAAATTCTTGTGTTATTAAAATTTCAATCCTTATCCCAATGTTGGACCCTATTCTATCCATTTTACCCCTACTGAGGTGACAAATAATTACCAAAATTACTATTCATAATGTCAAAAAATCAGGTGGACATATTTAACAAATTTTATCCTAATAATTTCAATTATTTAAATAATTTTTAAAGATTAAATATATATAATTTGAACCAACCCATCATAAATTAAGCGTGTATAATTAAATGAAAATCATTTTTCGAAAAAATTGATTTAAGTATAAAACTAGATATTTTTTATCTAATGCATTAAAAAACCTATTAGATGAATGTTAAAAAATTGGATTGAAAATATATTATATATATTTCATTAAAATTACTCATTAATAGCTATTGATTTAATTAATAAAGTAAAAATATATTACACACATACAAAATGTTTTTAGAAAAATGTTTTCTTAAGACCAAAAAATAAATTTATATAAAAATCATGTATAATATTGATTATATCTAAATAAATGATTCATATGTTACCTTAATTAAAAAGTTAGATCATATTAATACCTTCTAATTAAATTTAATGATTACTTTACAAAAATTGGTAACTTCTATTATTCACCAAAAAATAACCCCTTTTCAAAAAACATCTAAAAATTTCACGCTAATATGTTTTTTATATTATAATTTCAAAAATAATATAATTTTAATAAATTTTAATTTAAAAAATTAGTATAAAATTATTATAATGTTATCTCACAAAAATCAATAAAACCATTTATTAAGAAAACATATTTTTTATGAATAAATTGACTTTACTTAAAATTGAGTGATTATTTCTTAATAAATAATCCATAATTTTTTTTAGAGTTAACATTACAAATATATATTATATTTTCATTACTCATATTCATACCCTCAAATTAAATTTCTCTTAATTATGATCACATTTAAATAATAATATTGTAATTTTATATCCCAAATTTCTTAAATCTCGATGATGGGTGTTAATCAAGACATAGAGCTCTTTATTATTTCAAAAAAATGAGGTTGTTATGTTCTAAAACCATAAATAAATTCTTCCGTCATAATTATATCTTGTTCAAGATAGGTTCCTTTTTTGAAAATTTATTTTTTAACCCACATCACACAGAGTGATAATAAAACTTCCTTTAAAAAGGGTAGTGGGAAAGATAATGGCTACCTAAAATAACATGTAATAAGGTTCCCAGATTAGGAGAGCAATTGTAGAAAGTTAAAATAAATACTTGGAGTAAAAAAATAATATTTAATGAATAAAATAGAGTGATATATAATATGTTCATGAGAAATTTAATGACCAAAACACCATAAATCACTAAGGGGTTAAAATAAAATTGATTCATTAGAAAAGAAGATTAAATGATTATATTTTAATTTCATGATCATTTTCCAAAATTTGAGAGATTATTTTACTATCCATATAGAGTAAAAGATAAAATATTCATACATGATTTATATTTATTTTTTAAGAACAATACCATCCTTTTGTTTCTATTTGATCAATTAATGTTATATTGTAGCTCTTACTCTATGAAAGAGACATTCAAGAATAATTTTTAATGAATAAATACAAAAATTACCTTTTATTGTATCATAAAATCAATAATTCATTCCTTATATATCTAAATAATTAAAAAAAATCAAAATTGATAGTATTATTTGTTCAATATGGATAAATACAATACATTAATCTCAAAAACCACAACAATAACACCCAAATTTAAACATAATCCATTTAAAAAATAGTTAACCTTAAGGCTCAACCAAAATATTTCTAACCAAACCCAAAAACACAAAATATAACAGGATTGATCATATATTTTTTTTCAGGATCAACATTAAAATTTATCCATATATAAAATGTTGTATCTCATAATTTTACCTATCAAATAAGTAAATACCATTGTTTTATAATATACAAAAACATGAAAATACCCCGAACACCATAAAACCTCAATGAATGAAATATATCAATCCAAATATAAATTCAATCATCATTCCCCAAAATTATGTTTCACTTAATCTTATAATATTCCAAATATAGTTTACTTATTTAAAATTTAATTAATCACTTACTCACCAAATCACTATCAAATCTTAGGGTTATCTATACGATTAAAATATATTCCCAAATCATAGTTACACTTTAATCCAAATAAAAAATAAGAACATAAATATCAATTATCCTAGTAACCCAAAGGTTATAGATGACATTAAAGTTATTTATGTAAAGAATTATTCTGAAAATGAAATTTTTATTAGAACATATAATAAATAAAATGGTTGTATTTTAATAAATTTCTCCAAAAATATCTTTAATCATCATAAATTCTATTCACATAAAATTTCAAAAGTTGACTATTTTATATTCATAATAGGCTTGAGCTTAGATTTTCCATCCCATGCCACTTTATGTTTATCCCATAACATTATATACAATCATAGCTTTCCATAGGCCCCATTATGTGATTCATCATAATAATTCATAATTAAATGTGAATTAACCCATGTATATACTCTAGGAGTGTCTAGCTAGGTTTATAGTCTTAGACACACTCATCGTGCAACAATGATGGTCATGATTATATCTAATCTAACCCATTCAGAGTTGTAACCCCTAGTTGTATTTGTTCCATAACCACATCCAAAATCTAGTATCTAGATAGGGATGTATTTGTTTTCGAAAAAACACAATATCTAATTTTCGAAATCATAAATATAGGAACATATAATTAGACTCATCCCCTGGGTATGAGATTACGATCAAAGATCATACCAATTCAACCATTATTACCATCATTGAAATACCCTACTTAAATAACTTTTATATATTCTTGTGAAATATAACATAAGAAAGTGTTATCTTAGATGATGAATACATGTACATATAAGATATATCAATCAATGATAATATGTAAAACTAATATAATATTAAGAGTTTGAGATTATGATCAAAGATCATAACATTTCAACCATAAATCCAAAAAATGATTCATGGTGTAAAACATTACCATTTCAAAAGTTATGAATCTAAAGTGTGAGGAATAATTATATATCAATCACGATCCAAGAGTTATAATCATATGAAAAAACCATGTTAAAAGTGTATGGCACTACTATATGGATACAAACCTTATTATATATCAGTGATAACTACCAAGACTGTAATATGATTGTGGATTTGGAATCGAAATGTGTTTCCCCAATCAAAATAGATTAAATTCCCCACATTTTTCTCATATCATAATGGATTTGGAATCACCATAATATTCCCATTGTGTATCACACATCCTTATATGTTTCTCATCATGGATCCAGCACAAAAACTCACTTCCCATGATTATCTCATGAGATATGTGGATTTGCCCATTGAATTGGAGGGATTTCATATAACCACCCATCACATAATGAATACCATAAATATTTATGCCATAATGTCCTGAAGAATTTATCATTTCATCAAATCATAACTATATAAAATATTTGTTACATAAAAATTTCATTATTTCAATGTAGGATGACCTTTGGGGAACAAATGAGCTTTGTAAATATCTCGTCATCATAACGGAAAAACATCTACATAAAGAAACAATATGGTATAATTTTATTATATACCTAATAAAGTATAAATAATCTCAAAGGATGTAATAATTGTTGAAAAATGACATTAAAATATCATTAAAATATATCTTGGGTAAAATACCATTTTCATTCTAAAATCCAATATTTAAATTCCAAATATTTTGAAAATATTATAGAAGGAAATTTTCTTCAAAATAACCATGGAAACTTATAAAGGTTGAATAAAATAATTTAGAGGTGATGATGAAGAAAAATTCCATTCATGTCATTATCGTAAAATAATGATTCTATTAACATCTTCGATAAATTAAATAATTATGTCAAAAAGAGAAAAAGAATATTCTATATAAAATCTTTATAAAAAATAAAATATATGTTAAATAATTTAAAAAATAATTCTATAATATCCAAAAAAATATTGAATACATTTTTTAAATGTGGATATCGAAGAAAATGTTTTTCTTATCGAAAGGGAAGAAATAAAGTCATATTTTCTTAAAAATATTTTCCAAACAATTTTTGAGTACCAAATAGATAAAAATGATAATAAAAATCAAAATTAAATAAATAAAAAAAGTTTAACAGTAATTAAATGGATTTATTAGATGATTTATAGATAATTCCCTCAGTAGAAATTAAAATATAAATAATACAGAATAAATTAGGAATGAAACATAAATCCCTTATCACATTGGTAATTTTAAAATCATAATACCCATGAAAAGATAATTTAAAATGAATCTTCATATAAAATTAAAAATTTAGATTCATGATATAACATTTAAATGTTGATAATTATACACATCATAAACATAAATAGCTATATAAAATCTAATATGTCTCAATGAATAATTATTGAGAAAAAGAACCCTCTCAATCGTGGTAATCTCTTAATCAAAACCCTATGAAATAGGGAAAACTAAATAGATTTTTATTCCACTAAATTTTCATAAAAATAATCTTAATATACATTCATGGGTATTATATACACCAAAAAAATGAAACAAGTGGTGAATATGACATATGTCTCATAAAAATAAAAGTGGGACACATAAACTGTTACGTCATGTCCATTATTACTTTTTATTAATTAAAATACCATGTATAATGAATGTAGATGTATTATAAATATATTTAAGAAATTAATTCATATATTTAACATTTATTTATAATTTCCAAATGAACTTTTATTACAAATTATTTCTTAAAATCGACATTCTAGTAAAAACTTGTCTATTTTCCATGAATGTTTTGATTCATCAGTTCAAATAATTGTACCATGTGTTGGGTTTGTGGAACCTACAATAGGATTTGTTGGAAATAGTTTTTCTATATGGATTAATCCAAATATATTCTTATGGATGAATATAATTAGATTTATATTTTTGAATAAACTAGATATATGTTTTTTATTATGGGGTTTCGAGCATTATGGGTAGAGAAGTTTGTTTCCAGAATTAACTTCCATCATAAAGAGTTCAAAAGATGTGGTGTAATAAGAATAAGGTTTAATTGAAAACATATCACCATATGGATAATGGTTTTCATTATATAGGTAGATGAAACATTATGATATCCTCACACAATTGTTTTTTGTTTATTGATGACTGGAAAATGGCGGTTTCAATGGAAGGTGCAAATGGGTATCAGTTGTTTCTCAAGTCAATGATATATTGAATGAGAAAAAAAATTAATGGTCAGTGTAAAATTGTGGAATATAATACCTCTATAAAGTGATGGTTTACTTATTCTCTAACATGTGTTTGATAATTGTATTAATAATATGATTTTATGAGTTAACTGTTAGATACTCTGTTGCAGTTTAAGTGAGAAAGAGTTTTTGTAATTGCATGAATCTCCGAAGTTTAACAGTTATATAGTGTTTTCCCATATATGTACAACTTTATTCAAACCATGTTAATTTTTTTTACATTATTTATTCCATTTTTTTTTGAAGTTAAACTTTTGAGTTTAGGTGTTGTGATTAAGTTGATTTCATTCTTCCTAGTTCCAGTGCACATATCTCAGGAGGTGGAGATTATCAGACAAACTATATGTTTGATAATTTTTTTTGAATATATTCCACTATTCTTGATGATGTTTCTATATTAACATCTTAATCTAGTTAAAATTCTCTCACTATGTATATCTATTGGAAAAAATAGATTTTTTTCTATCAAAGTGATTTATTTTCTAGATTTATTTCCAAAAAGTGTTATCAAAGATAATACAAGGATGATATAGTTTGTTTTTAGATCACTCATAGAATTCATGTGATTTATCTCCATGAAATAAAAGTTTTTATATTTTAGTTTATTTACTAGCAGAATAACTTTAGATGAAGGAAAAGTTTATGTTCATAATTTTAATGGAACTGAATTTTCCTCTTGGATAATGTAGTTGAAATATTATCTCATATAAAATAATTTTGATGGTCTTTTATTCCAAAATTCAATTTAGGTAAATAAAAAACAATAATAGGGGTGTTTGGATATGAATGATTTATCCTTAATCAGGATGACTATTTTCTACAATGTCGTGTTCATTGTTAGAGAGATGAAGACAACTTTTGAGTGTTTGAAATGATTAGTTTAAATTTATGAACAACCAACATATCTTAAAAAATATCTCATATTATTTTGATTTTAAAAATTGATGTAATAAAATTCATGGACTATTTTAGATCATGTGAATGAATTGAATATGATCCAAGTGATGGATAAATCTGTGAAGATTGCATTCAGAGATGATGTTTGGGCTTTTCTTCTTATTTCTTCACTTCTAAGGAGATATATTCTTTGGTAGATGTGGTGATAATATACAGAGGTAAGGTTGATCTTATGTTTGGGTAATTATAAATTTTATCTTGAATGAAGAGTTGAGGTATAAGTATGTTTATTATTTTTATATAGGATCTTTGAAAATTAACAGATTTAGACAGTCAATATTTTAGAGTTACTAACTAGAGAAGAAATTTTTAGAGGATAAGACCCATAGAATAATTAAAATTAATTTTACCATTTTAGGCCCTATATATTTTATTTTTAGGAATAAGGGAAATTAAAAGAATTATTTTAGTAATTGGTCAGAGGAATTAAATTTCAGACATACAAACTAAGTCATTATAATGGATGAAGGGTCCAACCTAACATTGAGTATAATAATTCTAGTGGAATCATGTGTTATTGATTAGGGGGATATTGTATTCCACTAGTTAGTGGGCGTGAATTGTTGATTCTGTTTATATAATTTTAGGTAAATTGAATCTAGTGGATGATGATGACCAATATATATTTTGGAAAGGGGATTTGAACATTCGGATGAAATTTGGATGTATCGTGAAGCTAAAGAATGAAATATATATATCAAGTCTCTAGAATAACCTCATTTCAGTGGTAAAACTAGATGATTCCAGTTAAAGAAATATTTTTTTAATAGGGATTGTATGGTCAGTAGTTTTTTCATGGTGATTGATCATGGAGTAAAAAATGGTACCTTTTATCTTACTATATGAAGTCATGAAGTTGCAACTCTTGTATTGACATCATCAGATGGTCCTAAAAAGTGGCACTGATGGTTTGGTTAACTCAGTAAAAAAATCATAGTTCTATCAATAAAGGGAATACTTAACCACAATCACATACTCTTTATTGGATTTTAAAGTTTTATTCTATAGAAACAAAATATAGTTTCCTTCAACTTGGAAGGAAGAAAAAAATGATCTGAAATTAAGAACTTGTAAATTTAGATGTCTGGGGCCCAGTTTTAGTTCACTTGTATAGACGATAATTTTATATTGTGATTTTTAGGGATTCTGAAACTTTAATGAACTATATATAGTTCATATAGAATAAATATAATTTGTTTTGGGAATTAATTTAGTGAAAATTTTTTGGATGATAAATATTTTTAAATAAAGTTAAAATGTCTTTGGATAAAAAATGATGGGGAATCCATAAGAAATAATATTCATAACTCCTATAAGAATAATGGAATGAATCATGATAAAATTGTTCCAAGAACTAATTTTTTTTTAATATATTAGTGGATTAAACAAAAACTAATATAAAAAGTAATAAGTATTAGGCTATATTTTGGAATTCATAATGGACTTTGGATGGAGGCGTTGAATATTATATCTTACCAGGTGAACAAAAGCCTATCTTCAGTTGTGGGACATAAACATCCTAAAAAATATTGGTTTGATAAGAGACCAAGGAAAAACTATCTAAAAATATTTGGAAGTTTCAAATATTATAAAATTGATGATATAAATAGAAATTATTTAGATAAAAATCAATTGTTTTTTTCTTGTGAGATATGGTAATGAGAATTTGGGTTATCATCTATTGGTTTATGGAAAAAAACTCGTTATCCAGATCCAATATGTTATTATCCTTCAATAAATTGTGTGGAAAGATTAAAATTTGGATAATATAGAAACTGAGGAATGGTTAAATAATAATGTTCAAGGTGAACAAATTGATGTTACTAGACAAACTCTCAGTCTATGAAGTTTAAAAGAAACATCAGAGGTATAAACTATGTTAGTATGGGTACTGGACAGAAAAAATTGGATTGAATTTTGTTTTATAGTGAATGTTTATACATTCATGTAATGGAATAACCAATACTGTATGGATTAATATCAGACATAAAGGATCATATCGAAAAACCAGAGGTTTTTTTGAGAATATATACTAATATTAGAAAACATGTGTAAGGAGTTTTGGGTTATATGAACTACATATTTCTATAGGAAAAGTGACAACCAAATTTTCTAGAAGAATAATCTACTACGATATACTCTAAAAACATGGATTTATCACATGTAGGGGAAATTAATTCCATAAATCTCAAAGAAAACATTGGATTTGGATGAGATTCCAGATAAAAAATATTTCTTGAAAAAAAATTATTGAATGAGGTTGATGATTGTAGTAAGAGATAAAAATTATGGTAGTTGGTGGAAGGATTTTGAAAAAATGATGGAATTGAATTTTATAATATTTTATCACTGGTGTTCAAACACACAAATATTTATATAATGATCAATTCTTTTCATTTTATTATATACACTTATAGAATATAGATATTAAAACAACTTTTATTCATTCAATTTTATAGGAATAAATTTATATGGTTTATCCCTAGGGTTTTGAAATTCATCAGAAGGAGGATTTGGATTTTAGGATGAAATGAATTATTTATGGATTGAACCAATGTCCAAGATAGTGGAATAGTAAGTTTGAAACTTCTATGTTTGAATAATGTTTTGTTTGATGAAAGTATGATCACAATTATTAATGAAGGAAATTATAAGATGGAACATGTCGCATACGTATTTTGTATGTGTATTATATGTTAATTTAGGGTCCAAAGTTCCAATGGATTGATGATCATAAGATGAATCTATCAGGATGATTTGAGATGAATGATCTTGGTCAAGAGAAGAAATTCTTGGGGATGGTAACTCATTGGGATAGAAAATTTAGCTTGTTGGTTTCATCCTAGAAAGAAAAAATATGAATAATGAATAAAATATGAATAATGAATCTTTCTGATGTTATCTCAACCCACCTTGTTGAACATTTAAAATATTCCAAAACATAGGGATAATCAATGGAATGTTATATTTTTGACCTAGATAAGGTTCTTTATGATTTAGTTATAGGATGATCGATGTAAAAAATGGTTTATACTTGACCATATATTGGTTTAAAAGAGGGATTTTCAGTCCATTATTTTCTAATCAAGGAAGGAAATAATAGAAATCTATGAAATGGATATTTTAAGGGAAATAGGATGAAACTTTACATTTCAGTTATGATGACTAGTTAAAAGGTTTTGTAGATACCAATTTCTAGAGACACAGATTTAGAGAAAAGTATTATATGGAATGTATTTACTTTTGGTGAAATAGTAGTAAGTTGGATGACTTGGTTAAAACAAATGGTAACTTTATATTGAGTAGAATAAAATTATTTTTCCACTATTAAATCAAGTAATGTTTTGATTTGGTATATGTGCATGAAGAATGAATTCAAAAATGAAATATAAAGTGGAAAGTTATTCTATGATAGCATCATTTCAATCCATATTTCCCCCAACCAAGTGTTTCATGTGAGATTGAAACACATTGACCTAAAATATTGTTTCATATTAAGTTTTTTGGATAATAAATTATGGCATCTTTATATAATTGTTGGAATCTAATATCCTCTGGATATGTTTACGAATATTATTGTATAATAATTTTGATTGAAACACTGTGAATTTATAGGACTTGGATGATTATGAGGAATAGGGGACACTGCATGAATCATATAGAAGAAGTTTTTATGTGAATGAATAATGAAATTGACTATAATTCATAGAGAAATTTACAAGTGGGTGATTATTGGGTTTTTGTAAATTTTTTAGTATTCATTAAACATAGTTTTTCTACATGGGTTCTTCTAGAAAGAGTCTTTTAGATGAATATAATTAAACATGTATTAACAAATATTCTAAATATAATTTTTCTACTATTGTTTTCTAGGATTTTTAGGTATATATGTTTATTAACGGATATAACTTTCATCAGATATATTTCAGCTAATATAGTGTCATCAGACTGAGGTATCATAAGATTGAGATCATCAGATGGAGCAATGATTTCCTTTTTTGGGTAGAGGAATATTTTCACTACCCTCACACTAGTGTTCTTTATTTCTTGAAGATTATTTATTGGTCATTGTAATTGAAGGTATAACTGGGTATCAACGTTTTGTCTAGTCAATGGAAGATTTTCCATAGAAATCAGAGGCCATTGAAAAACAATTCCTATAAAAATACATCTATTAATATGTGTTGGATCGTCTCTCTAACTATATATGATATTTGAATGAATAGTGTGTGTTCCTGAATTTATTGTCTTAGACTCCTTTAGAGAGGAAGTAAGAGATATTTTAATAATAACTTGTATTTCCTGAAATTAAAACATTATGTAGTGTTTACCCATAGATATTGGACATTGTTCAGACCATGTTAATGTTTTTCCATTCATTTTGATGTTTTGTGTGAAGTGAAACTGTTGAGCTAAAGATTGGTGATTTGGTCATATTTTTTATTTTTTGTTATAGTTGACAAATGCATAGAGGTGTAGATAATTAGACAAACTCTCTATCAAATAAAAACATTCTGAAGTTACTCTACAACATATATTGAAATGTCCAAATGAACATATTTTTCTCATGAACATTATCTCAACATGTCTACTTTTTGGAAAAAAATAAATGACGATTTATTATTCTATCAAATTCGGTGCTACTATAGAGTTTTCCCAACACCTTTTTCACTGTTTAAAAATATAAAAAATATTAATCATTAAATATTTTGTAACAACCCGGGTTATTAGAATAGGTCAAAATCCCAACCCTGTTTGAATTTTTGACTTGTTGTTGAGAAAACTGGGAAATCTGGGATGTTCAGAAAATTTCCAGATTACACGCCATGTACTCTAAAGTACACACCATGTAGAGGTTAGGAAATTACCAGCTGTGTGCTCACGAGTACATTAAATGTGATGACCGTGTAAAAATTTACTACTACATAGCGTGTAGTGTTGCTCGACACACCGTGTATCCTATTTCTGTGTACCAGCTGAGTTCTAGTCATGTGACAACCCATGTGGAAATTCCAAGCCATATGGCTATCTCCACTTAAGTTGAAGTATGGACAAGGCTAATAGATAGAGTGTAGTCCTTAATACACGTCATGTGCTTTTATTATAATTCACTTAAATGAAAGAGCGTTGCATCTTATTTCAGGAAACACCTTCTTCTTCCCCATGTTCAGAACAGGTCCATTCTGAAAAATTGAAGAACATACCTTGACCTAGATTCTTCATCTGGAGTCCATTACTCAATCAGTCAGTGGTTGTGGGATCGTAACAGTGAGGCTAAATCATTGCACCCTATTTCATTCCATTTTATTTACCTCATGCGTGGTAGTTTCAATCCGATTTGAATTTTCAGGATTTGACGTAAACATAGATCTACAAATATCGGCCTCAAATTGGAGATCAATATAAGGCATTCCTACATCTACAAGTCTCAATTAAGTAGTGAATAACCCTTCCTATGATTTTGCCGAATTTTGGGTGGCGTGGCCTTTGCCGCATTTTGGGGTATTTTGAGCGTGACCTTGTATTACCTATTATTTCCTATTTAATTGTTATTTGACCTATAGGATTACTTTGGGTATTCCATGTTACCTATTTTTTTTGAGCGGGTCCGGGTGAGTGGTCGTTTCTCATTTGTGTATTTTGGCCAGGGCATAACAAAATGGTTATAATCGAATTGTATTGTTTTAAACTGTTGAGTTTATTTACTGAACCTTGATATGAATTTTGTAGACTTTAAGGACCTCAGTGTGGGTATGGGACAATACTTGGTTAGTGAATTTCAATTGTTCAGTTTGTTTTTCTTATTTAAAAGTGATTCTTTTTATTTTATATGCAATTTGTGAATTGCATATGATAGAACTCTTGAGATTTTATTGGGTGTGGCCTGAATATTTTTGAGTGATACTGATCATCTTGGGCTTGGATTGGGTTATATTTGTTGGTTCTGACCATGGGATTGGGCGTCATGGACGTTGGCTTGAGGATAGGTGACTGTTAGGTTGGGCATGGCCTGATTTACAAGGACGAAAAGGTTTTCAGAGTTGAGCAGCATGGTCGTAGGGACACAAGGTGTCAGAGGTTTTGTGTCTTGGGAACGTACATTGGTGATTACTACTCACCCAGAACTTTGAGTAGTGTGCACACAGAGAGACTCCGTGATGAGGTGGTTTTGATAACACGTGTGGGTAGAGGCCCCCATTAGTTGTGGTTTAGGAGCTTTTTTGTGGGGTTCTTGTCATAGAAATCCATGTGGAAGGTGAGGAGACATCAGGGGATAACATTGAGGCTATCTGGTTGGGGGAAGAGGCTAGCCGTTACATGAGGGAAGACATCATTGTCCCTATGGTTACTTTATTTTAGGGCAGATATCGCTGAACCTCCGGTTACATTTTTGAGGACCAAAATCATTGTTCCTATGGGTTAATATTTATTGGGAATGCATTCAAAACGTTGGTACTTGAGACATGCGGTGTTAGAGGGCACATGATGTCTGGTTACAAGACAAAGATTCTTGCATTGGTCGATGTAGGTGACACTTCATCGTGGTTGCAGAGCACTAGCAGAGTTTATGATTAATTGTGCATCGTATTTTTTACTGTTTGTCTTATAACTGCATGCCTTATTAAACAATTATATTAGGTTCACACTGTTGGGTGGTATCCTACTGATATTTGTCTCACACCCTACACAGGACCTTCGGGATGCGTGTAGACTTTATGGATTTACGTGTAGGAAAGAGGCCAGGTTCAGGAACTGGACTGCATTAGCTGTTTCATGGGGATGGTATGGACCTTGAGGTCATTCCTAGCTTGAGAATATCTTGTTTTGTATCCTTTCCTGTATCAGCATGTTTACTTGTTATGTAGATATTGTTGGTTATCCATTGGAGCCCTTTATATATATAGGGATATGTATGACCTGTTTTTGATGAATTTTTTGTTGTTCATTAGTAGTTACATGTGATCAGCATGATTTTCTGTTTACTTTTCACTACTATTTTTTATATTTATTGCTTCTGCTATTTATCAATATTGAATGTGATTCCGCTCTATGGTTATGGTTCGAGTCTGCTGAGTCATTTATTCCACTGCATATTTAATATTATACTCGGACCAATACCATTATTATCTTCCAAGAAGGTATAACCTCCCCACTATATCTATAAAACCCACACTTCTAGTCGAAAGCCGTTGGGGTTCTGGGAGGTGTGCCTAAGGTAGTAACACCCGACCAGTTTAGCACTGTTCGGGTGGCTGTTTGGGTCCGGGTCTTTACAAAGTGGTATCATAGGAGTTCTTGACAGAGATTTAGTAACAGTGTTTTACTGGCTACTAATGAGATTGATGCTTATCTTTTTATTTCTACTTGTTTTACTATTTTTGATATTGTAGATTAGAGATAAGTTGTAACTGGAACTAGGTTTCTAGCTTGTTCTTGGGTGCCTGCATCCCCTGGTATGAGGGATTGACCAAGTTTCCATGGGTAAGAATTGTTGTTTTCTTTTTTCTCAGTTTAATTTTTATATGATTTCTACCTCGGTGGCTCACTTGTTGAGTGATGTTATTGATTGTGATATGTGACCCTTGACCCGGTGTGGTAAGAAATAATTTTACCTTGGCCCGGTATAGAAAGGCTTGGTTGATTGGCTTTTGATAGGCACATTTTTAGGGTATTTCAATTTCATAACTGCACATATTCTTTGTGAAGTGATAATGCAAAGAGATTAATATGAAATTTCCATGCTTCGTATGCTTTGAAATGTGAATAGGTGAAATTTGTATGAAATTTCTTGTTGATTGCTATATTTTATTCCATACTATATATATTTGTAGAATTTCATGTGGCATGGTATTTGGGCCTGGCTCTTGTATGAGAAGGTAGGTACTATGGTTGAGGTGATTATGATTACCAGGATTGGTCGACATGGTCATCGATTTGAGGGAATTTTGGTTGTCGGGATGGGCATGACCTGAGGTACTTTTGAAACATGGCGCTGTTGATGGTGGGTAAGAAGGCCATGAGGTCGGGAAGCCATGGACATGTGTTGCGATAGGGGGGAGTAAGAGTAGTTTTTTTATGTTTTTCTCTTTACTTCTTTCTTAATCTGCATTGAGTATATATTGTTATATATATATGGGTTGTCTTACCATTTATGGTATTCAGCGGGTTCCTTTTAGTGGAATCAGATGGAGTGTTAGGTAGGAGATGGTGCAGTGCTGCAAGAGTAGGATCAGGTTCAGGATCTAGTGTAGGCCGAGCATGAGCTGCAGGTACAGGCTCAGGGATAGGAACAGGTCCGAGTCTAGTGCATGTAGGACAACAACCGGGTTTGGAAACCTTTAGACCATGGATCGATGAGAAGCTTCGTGCTATCCTAGTACGTGTCTTGTAGGGGATTGACAGAGGTGCATAGGGTATAGAGCCATCTATGGCATATATGACGTGGGAGTTCCAGTCGCAGCACCTATCACTTTTTTAGGGTGAGGGTGGTCCATAGGCGGCTGAGAACAGGATAGATATCTTTCAGATGATCTTTGAGAAGCTCAAGACTCCGCCTGGGTGGAGGGTCAAGCTAGCGGCATACATACTGCATGGACCGACAAAGCGCTGGTGGGATGTTAGGAAAATGACTCTACTAGAACACCTCGTAGCAGTTGTTCAGTTATTTTCTTTCAGTGTGTACATCCAGGACATGTTCGGACTCAGTGTGATAGGCCCATGAAGAAGTGTCGGGCATGTGGACAGGTCTGGCATCTAGAGAGGTTCTACAGGAAGCCTTCTAAGACAGATGGCAGGCAGGGACTAGGACAGACTGTGGAATCTGGAGTTGTTTCAGGTTCAGTAACAGGAAAGAGTAGCTGAGTTTCAGTTGCATTTGGAGGACGTGACAAAGACAATGAGACCCAACTAAGGGTTCAGTGGTCGGTGACTAGTGCAGCACTACAGGGAGGTCAGGCATCAGGGAATCGTGCTTCATAACAGGTTCACGTTGTGGAGTTTTCAGGGGCTGAGCAGGTGGGTGAGCCGACGATGGTTATAGGTACACCGCAGGTTTGGCTGTGACTTTCTTGTTTTCTTTTGGAATGACATGTTGAGACATGTCCATTTAGAGAGCACGAGATGCACAAGACTCATGTGGACTTACTAGATGCTAGTCAGTGGGATTGGCACCATATCGGGTGCGTAATATATTTATATATATGTATAATACGTGTCGCATCAGGGCATCTTGGATTTGGGTTACATGAGGCGTCATGGGCATCAGGGCATTGAGGACGCGGGTTACCTGTGTTGCATGGAATCAGTTTTTATTTTGAGCATCCATGGGTTATAGGACCTCATAGAGGCGGACACCGATGCAGTGCAAGATACGTTGGGTGTCAAAAACGACAAGGTAGAACCAATGAGGCACATTAATGACGATGCATCATGATAGGACCATGAGTCCATAAAATAGGTTAGTGAAACCTTGATTTGTTGAGTTTTGTAGCGTTGAGAACGAGTTAGGTAATTCTTAATGTGGGGAGCCCCCTTGAGGAATTTAGCTAGATCCCTTGAGACCAGGGAAGTGTGGTTTACTTTGATCAAGGTGGTAAGTTCGGTTCCATATCGATGTTTCGTTTTATAGATCGGGGATGAGCTATATTAATATGGGAAGATTGTAAGAACCCAGGTTTTTAGAATGGGAAAAAATCCCAACCCTGTTTTAATTTTTGACTTTTTTCTGAGAAAACTGGGAGATCTTGGATGTTCTGGAATTTTACAGATTCCACGCTATGTACTCTAAAGTACACACCATGTAGGGGTTAAAAAAGTACCAGTCATGTGCTCGCCGAGTACATGTCTTGTGATAAACAAGTAGAAATTTTCTACTACACAGTGCGTAGTGTTGCTCGACATGCCATGTATCCTACATTTTGCATACCGTCTGACTTATAGCCATGTGTCAACCCATGTGGAAAGTCCAAGCCATGTGGAAACCTCCTCTTAAGTCGAAGTATGGACAAGGAGACTACACGGGGTGTAGTCTTTAATACACGCAATGTACTTTTATTTTTATTCTCTTGAATGAAAGAGTGTCGTGTCTTATTTTGAGAAACACCTTCTTCTTCCCCAACTTCGGAACAGGTCCATTCTGAAAATCCAAAGAACATATCTTGACCTAAATTCTTCATTTGGAGACCGTTATTTAATCCATCGATGGTTGCGGGATCGCAACAGCGAGGCTAGACCCACGAACCCCATTTCATTCCAGTTTCTTTTCCTCACGCATCACAGTTTCTATCAGAGTGGAATTTTCAGGATTTGATGGAAATGTAGATCCATGAATATCAGCTTTGAATTGAAGCTCTATATCAAATGTGACTACATCTACGAGTCTTAGGTAGGTGGTGCATACATCTTATTGTGTTTTTTTAGACTTTTGGGTGGCGCAGACTTTGGCAGATTTTTGGGTATTTTGAACACGACCCTATATTACCTATTATTGCTTGTATAATTATCATTTGACCTATGGGATGCCTTTAGGTATTCCATGTTACCTGTTTTTTTTGATCTAAACCGGGATATTGGGCGTTGCTCATCGAGGAATTTTGGTCATGGGATGCCAAAATGGTTATAATCAAATTGTATTGTTTTAAACTGTTGTGTGTATTTATTGAACCTTGATATTAATTATGGAGCCTTTAAGGACCTCAGTGTTGGTATGGGAAAACACCGCTTAGTTCATTTCAACTCATTAGTTTGTTTTTTCTATTTAAAAGTGATTATTTTAATTTTATATTTAACAAATGAATTGCATATTCTGGAACTCTTGCGGTTGTGTTGGGCATGGCCCAAGTATTCTTGAGGTATACTGATCAGGTTAGGCTTGGCCTAGGTTACATTGGGTGGTTCTAACCATGGGATTGGGCGTCATAGATGTCGGCTTGAGGTAAAGAGACTGTCAGGATGGGAATGGCCCGGTTTACTTGGATGTCATGGTTGTCGGACATGAGAGCGGCATGGTTATAGGGACACGAGGTGTTATAGGTGTTCCAGATTGGGAACTTATAGTGCTGATTACCGCTCACCCGGAATATAGAGTAGTGTGTACATAGAGAGACTCTGTGATGAGGTGGTTTTAACCACTACTGTGGGTAGAGGCCCCTTTTAGTTGCGGTTTAGGTACTTCTGGTTTGGGGGTGCTTATCGTATGAAGCCACATGGAAGGTGAGGAGAATTCAAGGGATAACATTGAGGCTATCTGGTTAGGGGTTAAGGTTCGTCATTACTTGAGGGAAGATACCACTGTCCCTCCTCTTAATTTATTGGAGGGAAAAAATCATTTTCCCTCCAGTTTCTTATTTGAGGACCAACATCATTGTTACTATGGTTTATTATTTCATGGGTGTGCCTTTGGAACGTTGGTACTTGAGACACACAGTGTTAGTGGGAAAATGGTGCTGGGTTACATGATAGAAATTCTGGAATTGGCTGAAGGAGGTTACACTTCATAGTAGCTTCATAGCACTAGTGGAGTTTATGTTTACTTGTGCATCATATTGTATAATGTTTTTTTATAACAATATACCTACTTAAACAATTATATTAGGTGTGCACCATTGGGTGGTATCCTACTGAGATTCATGTCACGCCCTACACTGGCCCTTCAGGATGCGTGAAGACTTTATGGATTTACATTCAGGAAAGAGGCCAACTTCCGGAGCTGGACTGCATTAGCTATTGCATGGAGATGGTATGGACCTTGAGGTCTTGCCTACCTGTAAATTATCTTATTTTTATTCCTTTCCTGTATCATCATGTTTAATTATTATATAGCTAAAGTTGGTTATTAATTGGTTCACTTTATATATATATATGGATATGTATGACCAACATTGGATGCATGTTTTGTTGTCCAGTAGTAGTTATAAGTGATCAGCATAATGTTCGGTTTACTTTCTGCTGCTGTTGTTTATATTTATTGCTTCCCCTATTTGTCGATTTTGAATGTGCTTCTACTCTATGGGTCTGGTTCGAGTCTTCTGAGTCATTTATTCCACTTCATATTTATTATTATACTCAGACCAGTACCATTATTATCCTCCTAGAGGGTATAGCCTCCCAACTATACCTATAAGACCCTCGCTGTTAGTCAGCAGCCTTTGGCGTTTGGGGAGGTGCACCAAAGGTAGTAACACCCGACCCATTTAAGACTTTTTGGTTAGCTATTCGGGTCTGGGTCATTACATATTTATCATATTTATTCCTCATATACACTTTTTTAATTATTCCAATAAAGTGGTGTTGAAAAATATATTATATCACTTCATAGAGATAGTAATTTGTATGTATGCATGAGTGATGGTTCCTCTATTCGATGGCTTGAAAAAAAACAAAGGAAAAAAATAATTTATCTTTCATGAACTATAATAATATCATAAATAACATATATTTTTATTAAATACAATATTATAATCATCCAATTATACTAGTGATGAAAAATTAATTTCACCACTATATAGAGGTTGTAAGTTGTATGTACGCAAGAGTGATGTTTTACCTTTATATAGGATGGGAAGAAGGGTGATAATTGTTGTCACATTATCATAATAAAAAATTTAATATATTTAATATAATTTATTCTTTATGTTTGAAATAATACCATATATTTTGAGGACATATAATAAAAAAATAAATTGAAACTTCTGAGTTAAGAGTTTTACGTCTTCATTGATAAACCTCTTTTGGGTCACACATTAAAACATGAAATGAAAGTCTTATAGAAAGACTAGAAAGTAACCGTTATGGATAAGGAATATAGTAATGTATTTTTTTATTTATTTTATGATCTATAAGACTCAAACACTGTGAATTTTAATGGATAGGGGGTTTTTATATAAGTGAGAGGAGGAACAACCATGGAATTATATAAAACATTAAATTAATGTAAATTATTTTTCAAGTTATATTTTTTAAATATTGACATATTTATAATATAATATGATTATAAGTTATAATTATCTTATAATATATTTTTTAGACATTTTTAGGTGAGGTTTTAACGCTTATCACTTAGTTTTAACCACTCGTTTACCATTTTGAAAATTACTGTGATATCAACATTTTTTACTCATTAAGTGTTAATAATGTAATTATAAAAGTATAAGTTACACATAACTATAAAATTGTTTTTCTGTAAGATAATATACCATTAAATCTTCCATCTCTGATATTTTCATGAATTTTAATTCATGAAATATAATTTAACATAAGATACCATTATTGTCATTTTCGATAATAATCACAACGTTGGAATTTAAATACAACATGATTGAAATTAAACATGAATAAACACATTTTAAACATCATTGTTATATTATATTTATCTAAAAAATTAATTTTACATAATAATTCTTCAAAAAAATCACTTTTAATATTTTCAAAATCATTTATTTTATTTTTATATTACTTGAAAAAATATAACGTTGGTGTTGTATAAGAACTTTAGGTAAATATTAAATCACTAAAAATTAATATTAATTCAACATAATAAAAATAATTCGTAGATATAATAAATATTTATAACTGAACATAACCTTATTTTATCCTTATGAGACAATATGAGAGATATTATAGTCAAAAGAGTTACATTGTGTATTTAACCATTTAATAGGATTATATAAAAGTCATAATCAAATACAAATAGATATATATTTATATTTTTTGAAAAATTGGATTATCAGGGTAAACATATAATCATAAAATATGATAAATTCAAGTTTTTTCGAAATTTTATAGCCTTATCTCAAAATTTTAACCATGTTTTACTCATTTTACTCTTACTGATGTGACATATATTTAAAATTCATAAAAAATTGAACTTCTATAAAAACTTTTATTTTCATAATTCAAAATATAAAATCCATTTTTTGGATTAAATTATATTCTTGTTATATGACCATTTGAAAATAATCACTCAAAATAAAAAAAAATTGTTTTTAAAGTGTTTTAAGCATAAAACTCGATTTATTCATATATCATACCTAGGAAAACCATTTGATAAAAGGTAAATAATTTTATTCAATATATATTATATAAATTTTATTTAAAAAATTCATAAATAGTTATTTATTTAATTATTTAAGATAAAAACACATTTCACATTAAAAAATAATTTTTAGAAAAATGTGTTTCTAATCTGAAAACTAAACTTAAACCAAAATAATATATTTTGATGATAATTATGTAATTATAAATATAAAATATAATTAAAAGATTATTATTTTATTATAATATAAAATTTATTTCAATATAGGACCTTTTAGTGGAAATAAATAATAATTATACCAAAATCCTCATTTCTCACAATTCATTAACAAATCAAACTTTTCAGAAAAATTACAAAATTTCAACTATAGATAAATTTAATATTATTATTTAAAATTGATATAATTTGTATAATTTTAAATTTCTAGAAGTTTTATAAATTAATTATAATATCCTCCCACAAAAATAATAAAAATTATTTTTGAAGAAAACTCATTTTTGATGAATAATATGACTTTACTTAAAATTGAATACTTATTTTTTCATAATTTTTAAATATATTTTTATTGATTTGTTCCATTATAAATATATTTCATAATTTGTTTACTCATATCCATACCCACTAATTCCAAAATTATCTATAAGGTCCACATTTAAATAATAATATTTTTATTGAATATCCTAATTCACTTAAAGCTTGGTGTTTCTTGTTAAGCAATGTATCGAGATTATTATTCTTTTAATATAAATATTTAGGGTGTTACATTCTATCCCCAAAAATAAATATCTCTCCAAAAAGATTATATTGATTATCAAAAGTTCAATATCTAAAGCTAACTTTACTAAAAATACACTTCACAGAAAGGGATAACAAATATTCCTTTAATAAGGGTAATTAGGAAAGATAAAGGCTAGCTAAAATAACACATATTTGTGTTCTTAGATAAGAAGAAAATTGGTGTAGAGTTAAAATATAGATAAGTAGGTGAATACTAATTTCCATGTACTAATAAAGTGTTATGTAAATAATTGTCATAAGAAATCTAATGAACCCAAAACCATAAATTATTAAGGTTTTAAATAACAGTTGATTCATAATAAATGAAAAAAAGAATATCATTTTTATTTAATGATAATTTTCATAATGTCGTGGTATTATTTTATAATCAATATAGTTTATACATGAAACTATAATTACTCTATTTCTTTCCAATTCATAAAAATAATTACATCCTTTGGTTTCACATTGATAAATTCACCCCTTATCTCATATCTTACACCAAGAAATGGATATTCAAGAATAATATTTTCAACATTGAAGAACTAAAATTAACGGTTAACAAATAATACAATCCATAAGTTATCCATTCAAGCTCTAAATATTTTTAAATACCTATTTCTTTCAGAAGTTATCAAATATAAATAAATACAAAAAATTAATATAAATTTTTTTTACAACAGTAAACAAATATTTACTTAATCTATTATATAAATAGTTAACCATAAGGCTCATCCAAAAAATTACTAACCAAATTAAAAACCCAAAATTATGAAAATGTTGATCAAATATTTTTCTTCAAGATCAACCATAACATTTATCTCTATAAAATATGATCAATATAACAATTTCACATACCAAACATGTGAATACTTAGATTGTATGTTCTTCTAAAACATGATAATAACCTAAATCAGCATAAAAAATTAATGAAAACATATATTCTTCCAAAAGTTAATTCAGTGTTAATTCCAAATATTATGTTTACATTAATCATATAATATTTCTAATATATATTATGTCATAAAAAATAATCACTTAGTTAAGAAATCACTTTCTATTTCCATAGTTATCTTTAGGATAAAAATATATTCCCAAAATGTACTATCTCTTTTACCCGAATTAACCATATTTACCTCAATATATTAATCCCAAACGTCATTAATAACTTTTAACTCATCTCCACAATGATTTATTCCTCAGATAAAATTTTTACCAAAACAAATACCAAACCAGAGGGTTTTATTCCCATAAATGTATCCAAAAATACATTTAATCAACCAAAACTCTCATCACATAAAACATAAAAGGGGTATGTTTTACTTTAAAATTATGACCAACCATAGACTTATCAACCCATGAAATATTAGGTTTATACCATATAACTAAATAATATCGTAGGATTCCATATATTCTACTCTATCATTCATCACAATCGTTCATAAATAAAATGTGAATTAACTCAAGAATAAAACTCTGGTATAGTGTAGCTTGGTGTGAAATATAAGTTCAAATAATCATGCATCGATGATGATCGAGTTAAAAAAAAAATCATCCACTTTCATATTTTTTATCCTTAGGTGAAACTATGACACCACCACATCCCCTTTCCAGTATACATTCATTGATTTATTTTTTAGGAAAGCAAAAAAATGTTTAAATTAACAGTAGTTTAGTATATTATTCAATAATTAGACTTATCCTCATGTTTTTTTTCAAATGATTTGTTACCTAAATATCCAAATAAAAACTAAACACTTATATGATACCAACTATAGAGACCCAATTTTTTCGTATAGTGTTATACGATCTTATTAGATGAATATTCTATACAAAACATTATGATCCACTCATGAAGAAAAAATGTTCCAGGTTCCATGGAAACTAGGATAAAAACCGTGTATATAAAAATTTTACATCATATCCAATAATATTCTTATCAGGTTTTTCCCTTCTTAAACAGAATCAAATTAATACTATTATTCATAATCTAAGGAAAGTAAACCTAAGAATGTGTGATATATGATTCTCAATAAGGGTAAACATAAGATATATCAATTGATAATAATAAGAAAACATAAGATAAGAATAAGTGTATGTGATCAAGACAAAAAAATATACCCAATATATTAAAGATCATAAAAATGTGTCAATTTTTAATACCTTATCATAAGAAAATTCATGAATAAAAATATTGAGGAATTATCATAAATCATCCCCGAGCCACAAGTTTAAATCAGAATCATAAGAAACATCTCAAAAGTTTATGTAACCATCATATGAATAGAAACCATATCATATATAAAAGTTTATTAATAAGAGAATAATGAAATAGTGGATTAAGTATCATCACTTACATCCTATATCACAGCAAATCAAAAAACACCACATGGTTCTTAAATTGTAGTTTATCGGGCATTTCCACTATTTTTTCATAGTGAATCAAGTATCCATACCCGTTTCCCATAGTGGATTGAGCACTTAAACTCATTTACCATAACTATATCATTAGATATAAGGATTTACAAATTAAATTGGATGTCTTTAATGAACACAAAATGAACATAATAAATCCCATAAATATTTTTTCCATATTATAATAAAATATTCATCATTAAATCAATGCATTACCCATAGAAAAGAATTAGTTTTCGTATATAATTATTTATTTCATCATATAATAACCCATGGGAACTAAACACTAATCATAAAAATCAAATCAACATAATCCTAAAATGTCTATATATATAGTAATGATTGCATCATTGGACTATATATCATATAAATACTAAGTAACATCAGTGGAAGTTATCATATATGAAAAATACCTTCAAAATATCACAAAAAAATATCTTGAGGAAAATTCCATTATCATGTTGAAATAATATGTTAAAAAGTATAATGTATCCAACAAATATTATAGATTTTTTTTCATATATCCTTGTAAAAATGTATAGTAATATTTTAATCATTGATCATTCAGGAAGCCGTAATATTTTTCTATGTTATAATCATTAAAAACATTCTTTTCACAACTTTGGTGAAAAAATACCTCATCCAAAATTAATATATCATATCCATAAATAGATTAATGATATAAAATTTCCCTGGGGAATTATATGCACTGCATAAAAATAAATATATTCATAACATAAAAAATATCTCAAAATAATAATATTGATTCGAAGAAACAGTATAAATATGGTGATCTCTTAATCAAAACCTCATGAAAGTGAGGAAATCAAATGAAAATAAAATTATAATGTCTATAAAAAGATTAATGATATAAAATATCCATGGGTAATTATATAAAATTCATAAAAATAAATAGATTCATAACATAAAACATGTATCAAAACAATAATATTGATTCGAATAAACAATACAACCATGGTAATCTCTTAATCAAAACCTCATGAAAGTGAAGAAATTAAATTTATATGTAAATCCAAATACTTTTCATGAAATTAATATTAATATACATCCATGGTCAGTATATATAGCATTTAAAGTAAATAAGTGGTGAATATGGCTTATTTCTCACAAAAATTAATGTGAGATCGGGAAACCCTTAACTCAAGCCCTACATTGCTTCATGTGAATTAAAATTTCATATATAATAAATATATATTTATTCTATATATATTAAATAACAATATATTTAATTAAATTAAAATTTTCCATGCTTTTTTATTTTCCAAATCTCCATCTATTTTCAATTCCTTCTTAAAATGGACATTCAGGTCAAAACCACTCTATTTACCTTGCATGTTTCGGTTTGATGGTTCTGATGATCTCACCCTAGTCATAGATTAATCATATATAGAATATTCATCATGAAATAAATATCACATTTTATCATCAAATAACATTTTATAATTAATCCTATAGATCGGTGATGAAAATGAAATATTTCACTTTATGGAGATGGTAATTTGTACATAAGCATGAGTGAAATTTCCTTTTTAAATGGTTGGAGAGAAATAATTGAAAATAATAATTCATATTTGAAGAAAAATAATAATATCATATACATAATTATAACCATCCAATTAATGTGGTGGTGAAAAACAAATTACACCACTATATAGAAACAACAAGGCATACATATGCATGAATGATATTTTTGAATTTTGTAAGGTGAAAAGAAGTGGGTAATGGTTGTTATATAAAAAAATAAGTATTAATTTTATTTAATATACTGAATTAATTATGTTATAATTGATAACATTTATTTATATGTGGATAATGATGAAATAAAAATGAAAATGCATGTTTAAAACATATACCCTTTCGATGCGAAACTGTTTTTTCATACACATTAATATTTTAAATTACAGTATTTTAGTAAGAAAACAATCTATATGAAGTTAGTAATGAATATTGGAAGGTATTATGGTAGGACATTACCACATCTATTAGGCTCAAACTTCTTGAATTATGTTGGAGAAAGATTTACTTTTCATAAGTGAGGGGTGGGACACCCATGGAATTACATAAATTATTAAATTATTATAAATTAATTTTATGGTTAATGTGACCCTAAATAGATTTAATTTTAACATAATACAAGTATAATTCGAAATACCATCATAAAATAAAATTTATACATTTTTATGTGATTTTTTAACCTCTGTCCATTAGTTTTTACCCTGTGTTATATATTTTGACAATTACTGAAATATAAAAGTTTTTTACAATCTACGAGTCAATAATATTGCTATAAAAAGACAAGTAAACCCTAATTATAAAATGGGTACTATAAATATACATATACCATTCCCTTAGAAAAATATGATTTTTTTGAATTTTAATTCCCTTAAAAAATTGTAATTTAACATAAGATATCATTAAAGTCGTTTTGGGACCATTTTTAAAGCATTAATTTAAGGACAATATGTCTGAAATTAAATTGAAATAAAAACATATAATACATAAATATTTTATAATATTTTTCTATAAATTTTTTTGAATACCATAATTCAACCAAATTTTATTTCTTATTATATTTTTAAAATCATATATTTTATTTTTTTCTTACTTGAACAAATTTGTATCTATTTTGCGTAACTATTTAAGGAAATCATTTCATTACATAAAATTTAAAATATATTAACATGAAAAAATGAAACTAATTTATATTTAAAATAAATATTTATATCATATTTTAACATCATTTTATCTTAATAAATAAATATTGTCCAAATTGTATTTAAGAGAGTGACGCGTTGTATTTATGCTTTTCATAAAATAATATAATGGTAATAATCAATGAAAAATGACACCAATTTTTCATATTTTAGAGACATGGATGAGAATTTAGGAAGTAAAATGATATTATATTGTAAAATAAAGGTTTATATAAATTGAAAATCATTATCTCAAATTTTGACCCTGTTTTACCCATCAACCCTTACCAAGGTGAAAAATATTTACCATGGTTACATTTCACAATTACCAAAAATAAAGGGAAACTATTTACCAAATTTGATACACTTTATTTCAAATATGCAATCCATTTTAAAGATTCAAGTTTTATATATAGTAGATATATATTTTAATATATTAATGAAAAATGCAATGAAAATATTTTTTCATAACGATGACGATAGAGATAATGTTGTGCGTTGTTTGGATCATCCTAGGGCTCAGAATGTTCCAATGTTTAACGTTATGGGTTCATTGCATAGAACTATGGTAGAAACAGATCTTTTGGTCACTAATGGATTTTAGGGTGCTCATAGATTGGATCAATTATTTTCTCATGTAGCAATACCTATTGGATATGCTGGTGTGTGGTTTTCATTACTGGTTTCGAATGATGCGGTGTTGAATAGTGAGGTTAATGAATTTATGTAGTTTTTGCATTAAATTACTCTTTATAGTAGTGGGATTGATGGAGTCTGTAGAGACCCTAATCTTGAAATACATATATTACATTTCTTTTTCATAATATCTAATACATAATAAAAACTGGCACCAAAGGACCATAATAGTTTAGTGTCTTTGGAAACTTGGAATATAATCTTCTAATCTTGGTGAAAAGATATTCAACATCTCCCATAAAGATCTTCATTTTTCTTTCTTACCTAAAACCATTATCTATATCCTGGGGAAAATAAAACATATAAAGTGTGAGATCAAATTCTCATTAAGGGTAAGCATTGAGAAAATACATTTGAACTTCAAACCATGAACATAATATTTAAACATCAAAATCTTGAGCAATGACATAAAACATGGCAGTACGTAAGGAATAGATCATAATGGATCATCAATCATGATAAAATAGCATGATAATAATACATGTAATTGTGGGAAACCAATAATCACATGTTATGATTTCCATAGTAGCAAAGGCATTTCTGCCAAGACTATCTTAGTGGACAAAGTCCCTTTCTGAATCGAGTTCACTCCTCGTTCCAATCCTGTATCACTGAACCAGATTAACTTACCATTCTATCCATGTCTATGTCATGAGATATAAATATTTACCCAATTCATTGGAGGGAGATATAGGTCCCACACATCTCATAATGAAATCATTCTTACTTGTGCCACAAAATAATCACAAATCATTCAACATAACCCAAAGAATAAAATGGGTTTCATAAATGTCATCCCATCATAACATAATCCATATAAAACAAATAAATATCATTTCATCATAAGAAAAGTGAAACCATGTAAATAATAGAGACATTATACTTGAAACATCCACATATGAAATAATTTCATGTTAGATGTAAAATAGTTTTGTCAAAATACTTGAAATGAATTCTTGAGGAAAATATCCTTTCTTCTTCAAAATAATTTTATTTTCCCAAAATAACATGCAATTTTAAATTAAATGATTTTATTGAAAATAATCATGAAATATTGTATATGAATCTTCTTGGAAATAAGGTGTTATGAAACCCTAAGAATATGTCTATGCCGTATAATATAAAAAAACATTCTTCTCATACTTTTTCTAGAAAAGTCAAAAAGTACCTCATATGGTAAACAAAAGAAAGTTTACTTGCATACCATGTAATAAAAATAAAAAAAAGTTAAAAAGGACATTAATAATACATTAAACAATTTTTAGAAAATAGGGACATGGATGATAAATATAACCCTAGTAAATACTTACAAATACACAATCTCAGATGAAAACGAGATTGGAAAAGTTATCCCTTCCCTTATGTCCAATTTCTTCAGTATGTGTCAAAGACTCCTGTATAACCATTTAAATAATGTCATTGACTTATTAAAGAATCATATTCATTGTTATGATATCATATATGGTTCACTTATGACTTTATATTACCTGTTCTTTTGTAAATTCCATGTTAAAGCAGCGTTTTGGGTAAAAATCATTTTATTTATCGTACGTGTTTGGACTTGTTATTCTTGATATAATTATTACTTATATCATGATTTAATTACATATAGAATGTAAATAATGATCAATATATCATATATATTCAGTATATATATATATATATTAGATAGATAAATGAAATACAATACACCGTTCATGGAGACGGTAGGCCGTACGTACGCATGAATGTTGTTTTCCTTTCCTTATTGAATTGAAAGGAAGTAAAAAGATGACACACACACACACATATATATAAATTAATACAGTAGCTTAATCATGTCATAAATTTCATTATTATTCATTATATATACATTTTAATCATTCTTGAATGGTTAACATGGAGAATGAATCTCATCGCATCATGGAGACGGTATTCCGTATGTACGCACGCGCGGTGATTTCGTTTTCCATAGGATGGATAAAAGGTGAAATGGGGATGTTTCATATTTATAATATAATATCAGAATATGAGTGATACTTATGTTATTACTTTATAATGATGCAACTAAATAATATGAAGTAGAAGAAGGAAGAAACTTGAAAGAATCGGTAGAAGAGATTACCTCTTCCTCGACGTGCCTCCTTTAAACATCCACTTAAGGGACTAGAGATGGTATTTGGAGAAGCCAATAACCTCTAATATGTTTCTAGGGATGTTGAGAAGAGAAATGGGAAGGGGTTTTCTAAGCTTTAAGTCTCAAGGTTATGTAAAGAGAAGAGGGAGGAGGTGCTCTTTTATAAGGGAGGAGAGGGGCACTTTAGGAAAAAGTTAAAATATTATTTTATAATAAAGTCATATTCGGTTTATAATGGCTCCAAAGAGACTTATTTAGATCCTAAAGTGGGGATAGGTCAAAATATTCTCAAAAAATAGGTTTTATAGCAGTTTAGGTTACTATTTTAACCTTATCATTTAGATTTAACTCCAAGTTAAATAATTTAACTTTTACCGTGTCTTCCTGATTTCTTATCCTATATGGTTAATAAAAATACTATAACAAGCCAAACGAACCCCAAGTGGATAATTATTAATATATATAACCTTATATAAGTCATTTGGACAAACCTTATATTTTTATGAATAGAATAACAATTAAAAATATAATATTTGTTTTAAAAACTAATTTACGTCAATTTTGACACTATTTGGTAATTGATTTTTTTGAAAATCATAACACGATGATTAGTTCGAAAAAATTAAATTAAATCAATAATAACATGTCATATTAAGCTAAAAATTAGTTTAATTCATAAAAAGTCTAAAATTACATTTATTTGGGTATTTATAAAATTAATTATGTTAATATTTCATTAATAAGGTAATTACTGCATCATTATTGTGTCATAACTAAATTTAATTATTTAATGTATAAAAATTATAAATAAAATACCATTTTGTAGGAAATATTTTTATATTTATAATGAATATTTATAGTCTAATTTATCTTATGTATAACCCTATATTAAAAATGTTTTATTTTATAAACTTTCATTTTAACTATTTTAACTCTTTTTAAATAAAATAATAATAAGTGTCCTAATCTAATAAATGTGGACCTAAGGGTAATATTTAATTCATAAGGTTGTTTTTGGTCGAATTACACTTATACAATAGAATTAGGACATTTGTTAGGGTAATAATAATATCATTTTTACCCTTAATTACCCTATTTACATTTAACCGTGGTAAATAAAAGTAAAAAAGTTACTATTCACCAAAAACTATTTTTATCTTATTGAATCAAATTTTACATCTTGATATAAACAGTGACTCTCAGATTTTCAAAATTCACTCATAGAAGCGGTAAAATTACGTTTTATGTAAATTTTCAAATTCTCCTAGGAGGTGGGTAAAAGATAGTGAAATGTTCTATAAAATTTTTATATATATAATATTATTATAAAATGACTCAAAGGAATTACATTGATCTTATATAGGTATTATGTATTAGTATTGACCTAAAATAAATTTAAATAAAATAAATAATTATTTAAATAAAAATTCGTTTTTTAAATAGTAACCCAGTGTTTTCACTATTCATCAAAAATTGAAAGTTTTCAGAAAAATACCAAAAATTCACCCTCTGATAATTTCAATATTCCGAATCGAAAAATGAATTCCATTTTGGAATATAAAATTTATACAATTTCAAAAAGTGGGTATTACAATTCATAATGTCTAGTTCATAATAATATTATAATAATATCTCATTTAGTGAAACTTGGTATTGCGTACTACACACACTATCGTAGAAGGTCTCGATTGTGTGTAATGCAAGCCATGTCAGGGTTGCGTGTAGTGAAAGCTCTGTTTTGTGTTACATACATCATAATCGAAACTTATTTCATTTATACATTAAATAAAATCTATACCTAATGTTGCATTGAATAATTTCAACAAAACAAACATGAAATTGTGTGTAACACGAGAAAAGAATAGTGTTGCGTATTCTGAAAGCTAATATGGTGTTGCGTATAGTACATGCTAATCTTAGTGTAGTGTATAATAGATGACATCAAAGAAATTAAAAATAATATATCTTATAAAATCTTGGGGTGTTACATTCTGCCCCCCTTAAAATGAATTTCACCCTCGAAATTCGTCGGGGTTATAAATGGTTTACTAATTCAAAGTTTCTTTCATAGAAACCCAAATCGTAAAAAGGAATACTAAAACTTCATTTTATAAAGGGAAGTTAGAATCATAACAGTCACCCAAAATAACTCAGCAATGGGTTTCCATATAGGACAACATAGGTGAAAATATGGATATGGAAGAGAAATATAACCATCAACTTCTGATGAAGAGTGGTAGAAGTCCTGGCTATGAAAAAGCCAACAATAAAAAAGCCATAAATTTGTGATGATCTAAGGTACCATCTAATTCATCAGGTATAAGGGCACTAGGATGACATTTTTGGTTTTTAAGATCATTTCCCTAAAGTTTATGAAATTGGAATTAGAAGAAATATTGTCTTGATTTTGGTACAATCACACCGCTGTTCGTTCCCTGGACAATTTCCACTTCATCTCTTAAAGAAACGAAGTTGAATTTGTCATTCATGAAGTGTTAGTATATCATGTGATAGAATGATGGGTCATTCCATCTGTCTCAAAAAAGGATAGAAGATGTTATAAAAAATACATAAGTCCAGCTATAGCGAGATTAATCATGTATGGTTCCTAAAATGGACTTATAATTCATATATCATGCTGGTTAATATAATAAAACTAGATTCTACTAACCCGGGACTTCTTGAAGGCCAGTGGTAGGTGGTAAAGGCCTGTCACACTTCGAATGTGGGTTCGATTCTGACAGCCTTGTCCGACGCGACGTGTTGTCGCCCGTCCTGCAGGTTGTCCTTTTTCTAAAACTACATTATTATAACATTCCATAAATATTGTCAAAAAAAGTTCTATACTTAAACAATACTGACTTATGTCCAACATAATCCATTCCATTATTTTGGATTATCCAAAATACTTCTATCCAAGCTCATAGTATAAAGAAAACAAATACTAGAAATGTCATCTTCTGAGCATATGAATACCATCATTTATCCCACATATATCATATGATATATCTTGTTGGTCAAATTACAAACATTTTAATACCATAGTCATGTCTTCTCTTGAAAATTTAATACCCATTGACCCTTATTGAAAACATTAATGCTTTCAAAATTTAACACTTTCCACATACCAAAATTCCAAAATTTCTATATACTCAAACCATGATATAACGTTGTCCTTATATCAGTCATGAGTTCATTTTATTTTCTTCATTATCGCTTCATTATGTGCATATCATCTTCTTTCCAAAAATATTTCAATCACTTTTCAGGGTTACCGGTACCATATAATTATTTAAAACAAATACATAGATATTCCAAAATTCCACGATGCCATAAATGAGATTCCATGATACTATTTTGAAATCCCATTACATAAACACCTAATCATTAAACAACATCATTTTCATACACAACATCACAAATAGTGATTGCATGTGACTTCCCTTTATCCTTTTCCTTAAGAGGTTGCTCACGTTGATCATCATTAACCCTTATATTAGGGCATTGATTAGCATAATGCCCCATTTCCTTGCACTTGAAGCATTTAAGTGTTGGTGGTGCATTCTCTGTAGTCTTCTCTTTATACACATCATTAGCAACCCTTTTTCCATTACTTCGACACTCAGTTTCTCGATTAACTTATTTTCAACACTTAAAAAATTTTCTATTCCCTTTAAGACAATCTCCACTATGCTTCATTCCACACTTTGAGCATAAAGAAACATTCATCTTATTTTCACCATTATTTTGAGATTTCTCCTTGACCTCCATCTTTCCTTTCTTGTCAAAACCATGAGATGAATATGTAACACCAACTTCCATTTCTACATTGTTAGCACAAAGAAAAATTTCATCATAGCTACTGAAGTCTCTTATACCTAATGCCCTTCGAAGACATGGTTTTAAGCCACGAAAGAGTCGATCAACTTTACTTTCAGGTTGGATTATAAATCCAGATGCATACATTGTAAGCCTTGTAAAATTTTCTTTATATATACCAACGGATTCATCATCCTTTTTCTTAAGCTCAAGGAAATCCATTTCCATCTTTGTTCAAAGAATATGAGGGATGTACTTATTGAAAAATAAGTTCTTGAACTCATCTCATTCCATGTATTCAATTTCATCTTGAGGCCTAGTATTCTTAATTAGAATCTACGATTGATCTTCTTCACCTTATAAAAGGTAAATATCTAGAATTAATTTTTCATGATTGGAACAACGAAGTATGGAAAATATCTTTTCAATGGTACTGATCCATTGTTCAATAAAAAGTGGATCAGAAGACCCACCAAAAGAAGGTGGATGTTACCTCATGAAGGACTCAATATAATATTGTTCCCGTATCTGCTCATTTGGAAGTCTAGAATGATTCATAGCTTGTGTAAGTATAGTAATAATATTTTGAACTCCATATCCCATAACATTGGTTTGTTCAAGAGGACAATCATTGCAGTTTTTCATTACATTGATCAACACGGTTCCTTCGGGTACCAACCATCGTCTAAAACCCAAAAAGAATAGTGTGAGAGGAAAAAATAAAGCTAGGGAAAACAACATAGTAAAGGGGGAGTACCTTCAATATATAACATCTTAGGGTTAATTTTAATATTTTTATCGTAATTCTAGGAATATAACCTATACTTATACATAACCTTAGGGACATCCCAAGACATACCTTAGAAATATCTCTAGGGATCTTACTAATGTTTTCGCATCCTAGTTTTCAATGGTTAACTATAAATTTCCTTTGATACCAACTGTAGAGACCCGAAGCTTGACATACATAGGCATTGCATTACTTTTGCAGAATATCTAATACATAAAAAAATAGACACTGAAGGATCGTAATAGTTTAGTGTCTTTGGAAACTCGGAATATAATCTTCTATTCTTGGTGAAAGATCTTCAACATCTCCCATAAAGATCTTCCTTTTTTTCTTACCTAAAACCTTTCTTTATATCCCGGGGAAAATAAAACATATAAAGGGAGATTTCAAATGCTCAGTAAGGGTAAGAATGGAAAAAATACATTTGAACTTCAAAACATGAACATAATATTTAAACATCAAAATCTTGAACAATGACAAAACATATGGCAGTACGGAAGGCATAAATCAGAATGGATCATCAAACATGATAAAATAACATTGGAATAAGACATGTAATTGTGGAAAACCATTAATCACATGTAATGATTTCCATTTTAGCCAAGGCATTTCTTCCAAGACCATCTTAGTGGAAAAAGTCCCTTTCTGAATCGAGTTCACTCCTTGTTCCAGTCTGGTATCACTAAACCGGATTAACTTACCGTTCCAGCCATATCTATATCATGATATATAAATCTTTACCCAATTCATTGGAGGGAGATATAGGTCCCACCCATCTCATAATGAAATCATTCTTACTTGTGCCACAAAATAAACATAAATCATTCATCATAACCCAAAGATTAAAATGGGTTTCATAAACATCATTCCATCATAACATAATCCATATAAAACAAATGGATATAATTTAATCATAATAAAAGTGAAACCATTTAAATCATAGAGAAATTATACTTGAAACATACATAAATGAAATAATTTCATCTTATATGTAAAATAGTTTTGACATAACACTTGAAATGAATTCTTGAGGAAAATATCCTTTCTTCTTCAAACTCATTTTATTTTCACAAAATGACATTGAATTTTAAAAGAAATGATTTTGTTGAAAATAATAATGAAATCTAGTACAGGAAGCTTCATGAAAATATGGCATTATGAAACAGTAATAATTGGTTCATGCCGTATAATTTAAAAAATCATTCTTCTCGTACTTTTACCGAAAAAGTAAAAAAGTACCTCGTATGGTAAACAAAAGAAAGATTCCTTGCATACCGTGTAGTTAAAGTAAAAAATGGGTAAAAATGGCATTAATAATACACGAAACCATTTTTATAAAATAGGGACATGGATGATAAATAATACCCTAGTAAATATTTATGAATAAACAATCTGGGATAAAAAACAAAATTGGAAAAGTTATCCCTTACCTTATGTCCAATTTCTTCCGTATGTGTCTGAGACTCCTGTATAATGATTTAGATAATGTCATTAAATTCTTATAGAAACATATTAATTGTTATGATATCATATATGATTCACTTATGACTTCATATTACCCGTTCTTTTGTAAATTCCATGTTAAAGCAGCGTTTTGGGTAAAATTGTTTTATTTATCGTACATGTTTGGACTTGTTTTTCTTGATATAATTATTACATATATCATGATTTAATTACTTCCATAAAGTAAATCATGATTTATATATCATATATATTCAGTATATATATATATAACAGATATATAAATGAAATTAAATACACCATTCATGGAGACGGTAGGCCGTGCGTACACATGAACGTTGTTTTCCTTTCCTAATTGACTTGAAATGAAGTAAGTAGATGACACACACACACATATATATAAATTAATCCATTAGCTTAATCATGTCATATATTTCATTATTATTCATTATATATATATATTAATCAATCTTGAATGGTTAACATAGAGAATGAATCTCATCGCGTCGTGGAGACGGTATTCCGTACGTATGCACGCGCGATAATTTCGTTTTCCATAGAATGGATAAAAGGTGAAATGGGGTTTTTTCATATTTATAAAATCATATCAGTATATTAGTGACACTTATTTTATTACTTTATAATGAAACAAGTAAATAATAGGAAGTATAAGAAGGAAGAAACATGAAATAATCGGTAGAAGCGATTAGCTATTCCTCGATGTCCCTCCTTTAAACTTCTACTTAAGGGACTAGATTTGGTCTTTTGAGAAGACCAGAACCTCTAATATGTTTCTAGGGGTGTTTATAATGGAAATGGGCAGGGTTTGGCAGAGCATTAAGGTTCAAGGTTGTGTAAAGAGAAGAGGGAGGTGGTGCCCTTTTATAATGGAGGAGAGGGGAACTTTAGAAAAAACATAAAATATTATTCTATTATAAAGTAATATTCGGTTTATAATGTCTCAAAAGTGACTTATTATGAATATAAAGTTGGTATGGGTCAAAATACTCTCAAAAAATAGGTTTTATAAAAGTTTAGGTTACTATTTAAACCTTATCATTTAGATTTAACTCTGTGTTAAATAATTTAACATTTACCGTGTCTTCTTTTTTTTCTAACACTATATGGTTAATAAACTTACTATAACAAGACAAAAGAACACCAATTGGTTCATTATTAATACATATAACCTTATATAAGTTTTTTGTTGAACCTTATATTTTTAAGAATATAATAACAATTAATAATATAATATTTGTTTTAAAAACTATTTTATGTCAATTTTTATGCTATTTGGTAATTGATTTTATGAAAATCATAACAGCATGATTAGTTATAAAAAAGCTAATTAAATCACTAAACACATGTCATATTAACCTAAAAAATTGTTTTAATTCATAAAATGTCTAAAATTACAGTTATTTGGGTACTTATAACATCAATTATGTTAATATTTCATTAATTAGGTAATTACTGCATCATCATTGGGTCATAAATAAATTAAATTATTTAATGTATAAAAATTATAAATAAAATACCATTATTTAGGAAAATTTTTTATATTTCTAATTAATAATTATAGTCTAATTTATCTTATATATAAACCTATATTATATATGTTTTAGTTATTAAAATATGATTTTAACAATTTTAACTCTTCTTTAAATAAAATAATATTAAGTGTCCTAATCTAATCCAAGTGGACCTAAATGGTAATATTTTATTCCTAAGGTTTTTTTGTTCTAATTAAACTTATAAAATAGAATTAGGACATGTTTTAGGGTAATAATAATATCATTTTTACCCTTAATTACCCTATTTACTTTTAACTGTGGTAAATAAAAGTAAAAAGTTATTATTCACCAAAAATTATTTTTATCTTATTGAACCACATTTTACTCATTTATATTAACCATGTCTCGAAGATTTTCAAAATTCCACTCATAGAAGCGGTAAAATTAAGTTTTATGTAAAATTTCAAATTCTCCTAGGAGGTGGGTAAAAGACGGTGAAAAGTTCTATAAAATTTATATATATATAAATTATTATAAAATGAATCAAATGAATTAAATTGAACTTATATAGGTATTATGTATCAATTTTGACCTAAAAAAATTTAAATAAAATAAATAATTATTTAAATAAAAATTCGGTTTTAAATAGCAACCCAGTGTTTTCACTATTCATCAAAAATTTAAAGTTTAAAAAAAAAACAAAAAATTCACCCTAGGATAATTTAGATATTCCGAATCCAAAAATGAAATCTATTTTAAAAGATAAAATTTATAAAATTTCACAAAGTGGGTATTACTATTCACAACAGCTAGTTCATAATAATATTATAATAATATCTCGTTTAGTGAAACATTGTATTGTGTACTACACACGCTATTGAAGAAGGTATTGATAGCATGTAATTCAAGCCAAGTCAGGGCTGCGTAAAGTGAAAGCTCTGTTTGGTGTTGCGTATAACATAATCAAACCTTATTTCATTTATACATTACACAATATCTATACTTAATGTTATGTAGAGTAATTTCCACAAAACGAACTTGAAATTGTGTGTAACACGAGCAAAGAATAGTGTTGCATATACTGCAATCTAATACGGTGTTGCATATTGTACAATCTAATCTTGGTGTAGTGTATAATAGAATACATCAAATAAATTAAAAATAATATATCTCATAAAATCTCAGGGTGTTACAGAGTTTTGGTTACAGGAGAGAATTTGGGTGATTTCACTAACAAATGGGATTATTCTATTTGGCATCTACCGGTAGCATTTAAGAATTCCCCTACTAGTAGGATCCTCAAGAAAGGATCATCAGCTCATGTTAACGATGATATTGATACCTTAATGGAGCCTCTATTTATGGGTAAGAACATTTTAATTAGTAGGTTTGTTCATCCCGAAGGTAATAGATCATGACCTCTTGAAGAGATTTTTCATAGGATCTCCTTTATTTTGAGGTCTTTATATTATATGTGTATTTTGTTCGGAATAGGTTTTTTCACTTCCTATTTCCACCCAATGAATAAAAAAATCTATGTGTGGTCCTTTATGTCATAATACATGAAGCCCGAAATGTTTCAAATTCATTAATGGATTATGTATTTTAATTTTCAAGGGTTAAAAATTATTTCTCACGTGTATGGATCTGGGTTTACAACCTCACCTAGATTTTATAGTATCCAAAAATGATGCATGATATTGCTGCTACCATTGGCGTTTCTATTCGCCTTGATAAGAAGACAGAGCCCATAAGGTATGGTAACTTTAAGGGAATTCTTTTTCAAATTTATTTGACTTCCACTCTTATTAGTAATGTGACTCTCATTACTCATAATGACGATATACAAATTAGTGTTGAGTGTAATAATTGTCATGAATTTAGTCAAAAATACATATCTAATGGTCATCTAGACAATAATTTCAGGAAGGGGTATCCTTCAAAGGAATATAGTTATAATGGTAATGAGAATTCATAAAGACCACCAGGGAAATTATTACTCATGCATCCTAGGAACCAGCTGATAGAATATTTGGATAAGCAGTACTGATATCAAAGCGATGAAATATACAAGGATAGATCTCTGATGGTGAATCAGGAGTCGTAAGTAACTTTAATGACCTTTATTTCCATACCCAAACATAAAAATATTTATGTGGATGTTGTATACATAGTGATAGGGTAGATTCTGTTTGATAATATTATCAGTAATACTTATTATGGTAAAGATGAATTGGTTCAAAGATGTATCTATTTCCATTAGAACATGTTCTATAGGCTGTCAGTCCTAATTTTATTGTCACACAATTAACTAGTCAGGATGGAATTATTGAACTTGTTTGTGTTGTGCCAGATTTTTATCCATTGAAAAATGATGAGAAATGTTTCATTCTACAGTAACTATATGTAGACATTAGATGATATGTTCTATGTGATGTTAATATTGGGAAATCAGATGTTCAGTAAATCCTCGATTATCTTTGAGAGATTTAGAATGTCTTGTTCTCTTCAAGAATGTCTGAAAAAAGGATAAATGTTTCAAATGATGGAAGTGACCAGGAACTTTGAATGGTTATACCTAAAACTACTCATATCTAATCTTTGGGAAATGGTTATCCAGTCACTTTTAAGGATTTTGTTGTACATATAATGGAAAAAATGGTCACTGGTGATGATTTTTCTCTAGTTCCTCCTAAATGAAGGCTATAGAGGGATTACTCCATCATTCATAGGAATGTATCTATGAGTTATCCTTCCAATGAATTAAATATGAATCTCACATAAGAGTAGGAAAGTTCTTAGTAAAGTATTCTTGGGATCCCCAATGCATGAAATTCACAATCGGAGTGGGAAACAGATGATGATAATGATGATAATTCAGATTGTAATTATAGTAATGATCCGGAATTTCTTGATTTATAGTTCTCATTATGGATAATTGAGTTTCCCTTTTGTGTGAACCCATATTTCTGATTGTTTTTGTGTAAGATATTTCTTTATTTTTAATAAATTTTTAGGATCATTGTCGTCTGACTAGAACTTTTTTTCAATGAAAACTATTTTTAGAAAAAATGAGTTTTAAGAATAAAACTAAAATTTTTCTTATCCCATTCCTAGAAAAAAAACATTATATGAATGCTAATTTTCTTATTTAATATATATTATATGCATCAAATTAATAAAATTCATTAATACTGATTAATTTAATTAATTAATATAAAAAACAATGCACACATAAAAATTGTATTTAAAAAATGTTTCTTAAGCCCAAAAAGAAATGTATACTAAAATCAAGCCAAGTGATGATATCTATTTAATTAATTGTATTATATATAATTAGAGAAATATTAATTTATATTAATAAAAAATTTAAATAATTATGTAACCATTGAATGAAAATAAATGGCAGTTTGATAAAAATCATTATTTTTTAATATTCACTGTAAAATCAATTTTTTTTAAAAAAATATGTTTATTTCCCCGTAATATAATATTGATATTATGATTTCTGATATGATATAATTTTTTTTAATATTTAGTGGAAAAAAATTATTAATTAATCATAATATTCACATATAAAAATAAATAAAACCTTTTTTGAAGATAGCATATTTTTTGAAGAATATAAATATTTTAGTTAAAATTGACAACATATTTTCTAAATATTAATAAATACATTAATATTGAGTAGTTTTAGAATATATATATATATCATAATAAAGTTACTCATATTCATACCTACCAATTCTGGTGCTATATCATAATGGACACATTTAAATAATAATATTGTTATAGTATGTCACAATCCACTTAAAGTTCGGTATTGAGTTATAAGAGATCTATTAAGCTTATTATTATTTTAAACAAAATATTAAAGTTATTACACTCACCCCCCCCATAAATTTACTTTTCCCTAATAATTTTATCTTGATCATCAAAGTTTCAATATTTGAAATTACGTTTTTTGAAAACACACAACACGGAGGGTTAAGAAAACTTCCCTTAAAATGGGGAAGTGGGAAAAGATAAAGGTTACCCGAAATAAAAAATAATTGGTTTCTATATGGGGATAAAAGTTTTTTGGATGTGAAAATATAGACATGGATGAGAAATATCATGTTCAAAGACTAATATAGAATTATAGAGAACATAGTCTTGAGAATGTTAATGATCACAAAAACCATATATAACCGAGGGGGTAAACAGTTCACTAAGTCATCAGAAATGTAGGAAAAAAGAAAAAAAATTATTTCAAGATCATATTCCTAATTTTTATGTGTTATTTTAATATCTAGATAGAGATCAAAGAAGTAATATACACAATTTATTTATTTCCAATTTATATGTACAATTTCATCATTGGGTTGGTCTTTAATCAGTTCCACTTCTATGTCACCTATTACTCTAATAAATGTCAATTTAAAATAAAGTATTATGGTATATTGCATTAAAATTAACGTTTATTAAATTATAAGATACATAAGTCAATACTTATATCTATAAATATTTACCATAACCATAATGATTAGCACGAGTTTTCCAATATGTATAAATACAATACATTAATCTCTAAAATCTAAACAATGACACCTAAAGTCCAACTTAATCCATTACATAAATAGTTAACCTTAAGGATCCTTGAAAAATATATCCCCCTACATTCAAAAGTCAAAAATTAAAAATATTTGATCACATATTATTTTGTATCAACATTACTACTTATCCTTAGAAAACATTAATTTTCTCTTATTTCCACAGACCAAACATGTGAATATCTTGATCATATATTCTCATAAATAATGATAATAATCCAAATCACTATTATCCCTCAATTAATATATATATTCTTCCAAAATTTATTCAATCTTCATCATTCAAATTATGTTTCCATGAATAATATAATATTACAATATATTGTTTATAACTTAAAAATAAAATCATTCATTTATTCATCGAATCTAATGTCAATCATAAGGTTATCTGTATGAAAAAATATATCCCCAAAATTTTCTAACACTTTTATTACAATAAATCATAGTTACCTTAATATAAATGATCATACTAACCCAAAATATTATGAGTAACATTAAGAATATATCCAAAAATCATTAGTAGACAAATAATATTTTCACTAAAACATATACTAAACCAAAGGTTTTTATTCCTATAAATGTATCCCAAAATATTGTTAATCATCTTAAACTCCCATCATATAAAAATATAAAGATGTATATTTTCTCTTAAAATATTATCAACCATAAAATTTTCAGCAAAAAATACTATATGATTATCCCATATCACAATGTCATATCATAGGATTCAATAGGTTCAATTCACTCATTTATCATAACAGTTCATAAGGAAAATGTGAATTAACCCACACATGTCCCACTTGAGTTCCTTTACAGCTGTATAGTATTAGATCCACTCACCATGCACTAGTGATGATCGAGTTAACAATAAGTCCATCCCATTTAAAGTTATTATCATTAGGTGCATGTGTGTCATACCGACATCATCATTCCAATATCTATACAAGGTATTATTTTCTAGGAAAATAACTCAGTTAATATGTTACTAAAAGTTTAGAATTTCTAACTATACTTATAATTATAAAAATGGTTTTCAATAAATATTTCTAACACCGATATCCATATAATAGCTAAAACCTACTCTGATTCCAATAATAGAGACCATTATTTAATGTCCCTAATATTTTTTAATGGGTAAATTTTCAATGTAATTTTGAACTCTTATGTTTTTATGGAAATCCCAGGGTTTTGGAAGAACACCAGAGGAAGGATGGGTGACATCATCATTTAAAAAAAACTCTATCCAGAAATATATTTTTTGTAAAACTTAGACAACATGTAATTCATTTACATAACGTGTCACATGCTGTGAAGGATCATGGGTTCTAGTGAAAGAATTCACATCATGTAACCGGGCTACACCCCATGAACCTAATAGATGGAGTGCATAATTTAAAATCCATATATGTTTATGTATTTTTTTTAAATAAACACATAGTGATCCTATTTTCTTTTCACACATAGTAAAGGCCCCAATGTGCTCTCGAGAAACTCTCCTTACCCTCTCCAAGGTTTCTTGAGATCTTCCCTATCTAGTGATTTTTTTCTTAACATCAGACATTTTTCTTCCCTCTTGGTATGCTCTAGACTCCTCTTACTTACCTTCCATGTTTACCTCACCATATAGTATTCTAAATCCGTGTAAGATATTTTTCTCTATTTTAGAGCATTTTTCTAAAACATTAAATTTCATTCATTTTGGATCGATTTAGAGGATGATATTATATGATTGTATGCCTATGAGTATAAGAAAGTTTGTTTTTATCTTTATCATTTATTTTTATCTAGTTTTTGTGTGAGCCATACATGTGACATGTGGGTACTTTGAGAGAGACCCTAAATAATTATTTCCATGTTGTTAAATTTTTTAGTTGATGTTATTGGATGTCATTGGGTACTCCATATAAATTTTAGGTATTTGAATTTGGGTATGGGTCTTGGACTACTTGTCTAGGTTATGCTAGGTTGGATATTTTAAATAAATTGTTTAAGAACATTTATATGTGTTTCTTTGTCCTATGAGAATGTGTCGGGATTAGCCTGAAAAATGAGGTGGTTTTGACTACATTAGTTAAGGAGATATGATTCATCAGTTTGGGAATATCCCAAGATATATAAGGTGATATTAATAACAAATTTTAGAGTCATTTTAATCAAATTGAGGTGATGAGGTTATTAGTTTATGGGAATCTCTCATGTGATATGAGAAGGTGCTCATCATCCGGACAGAGTGACATGGTCGTAAGGGAACAAGGTGTTGGTTTATCTTCCATAGGTTGTTTAGTTATTTTTACTTAACATGTTTGGAAGATGTGCCATTGAGAGTTTTTCACATATATATAAGACTCGGTTGAGGTGTTATTGACTGCCAATTGATGTTATAGGTCTCTATTAGTTTTTCATACTAGTATGGTGTTCACCATCAGTGAGGTTGTAATTTCTTGTCGTAGAAATCTATATGGATGGTGAAGTAACATTGTTTGATGGTGTTGAGATCATCGGTTGGGTGGATGAGGCTCATCATGATATTTATGATTATGTGAAAGGACATTGGGAGGATATATATTTTCATTCCACATGATGTCTGATATTATGTTGATGTCAGCTATTTATTGGAGGGTAGATATCATAGTTCCACGGACGCTGGGTTTTCGACTCGATGGGTATTTATGAGATGAGGTCTGAGAGACTTGGTACTTGTTTGGGAATCAAACCTATACTCTTTTGAAATTTTTGGTGAAACAATATTTGATGGTTGGCACGAGGTGTAAGTGACATCATTTTAGGAGTTTCCTGAGGGTTATTCACTTATGATATTCATCAGGGGATTCCTTGGGACATTATCCATGGATCACCACTAGAAATATCAATTTATAGATATGTCATATATATATATATATATTCAGGGGCAATTATAGTGATGTTATCTGAAGCATGTGATCTTTTCCTTATGGTTATTGAGCATAAGGGAAGTGGGTTATTTATTATACATGTGTGCATTGCCTCCTTTTTATTTTTTGTACAAACCTTCATAATAATGGATGTATGATAATAACATGTTTTTGGTAGCCTATTTATTTTATTCTCAAACCCTATAAGGGGCCTTCTGGATGCATTCATACATTATTCTTTTGATATTAGTTAACTATTTAAGATCAGTGTTGGACCTTAGTGATCGTGTTGTGTTGCATGGAATGGGATGGATAGAAAGGGTTGATGGTAGTTCCTCTACATCAGATGAAGATTCCTTTTGAGTTTTTTTTCATGGTTTATATATTTATGTACTCTTGGTCAGACACATGAAACCATTTTTGTTGTTTTTTACCTGTTATGCATGGAATGTTAAGGATAAAAATAGTATGTTCATTTAATCTTGTTTATTATTCTTGGTGTCTCCATATATTCCTCTTCTATAAAGGTAGTCGACCAACTGGGTTTGGACAAAGCTGAAAAGGTGGTTCCCATCCTGAAAGTGGATCATCTGATAGAGATGGAGCCATATGTTACGAATGTGTATTACAGGTTGAAAATTAATTTTTCTATTTCAGAGGTACATTCCATGTTTAGGTTGGGGGGTTAGAGGGGTTGGATGGCTCAGATCTTCATGTTTCTCCTAAGGAAACATTCTATGTTGACTTTGTGAGAGCTATAAAAAGAGTCAATCACTATGATAAGATTTTGGGGATATAGACCACGTGCCTTAACCTCATCTTAGCATAATATGTTGGATTACATCTGAAAATGAAGAAAATTTTCACGAGAATCCATTATTTCAGTAATTCAGGTTATAATTGGAATCCAGAATGTAGCTAATGGGTCTAATTAAATGAAGTTATGGCCAATGATTAAACTGGGTAACCAATTTTAAGTATTAGATATGGAAGGTTTTGTTTCATATCAACCTGAAATATTCCAATATGAGGATTCCTTTTAAGGAAATGTATCAACGAGACAAAGTAAATTTATGGGAACTCTAGTGGCTCCATTAAGGAAAATTTGGAGCTAAAGAATGGTATAGAGTTCCATAATCTAAGGAGAAAGAATGGGTGGAAAGAGTACAAGGATTCATGTAGATGCATCCTTCTCAAGAATCAGAAATATAAAGGATGAAAAGATTAATTCTACCTACATAAACCAATGGATATGATCTTTTCTTTGAAAGAAATAACTTAGGAGAAAGATGTAGAACTGAATGATGAGTAGGTTCAGATGGTTAGTGCATTAATTCAGAGTAGCAACCAAGTGAATGAAAGTGATATCCCCCTAGAACGATAGGCTAGATGTGCGATGAGAGAATCGATTAAAACTCAAGATGCATCGATGATGGTGGATCGTTCTTAAAATTCGAACATCACAGAATGAGTTAATCATGCTACAGATGGTCATCAGAGGGAGGAAAGTAAGGAGGATCGAAATAAGGTCATGCCTTGGGAGTTTCTCCTTCAGTTGGAGGAAGAAATGTTGGTGGAATATTTTCCAGTTAATTCCTCGCAAGAAGATGCTGAAACGATGGTGGAGTGACTATTACTTGTGAAAACTATAAATAAGCACACTGAATGTATCAATAAGAAAGTATGTATTTTGGTAAGAGGTATCAATTTAGGGAAAAAATAGAGTATTTTATTCCAACATGGGACAAAATGGCTTATTAGTTTAAAGACCATATCAAGGATGATCTAGCTAGATAGGTAAATAGTGATAATTTGAAATTATTTAAGGATAATGTATCAAATAGGTTAAAATTAGTTTTTAATATCTCATCCATATCATATGGTATTTGATTCTTTGTTCTATGTACACACTGTGTTCTCACTAATCTATTAAAAGTGTATAGAAAATAAAAATGGTAATTTTCAGTTTGTTGTTTGTTATTACTTCTTCGAAGTTACTATTTCATTAAAATATGTAATTTACATATGGACGATTATAATTGTTACTACCAATGGGTATAATCTCCCCACTATCACCACATTACACCCTCTATGTTATTCAGTAACCGTTTATGTATGTGGAGGTGCGCCTATGGCCTAGTAGCAAACCGTTATGGAGCATTGTATGGATGATGAATCAGTTCAAGGTTCTACAAGTGGTATGATATTTTTCTTTTTATTTTGACTTATACAATTTAGGATATGTTAGACTAGAGACTATGATGTTATCGGAATTGGGTAAAGTGCTCGTGTTTGGGGGCCTACAACCCCATGCATCGGGAACAAACCAAGTTTCCAGGGGTGGGAATTTTATATTCTAATTTTCAATTTTACAGTTGGTTGATTTACACCTTGAGTGGAAGAATTGTGTGTGATGTTAATTTTTATGTGTATTTTAACCCTTGGCCCAATGTGGAAAGGGATGATATTAACTCATGTCCTAGTATATAAAGGGGGTTTTCTTATGCAACATGATATGAACCAAGGATCACATCATGTATCACGTACTATGATTTTCATTGGGAACTGGGAATTATCAAATTGGAGAAAGGTTGTTTATTGTTTAAATGAGTATGCTAAACAATATTTTCCTTCTTAGACTTCTTGGTGTTATTCTACCTAGATAACCCAGGCATGTGGTTCCAATGACATATGTTTGTGATATATGATATCGGATTGACACTGATGAGGGTAGCCATGGATGAATATATGGGGTGAGTTGTTTAAAGTGTCAATAAGGAAGCTAAATAGCATTTTCTTACATTGGATTATTTGTGTCAATCTAGTCACCTACCCCAAATTGATATGTGATGACTAACCCTGTTGAAAAAAGGAAAGGGACTATGATGGTGAGTTATATGTGTCTCGAACTCCGATGTGGGTGGGAAATGCTCCATGAGGCTAGATGATACAAGATACCTAACTTTGAAATGGGTAGATAAGGGTCTATGAGGATGTATTTCTCCTGATAAGGTGTGGTAGTGGAGTGTAAAGTTGATGATATTGAACTTCTTGTCACACATTTTATGATCTAGGATATAAATGTTTGATGACTATTATGAATGTCTTACCATCATCATTTGTATTCTACATGAGGCCACCTATACGGCCTCTGGTATAGCATCAGGAGGGATGTGATATGTTACCACATGAGCATGCAAATTATGTGGCCCTGAATGGTCGGGATAAATCATCATAGGGTTAGGTTGATCCTGATATGTATGTATAGGCATATGTATATGAATAGGCTCCGGTATAGGTAAGTAATCAATAGAATATGGTAGATTTTGGGCCATTGATTGATGATCAACTCAGGGTGAGATTTGTTTGGGTCATACATAGTATTTACTAGTTATCTCATGGATCTAAGCCATCAATGGAATACCTGACTAACCCACTACTATTTGATGGTGAGATTTGACCACAAGAAGATGACAACTGAATCAATGCTATACATAATGTATTTTATTATCATGAGACACCCCTAGTATAGAGGTTGAATCTAGGGACCTATATTCTTAGAGGAGAGACAAATAACTAGTGGGGTATATAGGTATAAGAAGATAGACATGAGGGACTATCTTGGAAGGATTTCAAGGCCATGTTCTTTGAGATCTTCTTCCTAGCGATTTTGAGGGTGGAGAGTGATACTAACTTCATGAATATCCAGTAGGGGATACATCTATCGAGTATAGTACAACCAATTTTACATACTTTTCACCATTCTCACCTTTAATGGTGGGAGATGACACATAAAAAGTGAATAATTTCAAGGATAGTTAAAATAACACCATTAGTTTGCATGTGAGCATCAATAGGAAAAATTGATTCTTGGAAGAAGCCAATCAAGTTCTGATAGCCAAGGGAAATTTGACTGACCGGTCTTATTCGAGCTACGTTATGGAATTCGGTGATGATAGTGCTGATTCTTTAGATAGTTAGAAGCATGGTAGAAAATAGTCTCATTTTGAAATTCATGAGAGAGACTCATGGAGACCATTGTCGAGTTGTTCTTCGATGGTGTGATACAAGGGAAGGTAGATGGGACATGGTTAGATGAATTGTGATCAAGCACTAAAGGAGTGTCGAGCATGCAGTTAGGTTGGGAATCTAGGGGAGTTCTAGAAGAATCATTCTTATATAGTTGAGAGTTAAGGACCAGGGTAGTCTCTGGGATTTGAGGTTGGACCCAAAGAGAGACTAGGATATGGTAGTCAGGATTTACCTACATGAGGAGGTCATGGAAATAAATGTAGGACATAGTGTTAGAGTTATAGGTTAGTAGATGGTGAAACACATAAGGAGGATAGAAATTAATTAGTCGGGATTCAGGTTAGGTGCACAAAGATGGGATATCGAGTGTAGAGAAGGATGATAATCCGACTACATAAAAAGGTACCCCATGGGTTTGACTGTGTTTTGTATTACTTTTGCGTGACTGATATTGGTGAATGGGCTTCAAGAGATGTAATTTTGACTATCCAGGCACATGTTAGTAGGTTGGTATGAGTTATGATCTATGATATACATATATATATATAAATGTGTGTATATATAAGGTTTTTTTTCATCTGGTAATCAATGTGAAACATATTTTTATGAGTTCTATAGCCATCATGCAACATTGTGTTGGAATTTATATCTATATATATATATATACATATAAATGATGCATATTTATTTTTGGGTATCTACTGAGATGTAAGATATTTGGGTATCTGATGAGATGCGAGTGCTCATGGGTACGTTGTCAAACCATTGCATGAGGTGTGCATATAACGAGATTTGGTATATGGTGGGTGTCATATGTGAAATGGTATTTATTTTAGAACCTTATGAAGTGTAATAATGATAATGCATCGTCAGATGTCTCTCCAGTCATGGGATGGCCAGTTGACCAATGAGAAATGTTGATTTTTGGTCAGGAAGTAACCAGGTAGTTAACTTCAAAGGCAGGGAGCACCTAGAGGGGATTTGACATGTAACATAATAACCCATATTGATTGGGGTAATCTAAATGATATGGGTTTCTTTGGTAAAAAATTCAATTAATTATTGATAGTTAATGGATGAGCGATGTTATGGTGGGGAGAATGTGACCACCCATGTTTTTTAGTGGGTGAATTTTTAGGTCACTTTGAACTTTTATGTATTAACAAATGTCCTTGGGGTTCGTGTGAACATCAAAGTAAGGAAAAGAGACATGGGTGGTTGAAAATTGATCTAGAAATAAATACAAGTCATGTAACACTTACACAACATTTAAGTCATTAACAGGATGTGAAACGTGTCGTAAAGGCTAGCGGGTCTACCCAAAGAATTCAGGATGTGTATCATGGTTACACGTCATGAAACCATTACATTATGTGTATAATTTACATACCCTGTAAGATGTAGGAACTTTATTTTAAAAGATCCATAGAGGACTCCTCTTACCCTTCCATGCACATTCGACATGCCTTGGATCGCTCAAACGACTCTCCTTCCACTCTTATAGGTTTCTTGAGATCTTCCTTATCCAATGTGCAATTTTATTTCGGTCAATCACATTAGATCCCTATATATATACTCAAGACTCAACTTTATTCTCTTATTTGTTTATCATGCCAAATGATATTCTAAATTAGTGAAATATCTTTTCCCCTATTTTACGGGTGTTTATCTAAAATGATGATTTCTATCATTTGAGCGTGAGTTAGGGGAAAATATTGGGAGATCATATTCCTTAGAATATAAGATAGTCGGTTCCTATCTTTCTCTTTGATTTCACACATTTTTGGGGTGATCCTTACATGCTCCATATTGGTAGTCTGAGGGAGACCCAAAATAATTAATTCATATTTATGAAATTTGTTAATTAATATTATGAGGTATTGTTAGGTATTCCCTGGACCTTTTATGTATGTGAATACAAGTAAAGGAATTGGACTTCCTGGTAAGGATAGGCATGGTGGGTTAATTTAATTCAATTTAATTTAGTTAAATTGTTTATGCTAGTTTCTATGAATTTCTAGGTTCCCTTAGAATACGTCAGTCATGTCCAAAAGATTGTGGAAGTGTTGAGATCAAAGATTGAGGAGATGTGATTTTTCAGTTTTGGAATTTCCCAAGTTATATTAGGTGATGTTGATCATATGTTTGGGTGGCATGGTACTGAAATTGAGGTTAAGTGGTAATCTAGTTATGAGCATGGCCCATGTCATATGAGATGGTGTTTACCTTAGGGATAGAGTGAAATAATCCAATGGGAATTCACATTCAGATTATGGGGCTTTGGTTGTTTGGTTATTGCGGCTCACTATGTCTGACCAATGAAACATTTAGTGTTGTGTACACAAAAATAGGGCTCAGTTGATGTGGTGTTGAACACTCATTGTGGGCAGATTCTTCCTTTAGTTTTATGGATTATGATTGTGTTCGATATTAGTGCGGTTAGAGGTGGTTCTCATAGAAATATATGTTGATGGTGATAGTACATCAGTGGATAATGTTGAGACCATCAGTTAGAGGCTGAGGCTTGTTGTGATATTGAGACAGATGTGCCAAGAATTTTGGAGGAATGATATAATCATGCCTTAAGAAGTCGATGATTGAGTTGATAATGACTATTAATTAAAGGATAGAAAACATTATGCCTTCAGAACTAGGCTATTGAGTTGATAGGTATTTTTGAGAAAAGGAATGAGGGACCAGATACTTTTTTGGTTGTACCTCTTATATGTTGGTGATATGATTGATGTATCAGGAGATGTTGGTTTGCACGAGGTATTGGTGACATGATTTTATGATGTTATTAATGGATCTGTACTTGTGAAAATCATTAGTGGATGCCTTTGGCTTAGAGCCATGGATCCTATCCACTGTGAATATATATTTTCAGATATGTCAAGTATGTCATATATTTATTAAAAGGCACATAAACCAACATTGAATAAAGAATATGATCACTTGACTTTTGATTTTGAGCATAATGGAAGTGATTTATTTATTATAAATGTGTCCATTTCCTCTTATTTTATTAATTACACAATCATGGATGTAAGAAAGGAACACATTAGTGTTGGTTAGAAGAGTTCATTTTCTCACCCTACACAATCCCTCTAGGATGTATGTAGACATTATGCTTCTAATATCTGGTAAGGATTCATGCTCTAAAGCTAGACCTTAGTGATCAAGTTTTGTTTCTTATCACAGTATGGATGGAAAGGGACCATGGTTGTCACTCTACATTATCTGGAGTTTCCTTTTGAGTTTTTGGACTGTTTTATATATTTATGTATTGGTTCTTGGCCATGGTATACCCTTCTTATTATTTTTTATAATGTTTCATACATGGGATGTTAATACTAAAAGTTGTTTGTTCTATTGGGATTGTTTATTATAGTTAATCAATATGAATGCTTTATTATAATTCTTCTACTTCTTATTATTTCTTCAACAGAGTTATGGTCATATTCTACTATGTAATATAAATATAAAAATTATCATTACAGCAACCATAGGGTATAGTCTCTCCACTATCACCTCTTTTTTCCATGACTACTACTTGGAAGCCTTTGGTGTATTGGGAGGAACACCTAGGGCATTGTGCCCAACTGGCCCAGATAATTTTTTGGGTAGAGAATCTCATCAGGGAACTACACAACATATTCATACATAGATATTACATCCTTTTATTTCAATATTGAATACATAACATTATAACCCATTTCTGAATCATAAATTTTTATTATTTTTAGAAACTAAGATACATAAAAAATTGGTGCATAATAGATTTACATAATATTATTCTCATATTATGCCCTTTAATGATATATATTAATTAAAACACTTCTTCAAAACCTATGGATGAGAAATATAATAAAGGTTGATCTTAAATTCTCGTTAAAATTAAAAATGGGATATAGATCAATAATCAAATGAAATCATAAGATAAGTATAAGGGTATGAGATCAAGATCACTGATCATACCAAATATTTCATATATTATAAACATGATTCCTAAAAACCCCTTTATTATTTTAAATGAAATATCCATAACAGAAAAGAATCATTATAAATCAATCACAATCTATGAGTTCGATTCATTAGTATAAAATTTCTGTAAAATTAGTGTGGAACCTTCATTGGAATAGAAACCATATCATATTTCAAGGTCAACTATTGAGACTATATTATCATAGTGGATTAGCCATCAAATCCAATATAAAATATCATAAGTATTGTGAATTACCCCATGTTTCAAATATCATAATTGATTAGGAATCACCAAATGTTTCCCATATCATATAATTAAACTCTTATGGTTTCCATAGTGTATCGAGAAAATAAACTCATTTCCCATAAGTATCTCATGATATATATGGATTTACCAAATGCATTAGATGTTTTTAGTGAACCTACAAATGAAATTATTAAATAATAACACATGTGATCTATAATTTCATAAAAATCCTCATTTAATCAAAACATGACCTATATAAAAAAATGGGTTTTATAAACATTTCATCATTTCAATATAGAATAACCCATGAGAAATGAATGAACTTCATAAAAATATCATCATCATAACAACAAGTCATACCAAGAAAGAGAAAGTATGGTATCATTTGGTCATATCATAATTACATCATAAGTAACATCAATGTATGTTACAATATATGAAAAATCCCATTAAGAATCATCGAAATATTTATTGAGGAAATTCCATTTTCATTTTGAAATCACATATTAAAAATAAAAATATCTAAAAATTATTATGAAAATTATTTTCTTCAGAAATTATATAAGAAGACATTTAAGTAAGAAAAAAATCACTTATCATTCATGATGGTGTAAAATTATGTTTATGATACAGTATTTAAAATATTGACTCTATTAAAATATTTAGTAAAAAATACCTCATTCCTAAAATAACAATAATATTCATTTTAGAATTTTTTTATAAATTTAAACACGGGTAAAAATGAATTTAAACAATCATTTGAGAACATCCACATAAAATGTTTAAGATATTAACATGTTTATAAAGAAATATTGTTTTATGACATAAAAATGAATAATATGGATGATTTTCAAAAAACAAATCTAAACAATTTTGAATTCCAAAGAGAGGAAAATGGTACTAAAACATATATATTATAGAAAGTGATATATGAGAATATAAATTAATGGGATTTCGTATATAAATATTATTTTATTCTGTAAATTTAAATTTTAACCATAAATAATCTTGATTAAAATGGGATAGAAATATAATTCCCTTGCCATTATGGAAACTTTTGAATCATAATCCCCATGAAAGAATAAATTCAAATGAAACATCATATATCATGAACATAATTATACTCATGATATAACATGTAAAAGTTGAATTATATAGACCTCATAAATTTAAATAGGTGTATAAAATCAAACATGACTCAAAGTAAAAAATTTCATGCGGAGAACCCTTATAACAACAATAATCTATGAATCAAATCATTATGAATGATATAAAAATAAATGGATTTTTAAATCAAAAAAATATTCATGGAAATAATATTAAAATACATTCAAGTGAAATATATACACCACATAAAAGAAATAATTGGTGGATATGGAATATATCTCACAAAAATAATAGCAAGATGAGAAAACCCTTACCACAAGTTTCATTTTTATTTTTATTCTTCAAAATATCTTTCTTAATAAAAATATATTTATTAAAAATTTATTCATAACCATATCCATGCATTAATTAATTATTTCCAATACTTTATAATTTGATAATATCTTTTAATTATCCATTCTTCCTTAAATTGTATTGTTCGGGGAAAATCAATCATTTCCTTGCATGTCTCAATTCGATGGTTATGAAACATTAAACATGGTTAGTGTTTCATTGTATACATAATTTAAGTCATGAAATAATTATCATATTTATTCATTTTATACGATTTTATAATTATTCTTATACAACGATGTTGAAAAATTAATTATATCACTTCACGGAGATGATAATTCATACATACAGATGACTGGTGTTTCCTATTTTCAATGGTTGGAAAGAAATAAAAGTAAATAATAATTCCACTTAATATAAAAATTATAATTTCATAAATATATATATATATTTATTAATTCCATAAATTTATCCATCCAAGTAAATTAACATTGTAAAAACAATTTAACCTCAACGTTGATATGGTAAGTCGTATGTACGCATGAGTTATGTTTTATATTCTCATAGGATGGAAAGAAGATGGATAATTATAGTCCGATATTCATAATAATAATTAGTTATTTTGATTATAATTTTTTTTTATGTTTTAATGGATACCATGGTATTGGAGGAGGTATGTAATGAAATAAAATTGAAAACACTCGGTTAAGAGTTGTACCTCTTAATTGAGAAATTAATTTTTAATTATAACTTATGCCTTGAATGGATGGTCTTTATGAGAGACCAAAAGATCAAATATGTGGTTATGGAATCTATAAAGGTATTATGGATGGGATTTTCTTATCTAGAAGGCCTAAAAACTATGATTACAAATGTATTGGAAGTTTCCATTTAAAAGTGAGGAGAGGTGAACCCTTAGAATTACTTAACATATTAAACTAATTTAAATTATTTTCTTGGTTACACCGGATCCAAATTTATATATTTAAATATTGGACAATGATAAATCACAATCCAATAATCAGATAATATGTATACAAGTTTAGGTAATGTTTTAGCCCATGTCTCATAGTTTTAACCACTATTAACCCTTTTCACAATTATCATAATATTAATGTTTTTTACTCATTAAGGAAAAAATGATACAATAAAAAGGGGATCCATAAGTAGAAAATTATTTATAGTATCCACCATCTCCCATTAAATTGTACGAATATAAATTTTTTTAATTTTAATTCAATTAATTATATTTTATTTAACATAAAATACAATTAAAGTCAGTTCGAATACTATTTACAAAGTATGATTTGAAAGACAACATGATTGCGATTAAAATTAAATAATTTTTTTAAAAAATAAATATTTTATTATATTTTTCTATTAAATTAATTGAACACAATAATCCATCAAAATTAAATTAATTTTAATATTTTTAAAATATTTTATTTTATTTTTCTATTACTTAAAGAAATATCATGTCAATGTTGCACATGAATTCAGGGTACTAATTCCATAACTAAAAATTAAAAATAATTTACCATGATAAAAAATAAATCACATTTAAAATAATAATTTATAACTGATGATAAGATCATTTTTTACTATCAACAAAATATTAGATACATTAAATTCATGAGACCAAAATTCTCAATTTAACCATTTCATAAAATAATATAATGGACATAATCAAAGAAAAGTGGCACTAAACTGCCATAATTTAGAATCTTTGAGGATCATGGAAGATATCCATTCATGAAATAATATAAAGTAATGTGTCAATGAAACATTAAATCCGTATCCCAATGGTATAACTTGGTTTTACCCATAATATAGTTACCAATGTGACAAATATTAACCAATGTTACTATCCATAATAACCAAAAACAACAGAAAAATATACCAAATTACATACTAATTTTTCAAAATATGGAATCCATTTTTCAAAATTTTGTTTCTATAAGTGGTATACATATATTTTTATATAAGCGTGGAAAACATAATGAAAACCATTTTTAGAAAAAATGTGTTTTATAGATAAAACTAGGTTTATTATTTTAACATTCCTTAAAAACCCATTAAATGAACATTAATAAAATTAATTTAAAATATAATATATATGTTTAATTTAAAAAATTTATCAATATTTATTTATGAAATCAATTAATATAAAAACACATTGCGCATATAAAACAGTTTTTTAGTAAAGTGTGTTTTAAGCCCAAAAATGACGTCATACCAAAATCAAGTATAATTATGATTAATATGTAATTAATTAAGTTATATATAATTAAATGAGTCTTATTTTAATTTAAAATATAATTAAAATCTTAATTATACTATTAAATGAAAATAAATGATAATTTTTCCAAAATCAGTATTTCTTACTATTCACTGAAAAATAAATAATTTCAAAAAAATAAAAAAAATATCAGAATAATATAAATTTTAAATTATTATTTCACTAATTTCATAATTAATATAAAATTAAATTTCTAAATGAGTTAGAAATTAATTAAAACTTTCGATCACAAAATCAGTAAAATCATTATTGAAGAAAAGTTTTTTAACGAATGAAATGATTATACTTAAAATTGATTACATACTTCCAAAGAATTAATTAATAAAATTTTATTGAATATGAAAATTATAATTATATTTTATAATGTGTTTAATCATATTCATACACTCTAATCCAATGGTTATGTTATAATGGTCACATTTAAATAACAATATTTTCATTGTATTTCGCGGTTCACTTAAAACTCAACATTTCATGTTAAGAAAGATACAGAGCTTAATATTTTTTTAAAACTGAATTTATATGGTGTTACTATATCTAATCTTAAATAAATTTCTCCCTCAAAATTTTATCTTGTTCATAAAATGTCACATATTTGAAAAAACCTTTTGGGAAAACCCACATTGCACTAAGGGATAATAAAATTTATTTTAAAAATGGGAAGTGATAAATAAATGTTAAATGAAATAACACATCATCAGGTTTTAGAATAATGAGAACATTGATGTGAAGATAAAATATAAACATGGATAAAGGGGTGAATTGTCCCCTGATGAGGTGCGAGTGAGTACAGAGGGCATTGGACAATGTTTGAGTGGGCCTACAAGTCATGTACTTTGAGTACTTGTGCCTCAATTAAAATGGGTTATGTGGGCCTCTACATATAATAAATAAAGGAATGGTTTTTGGGTTACCCCTAAGAGGTGCAGTCTATGACCATCCCTTCTAAATTATGGGTGTGATGTGTGTATGTGAGTGTGTGTGTTTTTTTTATTTTACCCCAAAAATATAATATATATATATATATATATATAAGAGAATTCTAAAATCTATATACTAATGGAGATTGATAGATAAAATGTTCGTGAGAAAGATAATTACCACAATTACATAAGTCATTGAGTTGTTAAAAGACCATCAATTCATCAACAATAAAGGTAAAATGATAATTTTTTATGTTAAGATCCTTTTTCCTAATGCTAAGAAATTATTTTAATATCATGATACATTACGTGATAAAATACAATTACTTTATTTCATTAAATTTCATAAAACAAAATGCATCATTTTTTTCTTTGATCAATTATACCTTTATCTCATATCTTACTTCATGAAATGGGTATTCAAGGAGAACTTGTCATTCTAAAAGTAGTAATATTTAATTGTAATTAATCAAATGATGTATAAGAAATTCGTTCTTCTTCTAAATATTTTCAAAAATAAAAATTCCTTTTACAAGTTATCTAATTGGATAAATAAAATACATTAATATCGAAAACCTCAAAAATAAGACCAAAATATAGACTCAATCTAATCCCAAAATAGTCAACCTTTAAAATCTGTTAAAATATGTGTGGAAAAATAAAAAAAAATGAAATGTTTTCTCACAGATTGTTTTGATCAATTTTAGTATTTATTATCATAAAATATACAGTAGATCATAATTTCACATGCTAAAAATGTGGATACCCTGATCATATATTCTTCTAAAACATTTTAAAAACCCGAATCACCATAAAACCTCAGTGAAAACATATTTTCTCCCAAAAATTAATTCATTTTACATACCCTAAATTATATTATCCTTAATCATATAATATTCCCAATATAGAATACTTCTTCAAAAATAACATTAATCACTTAGTTATCAAATAACTTTCCAATCTCAAGTTTATATACGATTATAATATATTCCTAAAATGTACAAACTCTTATTTCCCAATTAACTATAATTGTCTCAACATCACTGATCATACAAACCCCAAAGGCAATGTATTACTTTTAACTTATGTCCATAAAGTATTACTCTAAAAATAACCTTTTCCTTGAAATATATACTAAACCAAAACGTTTTATTTCCCTAAATATCTATCAAAATATCATTAATCAATTTAAACATCATCTCATAAAACCTAAAAGTGGAATATTTTCCTTTAAACTTATTATGAACCCTAGAATTATCATCTTATGAATGTTTAGGTTTGTCTCATTTCACTATATCTAATTATAGGATTCAAAAGGTTATATTCTCCCATTCATTATAATGGTTTACAGAGAAAATGTCAATTAACCCAGACATATCCTCTGAGAGTTTTTATACATGTATTCCATGTTAGGCCCACTCATCATGCACTTGTGATGATCGATTTAACACTTAATCTAACCATTTTGAGTTTTAACCCCTTGGTGCATCTTCTCCACAACTATATACACCTTCAATTATATAGAAAGGTATTCATGTGATTGTAAGACCACACAATATATAAATTAAATAAAAAATTATGATTTTATCATATGCTTAAAATTATTGCCATGGTTTTTCCTAATGTTTTCAAAGCCAAATATTCAAATATTCACTAAAACAAAAAATTATACCAATTATAGTGACCCACACTTTTTGTTCAAGTATATTACGTCTTATTAAATGATTATTAAATACATAACAGTACAATCATTGCAATAAATGCAATGATTTTGAGTATTTGGAATGTAAGATGTATAAACAGTTGGTACATAAGTGATTTATATAAGCTCACATAATTTTCTTCTCACATTATACCATTATTTGACTTGCTATACATAAAACTTTTCTTCATAACCTGGGGAATGGAAACATAAGAAAGGGTGAGATAAGATTCTTAGTAAGGGGAAAAATAGATTTCAATCGATGATCATATGAAATCATAAGATAAGAATAAGGTTATGGGATCATGATCAAAGATCATACCCAATATTTAATAGATCATAAAAATGAGTTATTGAATAACACTATCATTTTAAAGGACATGAATCGTAAGAGTGATTAATCATCATAAATAAATCTTGAAACATGAGTTTAAATCGTTAGCATAAAACATTTTTAAAAGTATGTGGCACCATAGTAAACATAGATTCCATATAATATCTTAATGTTAATTACCAAAAACATCATATCATAGTGTATTAGGAATCAACCCATGTTTCCTGTATCACATCTGATTAGGCATCACCACATATTTCCCATATCATTTTGGATCATGAATCACCACCAGTTTCCCATAGTGAATCAATCATCTCTACTTATTTACCATAGTGGATCGAGCACATCAACTCATTTCCAAAAAATTATCTCCATAAATATAAGGATTTGCCAAATTTATTTGAAGGATTTAATTTAACAACCCATAAAATAATAAAAATAATTCAAATGTTTTCCCCAATAACATAAAATGGTCATCATTTCATCAAATCAGAACCTATATAAAAGAAATTTGTTTCCTAAAAATTGTTTCATTTTATTATAGTATAACTCTTGGGAAATGAATTGAATTCGTAAACATGTCATCATGATAATAATAAAATATTTATAGAAAAAATATTGATGGTATCATTATATCATATCCCCAGTGAATCATAATTATCATCAATGGATCTCATCATAGATGAAAAATACCTTTAAATGATCAATGTAATATTTTTGAGTAAAATAATCATTTCATTTTGAAATCATATATTAAAATTCAAAATAGTTTGAAATTATTTTTGAAATGATTTTCAATGAAAGTAAACTTCTAAAATTATAAAATAATATTCAAATCATTGAACGATCATGGTGACAGAAAAAAAATCTTGACTCAATGATTAAAACAAATATTAGTTTCGCATTTTCAATAAAAACATCCCATTCACAAAATGATAGGAAGATTATTTTTAAACTCTTTCAAAAAATTTAGAAAATTGTAAAAATGAATTTAATAAATCATTTTAGAATATCTAAAAACATTATTTAAAACATTTTAGAATCCAAGGATATATAACAAAAAGGTTTTTCAGCTGAAAGAGGTGAAATATTATATACTTTTCATAAAAAATATTTTTGAACTATTTGGAGTACCAAGGAGAAAAAAATGGTACTAAAACATAAAATAGTTATAGATAAATAGAGTTTATGAAAAATTAATGGGGTTTATCATTTAAGTATCATTGAAATAGATTAATCAAAATTCAATCATTAACGATCTCAATTAATATGGGATTGGAATATAAATCGGTTACCTCATTTGTAACTTTTGAATTGTAAGCCCAATGAAGGAATAATATCAAATTAAACATAATAAATAATGAACAAAATTAGATTAATTTTATAAAATGTCATAGGGAATGTATATACCCCACACAAAATAAATATATCCATAACATCAAACATGTCTTAATGAAATAATATTCAGATAAAGAACCCTTAAAACTATTGTAATCTAAAACTCAAAGCCTTATAAAAGAGATAAATTTTAATGGATTTATAAATCACCATAATTTTCATGAATATAAAAAGAAAATAAATTCATGAAAATTATATACACCATAAAAATAAAACATGTATAGAATATGACATATCTCTCATAGAAATAAATGTGATATGAGAAGAACCCTAGCTCAAGTATCGTCTTATTTCATATTCATTCAAATCTATTGAATGGTAAATATAGATTTATTATACAGAAATTCCTGAATCATTTTCATATATAAATTACTATTAATAATTACAAAAAATGTGACTAATTACAAAATTTTTACCTCATAATTCCAAATATAGATTCTAACTTTCAATATATATATATATATCTGTGTGTGTGTGTGTGTGTATGTGTGTCTGTGTGCAGAAGAAATCAATTTTAAAATAAGCATGAAAAATACAAGGGGAATTTTTATTAAAAAATTGTTTTTTAAACCATAAAGAGAGATTTATTCTTTTCATATTCATAGATTAAAAAATTTGATAATTGTTAATGTATTTTACACAATATATTTAAAAAATATATTTATATCATTAATTAATAGTGAATAATTTAATTAATTAAGATAAAAAATCATGCACATAAAAATTGTTTCTAGACATTTGTGTTTTAATCCCAAAAATGAACTCGTAATAAAATAGATTAAAATTATAATTATTTTATAATTAATTATATTGTATCTAATTAAAGGATACTTATGTTAAAATAATCTCAAAATTAATTTCATAATGGGACCTTTTAATGAAAATAGTTGACACTTTTATTAAAATTTGGGTTTTCACTATTCACCGAATCATCAACTTTTCAGAAAAATCACAAAATTTAAATCAATGATAATTTTTATTTTTTTGGTTTAAAAAATTTCATCCTACTTATAAAGTATAATTTCAAAAATTTGTATAAATAAATTATAATATTCTGTAACAAAATGCAGTAAATTTTTTTAAATAAAAAATATTTTTAAAGAATAAAATGATATTACATAAAATTGAATACTTATTTCCTTTGAATTAATAAATAAAATTTTATTGAGTAAGAAAATTATACATATAATTCATAATGGGGTGAATCTTACTCATACATACAAATTCTTCAAAATTTTTTATAATGGTCCCATTTAAAAACTAATATTTTTATGGCCTATCATAATTTACTCAAATATCAGTATTGTTTATTAAGTAAAATATAAATATTATTGTTCTTTTAAACTAGAAATATAGGGTTCTATATTCTTTCTTCCTTAAATAAATTTTATCATTTCATTTTTATCTTAGTCTTAAAATGTTCAATACTTTAATAAACCTTTTTCAAAACCCACATCTCACAAGGGGATAATAAATCATAGTTTAAAAGGTCTAGTGGAAAAGATAATGGTTAATGTAATTAAAAAATATATGGCTTCCCATATAAATAAAACAAATAGGAACTTAAAATATAGGTATTGAGAGGATAAATAACATCTAACGCCTAATAGAGAGTGATATAGAATATGATCATGAGAAATTTAATGACCACTAAACCATAGAACGTTGAGGGGTTAAAATACCATCAATTAATCAAAAATGAAGGTATAAGATAAATTTTTATATTATAATATATTTTCCTAAGATTGGGGGATTTATTTACTATTATGAAAGTGTATGAGAGAAAATATACATACACTATTTGTTAGACTTTATAAGAACAGTTCTGTACATCAGTTTCTCTTCGATAAATTCCACTTTTATCTTATATCTTACTTAAAGAAATGAATACTCATGATGAATTATTCATTCCAAAAAAGCATGATAAATAATTTTTGTTGAATCATAATATCCATATGTCATTCCTTATGCCAAAAAATATATACCAAAACCAAAATGGTTGGAAAAAGTTATCCAATATGGATAAATGAAACAGATTATCCTCTAAAACCTAAAAAATAACTCCTAATTTCCAACTTAATCCATTCCATAAATATTTAGACTTAAGGCACCTCTAAAATATTTCTAAAAAAATCAAAACATGAAAACCTGAAAGAATTGATCAAATCTTTTTTGAAGACCAACTAAAAAATTTATCCTTAAATAACAAGAACTATTTTATAATTTGACATACTAAATTCATAAATACCTTGATCGTATATTCTCCTAAAACATGATAATAACTCAAATCGCCATAAAACCTCAATGAAATCATAAATTCTCTTAAAAATTAATTCAATATTAATTCCCCAAATTTTCCTTAACTTAATAATATTATTATCCCAATATAGTACACTTGTTCAAAAATAATATTAATCACTTTTTTATCAAATTATTTTTCCATCACTTGGTTATCTATATGATAAAATAATATTCTCAAAATTTAATAACTCTGTTTTCCCCATCAACCGTAATCACATCGACGTTAATGATCATTCTTTCTTGAATGGTGATGAATAAATTTAAAATTATTTCATATAGATTTATTACTCAAATAACCTTTTCACTAAAACAAATACTAATTCATATGGTTTTACTCCAACTAATATAGACCAAAAAGTTTTTAATCATCTTAAACAGCCATCAAATAAACCCCTAAAGGGGAATATTTTCTTATAAACATATTATCAACCATAAAATTATCAACCCATTACACTTTAGCTTACCAAATATCACTATATTATATCTTTGGTATCCATAGATTCTAGTATCTCATTCATCCTAATGGTTTATAATGAAAATTTTGAATTAACCCATGAATGTCTCGTTGAAGTGTCTAACCAGAGAAGAAGTCAAAGGATCACTTATTGTGCATAGGTGATGGTCGAGTTAATACATAATCCACCCCTTTTAAAGTTGTTACCCAAAGGTGAATATATTTAAAGACCGCATCCACATGTCAGTATCCAAACATGGATGTATTTTCTAGTAAATCTTTATAATTAAGTTACATGGGATATTCTATATAATACTTTGGAATATTTATTAATATATTTTCAGAGCTTGAGGATGAGACGGTGTGTGGTTTTGTGACCTGGTGTTCCTAGAATGACCTTTATAAAAATATTAACTATTTTCATAATATGATCATAGAGGGAATGAGTTATCTGATAAATAGTAGCTTATATCTAAAAAATGAGGCCATATTTGAGTCTACACTGTGACCTTTAACCTAGGGAAAGTATAACTTTTTTTGCCACTAGCCTTCTATGGAAAACATTATCAAGGACAAAACCATAAATAAAAGAATTAAATAAAATTGTTTTGATTTGACATTTAATCAAATAACTCCTAAACTAAGTCTCAAATATAATTTCAGACACGACAGTTGAATTCATAATGGTGTGTTTATCCTAGGTTTTACATAAACTTCTTCAGCACTGTGTGTCAGGGCAAAGGCGAGTCAAGACCAGGATATTAAACGAAGGGGATTTAATTAAAAAAAATTAAATCTCTCTCCCCTCTCCTCAACCTTATGCGCATGATGGTGGTGCAACATCCCCATCCCATGTTCCTCCTAATTGAATAATTTCCTAACATTCGGATCTATGAAACGAGGTGTTGTCGGACTCGGATCCGGACGATGGTTGTTCTTGGATCATGCAACAACATCTTTGGATCATGGATCAGACCCCAAAACTTCGGTGTTTCTCCCCGAGGTAGGAATATTCTAGTTTTAAATCCATATAAACTTTTTTATGCTTTGTTTTTGTTTTAATATTCTATAGATCATTGAGTGAGTATTGTGTCAATGTAGATCAGTTATTGAGGTTTCCAAATCTTGCCTCAGAATAACTTTTGGAACTCTTTAGTATTCTTGGTGGTCTGCGGAAGGACCACCGGCTTGCGGTGGTCTACAGTAGCCAGCGGTAGTGCACAGTATCCAGGGGAGGTAGCTGGAGTTGGAAAGATGCAGCGGTTGTGTAGGAAGGTTTGAGAGCTCTAAGGTGCCATCCTCGAGCGCACTGGAGACATTGCATCCAAAAGACGGCAGAGCCGGTGGAGTGGCCACGGTGGGCCATGGGATGGTGCGGCATGGATACAGTGGGTTTTGGCCATGGGCTGATGATACGGGCCAGGTCGTCCAGAGAAAACTGGCCTAAATGGAGTTTATTGGGACAAGAAGAGCGGATCGGCCCAAGTGGACTGGTGCCACCAGAAAGGGTCGGGTTGGGCCAAGGGGACATTAAATGCCCATATCTTTCAAACTGGACATTCATTTTACGTTATGTCTATGACAACGTGATCCTTGCATTTAGTCATATTTTTTAGGCTAGTTTGGTAACTTTTTATTTTGGGATCAAGGATTGGTGGCACAAAGCATCCAATTATAATAATAATAATAATAATAATAATATTATTATTATTTGGATATTCTTGTATCGAACGTATATCCAACATCTGATATCTGATTGATGCCCAATTCATGGAGTTGAAAAAAACTATTTCAGATAGTACAAGAGTTCTTTCCGGTGATTAAACCAAAATTAATGTGTAGGGCCCATGAGGCCCTGTTTGGTCATTTTTAATGAATTGTGAATTTTTCACTTGTTATCCACTTTGGGTAATTAAATATCTCATCCTAAATGTTTTTCAACATAAAAAAAGATGATGGAAATGGATTGGGCCTAGGAGGTTCTAAGTGAGAGTGATGTTGTGTGAGTCGTTTGGGTCATTGATTCCTTGAGTGATAGGGTTGAGTGAGTCCCTGTGGTTCTTACACTATGAGGGTTTTTGGTATCATGCCCCCTTCACCGAAATGTGACCCCTCTTTATCTACATTTCATAGATACAACGTTGGTTGTTCCCTACATTCAGGAGTGAGTTTTCTTAGTCCATTGCGATAGTATACTCAAAGGATTTAGAGCATGTTTCTCACCAATTGGCACGATGTGATCCAGACGTTCTATTGTGTTTCCATGATAGGGTTATTGGGATTTGCGTGACCATAAATTACATGGGCATTGATCCTCTATCCATGATGTTCTAGTAGTTTATGAGGCCCATATGAGCCATGTGCGCTTCCCTCTATATGTGTATAAAGATACATTTCTTCCTTCTATGAACTATCGTGACTTTTTCCTCAACAAGGTTTTCTTAATCAGTGTGACCTACTCTACACAGGCATTGATCCTCTTCCGTGTGAGTTGTTCAGAGTTGGGTTTTTGTGTTATACCCTTCCTAAGTTTAGTGTTCTATCTTAGATTTTTAATGTCCCCCAGTAGACCCAGGTTGGTATCCCCTACCTAAGGAGTGGGAGTTAGTTAGGTTACGGGGTGACTTCTTTTATGGTGTTTTTTATCAAGTGTGCCCTCGTAGATAGGTATCAAGAGGGTTGGTTAGGTTGTACAGTTTGACAGTTTTACCAATAAAGTTACATATCTCGGTTGGGAGCCATATGGGATGGAGAAGTTTTCTCATCCACTAACAGTTGTCGATGCTTTCCCTCTATCGTTCGATATGTTATAAGGGATAGATAGGTTTTTTGAGTGTGATCTGAGGGAGGATTCTATCTTCCAGCCTCAAGTAGGATCCAGTTGATTTCTATGAGGTCATAGCCTCATGAGACCTTTATGAGAGTTGTGTTGGAACCTCATGTTTTATGCCAATGGGAATCCATGCTCAGGACCATATGACATGGAGTCCGAGCTGAGAATATCTGTGTACATTCTGGGACTCCCCTGTGTTATGTGTCATTTTGTTGACATGTTGGGGATGTCAAGCTGACTAGTTTTGTTTACCTGAGGATGTTCATGATATTTATTTTCTCTCTCTTTTGGGATCCCTTATGATTGGTAAAATTAATTGATACCTATCATTCACCCACTTTTTGGTTTGGTCTTTTGGGTGCCTAATAAGTATCTTTATACTCACCCATGCACTGTCTTTTCATGCATGTGTTGTGTCTTGTGTAGACCATAGGTCCTTCAATGGAGTCCTAGTTAGACCCAGAGTAGGAAGATTAATGTAGTTGGACTAGTGAGGGGTTTTAAGCAAAGTTGTACCATGGAGCTTATCGACATGATTTTGACCGCAATCCCCTCCACCTAGCCAGATGGATGCTTTTTTGTTTTCTTTTGGTGGGCCATGTATTTTCCCATTTTTTAATTTTATTTTACTCTAGTTGGGTATATGTATATGCATGAATTTTAGTTTTTTCTTTTTTATATATCACTAAAATATATTATAGTGGCGTAAGTGGGTGCGTGCATACAGGTACGATAGGCTAAGGCCTCCCATGTGAGTGATAGACTACTCGGCTCTAGTCTCCAGATCCTAGCCTATTGGTGGTGGGATTAGGGAGTCGCGGATTAAGCCTCGTTGTGTCAGGTAATGACAGCGTGGTATCAGAGGAAGTTCCACTTTGGGAAAGAAGCCTTTATATTTTCTTGGGTGCATAAAGTTAGTGTTTGGATGTTTTGAGTTTAAAAATTAGGCCAACAACTCTAGTGTTGGTGCAGTGGCCAATGTATCCATTCTCTAGAAACTTGATAACCTTCCTTTTGACTTAATACATTAGGACAATGTTCAAAGGTAAATAATGGTACCTGCATAATATAGGAATGGGTTCTGGGCTTCTCAAATCCTTCTTGAATCAACTATATAGATATACTCTTCGATCATGGTACATATTGTATTTTTTTCAAGAGGTTTATACAATGGTAAACTTCAAGGTTTCCACATATTGGTTTTCTATATGACCCAATTAGTAAAGAGGTAGACATGTAGGGGGCATGTTAATTATTTAGGTTCTTGTTCAGTTAAAAAACTGGTGGATCCACCACATTTTGAGTAGCGCATTAACTCACCTCCGAGTGTTTAGGTTGATGAAGCTTATCAGACTTAGTCATGGATGGATATATTGGGGTTGGATTCTAATGCGCTGGGGTCATGAACATACCATGATATTCAATGATATATTTTTCCTGAGATCAATGTCGTGAAGGACCCACACATGGCATGCGTGCAACACAGGAGGCACTATCATTTTTAGAGGTGTACCCATGCCCAAACTCTGGCTCTACCCCAGAGTTCAATTCAGAAACATAAGAGGATATCCTATGCTTTTGAAAAATAGTCAAATACTAAAATAGACTATTTGACCCACCGTGCTATTGGGAGATATATGGTTGACAAAAATTCTTTGTAATGGAAATATCATTTTTAGTGAGGTTCACTGAGTAGTGGATGAGGCTTTAGAGATGGATCATATGGAAGCTCAAGATGAAAAGAGGCATGCTCTATGTATTTATTTTCTATAGTATTATTTATAGTCACTGGTAGAAAGTATTCATTAATTTATATTTTTTTGAGGTTTTTTGGTGTTTCACTTTGTCTTTTTGAATTCATATTGAAGAGGGATCTTCCCCCCCACCGAGATGCGATTTTGGGACATGATGAAAATCTATACGGGTGAGTCAGTGTCACCCAATGTGGAAAGTATCAAGTTGCGGTGGTTGAGTCCCTTATACTTGTGTGTTCATATTGTTTGGGTGAGGGTGATCAGTATCCAGTAGTACAAGTAACACCCAATGTGACCATATGGGTAGGTTTGTGTTGTTCATAAGTACCTTTTCACGCTCATCGTCAGCTTGTACACTAGATGCTCAAGGAGGTTTTTTCATGGTTCATTATTGCTTCAAATTCACAAGAATGATAAAAAATTATCTCAATAAGACACATCCTTGAGGAATGACATAAAATTTTGGGGTTGAGTCAGTACCACCCAAAGTAGATAGTGTTGAGGTGAATTTTATGAGTTCCTTCGACCCGTGAGTTCAAGGTCCGTTTCCTGTGATTTCAGTAGTTTTTTCAGAGGTTTTATGACCTCATATATACACTTTGGTGACATTTTTTAGTTCTGTAGGAGGTTTCAACATTTTTTTAGGTGGCATTGAGGTTTTTTTGTGAGGTCTCGTGTGATGGGATATCCAATGGGTTGTTCTCAAAGGATTTTTCTTTAGGTGAGGAGTGTTTCAAAACTATAAGGTTTTTCATTATCGCCAGTCATGTCGTGAGATGAGGTGTTATGGGTGTCTCCTTCCCTTGGCATTATGTTGGTGTTTCAAAAGACCATGTAGTGGTATTCGGGGTCTATTGGGGCATGTTTGGGGTGGTTTTAGACAGACGAAGATGGCCCTGGTTATACAATGATGATATGTTGTGTTTGATTGGATATCATCTATGGTTTATAGTGTTATCTGGGGAAATGATCTATCTCTATGGTTTATAAACCATCTATTTCATTTCCTGTGTGTTGTTGATCTTGATATTTCCCCTAAGTGAGTGCTTGTGGGCAGCATGAGAACCATTGGTAGCCTTTGTGATTGTCTTTTGGTGTTGTGGTTCTTCTTGGTGCACGTTTGTTAAAGCATGAGAACCTAGGGCGAGATCACTGGTGTGGGAGTCCAATTGGAGAGCTCAGGTTCATTACCATGTTCATAGGATTACACTTTTTTGGGATGAAAAGAATTAATGTGGGGAGGATTTAGCAACTCGATCATTTTATTATAATACATTGGAATATTTCTGCATGAATTTCCAGAGTTATGCCTTGAGACGACGTGCGGTTCTAGGGCTCTGTGTTCCCAGAATAACTTCTAAAAAAATATTAAGTATATTTATACAATCCATGTAGTGTGAACGAGTTATCCCTTAAAATGTATCTAATATCAGAAGACTAAGTCCATGATTGATTCAAGATCAAGTCATTTACACTAGGTGGGGTATAAATTTTGGGGGCGCCATACTTCTATGAAAAAAGTTATCAAGGACATAATCATAAAGAAAATTTATTAAATAAAATTAATTTATTTTGATGATAGATCAAATAACTCCTCAAATGAAGCCTCTAATATAATTTTTGACACCACAGTTGAGTTCAAAACGTCGTGCTAACTCAAGGTGTGACATAAACATCATCGATGGTGGATGTCGGGTCAGATTCGAGTCGGGTAGGTATATTAAGAAGAGTGGATTTAATTAAAAAATGTAATCCCACTCCCCTCTCCTCTCCATTGGGTACACGTAGGAGATGAAGTATCCCTATCCCTACTTCCTCTTCACCGATGAATGACTCGAAGGCCGGATCGATGAAACGAGGTGTCGTCAGACTTATATCATGGCAGTGATCACTGCAAGATCTTGTAGTATCTACTTCGGTGCATGGATCTAACCCTAAAGTTATGGTATTTTTCCCATAGGAAGTTAGATTTGAATTATAAATCATAATCCCCTTGTTTATCATTTGTTTTTTTTTCGAATATTCAATGAATCTTTAAGTGAATCTCGTGTCTATGGAGATCGGGTCCTGAGGTTTCCCAAAATGGTCTCAGAATAATTTTTGGAGCTCTAGGGTGTTCCATGTGGTCCTTGTAAGGAACACTAGTGCACGGTGGTTCGTTGAAGATGGTGCTGGATCATAGAGGCCACAAGAGGTGGCTGGAGCTGGTGGGAGCCAACGGCGGTTCAGGATGGGGGTGGAGTACAGAGGCGAAGGTGTGGGGAATGAAGGCGGCAGCGCAGCTGGAAGCCAGAAGAGATACCATGGTAGGCCACTGGAAAACATTGTTGGGACATGGTACAGATGGTCTGAGGGCTAGACCAAATGGAAAGGACTAGCAAGAGCGGGCCATTCTAATAAGAATGGTTCGGGTAGGGCCAATGGTACTTTAATCCCCCATATCATTCAAACCAAATGTCTGTTTTACATACTATCTACTGAAACATGACACTTTCTTTGAGTTAGTCCTATGGTGGATAGTTTGTGAACTATTCATTTTGGGATTGAGGCTCAGTGGCAAGAGATATCCAATTATTATAATAGTAATATAATTATTATGATTTCAATATTCTAATATCAAAAATATCTCATACATTTGATGTATGATTGACGCACCATTATTTGCATTGAAACACTAAATTTAATTCAGAAGTTTCAAGACTGATTCTAGGTACTTATACAACAATAATGATGCAGGCCCCATGATGCCCAATTTGGTAATTTGCAGGGAAATGTTAATTTTTAACCATTTATCTGTTTTGGGTATGTTAATAGCATACCCTAAATTTTTTCTACATAGAAAATGATGGTGGACATAGTTTGGGCCTTAGAGGCATGGAGTAGAACGATGTGGTGTGGGTCACTTGGGCTAGGGTCGCCTTGACTAGAAGGGTTTAGTGAGTCCCCATGGTCCTTACACAATGAGTTTTTTATTGGTATCACATCCCCTTCACCAGACTGTGACCCCTATTTGGATGCTTTTCATACATGTACCATGGGTGGTTTCCAATTTTCTAATGTTATTTTTCTCAATCTACTTTGATAACAGACCTAGTGTATTTTGATCAAGTGTCACCCTGAGAATCCTCACGTGTTCTTCACGTTATTTTTTGTTTCCATGGTAGCGTTCTTGGAATCAGTGTGACCAAAATTTCCCCGGGCATCGATCCCCTACACATGATGTTCCAGTAGCGGATGGGGGTCCAATGAGCCCTTGGTGCAGACCCTCTATCTATGTATTGATATGTTTTTCATCCTTCGGTGATCTATCATGAAGTTTTCCAAGTCGATGTTCTCGGAATCAGTGTTACCAACTCTACACAGGAATTGATCATATTTCAGGTGAGTTGTTCCAGAGTTGGGTAGTTGTGCGATACCCTTTTTGAGTTTGGTGGTCCAGCTAGGGTTTTTAGTGTCCCCCGGAAAACCCTAGGTGGGATCCCATACCTGAGGTGTGGGTGTTAGTTTAGTCACTAGTGACTTAATATGTTGTTTTTTTCATCGAACATGCCCTTGTGTATAGGTATCATGAGGGTTGGTCAGGTTGTGCTGTTTTTTATTTTACCAATAGAGTAACATCTCTCAATTGAGAGCCATCTGGTGTGGGGAGGTTAGCTCATCGACTATGTGTTTTCAATTCTTTTCCTCTATCATTATGCCTTTAATATGGGATTAATAGGGTTTCTGTGTGTGATCCATGGAAATATTCTATCTTCCCACCTTGAGTTGGAATCGGCTGATGTCTATGAGGTCAGAACCTCATGAGATCTTTGAGAGAGTTATGTTGGAACTATGAGTTTTTTACCAAGGAAATTCTATTTTTGGGACCATGGTACATTGAGTTAAAGATGATTATATCTTGGTATGTTCTGGGAGTCCCCATGGTATATGTAGTTTCATTAAAATACTAGTGGTGTCGAGCTGACTAGTCCTGTTTATCTGGGTATGGACTCAAGATAGAGTTTTTCCCTCATTTGGGTTCCTCATTCTTGGTTGAGTTAACTAATTCCTATCAACTACATGCTTTTGGCTTGGTTTTTGGGGTACCTACTGATTATCTTTATACTCACACTTGCATGGGCTTTTCCAGCATGATTTGTGTCATGTGCAGACCATAGGTCCTTCGATGGAGTCCGAATTTTACTCATAAGTGACAGAGTGATGTAGCTAGACTGACCAGGGTTCTTTTATCGGAGACGTACCACAGAGCTTACTGGCAAGAGTTTAACAGCAATACCCTCTACCCAAGTAGTATGGATTCTTTTTCATATTTCTTTTAGTGGACCCTCTATTTTTCCTTTTTGTACCACTGTTGTTCCCTAGTTTTTTATACATGTATTCATGCATTTTAATTCTTCATTTTTATATATCGTGACACTATTTCATTGAGGTATATGGGGGGGTGTGTATTTATGATAGGAAAAGGCCTCCCATGTTAGTGATATCCAACTTGGTACTAGTCATTATCCCCAAGCCTATTGGAGGTGATCATGGGGAGTCGTGGATCGAACCCTATTGGGTCGGGTTGTGAAATAGAATATTTACTTTATAGAAACTTTAGTATTATATCGTATTACTAGAATTATGCCCTAAGTATCAACCAAAATTTTCTAACCTGAATCTCAAAATATTAACTAATCCCTTCTCTGATACCAACTATAGTGAGCCACTATTTTAATACATAGATATTAAAACTTATTAGATACATATTAAATACATAACATTATTGTTTTAAGCAAAATAATAAATGTTAAGTGTCATTGGAAACATTGATACATAAAAAACTCGTATAAATAAATTTATATCATCTCCCATAATTTTCTTCCAACATTATACCATTCATTGACATACCATACTTCAAAACATTATTGATAACCTGGTTAAAGGAAAAAAAGGAAAGGATGAGATCAGATTCTCAATAAGAGTAAACATATGATATATCAATTGATGATCATATGAAATCCTAACATAAACATAAAGGTATGAGATCATGATCAAATATAATAACGAATTTTTCAAAGATCATAAAAACGAGTCATGGAATAAAACATTATCCTTCCAATATACATGAATCATAAGAGAGAGGAATCAATATAAATAAATCATGAGACACGAGTTCAAATAATAACTATAAAAAACATTTTGATAGAGTGTGGAACCATTATAGGCATAAAAATCATATCATATTTAAAAGATAACTACTGAGGCCATCATATCATAGTGGATTAGGAATTAATAGTTGTTTCCCATATCATAATGGACAAATAATCACCACACATTTCCCATATCATAGTGTATTTGTAATCACAGCTTAATTCCTATAGTGGATAGGAAATCACTACATGTTTCCCATAGGGGATTGATAAAATCAAATTGTTTACCATAATTACCTCATGAGATATAAGGCATACCCAATGAAATCCATGTATTTAACCATCCCACCCATCATATAATGAAAAACATACATATTTTTTCCACAATATCATATAAAATCCATCATTTCGTCAAAGTATAAATCATATAAAAGAAATAAATTTCATAAAAATTTCATTATTTAATCAAAGCATAACCCAGGAGAAATAAATGTGATTCATCAAAATCCCAGAATCATAATAATAAACCATCTAGGTAAAAAATAAGGATTGTATCATTAGATTATATCCCTAGTAAATTGTTAGCTATATCAATCAATTTTATCTTATGTTGGAATTTTTTTTTAAACATTATTATAATTTTTTTAGGGAAAACACCCTTCCTTATTTGAAATCACATATCAAAAATATTAATATGTCTTAAATTGTATGGAAAAAAATTCCCGAAAAGAACCATAAATATATGTAAATGAATCTTAAAATGACTGAGTGGTCATGAAGGTGGAAAATTATATTCATGTCATAATCATTAAAATGCACATTCTGTTCACATCTTTATTAAAGAAAATACCTCCTTATGAAAATAAAAATAATATTCTTCTAGAATACTATAATAAAAATCATTTACTAGAAAAATTACTTAAAACCCCATTGTATAATATAAAATAAATTCTTTAAAACATTTTATAAGACATGGATGTGGAAGAAAATGGTTTTCTGATTGAAAGAAGGAAAATATGAACATTTTTTCTTAAAAACATTTTATGAACCATTTTGTGTAATAAAGAGCATAAAATGGTATAGAAACATAAATATTATATAAATAACGAGAGTATGATAAATATTAAAGGTATTTATTCGATATCAATCATATAACTTCTTCAATGAAAGTACAAGTATAAACAGTCCTGATTAAAATCTGATTGAAACATAAATCCCATACTACTTGGGTAACTTTTGAATTGTATGCCACATGAAAAAATAAATTCAAATGTTTCTCCATATATTATGAAAATATTTATATTCATGATATAACATGTAAAATGGGTATAATATAGACCTAATAAATATAAATAGTTTCATAAAGTCAAACATATCTCAATTAAACAATATTGAGATGAAGAACCCTTACAACCGTGGTAATATATTGATCAAAGAATCATAAGTAATATAAAATTAAATGTATTTTTAAATAAAATAAATTTCATGAAATGAATAATAAAATAAATTAATGGAAAATATATACACCATATAAAGAATACATGTGGTGAATGTGGCATTGGTCTTATAGAAATAAATTGAGATGATAAAACACATACTAATAGTCTAATATTTCTTTATATTCGCTCAAATATCCTATATGATAAATCCATATTTATTTTACATATATTACATAACCATATTCAAGAATATATTACTATTTACTATACCTTTTTAATTTATTAAAATCATCTTTTTAGAAATTCATCCATAAAATTGATATTAGGGTGAAAACCGTTCATTTTTTATGCATGTTTTAGTTTGATAGATCAGATATTTGTGCCCTAATCAGAGTTTCATCATATAAAAATAATAATAATGATATAAGTAATATAATTATTCATCATATACAATTTTATAATTTTTTTAATACAATGATGAAAAATTAATTACATAACTTCATGTAGATTGTAATCTGTAGGTATTTATGAGTGATGTTTCCTCTTTTCAATGGTCAGAACAAAATAATAGTAAACTATAATTCACATTTCTATAAACATAATATTATCATAAATAACACACACACAGAGAGATATATATATATATATATATATATATATATATATATATAAAATAAGTACATAATTATAATATTCAATGTAATGTGGTGATAATAAATGAATGATACCCCTACATGGAGAGGGTAAGCCATATGTACAAATGAGTGACGTTTTTGAATTTTGTTGTATAGAAGGAAGGTGTATAATTTTTTATTTTATGATAATAATAATAATTATATATATATAGGATAATTAATTTAATATGTTATAATGGATAACATATATTTAGAGGATATTTATGGAGAAATAAAAATTGAAAATTCTAGGTAAAGAGTTAAAGCTCTTCGTTGAGAAACTGGTTTTGGATTAGAAATTTAGAATTGATAGGATAGTGGTTTGGAAATAACAAAAGCTCTATGATGTATTTAATTCATTTATAAAGGTTTTATTATAGGTATTAGTGAGCCTAAAAGATCAAAATTTGTGAATAACAATGTATAGGATGTTCCCTTTTATAAGTGAGGGATGGTAACCGTTTTAATTACTTAAATTATTAAATTAATATAAATTTATTTTCATTTTCATGTGGCTAAAAATTGATATATTATAATTTAAAATTTTTAAAAATAATAAATAACCTAGTACCATAATATTTAGAAATGTTTTGGTGATGTTTCAACCCTTATCTCTTAGTTTTAACCCCTCATTATCACTTCATACAATTACTATGATATCAAGGTTTTTTTCTTTAAGGGTCAATAATGATTATATAAAAGGAAATATTGGCAATAAGTGGAAAATAATTGATATTTTGTAAAATATACCATTAAATTGGATGATGGAATGATTTTTATAAATTTTAATTCATCTAAGGAAATATTATTTAATATAAGATACCAATAATGTAATTTTCTGTAATATTAACCAAAGTATGACTTCAAAGAAAAAATGATATAAATTTAAGTCAAATAAAAACATATAAAACATCAATATTATTTTATATTTTTCTATTTTTTTAGAACATTATAATTCATCTAAATTTTATCACATTTAATATTTTTAAAATCATTTATTTTATTTTTCAATAACTTGTACACATATTGTGTTGGTGTTGCGTTATAATTTAATGTAATTAACCATTTACTAAAAATTAAAATTAAATTACAATGATGTTGAATATTAAATAAAATTTTAAAAAAAAGTTATAACAAAAACAACCTATTTCTATCCTAATGAAAAATATTACAAATAATAAATTCAAGAGAGTGACATTTTGTATTTATCCTTTTAAATGAATAATATAAAGGTCATAATCAAATGAAATGGAACCCAATTTCCATATTTTTGAAACATTGATGAGATTATGAAAAATAATATCATCCAATAGTATAAATTGAAGTGATATATAAATTCTATATCCTTATCCAAAAATTTTAACCATATTTTAGTCATTTACCTATACCGTGGTGATCAATATTTACCAAGGTTTTTATTAATAATTACATAAAATAAAAGGGAAATATTTGAAAATTTTGATCCAAATAATTCAAAATATGGAATCCATATTTCAAGATTCAATTTATTGAATATTCATAAATCCTTTTTATGATAAAAGCGCAAAACACAACGAAAACCCTTTTTAGAACAAATGTGTTTTTATGAACAATGTTGGATTTATTCTTTTTTCAATGCATAGAAAAAAACATTATTTGAATATTAACAGAATATAATGAATATATATAAAATATTTCAATAAAATAAATAATTAATAGTTATTATTTTAATAAATTCTGATAAAAACACACCACACACATATAAATAGTTTTTTTACTGTGTTTAAAATCCCAAAAATGAACTTATACCAAAATAAAGAATAATGATGATTCTTATATAATTAATTATATTATTTATAAATAAATATTTTTTTATAATTATATAAAATTAAACGAATACAAATACTTATCTAAGAAAATAAATGATAATTGTACAAAAATCACTATTCACTGAAAAATCGATTTTTTTAGAAAAATAAAAAAAATCAACTCAAGAAAATTTTGTAAATTTGATTTAAAAAAGGATAAAAATTTCATCAAATGAAATTTATAATAATTGAAAAAATTAATTGTAAAATTCCCCCAAAAAAATAATTAAAACAATTTTTGATGGAAATGTATTTTGAAAGAATAAAATGTTTTAATTTAAAATTTAGTTCTTAATTCCAATGAAATAATAAAAAAAATTACTGAGTAAGACCATTATTAATATATTTCATTATTTGGTTACACATATTCATACCATCTAATTCAATGGCTATGTTATAATTTTTACATTCAAATAATAATATTTTTAAATTGTATCACAATTTTCTTAAAGCTGAGTGTTGCATGTTGTGCAAGCTATCGAGCTTATTAATATTTAAAAAAAACTAGGCTCTATACGAGATGATATAATTTAATTAATTTTCTTGATGAATTTATTATTTTATTTAACGATGATGAATATTTATAACTCTTTAGGGTGATTCCCACTTTGGTTCAATGATGATATCAGATATATTAGAACACCTTGGGGTGATTCCCCATGGGTAAAATAAAAAACACATGATACTTTAGATCATGTTGGGTGATCTCACTTATGTTTGGAGATGATGCCTACTACTTCAAAACACCTTGGGTTATACCCCTGGGTTAAAAAGATGATTCTTGTTGCTTCATATTTCCTCAGGGTAAGTCCCTTTGGTTTAGTAATTACTCCTTATAATTTATAAAAACATCAGTGAATCCCTTTAGATTCAAAAATAAAACATAATAATTTTTAATAACTTAGGGACAACCCCCTTGGGTTTAGTGATTATTTCATATTCTTTAGTATTACATGGGTGATTTACCTTGGGTTTGGTGATGACGCGGGATACATAATAAGTCCTTAGGTTAATTATCCCTTGTGTTTGATGATAACACATGCTTAATTGAAATGCCTTGGGGTTATTACAACTTGGGTCTCAAAGTATTTCTGGGTTACTTTGATAATGATGGATTTACCCTAAGGGTTCAATATTTATACCAAATGATACATTATAAAAAGACATAACAATATTAATATAAATACTATATTTTCTATCCTATGTGTCACCTTAGAACTTGAGGATCCACATTGGTTTTATTTTTTTATTTTATTCCTTTATTTATTACACACACTAACCTTTAATTTATTCATCAGACTGAATATTCTTTTAGATATTGTTGGAAATGACATATTGATTAAATTAAAACCCTACCTAAGTCTTCATTTGGAACTCTAGAATATGTTATTTTTGTTTGGAAGGATATCCAAAACTACCCAATAACTAATGCATGATTGGGATTATAAGACGGAACATGGGATTTTTTGATCAGGCTAGCTTCCATGACCATATTTAGTGCAGTTTCCTAGTTTTAGCTTTTGTACTTATAGTTTTTAATGTATCTTATATTATATGAATGTATGAATTTATTTTTATGTATTTCATAGTTTATTTTGATATTGTGAGGGTTATGACTATTTATCAACACTTTATAGGATTTCTTTTTAATATTTTATTTATCTGGATGTATATGATTTCTATTAGTCCTATTTTTTTTAACATTGTTATATGGGTATTTTATCACCACTAAAATAAATATCCCTCAAATACTATTTGATAAACTCTTGTGTATGGAGAGGTGCACATATGTGGAAACTACTGGTCATGGAACCAATTTGTTTTTTGGGGTGGAGGGGTGTTACAAAGTGGTATCCAATCCTCTTTCTTTTATCAGGATATTTGGGAAAGGTATAAATGATTTAGAGAGTTTTCGAAACATAGTTTGGAACTTTTATAGTGACCCAGTCAAAACATAACTTAAATAATAAGTTAATTTCTGGATGTAGATAATATATCTCAAAAAAATCATACAACTCATTGACGGAAAAGATTATTCTCTTTGAAAACTAGCTGTATAAGTATCTTTTTACACAATAATTGTTAACATTCCTCTATAATTGAGCCACACTATACTACCTTTTTTCTTCTCATAATTTGTAATCATCTTCAAAACAAAATAAATGGAAACATAAGAAATATATTATCTCAAACACTCAGTTTGGTAAGAACATGTCAACATATCATTAAGAGTTAGATCATAAACATGAGAAAAAATATGAACATGGGAGATATATTTTATTAAACTGATCATGGTACAATAATATTTTCTTGCATGTCATGATGTATGGGAATTTAATCTTAAAATAACCATATATACCATGAAAAAAATGTGGAAACATGATATAATAAATAGTTTTCATGGATCATAACATAATCACATAACTTTGAATTATGGAATAGGCATAATCATATGTTTTTATAACATTGAGAATTTTTTCTAATCCACATTGTCTTCAGGATAAATCTTCTGAATGTAGCTTATACACATCATGTTCATTATTAATCTTGTGACTATAGATAATCTACATAATTTAGATGATTAATATTGTGAATGTAACTAATTTGGATCATGTTAACCCTAAAAATCTTTACATTGTGAAGTGTAAAACATTAACCAATGCATATGAGTGAGATATAGGATCCGAACAATTGTCATCCATACATATTTATTCCATAATAAATCAATCATTCAACATAAAATTATAACCAATGTGATACAAAATGGGTTTTATTCATCATATCATAATGAACCCTTTGAAATAAAAATGGGTTTCATAACACTTCGCCTTGGTATCACAAAAAATGACTACAAAAATTTAAACAATTGATACTAAAAACTCAATAAATGTAAAAAGAAATTTTATAAGAACATTTAAATTATAATTCATGAAAAAAACTTCTATGTAAATTAATATTTTAGATATTGAGTGAAATAGTCATGAATCATTACAGTGTTTTTATAATGTTATTTTATCTTTACCATAAATGAAGAAGTTATAATCACCATAAAAATTGTTTTTTGAAAATGTGAAAGAATGTTTTTTAAAATAAATTTTAAAATAAAGGAGGTTCCAATTGTGGAACCTTGAAATGTAAATAAAGGTGATTTAAAACAACTTTTCATACTTTTACTTTTGAAATTAATAATTAAAAAAGGATCCTTAAAAAAGAATTTTTTTTTTCAAAAAGATGAATATAATAAAATTTAAAAAAATTCTTTCAAAAATAATCTTCAATAATAGATATTTTAAAATATATAAATTTTATAGAAATGAATTTTTAGGGGAAGATAAATAATTTGTTTTGAAAGGATATAAAACCTTGTGAATATCATGAAACACCTTTACTGAAAACCCACATTACGAATGAGTAACCAATTATTAATTTTTAAAAGATGGTAATGAAAATATGAATGTAATATAAAATAAAAATAACTGGATTTCCAAATTCAAAGGATATAATTTTATAGAAGGTAAAATATGGACTAGGTGGGGATACCATCATTTAATAGGATTAGAGTTATTCTAAAACGTGATATGATTTTATGGGGATGAATTTATTCAAGGTAAAACATTTATATTTAAAAGTCACATTTCTCTAAATAGGAATAGAAAGTATAATGAAATATATTTTGGGTAGAATAAACCAATCATGAAAAAATAAGTTCTAGAAGAGTCATTTTAACTCAAAAACGGGAGGTGAATAAACAATGAACCTTTTAACCTTGGTAACCTTTAAATCGATATCCATTTAAATAAGGAAAAATATATAGCTCTTAAAACCCCATGAATTACATGTATATGTTAAAATATATTTATCTGGTTCTAATTAATCCATATCAAATATATCTAAGGATCCACATTGGTTTTATTTTGTAATTTTATTCCTTTATTTTTCACACACATTAATATTCAATTTATTGATCAGAATGAATATACTTATAGATATCTTTTTAGTGGCCTACTGAGTCATACTCACACCCTACCAGAGTATTTATTTGGTAACCTAGAAAACATTATTTTTATAGTTATGGATAAAAAAACCACCTTATAACATATGCATGTTTGGGATTCAAAGGTGGAAATTGGAGTTTGCAATCATGCTAGGGGTTATAACCATATTTAGTGTCGTTTCATAGTTTTGTATTTTGGACTTCTAGGTTCCAATGTATCTATCTTATATTTTTTTATGAATTTATTGATATGTATTTTATATTTAATTTTGATGTAGTGTTGGTTATGATTATTTATCGAGACATTCCAGGATTTCTTTTTTGTAATGTCTTTATCTGGATGTATCTACATTCAATTATTCCTATTTTTATTGTCATTTTTATATGGGTATAGTCTCTACAACCTTCCATTATATCCCAAAAACTGTTATTTGGAAACCTCTAGTGTATGGGTAGGTTCACAAATGTGGAAACTACTTGTATTGGTACCAATTTTTATTTCTGTGGTGAAGGGGAATTATGATGTGTTATCCAATCCTCTATATTTTTTATGGATATTTGGGAATGGTAGATTAGATTTTGGGGATTTTCAGAATATGGTATGGAAATTGTATAGTTACCCAAGATAAACATAACATAAATGATAAATTAATTTTATAATTTAGATAATATATCACACAAATAATCATACAACTCAATGATTGAAAGGATTAGTATCTTTGAAAACTAGCATCATATGTAACTTATTTCACAACATATGTGACCATTCTTCTATAACTGATCCACACAAGACTCCACTGTATGCTTCTCATAAGTTATAATTATATTCAAAACCTAAGGAATGGAAACATAAGTAAGGGGTTATATCAAACACTGAATATGGGAAAACACGTCGACATATCATTAAGAGTTAGATCATAATCATGAGACAAAACATGAATGTGGGAGAAAATTGTAATTAAAAATAACACGGAAATATAAGAATTCCCCATATTTCATGAAGTAAGGAAATATAATCTCAAAATAACAATATATATCATGGAAAAAGAACGTGGAAACATGTTTTAGGGATCATAACATAAGAATATAGTATTTAATTATGGAATAGAAATAACCATATATATTTATAACCTTGAGATCATTGTTAATCCACATTGTCTTCATGATATATCTTTTGAATTTAGATAATATACATCAAGATCATTCTTAATATTATGAGAATAAAGAATCCACATAATGTTCATGCTTAATCTTATAAATGTATCTAATCTGGATCATGTTCACTCTCAATATATTTACATTAGGAAGTGTAAAACATTAACCAATGCATTAGTGAAAGATATAGGATCACACCCATCATCATCCATAAAAACATGTTCTTTAAGAAATCAATCATTCAACATATAATTGTAACCCATGGGATATAAAATATGATTTATTCATTATATCATAATAAACCCTTTGAATGAAAAATGGATTTCATAACACTTCAACTTAGTATCACAAAAAATAACCACAATCATGTAAGCGATTGATACTGAATACTCAATCACTACAAAAATATTTGATAAGAACAATCAGATGGTGTTTATGAAAAATAGATTCAATTTAAATTATTCATTATGATATTTAGTAATATGTTGGTGAAATCATAAAATATTTTTGATAAATTTATTTTATCTTTATAATTAAAGACGAAGTTATAATCACTTTAATTTTTTTTTTGAAAAGTTCAAAAAAATTATAAAAAAATTATTTTCCTTTTATAATTAAGGAGAATCTAATAGTGGAACCTTAAAAGGGAAATAATTCTTTAAAAAGGTTATGTGAAGCAACATTGAAATATTTTTCTTTTAAAATGAATAATCAAAACTGGATCAATGAAAGGGACCAAAATGATTCAAAAAGGTGAAGAGAAAGAAAATTTTAGATACCATCTATAAAAAATAATTTTTACAAATATATAATTGAAAATATATAAAATTTAAAGAAAAATTAGTTTTTAGTGGAACATATATCATTTGATTTTTAAAGGATGGAAAAGATTATGAACATCATGAAACACCTTTGTTGAAAACCCACATTGGGAAAGAGTAACCAAAAATACCTTTTTAATATAGGATTTGGGAAATATTAAGTTGAAATGAGATAATACATAATTGGATTTCTAAATTTAAATGAGATAATTTGTTGTAAATAAAAATATGAACATTTTGGGAATACCATATTTTAAAGGATGAGAATTATTCTAAAAAGTGATATAATTTTATGGGGAAAAAGTTAATCAAGGTAAATTATTTGTATTTTAAAGTCACATTTAATCAAATAGGACATGAAAATACAATTAAATAAAATATTAGGGTGGAATAAATCAATCAAGGATTAAATAAGTTCTATAATAATCATTTTATCTGAAATAAGGGAGTTTAATTAACAATGAGCCTTGTGGCAATGGTATCCTTTAAATCAATGTCCATCTAAAGCAGGAAAACAATATAGCTCTTCAAAACCCATGAATTACATGTATATGGTAAGATATATTCATTATGCTCTGAATAATCCATAGCTAAAAACCAGAAATATGTCTCAAGAAATTAAATTTGAGACATGAAACCCTTATCTTTAATTCTAGCTTGTTTGATCAAAATCTAAACTTGTTGAGGATTTTTATTTTCTCCTAATGTATCCTAGGAAAATTAAGGACTTGTGGAACTATATTTAGGATAAAGGATGGAAACAATATATAGGGTATCTATAATAAGTAAATTGGTCATATTTTAATGGGAATTTCAAACAAGAGGTGCCTCTGGTAGTGGTTGGATGTGATCACCTTTTATAGGTGAAAAGAGGGACAAATGTTTGGAAAACAATGCTAGGTAAGGGATAATAATATAAACATGTGAGAATACGATGAGTCATGTGGGAAAATTATAGTGATTAATTTATGTATAAATTTATATCCTAAAAATGTTATTAGAGATGTTATACTTGGAAAACTGATTTAACAAGTTGTGATACACATTAGATTACCCATATTTAATCTTATTAATATTGATTAAATTTTATCCATGGAAATTATTTTATCACTAAAAAATAATATGAGAATTATTAAATTTTTTGGATGTTTCAAATATGAATTTTAACTATATTTAATCTAATTTAATTTCTAAATATTATAAAATTAAAATTATAAATTGTAACATATATTGTGCCCGAAAACTATTTTGGTAGAAAAAATAAATAATTCGTTTTAATTTTTCTTTACATTTTTGAAATTAAATTTGTATTAATTTAATTTTATATATATATATATATTAAAATATTATTATATTATTTATTTTATGATATAATAAATTACTTTAAAATGTCATTATTTAGAAAAGTATCATTCTTAGAAAAATACATGCTTTACTTTGGTAACAAATATTCTTATTTGTAACAAAATTTATGCATAAAAATAAAATTACTATTTCTACACAACATGAACATGTTTGTATAAAATATTAAAATATTTTCATCGAATAAATGTTTGCATGTTTATAATAGTTAATTTCAATATTGGCATTAAAAAAAGGATTTTAGAGAAAGTGTTTTTTTAATTATGCATAGTGTAAATTTATCAATGTTGTTGAATTTTTTGATATAAATTGTTTCATTATAAAAAATAATATTTATCTATCTTCTTGAAAAATATGAAACTAAATATTACCCTTAAAATGTTTAATTACTGTAATATATTTAAAACACTATTATGTTTGAATAAAATGCTACTTGTATTCTAAAATGCTGAGCATAGGGTTTTTAAGATAGAAATGATATTTTAAAATACATTTATTGGCCCTTAAATAAAATTAAATCAATTAAGTGGTTTTATAACCTCTTATGTCATGCTCATATTTTGATAAATTCATAAAATTTATAATTTTGATGAAAAACATTATTTTTTGACGATTCACTTTAAAAAAATAATGCCCAAAAATAAAAAAACCCATGTTATGATATTTTTATATTTTAAATTCTAAAAACAAATACATTTTTCAAATTTTAAATTAAATAATTTGTAAAATTATATTTTATATGGAAATACAATTTATAATGATGAAAATTTTTGTTGAAAAAATTTTATTTAAAACATTAGGAGTTATTGATCCTATTTTGTATGAATTTTTAATTTTTTGAAATATTTTTATTTACTATATGTTTTATTATTATTAAATTTTCTTAATAATATTTATCTAATGTGTAGAAAAACATTTAATTTGATGTTTCATGTGAAGCATTCTATGAAACACAATCATAATTTAATGAAAATACATTGTGAAATATCAGGTCATTACATTATACACCTTTGAAATATCATCCTCAAAAACTTAATTTTCACCCACTAATAAAATTATTTTAGATTATCTAAAAGATAGGAATAACTGAAGATATATTTTCAATTGAAGTTCCAAACATAATATCTTATATATTACTATGAAACACATTATTTCTATTCACCATGTTAACGAAACTATTATTTTTTCATCATTAAATAGTATTACTATGTATTACTTCTGCACACTTAATAAATCTTCCAATTCATTGACAACATTTAATTAGGTTCTTCTTCCCACATTTTTGTTATGTTGGAAAATATTTCTTCTTCCCTTTATCATCTATATCACCCAAACATCCATTATAATTCACTTTTGACTTAATTGGTATATTTGGGGATTTAATTATGTTCACCATACTAATCAAAATTATTAGTAGTTAGTGTTTTATAATCAGAAGATTTTTTACTCCACCTCATATCACATTATGTTTATCATTGGTAAAATCTCTACATTGTCCATGAAATACATTACTAACATAGTTTCTTTGGGTTTTAGTCCTTACTAAAACCAAAGGAGGATAACATGAGTGATGAATAACTGGAATCGTAATAGGATTATTATAAATTATCTCATAAATGTTTATCAATGAAATGTAATACTATATAACACAATCAAATTATCATTCACTTTAAAATAAATCACTCGCATTTCTATAAATGTTTTTGTTGGTTGGGTAATCCCATGATTATTATCCTAATTCCTTAAAATAATAAATTCATTAGAATGGATTGTAAAGAGAATGTGATTAACCAAAACAAAACCCATTTAAGTACTAAACAAGGTGATCAATTAGGCATATTTTTCATTCATCATGTTATGATAGAGTTAATACCCAATCCTATATTTTGGGGTCATTTCCCCAAGGTAAATATCTCCCAAAGCCAATATCAACTTTTAGTATACTAAAAGGGATATTATTTCTATTAGAATAACACGATTTACACTTTACCAATATTTCAATATGTTAAAATATACATAGACTTATCTTTAAGGTTTTCACTAATGTTCCATTGTCCTCATTCATAAAATATTTAATATATCCCAACAACCCTAAAGGGATATCTATGAATTTAAAATTAGGATAAACTTTAACTTATCAAAAATTGAGGAACACTTTAAATTATGAATTATCATTAGATTATAAAATCCTAATATCCAAATTTATCTAAACCAACCTCTAATTCTAACTATAGTGACCCAAGAAAAAAATAAATTAAATAATATTTTAATTTCATGATTTATAAAATATATCTCACAAACAATCACACAACCTAATAATAAATATTTGTTTATTTTAGGGACATATATTTATATAACTTCTTGTATAATACTTATGAACGTTCCTCCATAATTTATGAACAATAGACACCCTTATGAACTTCTCATTAGTTATAATAATCTTCTCTACCTGATGGATGAAAGCATAAGAAAGGGGTTATCTCAAATGCTCAGTATGGGAAAAATCGTCAACATGTCATTAATTTTATGTTCATAATCATGAAATAATAAATAAATATGAGAGAAATATATTATTAAAAATAAAATAGAACAATAATAGTTTACCATATGTTATGATGGATGGTAATGTAATCAAAAAAGAACAATTTATACCGTAAAAAAGTGTGTGGAGCCCTGGTATAATAAACATGTTCTATGGAACATAACATAGTCATATAATATATAATTTTGGGATAGGCATAAGTATAATTATTCATAAAATTATGAACATAGGTACAACATTGATTTCAAACAAATTATTCAGAATATAGTGATTCCTCATTGTGTTAAAGTTAAATCTTGTGAACATTGATAATCAAAATCATTTTCACACTTATTATTATGAGTATATCTAATATGCATCACGATCAAACTTAATCCTATGAACACAGATAATCTAAATCGAGTTACCACTCATCATATTTACCTTTGGAATTATATAACTATAACCAATGTATTAGAGGATGAAATCAAACCCACCCATTTTCCTCTATAAATATTTGTTCCATAAGACATCAATAAATCAACATATCATAGAATTCCATTAGAAATAAAATGGTTTTCATTAATAACATCATAACAAATCCAGGGAGTGAGAAATGGACTTCATAACACTTGATGTTAGTATCACTAGAATTGATCTATAACATGTAAATTCTTGATATTGAAAACTAATCACCTCAAAAATATATTTAATAATAAAATTTATTGAGTGATTATTGAAAAATATCTAGCAAGTAAATTAAGACTTTATCCATAAATAGGAATATGGTGGTGAAATCAAAAAAAATATTTTTAGAATGTTCTTTTATCATTGGTGTAAATTAATATTTTAAGGTCACCAGGAAAATAATTTTTTTTAAAAGGTAAAGTTAATTTTTTTTGAAAAAAAGATTTAACTTTTTAAAATAAGAATATTCTAAAAGTGGATCCCTGAATAATACATAATAGTCTCAAAAATGTTATGGGAGAACATTTAAAACCTTTAATTTTAAAAAGAATCATCAATAATAATTCCTTATAAAAGACACAAAGGTTTCAAAAATAAGAAATGAAACATTTTAAAAAATATCTTTTTAAAATAATAATTAATAATATATCATTGAGAATAAATAATGTTTATACAAATGAAATTTGGATTTGAAGAAGAAAATTTTGATCTTTATTGGCTGGAAAACCTTTTTAATATTTTAAAATTACGTTGTTGAAAACCCACATTAGAAAATTGTAGTAGAAACCTCATTTTTAAAAGGGGAGAATATAAATATGAATGAAATGTGAGATAATGAATAATTGGATTTAAAAATATAATGTTGAGTATTGATTGGGAAAATAAAATATGGATATATAGGGGATACCATAATTTAATAAGATGATAATTATTATCAAAAATTATAAACCATTATGTGGAAGAAAATCATTAAGGTAAAATCTTTGTATTTTTATGTCATATTTCTCAAAAGATTAAGAGAAAGTAAAATGAAATATATTATTATGGTGGGTGAAACCAATATTGTAATAAATTAGTTAAATAATAATTCGTTTCACAAAACAATGGGTGTTTTGTAAACAAATAATCCTATGAACTTTGTATCAATTGAATCGTAGGGAATTTAATTAAAAAAAATGACATGGCTCTTAAAACCCCATTAATTACATTAATATGGTAGAAAATAATTCATTTCAAATTAAATATGTTATATAAAATATTTCATGGATTATAATAAAAAATATGCTTAAATAAATTAAATTTCTAAAATGAAATCCTTACCTTTATTTCCTATTTAGTTTATCATACTCTAACCTGATTGAGAAGTTTTATTTTTCTAGAAACATCCTTTGGAAATAATGAAATTTCGTCACTTTAGGGAGGTATGGGGTTTTCAAAAGTGTATTGTGGATCTAGAAGATGTAAATTGGGAGTATTTTTAAGGGAAATTATAACTATAGGTTTGACATGAAGTATATTGAAGTGAGATCCATTTATAGTTGAAAAAGTGGGAAACTTTTAAAGAAAAATGTTGGGAAAGTTATAATAATGGAATTACATGGGAGTTTTTTCAGTTAGGTGGGAAAATATTGGTGATACATGTTGGTATAAATTTTCACACAAATAAACGAATTCTATATGTTTTAATTTTCAATTCTATTTTCTAAAATTCGAGACACACTATATTACTCATTTAAACACTTATTAATATTGATTAAATTTTTACCATTGAAATTATTTGATCAATAAAAATATAATATTTCTATTATTAAATAAATTTTAAAATTTTAATTTTAATTTGGAATCAATTTAATTTAATTTTTTTTATAAATATGAGAAAATTAATTTGTAAACATTAGTCATATAATGTGTCGAATAAATGTTTCTATAGAAAGGGGCATTTTAATAAATAAGGGTTTATAATATTTTAAACATTTATTGTCAATTAAATGAGTGTTAATATTTTATAAATAATTTTAAAATCATATTAGATCCTTCATTTTGAAATAGAAAAATTATATTTAAAATCACAATATTTAAAAATTATCATTCTTTGAAAAGTAATAGTTTTCCATGGTAGCTAATATTTATCATGGTAACATAATTTTATGACCATAAATGAAATTAAACTTATTAAATAATATTAATATGTTTACATAAAATAATAAATTAATTTTATCAAATAAAATCTCTAAAGGTTATACAATTAGATTTTATTATTTATGCATAAAAATTGTTTTTATAAAAAATGTGTTTTTATGGTTAAAAGAAATGTGTATTATAAATCTATCAATGCCATTAAATTAATGATTTAAACTAGTTAATTTAAAAAATAATTAGAATAATTTTTATTAAAAAGAAATCTAAAAGAGAATGTTATTCTTAAATTGATTAATGAAAATGCATGACTAAAAGAAATAAATAAGAAAATAATTATACATATGTTCTAAATTTTCTAACATTGGTTTTATACGTTCAAAATGTTGTTTTAAAATATATATTTTTCCTCATTAAAGAAACATATTATCAATTAAAATGTTTTATTACACATTAATTTATAATAATATTTTTATAAATTCATATTATTTACAATTTTGATAAAAGATTTTAATTTTCACTATTCACGTAAAAATCATTTATTTTAGAAAAATACCAAGTAAACATCTTATAATAATTTTGATATGATAAATTCAAAAATTAAAATTCATGTCACAAAATTAAAATTCTAAAATTTATAAATTTATCTTTGAGAATAAATGATGATATATAATTGACATATTATTTTATTAAAATATCAATTTTAGATTTTTAAGTGTTCTTAATCATATTTTTTATAAATTTATAATTGATTAAAATATTTTTTTACTATACGATCTATTATTTTTAAACTTCTTTTACAATATTCATTGAATATTTTATGATTCTATTTCATTCAATGCTTCCTGTGAAGTAAGATATCAAATACAATATTTATTTATGGAAGATACATAGTGAAATTTTTTGGTCATTGAATCTTTTTTTAAGAGTAGTCACCCCATGTATAATAGAAATCCACATTTTTTTTACTGAATTTTTTTTTTCATGAGTTTAATTTTTACCACATAATTATTTTACCTTGACTGATGAGCATTATTTCAATGTTGTTGATTATTTGTATTTTATCTATTGGATTGTATGATAGGAGGGACTATGTTCGTGCATCATACCAAACAAGTTGGATTCAAATGTCATTTTCATGATTTCTAGTTCTTGTTACTCTGAGTATGGAATGTTTAAATCTTTTAATGTTTCTAAATCAATTTGTACAATTTTTTCATATATAATTATATGGTGATAGATACTAAAATGATACTGTAAATGGATAAAATAATGTTAATTGATCAATTTACTTGATAATTATGAGGTGTATTCTAAATAGAATTCCAATTAAAATATAATTTTTTTCCTCTATTACCTTTAATTGAAAATTCATTTAACTATGTCTAAATTGTAAAAAAAATTGGTTAATGTTAGCGGTTAAATATGAATTACATGATCTCATATCTTGTCTATTATGTGGAATAAGTTTAATTAAATGCCAATTATAACTTATAAATTTTATCCTTTATAAATTCGAATTGAAATATCATTTAACTTGTCCATATTATTAAAATTATATTTAATGTTTAATATAAATTTATTATATATAGAATAATATAAATAATATGTGGAACTTGTGTGTCTATTATATGGACCCTGTGTAGTGGTAGTTGGGGTTGTTGAGTGTGCCCAAGTTTTATATTCCATGTGAATTGATATGTTGGGGATAAAGAGGTGTTGTGTTAGTTTATAGTCTCTTATAGTTGTGATATTGAAAATTTTAATTGAAATTTATTTTGATGTGGGTCATAGTGTACATGACCCATTCATGAGAAAGGGTAAATGAGGCTAGTGATATAGCCTATATAGTAATACCTTGATGATTTGGGTTGTATATCATAATAGGATTCTATGCCTATTAAACCCTTAATATTAGTCTCTCATATTGATAATTTTGATAGGTTATGACTCTCTAAAATCTTTTTAGGTTTATTATTTCCCTGAGAGTAGGCAGAGTAGGCTAGATTCATGCATGTATATGTGACCCTTATGTTGTAAGGATTTATAAGAATAATGGTATGTGTAGTTTGTCACTATTTTCCTCTAATGAGTGGTAAATTATATGATGATAACCCTAGAGTGGGTAGTTATCTTGAGTGAAAGGTTCATTATATATATATATATGTGTGTGTGTGTGTGTGTATGATGAACCTATAGTGGGTGTTATGGTTTCTGAGTTTCCCAATAGTGTTAGAATGTGACTTGGGATACTGGTGAGATGAGTACTATGTTTGAGTATCATGATGTTTTCCTGTTATTATTAGAGATGAGTTATGTTATATTTATTTTTATTATTAATATATGGGTTAGATGAGGATTGTGTTTTATGAGGATATAAGAATCATGACTGATTCTATATACTATTATTTATGCATGGAAGTGCTAAAAAATTATGGGAAATGCATGTATATGCCTTGTTTTTTATGGGTTTTTTTTCCCAAAATTAATTTTGAGGGTTGTGTCTTGTTTTCAAAATGGAAGGATCAATTAGATTCCTCGACCTATTGGTTTGGTGATCCTAGATGGTTGAATATAGATTCAGTATTGTGTGAGTAGACGCTTCAAACTTTTTGGTAATCCTCGAGGTGGCTAGTGCTCATGTAGAGGACCAGGAATGAGTGTAGTGATTCATACTATTAGAATCTGACACCAAGTGAGATGATTTCATCTATATGAGTTTACATTAAATGAGCATGATTAGTCATATTTTTAGGCTTGTGATTTAATGATAAATGAGGTATGACTCAATATGGTCATGAAATATCATACAACAGAGAAACCCTAATATATATACTTGTTGGGATTACCTGGTTGGTAGTTTGATATTTGAGTATTATTGTTCATGGTTAAACGAGATACTCCATTACTATATACTATGTAAGTGATATTTGGTTTGACCAAATAAATAATTGGTTTGTTGTAAAAAAAATTTATCCTTATAAAGGTAATATTTATTTTATAATTTATGTGTTTGGGTTTGGATGGTGTGTTATATGTGTCGGTTTGTGGTATTTTATTAATCCATGAAATGAAGAATTTGATTTAATAAAGTTAAGTGACACATATGTTTAAGTTATGATGATGGAAAAAATCGAATGACAGCTTCATTTAGTGATCATAGTGTGTGGATAGACCATTTTGGAATGTGTGTGAAAATTCCATGAAGATCCATTGGGGTTACTACCTTGGGATGTGTTATTATATTCTAATGGGGCCAAGGACTCATAGGTTTTCAAGAATGCCTGAAGTGTGGATATGGTTTCTGATTAGACTGGTGTATAATATATTATGAAATGGTGGGGTAAAATTTATATGATTTCTTTTTTAAGTGAGATGAGTATGAATGTGTAGACCATTATGTATGGTCTTCAGGGTAATAGATTCCCAAATAAATAACATGGTGTTAATCATCATAGAGAATAGATGCATTGGGGAATGACTGATGTGTTAGATTGTCTCTCCATAAGTGGTGTTGAAATAATCTTGGGGTCATGAGGACATTAAAAATATTTATATAGTCAGATAATATGATATATTAGTTGTGAACTTTTGAGAAAAGTGATTTGTGGTGTGATGACTTTTGGTTTTTTCAAGGCGGCGAAGGTTTAAGCTACCCAGTGTGATGGCCATGGGACTAGAGATTGCCACATCAATAAATAATTTATCACTATCATGAATGTGAGATACTGATAGTTATAGGTAATTTTCATTTTTTTAAAATAATAGTAACATAATTGTGAGAATGGTCATGGACCTTGAGTTTGAACAATTATTCTAACATTATGGTGGATGTTTTTTTGGAATGTAGTTACATGTGACGTTATAGTGTAAATAATTTCTCTAGAAGTACTCAAGATGAGAAATTATTCAAATAATGTGAGTAGGGATCAAAATTTTCGAGTATTTTCTAATAGTGGATATTAGGGATGATTTTTATCATAGACCGGTAATAATTAATTCCTAGGGTGAGGAGAATCTCGTGGAAATTTTGAGTATGTGATGCTTATTTAGAGTAATCTTTAGTAAATGTTATAATGGGCATGTTGGTAAATGAACCCTAGATGTGGTTGCAGTTTTGTGACATGTATTAGGTATAAGGGATCGATTTAGAGTTAGATAATTGAAGGACGAAAAATTACATGTAACAACAACAGTTTTTGTGACAATTTTCTCTTTAAATAAATTTTATTTCTTTGATATATTACATTATATGAAACACAATGTTTAAACAAACTATGATATACCACTAAAATATTATTATTTTATTTGACAGTTCTAACCTAGTCATTATATTGGTGGGTTTCAATATGTATAACTATGTTATGGAAGAAAATATTATTCATTAATGTATAAAATAAATTCATTGGTTAACAATTAATAAGAAATTAAAATAAAATCACTGGAAGGTAAATATTGTTTTTTAACCAGTTTTTATGTATACTTATTTTAAAATTAATTTCATCCATGTTTAAATTATTTATTTTATAAAATTGTTATCATTTTTCAAATAATTATATAAAAATTATATAATGATGAATTTTTTATATTTTTTTGATAAGAATAGAGTTTTGGTGAATAGTGAAAACTAATGTTTTTTCTAAAACTATCATTTCCATTCATTTAGAAATGTATCATGGTTATATTAATTTTACATCAAATTAATTAAATTATTCATTAATTAGCTATGATCTAAATAATTACACTTTAATCATCATTATACCTAATTTTTTTATAAGTTCATTATTTATTTAAAAAAACATTTTCTTGAAAATAGCTTTTCATTACATTTTACACATCTACGTTAAATTTTATTTAAGAACATAAAATTGAATATTTAAAAATGGATCCCATATTTTGATGTATGAAGATTAAAATTTCAAAAATAATACCATTTGTTTTCTTTATGAATAGTAACTGTAGTAAATATTTGTCACCTCGGTAAGGGTAAAATGGTTAAGACATTGTTTAATCATTTAGATAAGGATTTATATATTTTATAAAATATTTATTTATCCTATTATATGATTTATGTTCAACAATTTTCATCCATGTTTCTAAGCTATGGACACTTGGTTCCATTTTTTGTTGACTATTACCTTTATATTATTTTAAGAAACTGAAAAATAGAAAATGTCACTCTCATGACTTTAATATCTCTAATATTTTTTTTATAATTATAAAAAGGGGTTATGGTTAGTTATAAATAATTATTTTATATATGAATTAATTTTTTATTATAAAAATTTATTTTTACATTTTAGAGAATGAATTATTAATTTAACTTTTTACGCAATGCTGATATAGTATTTATTCAATTTATTGAAAAATACAATAAATGATTTTAAAAATATTAAAAGTTATATAATTTGGGTAAATTATCATGTTCCATGGATTTTTTAGACAAATATAACATAATGGAGATTTGTTAAAAGTTCATTTTCTAATTCCTTTATTATCTTTATGACATTAATGTCCAATTAGGATAATTGTTCCACAAATGACATTAATGATATTTTATAACAAACAATATTTTCTTAAAATATTTAAAATTAATAAAAATCATATATTCTAGCATGTTAATGATATATTATTTAATATAACTTCCACAATCCATTTATGATCAACTTTCCATGTTATGGTGACAATATTGACCTTTAAATAGTAAAAAATTTGATATTGTCGTAATTTTCAAAAGGGTTAATGGGGGTTAAATTAAAGAGATAAATATGAAAAAATCACTTAAAAATTTAAAAAAATTATAATATAAGAGTATATCGTATCATAACAATCATATAATTTAAATATATCAATTTTTTCCACTTTACCATGATAATTAATTTATATTAATTTTTTAATTCACATAATTTCAAGAGTACCCCTCCCCCAACTTATAAATGGGAACCTCTTCTCATATATTCCTCATACCTTTGACCCCTAAATATTTTCTAATCCCAAACATAATATATTCCAATATTACTTTACAAATATTAGATCATCTATTCATTCCAATATACCATCATTTCAAGTCATAACTTTTACTCCAAAAGAGGTTTCTCAATAAAGAGGTATAACTCTTAACATAGCACTTTCAATTATAATTATTCGTAAAAATGATAAAATTTATGGTATCCATTAAAAATATTGTGTTAATAATTTTTTATTCCCAATTTTTTTATGATGATGTAACATCCACTATCCATCTTTATTCCATCATAAAGGAAAATAAAATGAATCTCTTAAGTACATGGGGACTACCACCTCTACGAATGAATGTGTTTCTTTTTTCCTCCCTACTTCAAATTGATAGTTATGATGATGGAATTAGTTGTTAAATATGATATATATGATATTATTATGTTTACTTATAGGTAAATTTTGATTTACCATTCTTTTGTTCTATCCATTGTAAACTAGAAACATCACCCATGCTTATGGATGAACTACCATCCCCACAAATGGATGTAATTCCTTTTTCATCCCCAATTATATGAATTTTTATAAAATTGTATATAATTATTAATTATGACACTCATTAAATTCTTAAAATTATAGCTAGTAATTTACAATGATCATTGTATAAGTTCCAGGACTAATCAATTGAAACATGCATGAAAATCAAAGCAATTATAACCAAAAACAAGGATTTTAATAAGTAATTTTTAATAAATCAGTTATAATGTGTTATAATTAAATCATATTTGGTATGATATAGATGAATATGGTTCTAGAATACATTTATAAAAAATCTATATTTAATATACAGGATTTTTGAACATGTAAAAGTGATACAAGATTTGGGAAAATTGATTCTTGTCTCATTCCCATTTTAATCGGGATTTTTTATGGATCAATTTACATTAGTGAAATTATGTGAACTATATCTGATAATTTACATTATTTTTTCAAATCCTATGGTTATTTATGAAATTTAATGTTTTAATACCATTTTACTCTCTTTGTATCTTAAAATGGTTCCAAATTGTTTTTATGAAAAGTTGTGTTTATTTATCCTCTTTCAGTGGAAAAAATTCATAATAAATACCCATGTATTCTAAAATATTTTAAATATTGTTTTTTTGACTATAATAAAATTATTTATTCAATAAATTTCTTACAATTTTTACTTTTTATAAAAAAATCAATTTAATATTACTATTATTCTCAGAATGAGGTACTTTTAGATTATTACAGAGAATGTGAATGCAAGATTTATTTTAAAATATACGATATGAATAAATTATACACCATAATGAATGCTCAATATTTCGAATCTTACATTTCAATAATCCATAGATATTATCAAATTAAATGTTTTTCTTAATATTTTAAAAATAGTTGGATTTTAAAATAAGTGATTTTAAAATGAATTGGGAATATTTATGAAGAAATAATTCATTGATCTTTTAAAGGAAATTTATTATACGATAACATACTTTTATATTAATTATGATAATTATGATGACATTATTTTGATGAAATCTAATTTTTCCCACAGTTTATTCTATGTTGAATTCATGAATATTTTATAAAACCTATTTTCATGGCATGAGTCAGGATTTGATGATATGATGAATGTTTTATTATCCAATGAAAGACATATTCATTGATTATGACTATATAATAGTTGGGAATGAATTAATATAGAATTATAATGAAACATATAATGATTTATATGACATGATATAATTATGGTAAATTAGTTTAAGTGTTTGGTCCACTATAGAAAATAGGTAGGGGTTTCTAATCCACTTTGAGAAACAATTATTAGTACCTGATCTATTATGGTATGGTAAATAAGTATTGATGCATAATATCTTTTTATTTCATGGATTCATTATTTAACCATGACGTATGAAATTTTTTATATTCTTATTACAGTACCACATTTTTATGGAAAGTTTTTATGATTATGATTTCAACTCATGGTTAGTGATTAATTAGTGATTATTCTTCACTCTTATGATTTATGTCGTTCAAATGATAAAGATATGTGTCATGATTCATGATTATGATCCTTCAAAAATTGGGTATAATCTTTTTATGTTTGGATCATAATATCATACCATTATTTATATCATATGCTTGTATATGATCATCGATTAATATCTCCATTGTTTATCCTTATTGGGAATCCAAAATCACCCTTTCTTAAGTTTCCTTTCCATGGGGTATGAAGATAGATTTTATGTAGGGTATGTAAAGAATGTTAAAAAGTGAGAAATAAATTATTAGATATGATGATGGATGTACCTAAATAATATGTTTTGATATCTTCATTTCATTCATGTTTTTAATGTTTTTAATATATAGATTTTTGTATTTAAATGAAGAATCTTTATCATTTTTTATTTTTTGGTTTTTTTTATGTTCTATGGAAGGAAACAGTGAATCTTGTAAAATGAACAAAAACATGTGATATTTTGGGGCTAAAAGACTCGTGGTATGAAACTATGTTGTTAAAGGTGGAGTAAGTTGGAAAATTAGAAAAAATACCATTTACACGTCTTTTATTTTTGTTACATGACATGAGTTTATCATAAGAAGCTTCACCTGTAATGAAAATTCCTGAATTAATTACATGATCTGAAATTTCATTACACATCATGTTCATAGTACACATCCTGAAAGTTCATGATAAAGGCAGATATGAAAAATTAACTAATGATGTGGATTACACTTCTTGTAAAATTAAACGTTCTGATAGTTTCATGAAATAGAAAAAAATAGATTTATTTTGGGATCTACAAGATAATAAGGGTTTGACCAAAACCCTTATAAATTCACTAATCATCTAGGAAATTTTAGGATAATTAGAGGAAGGATCAACTCAGACACCTACTGGGACTAAGACACACCACCATAAGGCCCTACTATTGTTACCTTTCTGTAGATTTTTCCATACTATTTTCATCACCCTCTCGTGGTTAACATGATTGGGTGATTTATTTGTGTTTTAGAATGCATGATCACCAATGAGTAAATATATATGGTATTTTATTCTTGATTTTAAATAATGGTTGGACATTGTGTTTTTTCTTTATTTCTTTCTCTTTCTACATTCTTCTTGCATGACAAGTGCGAGTTGGTTAGGGAAAAGGATTAATTTATTTCCTTATTTTAGCATGTTCATATTCTAATTTGATTGAATGATTTTATCTAAGATGATATCCAGGTTTTATACTTACTCCATGACCATTGTGTTTGTCTCCTCCCAATGTTTAAATTTGGTTCCAGGTTACCCATACTTTGCAATCTAAAGTACATGACCATGAGAAAAGGAGATTTATGTATGGATATTTTTTACCATGTCCACTGGACTCACTAGGACCATATTACAAAAAATTCATGATTATTAATTTTTTATGTCATTCCCTGTAAATCGATGGACTATGATTCATTTTCCCCAGTAGAATTTTCTCATTTTCTTCTCCCAAATACATTGATAATAAAATTTTAACTATCTTAGATATTATTTCTTTAAATTTTAATTAGTTTAGGATTATTTTATATAATTAATATTTTTATAACTTTATCTCTATGGGTTATACCTTGGACATGAAATTCGTATACTAACCTCAAGTTTAGGTCTTTATTTATTTCATGTTATAAATTTCTAATTTTGGTAACCCTAAAGGAATTAATGATACCCCCAGGATATCATGTTTATATCTAGCCTATAAATATACAAAATAATTATGGTTCTCTGATGGATATTAATCTTTTCTATCTAATATTTATCTACAATTATGTACTATTTATGTATCAAATGATTGGGTCACTTCAATTTCTATTACATTGAGGCTTAATTAATATTATGATATTATTATTAGTGATTTTTTTGAAAACCATGGGGGTAATAAATTCTATAGGGTAACATACTAATTTTTTGGTAAGAAAAAGATTGTGTGGTTTTCCTAGTAATGCATACCTGTATAAAACTATATGTCATTGTGGTTTTGGATCATATGTATCTAGGGGTAATAATGTAAGATCCTAGACTTCAAGTGAGTTAAATTCATGTTTTTGTTTTTGTTTAACATTCTTTATGATGGATAATAAATTATTTTATAGGATTACGAGAGATACCAAGGGTGTATCGGGGGTTTTAGGTCATGAAAAGGATGGAAAAGGGGCCAACTACTGCATGCTTTACTATTTGTGCATATTTCATGCCAACTATGCACTATAACGATGCACACTAGGGTGGGTTGTTCACTGTTGGTAGACCCATGCACAATGAGGGACCGAACCATGCAGGTTTGAACATATCCATCTCACACAGTCTTCGCATGGTTGTCTAAATCATTTAAACTCCAAAAATATTGGTTGAATAAAGCCCCCTTTGGACCGAGGGTGGCATACTTCTGGAACTGGATTTGAAAAACCATGTACCCAAACTCTATGCCTCATTAAAAACGGGATAAATCCCTATTTTCTACCCTCATGATTTATGAAACCCCACCCTATTTTCTCCCCCTTTCTTCCTATAGTATCCTTAATGATGATCCAAACCCTCCCAAACATCCTAGATTTGGTTCTCCCTTGATTATAAACCATTTAGTATGTGATTGTGTGTAAATTGAAAATAATGGTGACTCTAACACACCTCGTTCCTATATTTTAATTAATAGGTCTTATGTGATCATTCATAAACTTATGAATCCCTAAAAAATAATTTCATATTAGATTCTCAGTTATGTCTAAAAGTGGTATTTGAGTACGAATCAAGGACTGATATTAAGTGAGTGTCCATCTATAAACATGATGTATGTGTCCTAAAAGTAATTTTATGTAGTCTTAATTAACTATTGGTTGTTTATGTGGTAGTTTGATTGTATAATTGTGTTATCCATTTTTTCAAATTAGTATGAAATAGTAATTCGGAAAATTTAATGATGAATTGAAACCCTCATGTCCCCATGGGATCCGAAAAAGATGAGTTGACTGGGCCTATGATCACCCATGGGGTGGACCACTTCTTTAATCATAAAATACTAGGTTTGTTAATGAAAAATTTTAGGCTTTATTTTATTAAACCAATGGTAAATTTATTTAACCTGGAACATGGAAATATAGAAAGATTGGATTAAATTTATGGGTTATAAAATTTAGGAAGGGATAATGAATGGTTAATAAAATTCTTTAATGGGGCTTGGTATCATGGTAAATGTATTAGAAATGAGAAAAAAATTGTGGAAATGCATAAAATCGTAATATGATTTTGTGTTTAGAATTTGAGAACATGAGGATAGAATTGAAAAATGGAAATGTGGTTAAATGGAAATGGTATACCCTTGATGTTTTATATAATAAAATGGTTTATGAAGATGAGCCTATGTGGTTTTGATATATGGTAGTGGGATGTTTAACTAATGCTCCACTTCTATGGGTGGGAATGACTAACACTCAGGCTACCTTGACCACAGTAGTTATTCTCGGAATAGGATTATGCTATTAAACCCAAGGGTATGGTAATGAAAATATATTTCAAATTTTTGATGGTTGGACATGGAATTCCCAATAACAATTGGATTCATAGATTGGGGCTCCATTTTTTCCAACCTATTAAAATTTTTACATATGGATCAGAAACTGGAATGAACCGATATAGTATTGATGAAACTGGATAAATCATGGAAAAGGAATTGAAGTAAATTTTATAACAAATGATAAATGATTTAACCTGTTTTATCATTTTGTTTCATTATTACTATACTACCGAATGGACTATATTTTATTGAGTATTTTTTTAGACACCTTTGGTTATGGCCTACTGAGTTGTACACACACTCTGCTCAATCCAACAATAGGTAATCAGGCAGAGTTCATGGTTGTATTCTAAAATAAGGGAAAGGTTCATATGATAGATGGTTGATTTGGGATTGGGATGTGTAGGGAATAGGGGATTGGACTTGGTGTCAAGATTGTTTTAGGAGATTAATTATTTTTTCATTATTTTCATTACCCATCAAACTTTATAAATGACATTTAATACTTATTATTTAGTTGTGGTCACACACCCAGCTTTGGGAAATGGATTTTTATGAATGTATATTCTTCATAATGTTTCCTTTATTCCATATTTTATCTTATGTGACTTACTATAATAAAGTGGGTATAGTTTTCTGATATTTCTCGTGAGAACCTATGTGCTAGTCGATTGCCTCTGGCATATAAGGAGGTTTGACAGTAGTCTTGTTCCACACAGGCTAGGGGAACTAGTAATAGTGGCACCCAGGTGGGTGTGTTACAAATTTTCATTAGATCAATTATTTTATATTATTTATTTTATTTGAGAACCGAAGACATGAGACTAGACTGTTTCTTTCCCTATAAATGAGCTCTTACACGAGATTACTTGGCCCAAGTATTGGGGAAAACCCATGTACCCAAGGTAGTATTGATAGTATGGATGTTTTCCATTAAAGTTGGATATGATTTTAGCTTAATAAATTCACTTATAGTGTGATGTTATCGATTTATGATATTTCATTTATGACCCATCATGGAATGGGGTCATATTTTCATTCATAATTCAAGTCACCTAGGGATACATGTGACATGAATGATTCTAGTCATACATGAAAGATGGCTTGTGGTCGGGTATGGTAATTGAAAATGCATCTTGATTCTTTTGAAATTTTAAGGAAAAGTGGATAAGTAAAGTGAAATAATTGGGAAAGCATGGAAATTTGGTTATGGGGATGGTTAAAATGGTAAATAATATAATAATTTTGATTTGGTTTACCCCTTACTTGAGATGAACCATGTTAGGTGTGAATGGTAATGGTGTTATATTTGTGGTTAGGCCTGTTGGGATAGTGTATGCAGAGTTGGTTGGTTATGGTTAGTAGTGAGAACTCTTTTTTTTAAACTGTGTAAGCTTTAGGTTATGTGTTTTGAGATGTTTTTTTTGAATTATAGATAGATTCCTCTATATTGATGTCTTCTGGTTGGGTTACAAGATTTTATCACCAAGACTACTCCTCTAGTAATGGAGCAGGAACCCCCGTTGGTTCTAAGTAACAGAGCAGAGGATTTGTCCAATGATAACCTTTCTCATTTTATACAGTTTATGGAGTGATAAATTGGGTGAGATACACTGATTATGTCTAACATTAAATGATAGTTCTATCTACAAAAACATCCTTCATTTTCTAGAGAGGGTAGACCAAAGGCGGCATAATTTTGGGTTGAGCCCATCCAAATGATTCTAGATCACTTGGATACCCCACATGAGAAGAGAGTTAAGATTAAATCCTATATTTTGTGTGTACCAATGATGTTTTGGTGGTATATAACTTCTCAGGGAGAGAAGTTAGAGGGAATGTCCTAGATTTACTTTGAGGATAAGTTACTATAAAACATTTACCTTGACACTTTATGGAAGAGAAAGGATGAAGAATTTATGTTATTGACTTAAGGGAGTATGACGATGATTGGATGTTATGGATTTTTCACGGATCTAAAAAATATTTCTCTTCTGTTAGAAGGATACAAGGAGATTATTGACAAGAATTTTCATGATGGGCTTAGATGCATGATCAAGTTCTAGGTGAATATCATCCATTTAGAGAGGTTTGTTTAGGGGTGGACTAGGCTTGAATTTCTAAGGATAACTTGAATGAAGATTATAGTGGTGGATAGGTCATTTCAACTGAAAAAATTGGTGGTACATCTTCTAATAGAAGGAAGCATCATTATGAGGGTTTTCCCCAGACTAGTAGTGATAGAGAAGTCAGGGAAGAAGAATCGTCTCTTAGAGGAGTAGATCAGTCATTTTCTTTTAGTGTGGCATGATAGGACACATGAAAGGTCAGTGTCCATGACCACTAGTTTAATGTAGTACATGTGGTTGGATTGGTCAAATACTGATGTTATGTAAGAACCCAAAACTAGTAATTAGTGGTGGGGTATTCATTCCACTATAAATCACCAGAAGGGTGTTATCTAATCTATAATAGTCGGGAAGTTGGATTTGTACTAGACATTCTATTTGATGTGGATAATGTGTTATATTATGAAAATACTTCCCTTATTAGTCAGGTGGTGCAGAATAGGGAACTAAGATTGGAGCACATTGTAGAGGGGAATGTCAAATTCATGCTGTTTAGCCTGAACCTGGTAGTTGTGAGGCTGGGCCATTGACTATGAAAGGTAATATCCTTATAGCTTATACTCCTTCAACTGTTTTATTTGATTCAAGTTACTCACATTGTTTTTTATCATATCATTTTATAAATTTTGGGGGGCTAACTTTGGAACATGTTTGAGGGGTTTTTTTTTTGACACACTGTTGGGTGTACAAGTAGAGAATATCAGGAAATGAAAGGAGTATTCTCTCAATATTTGCCAGTATCATTTCCTTTAAGAATTTATTTTTCTTAAGTTGTCAGGTTTTGACTTAATATTAGGGGTGGATTGGCTGGTGTTGTATCGAGACCATGTTAATTATTACAACTGAATGGTAACATTCACATCCCTTAATGGTGACACTTATGTTTTCGATGGGGAATGGGATATATAGGTAGTTCATGCATGGAATGTTCTTTATCATTTGGTTGAGATCACATCCCAAGTGGCTTGTCTGGTTATTAATGATGGGGGAGTAGATAGTGATTTCCTTCCTCCATAGTGGACTGGTTCTATCATGTGTTTCCTAAAGAATTATTAGGGGTAATGCCTGAGAGAGAGGTTGATTTCACAATTGAGATAATTCCTAGTGTTGATCTGGTTTCCATTCTACTATATAGAATGGAACTTTTATAACATCAATACAACATAACTCGGTTAGAGGATATAGATAACAGAGGGTTTATCTATCAAAATACATCACCTTTGGGTTCACCGGTCATTTTTTCCAATAAATCTATTGGATCATTTCTGTTATGCATTTTTTATCAAAAGCTGAATCAAATGATAGTTAAGAACCGATATCCTCTTCCATGTATTGATGGCCTTTTTGATCATCTTAGATTTGTTTCAATATTCTTGAAAATCTATTTAAGGTAAGGGTATCATCATATAAAGGGGAGACCCTATGATATACTGAAGATAACCTTCAGAATAAGGTATAGTTTATATGAGTTTATAGTAAGGCCATTTGGGATAAATATTTATACTACTATGATTATGGAATTGATAAACTGAATCTTTTACCTATACATAAATAATTTTGAAGCTATTTTTTCTGGGTGACATCTTCTTTTACTCCAAGACTCACAACGATCATGCTAGACATCCTAAAATTATCATTTGTACACTGAGTGTTAATAGGATACACATCAATATATTAATGTGTCAGTTCTATAATGACATGGTACATTTCTTGGTTCACTTCATCTCTAAGGAAGGTGTGTTAGTTGATCCAGAGAATGTACTAGTATTTGTATCTTGGGAGAATCCCAATAATGTCATTGAATGAATATTTTTTTTGGTGGGAAATTATTGAATGTTCATTATGTACTTATCTCTATTGGAATCACCGCATTCAAGATTCAAAATTAAGGGTATAAAGTTAAAATGTTCAAGTGAATGTGAAAATTGCTTCTTAGGGTTGAAGATGAATTTTACTACCTTTATAATTTTGATCCCTCGCAATTCAGGTAATGTGTATACTCTGTTTTTTGATGTATCCATTATTGGGATTGGGGAATTATTGATGTAATAATGTTTGGATGTGGCGTATGGGTCATGAGAATTGAGGCCACATCAGTGAAAACACCCTATACAAGACATTGAGTTCACTGAGGTGGTTTATGTTTGAATGATTTAGAATCATTACCTATTGGGTGAGAGGTTTACTATATATAAAAATTATGAAAGTATGAATTACATATTTTCTCAATGAGATTTTAACCTATGATAACCAAGATAGGTTGAATATATGAAAATTTTAGATTTTGAGTTGGCCTATACACTAAGAAAGTGGAATAGTGTTGCAGATCACTTAAGTATTAAGACATAGACTCATACAGTTCATGAATCTATTTATGTGTGGAGAATAATGGCCTTTTTCATTGAGATGTATTTGGATGTTCAAGAAGGCTAGGGAATGATGACCCTCACATCCTTGGCAGTTGAGTCCAAACATATGATCCATATAAAAGAGATGGAATATAGGGATCATAAAAGTTTGTCCATAAGAGGAAGACATAAATATATAGAGACACCTTCCAATGGGTCTATCAGTGATGATGAGATAATTTATGTTCGATGATGTTTTTTTCCCACAAGTACATTGGTGGAGATGATGTGTTTGTTTCACGCCTCGAAGTGGGTGGAGCATCTTGGTTCAACAAAAATGTATTGTGATATTTTTATATAGTATTGGTTTCCCATGATTGAGATATAGGAAATAAGTTCCATCTCCCAGTGTTACACCTATTTGGAGGTGAAGGTCAAGAACCATTGGTCAGGTGGTATGAAACAGTTGTTGACTATTTTGGAATGACTGTGGGATGATGTAACAATGGATTTGGTGTTGGGTGTTCTAAGGATGCCATAGAAAAATGACACTATATGGTTAATTGTCTATTAGTTGAAAAATGTGGTTCACTTCCTATTGATTCAAGATAATTTTAAGGTAGATCATCTAGGTGACCTATATTTTTTTAAAATAGTACGGTTTCATGGGGTGTATCAAACAATAGTTTCAGATCATGATACATGTTTTACTCCATGTTTCTAGAAAGGGTTGCAGAAGGTTCTTAGAACCTAGGTGTTTATAATTATGTACTCATACACATATATAGATGCTAAGTTAGAGTGTAATATATATGTTATAGAGGACATGTTGAGGGTGTGTGTCCAATTTTGGTGGAATCTATGAAATTTAGTAGGCACTTGTAGAGTTCACCTTCAACATCAATTATCCCGTGAAAATTATGATGGCGCCATGTGAGGTGCACTATGTTATACTATATAGGTATCTTCTATATTTGATAGAAGTTAGAGAATCATAGATATTTGTGCTGAGTCTCGTGCAGGAGACCTTAAAGCTAGTTGATTTGGTTCGAAATCATATAGATACATCTCATTGTATAATGATGTTACATGCTGATCAACATTGTCGGCCTCTTTAGTTTGAAGTGGGAGATCATGTATTCCTTTGAGTGTAGTCAAATTTGGGTCACCGTTGAGTTTTGAAATAGGTCATTTAAGAACCCAGGTACATGGGTCCTTTTGATATTATAGAAAGGACTGAACTAGTGGCATACCAATTTTCCCTTAAACAATGTTACAGTGGCATGCATGATGTTTCCCATGTGTTATAACATCATCAGTATCACCCCAACCCTCCTATTTTGATCGATGTTGAATCATCTATTAGGGATCATCCAGTTCATATTGTGGATGGTAGTGATAATTTAATAAGTTTTAAGGTTGTATCATTGGTTATATTTATGTGGAATCATGGTAACATTAAGGTTGAATCTTATGAGGGGGAGAAGGATATGTGGTTATAATGCTCTAATGCCATTACCTTTGAGACTCTGGGATGGTTTGAGTGTTACTTGAGGTTGAGTGGTCATAAGGTGGAGAGGTTTTAACATCCATTACTTCATGTGGTGTATATTCATCTTTAACATTTGTTTTAAGTTCCTTTAACTTTTTTAATAAAATGTTTCCTCATCTTATTAGGTGTAACACCCTGATATTTTATGAGGTAGATTATTTTTAATTTATTTGATGTCTTGTGTTGTATGATTCCCCAAGATTTGATTGTGCTATATAAAATATTGTATTAGCTTGCAGTATAGACAACACTATTCCTAGTTTGCGTTACTCATAAGAGATACCTTCCTAGATAGATTGTGTGGTATGCAATACCGAGTTTCACTAAACAACGATATATTATTAAAATATTATTATTTAATGGGATATAAAACTATATGTTATGATTATTATTAACAAAATTTTGAATTTTTTATAATGTTAACATTCATATTATGTATTTTCTAGACATGATATAAGAACAAATCCAATTTTTAGGACAGAAGAAGTATTTTTTTTAAAGTAGTTTTACCGCCTTTTGATAAGAGAACTCATTTTAAATATATTTTTTATCACATTTATATATTCTATTTGACCAAAAAAACTTCTTATTTTAGTGAGTAATATGAAATTTAACTTTGGTGTAATTTTTGGTATTTTTCTAATAAGTTTTATTTTTGTGATAAATAAAGAAAATGCTAATTTTTTATATTTTAACGTCATTAAATAGTAAAATTATGTTTTAGATTACTTTTAAATTTTAATTAGTTTTTTATATCCAATTATGTTTTCTTAAAAATATTTATAAATTAATTTATTATAAAAAACATTTTCCATTTAAAAATGGGAATTTTTCCAAAAACGGTTGTTCGTAACAATTTAACGGTTTTATTTTAAATTTAATTCAGGAACATCTATGTTTTTAATTTTTAAAAATAGATGTAAAATTTGGATTTAGGAGGTAAAAATTTGGTATATAGGTATCTTTTTGTTTTTACCAATATGAATAGTAACCATGGTAAATTTTATTAGCACGGTAAAGGGTAAATTAGGTAATTTAGGTTAAAAATGAAATTGTATTGACTATAAAATGACCAAAACAAATGAAAAAAATTTATTTGATGAATCTAATTCGACCTTTAACAGTTAACGAACGAAATTATTTCATTTAATGGACACATGTCCATAAAAATGACTTAAATAATATTTAAATCAAAGAAAGACACAAAGTGTCATTTTCTTTATCTTTAATACCTTTTATGTGTTCACATATTGACAAATGAGTGATATCAACAAATATAAATTGTAAATTTTAACTAAATAAATACATTTAAATAATATAAATTTACTTTTGACGTTTTAGGGTCATTTGGGGGATGTTATGGTATTTATAATTTTTTATTTAATGAAAATTTAAAGATGTCACATTCATGATTTAAATAATATATCATTTTTAAAATATGGTTATACAGAATCTAAATTGGACTATAAATACTTATTTGAAATAGAAAATGATTATATTAATCATGTTAATTGATATTTAATATATATTAAATAAATAATTTCCTTAAATTTTTATATATGGATGATGGAGAAAAAGTTTAATTGATGCAAACTGAATAAACGAATTTTCATTAAAATGATAATAACCATTAATGGGACAAAAAACATTACCAATTTTTTTTTGAATATATATCGACCATAGGCATCCAATAGCTGAATTATGGACCATTTAGAACCATATGGAATTTATTAGGACAATTATATTATTTTATTTAAATTAATGTTGAAATTGTCACATTCAAACTTTAATAAGTATAAAATTTTTCAAGTTTGATTTTCTAGAAGATAAAGTCAACTACATATATTATTATAAAATATAGTAAATTTATCTTTATAATAGGATTTTATTTTAAATTTATCTTCAACAAATTATTATGTTAAATTATTAAAAAAATATTTATGTAGTAATTATTTTGTTAAGGGAAATATCAAAACAATGTTATTAAAAATGTTAAAAAAATTAATTTGGTATAATTAATTTTTATAATTAATTTTATATATTTTCATGACCCCATAGAGATATAATAAAATATTTTATTTGTATATAATACTTTATCTTGATATTTATAAAAATCCATTAAATGAATATTGTCAAAATTGACACAATTGATATTTTGTTATAATAATGTTTTATAAATTATTTAAAAATCATAAATGAATTTTAAAAATTATATATTTATTATTATATCATTTAAATTCTCTAAATTATTCATTTATGGTATAATTTCAATAAAATAAGTAAATATTTAACCGTTTTAATATTGAATGATTTTTTATCTTAATTAAAAATAAATTGAATAACTAATTGTTATTTAAAATGATAATGTTTAAATTGACATAATTTTTTTTCAAAATTATATTTTATGATAAAATTTCAGTATTATCATATCTTATCTTCAAATATATAGCATTTTTAAGTATTTGGAGATATTTTATAACTATTATAAATTAATATTTTTAGAAATTCTTAGTGTCTTTTAACCCAATTAAAAAAGGACACTTCATCCATCGTTTATCCATAGCTAATTAAGCCTTAAAGTTAGTCTATACCCTAATGTTATCTCTTCCAAACTTTCCTAGAAATATTATAGAGATCATATTCTTCTTTAATGACCAACTCTAGTGCTCTAAGAGGAGGTTTATAAGAGGCATGTGGAAGAAGAGGTAATGTCATTTACCAGTTCTTTCAAACTTATTTCTTCTTCTACTTCCACCTCACGAGTTGTTTCATTATAAAGAAATATATCCGGTAGAAATTATATACATAAAGGTTATTATGATGATAAAATAAACATATTCATCCTTTAATCCATCCTATAAAAAAGGAAATCACTAGGCGTGTATATGTATGGCTTACCGTCTCCACATTGTGGTGTACTCTATTTTTCACCGCCACCTTACATGGATGGTTCTAATGATGGAAGTAATAAATATATATGGCTATTATAACATTATATTTATTCTAAAATTTTTTACACCATCCACTTCAAAACCATTCGTCAATAATTTGAATGATATCATCGCTCATGCGTACGTACGACCTACCATCTTCACAAGGCGGTGTGACTCATTCTACATGATATTAATTAAAGAATGATTATATAAATTTAAAGAATGAATAAAAATGGTATCTATTATATTAATATCATTTTCAAATGATATTGCTATGAACTAATAAGGATGACTAAAACTTATTCGAAAAAAACATGCATAAGAACATAAAGTAGTTAACATATGAATAAGGAGTAAGAGTGATATTTTACTAACAAATGATGTTAATATGATCAAATATGATATCATAAAAATGTATATTCTTATATAATAATTCAATAAAATTATTTAAATCATTATATATGAGGTTCTGATACATACGATTCATATCAGACCTACATTAAGGGATTATTTTGTCTCACTTTTATTTCTGTGGGACATATTCTTTATACACCATCTATTTTTTTTGTACGGTGTTTATATTACCCATGAATGTTTTTATTATTATTTTTATTAAGGTTATGATATTTTCATATGTGTATAATTTACTTTATTTAATGGGATATATGATTTTACTGATTAACAATTGGTAATGGATATTTTTTCCAATCTCATTTTTATCTGAGATTGTTTATTCGTATGTCTTTAATGGGGATATTTTTATCATCCATGTCCATCTTTTCTAAATAAATGTTTTCGTAAAATGTTTACTATTATTTTAAGTATGTTTAAAGTCATTTTTACCTATTTTTTGACATTACTAAATGACATGAAAGGAATGTTTTTTTACTATATGAGGTACATTTTTACTTTTTCAGCAAAAGTATGTTGAGACTGTTTTATCAACTTATATGGAATGAACATATTTTTAAGTCTTCATAGTTATTTATTTCTATAAAACATAATCTGAAAAAATTTCAATTTTATTTTCAAATAAATTCTTTTCTTTTAAAATTTCATTCCATTTTTTGAATAGAAAATGTTTTTAAAGAAGAAATGAAATTTTCCTCATAAATTAAGCTCCAGTGTTTTATCTAAAAAAATTCCATTTAAGATGACATAGGTTCACATTTATATCCCTATTATTACCTTAATTTTTTTTAATGATGTAATTATTTTTAATAAATCCTTTTATCTTATATGGATTATTTTATGATGGAAAGATGTTTAAGAAACCCATTTTTTGTCCTTGGGTAATGCTATGGTGAATGGTTTATGTTTTTGTGGTAGATGTAAGAATGATTTAATTATGAGATTGGTGGGACCTATATCTCCCTCCAATTCAATGGGAAAAGATTTATATCTCATGAGATATAAATGAATAGAATTGAAATTAAATATGTTTTAGTAATACAGGTCTTGATCGACATGTAAATCTTGTTTAGTAATATATGGATGGAATGACAAGTAAACACTTCTTAGTAATAGACACTTCTCCACTATGATGATCTTAAAAGCAATTACTTGGCTACTATGGAAATCACATTATGTGCTTATTTATTTTCCTAAATTCCACAATGTATGCCAATTTTATTTTATCACGGATAATGTTACTTTATGTTCTATTCCTTACATACTATCAAGATATATTTCATCACTCATAATTTTGATATTCAAAATTTATGTTCATGTTTTCACATTATCATGTTTAGGTGTTATTATATTTTCATCATGTTTACGCTCAGCGAGAATTTGAGATAACCCTTTTAATGTTTTCTTTTCCCTAGGATATAAATAAACGTTTTAGGTATGTAAAATAAAGGGGAAGATCTTTGTTGGAGATGTTGAAGATCTTTTACCAAGTTAGAATATTATGTTCAAAGCTTCTAGAGACACTAAACTAATATGGTATTTGGGTTTCTTTTTGTTTAATTTATTAATCATTTTTAAAAATAAATGTAATTTCTATGTACTTCATGCTTGGGTATCTATAGTTGGTATTAGAGCGAAGGTTTAGTCAACCATTGGAAACTAGGGTGAAAAACCTTTAGTGAGATCCCTAGAGTTATTTCTAAGGTATTTCTAGGGATTCCTCTAAGGTTAAGTCTAACTATAGATTAACTATAGGTTACAATCATAGAATTATGGTAAAAATCATGAATAACTTGGGATTAAACCTGAGATGTTAGATATTGAAAGTACTCCCCCTTGATTATATTGTTTTCCTAGTATGATTTTCGCCTCTCACACTATTCTTTGTGGGTTTTAGAAGATGGATGGAAACATAAGGATTCATGTTAATGAAGAATATGATGGAAAATGAAATTATATTCTTTATGATAATCCAAATGAAATGGGAGTTGGAAGGAAAAACATAGTTATTATTCATAATCAGCAATATCATAATATGATCAATAATCTCAACTTTGGTGAGTTTCCTGACCCATATAATAAGAGAATGATAGAGTTTCATGGTGATCATAGAGGAAATAATATTCAATTTTCCCCATGTAAATCATGTTGGAAGATGAATCAAGTAGAATTTTTCAAAGGAACTGGAAGATTCTTTAGGTGTGGAAAATAAGGATACAAAGATAGTAATAGTAAAGGAAAAGGTTTATTTAACACAATGGACAAGGATAATGGTATTACTAAGACATCAACGAAAGTCAACTATTTTAAATATGGAATGTATGGTCATTATGCATGTAAATTACCTAAGGTAAATTATCATGATGAGAATCAGAATGGTCGTATGCATAGTATAGATGTTGTTGATGATGGAAAGACTATAAATGATATATGAGATGAATGATGTGTTAAGAAAAAACACGATGAATCTCAGTCAATTGTTTAAGAAGATAGTGTAATGATTTCATGACTATCAAGAATCATGTTGTATAAGAAATTTTATGGTACTATAGAATAATTAAATGTCAGAGGATTGTTACACTATTTTTTTTCGTTAAGTATTTGAAAGTATGTATTGATAGATACTGATAACCATGAAATTTTTTTAAGAATTTTTTGGAAAAAACATGGTCTGTGAATAACAATGGGATAAGCAGATAATGAGTTGTTTGATAGTATTAATGACCTAAAGACTGATATAAGGAAAAAAGTAATATTATGGTTTGAGTATATAGGTTTTTTGGTATTTTGGGTGTGTGTAAAGAGTTAATTTTGACAGAATGCATGTTTTCACTAAGGTTCTATTGAAATTCATATTATTACAATGTTTCAAGAGAATAACTGATTAAGATATTCACATGTTTGGAATGTGACAACAAATAAATACCTTATGAGACATGGGAGATAAATATTATGTCAATTTAGTTCACCTATTTCTAAATTTTTATATTTATATTTTTTAAAATATTGAAATGTTATCCATTTATGGATAGTATAAGTTATTTTCTATTTGAAGTTTGTTAGATTAATGCATTATCTCATTATAGGTGGACTTAGGTATATTTGATTACCTATGATAACAATTTAATTGGGACAGATGGAATGACCTATCATTTTATTCCATGATATACTAACACTTCAAAAATGAAAAATTCAACATCATTTTTTAAAATAAGAGATGATGTGGAAATTTTTCAAGGCATGAAAAACTGTGGGATTGTACCAAAATCAAGTATTTATTCTCTTTCAAAACTATTGAAAATTAGCGAAAGTATCTTGAAAACAAATAATGTTATCCTAATACCTTCTTATCCAACAAATTAGATGGTGCCTTAAATCATCGCAGATTTATGGCTTCTGGTTGTCAACTTTATCCAATCATTGTTCCCTATCACTCTTCATCAGAACATGATGGTTAGATTTTTTTCTTTTATATCTGTATTTTCATTTCCCACCTATGTTCTCATATGTGGAAACCTAGTGATGAGTTACTTTGGGAAGCTGTTATGTTTCTAAATTTCCTTTTTTAAATCATGTTTTAGTTTTCCTTTTTATGATGTGGGTTTCCATGAATGACACATTTAAGTAGTAAACATTTTACAACCCTGATGGATTTTGAGGGAGAAATTCATTTTAAGGGGGGTAAAATTTAACACCCCAAGATTTTATGCGATAAAATATTTTTAATTAGTTTTTTTTTAATGAATTATTATTTTTGAAAATTATTTTATATGTGAATTTGTTATAAAAAATTTCCATTTAAAAATGTGCATTTTTTCAAAAACAGTTTTGCGTGACATTTTAACGGTTTTATTTTAAATTTTATTTGGAAAACACTGTGTATTTAATTTTAAAAAATTTATTTCAAATTTGGATTTAGGAGGACCAAATTTGGTATTTAACTCACTTTTATATTTGAGAAATATGAATACTATCCATGGTAAATTTTATTACCATGGTAAAGGGTAAATTATGTAATTTATGTTGAAAACAAAATTATAATGACTATAAAATGACCAAAAAAATGAATTTTTTTATTTTATGAAAATAATTAAAACCTTAACCCTTAAGGATCTAAATTATGTCATTTAATTGAACCTTTTCTATCAAAATGTCTGATATAATATTTAAATCAAAGAAAGACACAATGTGTCATTTTCTTTGCCTTTAATATCTTTTATGTGTTCACATATAGAAAAATTGGTGACATCAACGAATCTATCTTGTAAATTTTAACTTACTAAATAAGTTAACATAAGATAAATTTAATTTTTACATTTTTGGAGAATTTTGGGATATTATTGTATTTAAATTATTTTATTTAATGAAAATTTAATGATGTGACATTCATGTTATAAATAATATATCATTTCTAAAATATGGTTATATAGAAAAGCAATTATACTATAAATACTTATTTGAAAGCTAGAATTTTTATATTTATCATGTTAATTTATTTTTTATTTTTAGGAATGTAATAATTACATTAAATTTTTATATATGAATGATGTAGAAAATCTTAAATTGATGAAACATCAATAAACTATTTTTAATTAAAGTTATAACAAACATTAAAGGGACCAAACACTTTACGAAATTTTATTGGTCGAGTATATATCGACATAACCATCCAATTGTTTAATTATGAAAAATTTGGATCCATATAGAATTCATTAGAAAAACTATATTATTTTATTTAATGTAATGTTAAAATTGTCACACTCATACTTTAATAAGTATAAAATTTTTAATGTTGGATTTTAAAGCATATAAATTCGACTACATATATTATTATGAAATATAATATATTTATATTCATAATATTATTTTATTTTTAATTTTTCATCATTAAATTTATATTAAATAATTAAAAATTATTGAAGTAGTAATTATTTTATTAAGGGAAAATATAAAAAATTTTATTAAAAATATTAAAATAAATATAATTTGGGAAAAATTATTTTTCAAATTATTTTTATATTTTACCTTGAACCAATAGAGATATAATAAAATATTTTTCTTAAGGATAAAACCCTATCTCTATATTTCTAAAAATCCATAAAATTAATTTTGTAAAAATTAACACCAATGATATTTTGCTAAACTAATGTTTTATAAAGTTATTTAAAAATAATAATTTTTTTAAAAAATATAGAATAATTATGATATGGTCTAAAATTTTCTGAATAATTAATTTTTGGTATAATTGAAATCAAATTAGTAAATATTAGACCCTTTTAATATTTAATCATTTGTTATCATAATTAAAATTAAATAGAATAACTTATTGTTAATTAAAATTATAATGTTCAAATTGACATCAAAACGTGTCTAAATTCAAATAGATGATGATATTTAAATATTATAATATCTTATATATAAAGATATATCATTTTGAGGTATTTTTATTAATTCTAAAATTATTATAAATTAATAGTTTCATAAATTCCAAAAGTGTTCCTCACCCCAAATATAGGAGGATGCCTACTCCCTCATTTTCCACAACTCATTATGACTTCAAGTTTTCCTATTATCTACCCATTTCTCATATAAACATCCCTATAAAAATTCTAGGGATCCTATTATTCTTTAAAGATAAACTTTACTACTCAAAGAGGAGATTTAGAGGATGCACGTCGAAGAAGAGGTAATGTCATTTACCAATTATTTCAATATTGTTTCTTCTTCTACTTACACATTATGATTTGTTTCATTATAAAGTAATAACTCCAAGAGTAATTATATACTGAGAGGTTATTATTATTATGAAACAACCATATTCCACATTTTTCCCATCCTATGAAAAATGAAATCATTGTGTGTGTGTGTGTGTGTGTCTACATATGGCTCACCGTCTCCACACTGTGGTGTACTCTATTTTCACCACCACCATACTTCGATGGGTATAATGATTGAAGTAATAACTATATATGATTATTATAACATTATATTTATTCACAAATTTTATACACCATCCACTTAATAACCATTCAATAACTATTCTAATTATATCATCGCTCGTGCGTACGTACGGCCTACCGTCTCCACGATGTGATGTGATTGATTATACATGATCTTAATTAGGTCATGATTATATAAATTTTTATAATGACTACAATTGATATCTATAATGTTAATATCATTTTCTAATGATATTAGTATGAAAAAATAAAGATAAATAGATCTTATTCAGAAAAACATTCATAAGAACATATAGTAGTTAACACCTAAATAACGAGTAACAGTGAACTGTTACTAAAAATGATGTTAATATAATCATATATGATATCATAAAAATTACTATGATTCAGTAAGATCAATAAATGTATTTAAATCATTATACAGGTAATTCAGATACATACATGTCATATCGGACCTATGATAATGGATTATTTTGTCTCACTTTTATTTATGTAGAACATATGCCTTATAAACCATCAAATTGTTTTGTGAGGTGTTTATGTTACCAATGAATATTGTTATTATTATTTTTATGAAGGTTATGATATTTAAATATGTGTCTGATTTTCTTTATATTATGAGGCATACAATTCAACTTAATATAAATTGGTAAGGGATAACATTGAAAATCACATTTTTATCTAAGATGTTTTATTCATAAGTATTTACTGGGGATATATTTATCATCCATGTACATGTTTTCTAAAAAAATATTTCATAAAATGATAAATATTCTTCTATGTATGTTTAAACCCATTTTTATCAATTTTTTAATTTTACTACATGTTATGGAAGGAATATTGTTTTTACCATACGAGATACTTTTTCACTTTTCCGGCAAAAGTAAAAAAGAGAATATTTTTTAACTTATATGACAATAATGGATATTTACGTCTTCATAATGATTTATTTACATGATGGATATCTACACGATTTCAAGTTTATTTTCTAATAAATTCTTTTCATTGAAAATTTTATGGCATTTTGAGATTATAAACTTTTTTTAATGAAGAAATTATATTTCCTCTGAAATTAAGCTCAATTGTTATATAAAAATTATTTTCCATCTAAGATAACACAGGGTTATGTTTATACCCATATTATTACTTGGATTTGATTGTGTTTATGATGGAATTATATTTTTGAAATCCATTTATCTTATATGAATTTTTTTATGATGGAATGATGTTTAAGAAACCCATTTTTTGTTCCTTAGGTTATTCAATGGTGAATGGTTTATGTTTTTGTGGAACATGTAAGAATGATTTAATTATGAGATGGGTGGGACATATATATCCATCCAATACATTGGTTAATGATTTATATCTCATGAGATAGACATGAATAAAAAAGGAAAGTAAATCTGGTTCAGTAATACATGTCTCAAAAGGAAAGTAAATCTGGTTCAGTAATACATGGATGGAACGAAAAATAAACCGGGTTCAGTAATGGACTTTGTCCACATTTATGGTCTTGGAAGCAATGCCTTGGCCACTTTGGAAATCAGATTATGTGATTATTTATTTTCCACAATTCCACATTTTATTCCAGTTCTATTTTATCATGGATAATGTACCTTTATGATCTATGCCTTAGGTATTGCCAAAATTTATTTCATAACTCTTGATTTTGATAGTAAAAACTTATGTTAATGTTTTCACATTCTTATATTTAGGTTTTATTTAATGTTCTTCATGTTTACCCTTATTGAGAATTTTATCTCACCCTTTTTATGTTTCCATTTCCCCATGATATAAAGAAATTTTTTAGGTAGGAAAACTAAAGTGGATGATCTTTATGGGAGATGTTTAAGATCTTTCACTAAGTTAGAAGATTATGTTCTATGATTACAAAAATAGTAAACTAGTACGTTCATTGGGTGAATTTTTGTTTAATTTATTATGTATTCAACAAAATAAATGTAATTTCCATGTACACCAAGCTTGGGTCGCAATATTAGGTGTCTCCGGGGTTCCTTGGGTGTTCCGGGCAGGAAAAGGAGGTAAAATGTGTGATCTAGTGCAGGTTCCATAGTGGGAGATTGATTATTTCTAACCATATACCCAAACCATAAACCTTGGAGAGGGGTGGTGTATCATAGGTAGATCTATGCATAGTAGTGGACCAAACCACGTGGGTCTGGACAACGACATCCCACATGGTTTTCCAAAATATGAAGGATCTGAGGGGACTATGTGACTCGAGACCCTTCAGAAAGAGGGTGGCACACATTGGCGCACGGTTTGGCCAACCATGTAGCCAAACCGTGAAGTTCATTAAATATGGTGTAATTACCATTTATCCCCATAATCCTTTATGTAACATCACTCTATTTTCTCCCTGTTTATTTTTATAATATCCATGGTGAAGAACCAAACCCTCCCAAACATCCAAAATATGTTTCTCCATCATTTTTAAACCTTTTAGAGCGTGATAGGGTGAGAATCAATGGATTGAGTGAGTCTAACAGTCTGATTGCCTCTATTTTCTAGAATAGGTATTGTCTGATCATTCTTCTCCTTATGAATACCTATAAAATCACTTTTTCAATAAAAAATATATTATGTCATGAAGGGGTTCTTGAGTTCAAAACAAGTTCTAAGATTAAGCGAGTGTTTTTCTATAAACTCAAGGTAGCTAAAAATACTTTCTATATTCTCCCCTTAGTATGATATGCTAATTGTGATAATTAAATGATGAACTGAAACCATCATGGTCACCATGGGATCTGATAAGGATGATTTTACTGATCCTATGAACACCCATCGTGTGGATCACTACCGTAAACATGAATGATTGGGTTATTGAATGAAAAATTATGGGGTTTATGATTTTAAATCGATGGTAAATGTATTTAACAAGAAACATGAAAAAAATTGTATGGTTTTCATAAATGGAAGGGTAAAGTAATTAATGATGGGTAAATGAATTGTTATGAAAATTGATTAATGGGGCTTGGCTTCATGGTAAATGTCTAGGAAATAGGAACAAGTGGTTGAAATGTATTAAATAGTCAAATGGGAATGTATAGTGAATTGAAAACATGATGTTGGAAATGAATAAGGAAAATATGATTAAATGGGAATGGTACACCCTTTTAGTGTTCTGAAATGAAATTTTTAGAGATGACGAGCCTATATGGTTTTGATATATAGTAGTGGGATGTTGGACAAATGCTATACTCTCATGAGTGGGCCTTACTATCACTCAGGAGACCCTATGCACAGTTGTTATTTAAGGGATGGATTGATGCTCCTGAACCCTTGGGTATGGATTTATAGTACCATATAATGGTTTGGATTGTCAGACATGGAATTATGAGTCATGCTTGGATTCATGGACTGAGTATCCATGTTTGTATAACTGTGAAATGTTTTACACATGGCTCAGATAACGAGATTGAGTGAAGAAGTTTTGATGAAAATAGATAAGTCATGTAATAAATAAAAGAAAGTAAATGGTCTAATAAATGATAAATGATGTAACCTATTTTATTTTTACGTCTAATTTTTTATATGCATATTAATTCACTATATTATATTGGATATTTTGTACACACAATTGGTGGTTCCCTACTAAGTTGTACACACACCTGGATCTGGTTGCCATTGGGTACCGAAGAAGATATCATGGTTGTAGATCAAGATAAGGGAAATGTATCTGTGCTAGATGGTTGATTTGAACTAGGTATGTGGATGGAAGAGGGGACCCAACTTTGTGTCAGTACTCATTTTTCTATAGACCCGGTTATTTCCTTATAATAATTTAGAATATTTTTACCTATATTCCCAGATCTGGGTGATGAGATGACGTGCGATTCCATGACCAGTTTTGTCCGGATTAAATTTTATAAAAATATTAAGTATTTTTATACTATAAAAGTGAAAAAATGGTATATTTATTAAATTATAGATCATTTAAGAAATTTGAGGATGTGATTTAATTCGGAATGTGGCATTTACTCTAAGTGGGACATAACTTTTTTCTGTGTGGCCCTACTATAGAAAATGCCATACAGGATGTAAAGGTAATAAAATAATTGAATTAAATCATTTTATCTCAGTTTTCAGAGAAAATAACTTCTGAAAGGGGACTCATATTGGAAATCTGTGACCACTATTGAGTTTGTAGTGTGATGTTTTACCTAAGCGTGATACAAAACGGGAGGGCGCGATAGGTTCAGATCCTTTGATTTTTTGTGGCTGCTTTGTTGGTATTCTATAGATATGTTTTTAATAGAGATGAGAAAGAGTTAGATCATTTATTTTCAAGATGGTGGAGGTCTGACCATCAGCTTCCGAGGGTGATTTGACTTCCAAACTTCATCAGACTGTGATATAAAATGTAGATGCTAGTAGATCAGAACGCAACAAACACAATGGTGGATCCAAAATCGAGGTAGGATTACTATTTGGGATTATGAAACTCCCTAATGGAAATTTATTTTTCAATAATATTTTATGTTTGAATTTTCTTATATGGAATTTTTTTATTGATGGCCAAACTAACAACGACCATCATCCGATTCGATTTTTGGAAACCTATTCTTCATCGTTCTTCGACGATAACTTTTCATCATGCCCAAACAACATCTGATCTTGGAGTGAGGCATATATCTATAAATATCTCAATACAAGGAGTCCAAATATATGTTCATAGTTGTTTTTGGGGTGCTGTATGAGGTTTGGTGGTGATCGGAAGATCTACCAACTTTTTGTCACATCGAAACATCGATGATTCTTTGAGCAGAGACCGTTGACGTTTGGTTTGGGTCTTGCGGATCCCGGATCGGGTCTTGAATAAATTTTATGATCACTAGAGTGAACATGGTGTTCTGTAGAATATTTTCAAGTCTGTTGGCTGGCGGCGATGGTCCGGCGAGATGGCCCGCAGTGGAGTCGGGGGACGACATCAGGCTAAGCAGCGACAGAGGCCAGACATCGTCGAAGGTCGAGCAGCCAAGACGACGATACGGGGTAAGGATGGTGGCCCACATGATACCCTAACATGGTAGACATAAATAAATAAATAAGAAAATAATAATAATATAATAAAAATAAAAATAATATTATTATTAATTTGTTAAACCATTATTACTTCCTCTTGGGGAGTCCAATTGATGTGTCATCAGTGCTATCACAGACCTTTTTGTGATACGCTATTTTTAAGACCATATTGGATGTTTTTCTCTCCCCCCCGACCAAGGCCCAAAAATTTCACATGTTTTAATATATTTAATGAAATTATTAAATCCTTGTCACGTAATAACTCCTACATGAATCATCCAATTGATGAACCGTCTATGACAGAGTGACTTACTTTTTAAGATGATCATTTTGGGATCGTTGTGGGAATACTTTCTTGTGTTTGTAGACATGGTCCACAAGAATCTCAAATAATAATAATATATTATATTTATTAAAACTTTATCCCACCCTAATTTCCATAAGTGATGTTCGCTTGATGCATTGTTAGAGGAGTTGTGACTCAAGGGTAGATACATGCATTTCAAGAATAATTTTGAGAACTTATACTAAATTTCAGGAGTGAGACCAATGAGACCCATTTTTGGGTGTTTTTAGTGAAACGTTAATTTTTCATCGTGTGTCCATTTGGGACAAATGAATAGCCAATACCGTGTGGTTTTTCAATACGGTCATGATGACGTGATCCATTTGATGTGTTCTAGGACTGAGGCACGGACCCCATGAGGCATTATTCATGTGAAATGTAGTTTCTTCACTGGGTGTCCAGTTCTAGTGAATGAATAGTCAATCTTGTGCATTTTCCTACAAGGATCTCAATGATGTGATATGTTTGGTTATCCAGGGCCTTTTAAAGATGTGAGTTAGTAAAGTTAAATTTTAAACCTTTTGGACTAGCGATGAGAATCATACTCTCATCAACCTTTCGGTCAGATGTCTCAGGTACTCTTGGAGTGCAGTGGCATGCCTAGGGGTTCTAGTGAATTGTTTAGTACCCGAGTATGGATAGGTACATGGCCAGGTGGTGAAGTGGGGTCACACATATAGACACACCCACATGTGTCTTGTACCACTTTACAAATCTTCTATCTCATGTATCTACTTATTTTGAACTCAAATTTTGGCACATGAGTGGCATATCATATGTGATTTCCCATCTAGATCTCGATGGTTCCCTCCTTAGTGGATTTAAAGAAATGATGAGAGATGTTCCAGATGTGAAGCCTATTTAGGCGGTGTCCAATGACAGTAGTGATCATGCGCTGGCATATCAATGCATTCTGAGAGGTACCATCTAGCAGGGATAGGGAGTGTAGTTCCTTGATAACTTTCTAGTGGAATCCCCATAATATATAGGCTGTTGGTTCTCGATGACCTAGAGTGGAATCCACCATCGGCCTGGGTGTGGGTCTTCTATAACTATTATGATAGTGGAATCCCCCATCGTCATGAGAATGGGTCCTCTACTAGCTACATTTTAGTGAAAACCCTCTAACACACAAGTGTAAGGGTCCTAGATGAATAATAGTGGAATACCACTGACTCCTTATGGTTCGGGTCATCTATGACGACTATTATAGCAGAATCCCTCTAAATCATCAGGGTTTAGGTCCTCTATGATGACTATTAGAGTGTAATCTCCCTAATGTATCAGGGTGTGGTTTCTCTATGATGACAATTAGAGTGTAATCCCCCTGACACACTAGGGTGTGGGTCATCTACTGTGGGTTTACCCTTTACAGTTTTATATCATTGATGAGACATGCTTTCACATTACTTTAGACTAATGAGTACGAGGGTCACTTTTCCCACTGAGATGTTTCCTTGTGATGCGACCTAAAATTTTAAGGGTGATATAGAGCTTCCCAAAGTGGATATAATCAAGGTGTGCTGATTGGGACCCTTTCACTTGTGTGTTTAGGTAAGATGTGTGGGATTCAAAGCATTGATGTTGGTTACTTCTGGGACTGTTGGCTACTTCTTTTATTGGTATGGGCTGTGAGATGGAGATACCATTACTCTCTTGTTTGAGTTTCTTTGAATGAGCATATGTATATATCCTGTTGCAGTACCCACTCATTGGGTTTTGGTTACTCACCTTCTAGGAGAGGAGAAGATGTGTGGGGTATTCCATGTTCTTCCAATGTCTAGCTTATCGTGGTTGGATGAGTCTACTCTCCTAATATATGTAACGATGAATCTATTAGAAGTTCATCTTATCGCCATTTAGTTCTCCTTGTGTTTAGGATGATTTTTCTTTCTCTATCATTTTGGGTTGAGCTACACTCCTTTTACAATTCCATCTTCTATCTACTTCTCCCCTCTTCATTACATCTACTGTTTCTCCATTGTGCTTTAGAGTAATCCTACTGAGTATTTTTAGACTCACCCCTACATGTTATTTTATCTTATTTGATGTGCTCTTATAGATGAAGGGATGGTTTATCGTGACTTCAGAGGAGATTAGGGATACGAGGTGCTTTGATTTTGTTTGGTGGTCATAAATTATGATCCAGGAGTGGGGATCTCTCAAATATTCTAATTTTATTCAATTATTTCTGGGTTTTGGCAATTTTATGGTTGTGTGTGTATTTTTTTCCTCTTTCCATTTTGGATTACTTTTCAATAAATTTACTATTTTGGAGGTTTATTCGTATTTTTGGTTTATTTATAATAGGTTTTTATCTTCTTTTCCTTTTCCTGGGCACATTTTCCTTGATTTGGATTTGTGTGTGTATATATGTTCTTAGAAAAAAGCCTCCCTGAGTTTTTTGTGGCTTAAGGACTTGTCACCACACCCTAGCCTATAGAGGCAGGATTGGGATAGTTGTTTCTTGATCCCTGGCATAGGTTAGTTTGTGAAAAAATGGTCTCGTAGGTGGTTTGTCCCTTGGAAGGTTGTTCAGAAATTTCCATAAAAAAATCTTGGATGGGTTGGGGAAACAATGGAAATTTGTCTCGAGTTATGTTATCTAGACAGGGAGTCCAGTGAGGGGGTGGCGGCTGACGTATTCATTTACCAAGACCCTGATTACCCACTTTTCAAGACAGTATGGTGAAAAATATGTTGTATGGAACTTTTGTAAATGCAACATATTGGACTGTGTCTTTGACTATCCTTCTTGAGTCAAGTCCCCTTTTTGGACATATATATATATATATATATATATGCTCTTTGATTGTGATAATACTTAATAGATTCGGGATTAATCCATGATGACAATCGACTAGGATACTGGCTCTGGTTCATGATGATAATTCTGTGAGCAATGATGCCTCACTTAAAGATCCATCATATGATCCCCCATCTTCCTGGTGGACATGTAGCTGTACCCCCACCTGTTTAATAGTAGTTAGTCCTCGTAGAGCTGGTTGGGAACATGCGTAGGTTGAATGCACATTACGAGTTCTAATGCTTGATGTAACTCCCCGACCCCAGCTACCCAGAGTCGGTGCATTAATTACATAACATTGGCATGATCACAAGAAAGATCAAATCTCGAAAGACCGATTGGTTTAGTAGCCTTGGAAACACTAGATATATTCATAAGTTTTACATTACATCATAAAATGAAAAACTAATACAACAACATAATGTTTCCACAATCCACACTATTAACCCCTCATAAAATCCCTGCAGGTCATTCATAACTTACTTCTTCACATCCTGGGAAAAATAAAACATAAAAAAAGGGGTGAGCTCAAATGCCCAGTAAGGATAACAATAAAGTGGAAACTTTCATAAATAAGAATAAACATTTAAGGCAATGTATAACTAAAACAAAAGCCTTTTAAATACGAACTTTCAACATGGTATGGCATAAATGAAATAATGCCATTTACTTATTCACATGGATATTCTACTAAATGAATAATCACATGCAAAAATCAATAACCACTTTCATAATGTTGGAATGCATAATGCCAGACTATCATAACCACATAGCCAAGGCCTCGTGCCAAGACTACAAATAAGATTTTGTCAAGGCCTTGTGCCAAGACACTAGTTTTTCTCATGAGACCTACCGATGCATCGAGGAGCTATAGCGGGCTCCACCCGTCACTTATTAAGTCCAATGCATTCCCATATGAAAAGGTTTAAACATAACATAAACATTCGTATTAAAACTAGCATACGAAATGTCAATACTTTCACAATAAACTATGAATGGTATAAAAATAGCACATCCACAGTCAAACATATCACAAAACCTTCAATACAATATAGAAGTTTTGTATCATAATAAATCAACTTCAAATAATCTTAAAATCCATCAAAGGATGTTGACATAGATGAAATCAAAATTCTTTTTAAAGAAATATCTCCTTTTATTTTGAAATCATTTAAGATCAATATAAAATAAAACATTTTCTTTGAAAATATTCTTATAAGCTTGTAAGGAAAGCTTTGAAGATTTTATAACGGCGTAAAATAACCGCACTCGCCGTATAAGTTAAAAAAACATTCTTACCTCAATTCTGTCGAAAAGGTTAAAAAGGACATTGTTTTGAAAATGACGGAAAGATTCCTTTATAAACCTCTTATAAAAAGTCAAAAAAGGGTATAAATGACTTTAACCCATATTCTTGTAAATAGTAAATATGTTTTGAAATACATTTTTAAGAAACATGGATGTGGATGATAAAGAGATCCCAGTAGATTATTACATATAAACAACCTCGGATAATGAAGAGATTGTGAAATAACCCTTACCTTGTACTTTTCCTTGGTTGGGGTAGGTTAACCTCCTGTATAATGGTGAAATAATTGTTATTAAATTATACAAGAATCATATACATTAATATGATATCATATATGATCTTTTAACATTGCTTTATTAATAATATCTTAGTATTATCGTCGTTTCGGGTGATAATCGATTCGTTCTTCTTAAATGTTTGGTTACGTAAGACATGTTTTTAATGGATAGATTATATCTTATTCATAATCAGAATGATATTAACATTATTTTTAACCCTGAAATGAGAATAATACTTGAATGGATATGATGGAGAATGAATCTTATCGCGTTCGTGGAGACGGTAGTCCATACGTACGCACGAACGCTACTTCCATTTGATTTTCATTTTAAAAGAATCAAATCCAAATGATACATAGGTATATTACTATTCCAGTATAATATAATATTTTATATATGTTACTTAAGTTCATTAACACCATCCTTTATACGTTCCATGTGTGGTATGAACGAGTCATATCATTTTAAGGGGGCGGTAGTCCGCACTTCCTCAAATGAAATTATCGTATGTATATACAACATGAAACGAATAATGGTATGAAATAAAATGGAATTACAGAAGCTTATATATAAAATATATATCATTAATATCATATTTAATTACAGTGCCATCATAATTTCCACCATGAGAGGTGGTAAGATGTATTTGAACAATCATCGTTTCGTGAGGCGTTAGTTTGCCATCCACAGAAACATTATGTTCATCATCCATTAGATGGAGTTGTGTGTATGTGTAGTTTGAATCCTTCTTATAACAATATCCTAGTATATTGTGGATACTGGTGTTGTTACAAAAGAAAGGAAATAAAAAGAGTTTGGGGGTTGGAGAAGCAAAATAAATGAAAATAATTTAAGAGAAATCGTTACCTTTAATCTAGGTAACTCACTTTGGTTGGAACCAAAGGACTTCTTGAAATGCTTTCTGCCTAAGGGGAAGCTTCAAGGAGGAGGAGAGGGATGTGGGGAGCTTAGTTGGGCAGAGTTTGGACGAGCCAAGTGGCTTGAGAGGTGTGAGGAAAAGAGAAGGAGGAGTGCTCTTTTATAAGAGGGGTGAGGGGCACCTTTGGAAAAGCTAGAAATATTAATTTATAATAAATTCATATTCGGTTTACAAAGGCTCCAAAGTTGACTATTCAAAGGATGAGGTAGGGATTGGTCTAAAACAACTCATCCAATAGAATTTAGACAGGTTTGGGTACTTATAGTAACCTTATCTTTAAGTATTAACTCTAAGTTAATTAGTTTCACTTTTACAATGTCTCTTTGTATTTTTATATAATATGGTTAATAAACTTACTATATACATCCAAGCGACCCCCAAGTGGTCCATTAATGATTAACCTATCATAATATAAGTCTCTTGGCCGAACCTTAGATTTTTAGGAATTTAATATCAATTAATAATATAATATTTGTTTTAAGAACTCTTTTATGTCAATTTTGACACTATTCAATAGTTGATTTTTGTGAAACTCATAACAGATTTATTACTTCGAACAAAGTCCATTAAATCAATCCTAATATATCATATTAGCCTAGAAAATTAGTTTAATTCATTAAAAGTTTCATATTATATTTATTTGGGTATTTATAATATCAATTATTTTAATTTTTTACTATTATAGTAATTACTGCATCATCATTGTGTCATAAATAAAATAAATTATTTAATGTCTAAAAATTATAAATAAAATATAATTATGTAGTAAATCTTTTTATCTTTCTAATGAATATTTATAATCGAAAATCCAACAGGTATAACCCTATGTAAAAATTGTTCTTCTAAAAGATGTAAGCTTATGCCATTTTTATTTTTATTTTAGCTTTATTAATATAATGTGTCATTATCACTTACAAGTGGATCCATGGGGTCCCAAAATTGACACAAAGATGCCCATGGTCTACCATCTATCAACCAATAGGGTTAAGACACGTTTTTAGGGTAATTTAGTATTATTATAATATTATTGTTTTAACCCTTATTTACCGGATTTACCCTTAACCATGGTAAATAAAATATTTACCGCAGTAATTATTCAAAATGTCTAAAAATAAAAGTTACCTATTTACATAATTTGAACATCCTGATTCCAAATATGGAATCCATTTTCCTAAATTCAAAACATAGAAGTGTCAGAAATTAATTTAAAATTAATTCCCGCTGTCAAAACAAAAAGCGTGTTTTTAAGAGATAATAACTATCAAAAGATTGACACTTGTTTATGTTCGGTTTAATTGTAAAATTATGTCCAATGACCAACATTATATTAAATGGTAAAAATATATTCTAAATATACTTTAAAACCACTCAAATTCATAATTTATCACTATTACTTATTTTGATTAAAAAAGTTGTTTTTAATTAAAATTTAGTAATTTTCACTATTCATCAAAATATAAAAGTTATCCGAAAAGTACCAAAATTTCACCCTAGGATAATTTCGATATTCCGAATCCAAAAATGAAGTCCATTTTGAAATATAAAATATATATGATTTCAAAAAGTAGGTATTACTATTTACAACGGCTAGTTTAATTAGTTGTGGTGTGTGTTAGAACTCGAGGTTGCGTACAACACACGCTATCGCATTATTCGAATGGAAACGTACCGTAGAAGCTTGGGGTGTTACACTTGAGACCACTGAGGTTTCACACTGAGCCATATCCTCCGGAAGCATAGGATTGTATAGAGTCATTGGTGTATATATTCAGGTTTTTTCAGACACCGATGGATTAGATGGTGGCTTTGAAAGCTAGTCATTTCCATGGAGTGGCTAGATGATGGTGTATTTTGGTTAAATAGATGCCCGTGATATAGAACTCGCGTGGGATGACATCCAAAAGCTATTTTTTGAGGAGTAACACCCATCCTTATTATTATTTTTCCCAATTTTGGGAGCTTAAAGAGCTTTAGTAAAGAGGAATAAAGTTTTTAGAGTATGAGACTGAGTTCTCAAACCTTACTTGGTACTCTATGGAAATGATTTGTGATGGTTACTTATAATCATGGATGTTTTAGTGGGGTCTCCATAGAGAGATATGTGCTATCATAGAACCCTTGTGAATTCTTACCTATGTCGTGTTGCTGGATCAAGAACTAGTGGTAGAGAGATTTTTGTCAGTGAGACACTATTTTTCTAGTCTTGTAGTGGTCATGATAGAGATTATATGTCTGTCATGGCTAACATATGCTAGATAGCGGGGCCTCAATGTATTAGGAATTCCAAGGACCAAACTCAAGGACAGGGTTTGTGACATCGTAGAGCACCAAGGCTTCCCATGGAGGGTCGGTGTTTTGTTTGTCACAGGCCAGGTCACATGGAATGAGACTGCCCAACTAGACATGCTGAGATTTCCAGGAAGTTATTAAATGATCATCCATGTAAGAGAAGACACTATGATTAGGGATCTCTTATGCGGGTACAGGGTGCTCCCCTGGAAAGAAGTGCTAGCATAAGATCAGGTGGAGTCTTGATTGGTGTACCACAATATGAGGTCCTTGCAACACAAGGAAACCCACATTAGGCTAAATGAGATGGTGGCAGGGGCCACAGGGAGCTGCAAGCTATGGATGTTTATGGTCCTACAACGCATGACTTATAAGAGGTACACTCTGTGTTTTTTATACCATTTTTTAGTAGAACTTTTTATAAACTATATGAGGTACTCTTTTATCCTTACTTATTTCTTGAGATTTTACAAGGGTGACGTGGGGTGTTAGTGTTACCATGTGTCAGTGTTGTTCGATGTAGCTTTGAATGCATGAGGAAGAGAGGTTGTTCCACCATAAAGATATTTTTTTTTGTGATTCAAGAAAAGAAATGAGGGAGAGTTAGTGCCTCCCAAATCGAATAGTATTAATGTGTGTTGGATGAGTCCCTCTAACTTATGTGTTCATGGTAGGGTTGTGCAGTGTAGTTTTTGAGTAGGTCCTTGCATTACTAGTAGAGTATTTCTGCTTAATCATCTTGTGCTGGAAATGTCACTAGTGGGTATGATAGAGTGTCTAGTTTGGGGTTACTCTCCTTCTATGAGAGGCTAAGACACTGACTAAAAAATTATATTATTGTTTTCAAAAAAAATTTTGAGGAAACATGATAAACCATAATGTCCAACAACACCCATAGGCATCCAAAACAAAAAACTCAGAAAAAACTATAGGATCAGCTCCTCTCTATCAATTACACCATGAAGACAAGCTTCATATAAGCATAACCCTTTGGTGAGAAGTCTAATGCAGGAATGCACAGGCCCAAAACCAATGGAAAAGCTATACCTTCTCATGATTAATATCCAAAAGGCATGATTCGTTGAAGACTTTATGCTCTGATCCCCATCTGGAGAAGATCCAAGTAGCGTGCAGAGGAAGAAACATCAGACTTCTCAAAGAAACTGAACAGAGAGTTGAAATCAACACAGATACATCTCAAACATCAATCTATTCAAATAAACTGAGTAACTTCCAATTTAAACAAATTCATAAAAGAGAAACATAAGATTACCAGAATATAATTCCTTGAAAAAATTCTAGAATTTAACTAAACTTGAGTGTTGGATTCCTCCATCATCTTTCTTTCAACCTCGAAAGGGAGCTTGTCCCATGATTGTATATACTGCCCCATGCTTATCATCCATTTATTGAATCCCCCTACTAAAATGAGATCATGTTTTTCAATCCATGAATATTTCTCCTCATTGACAGTCACTCTGAGGGTCTTCCCCCTCGTCTTGGATGCCACATTTTTAGTTTTATTGAGAACCAATACCTTCTCACTCACTTACTCATCCAAACTCAGTAGAAATTACCATGAATGTTCGTCATAGTTCCCTGGCCTCAGGTGTCTCAAAGTCTTAGAGGTTTTTTTCTAGTATTTTATCTTTTTTAGAGAGTTTCACCAAGGTAGGAGGTAATGAGGACTAATCCTTTCTCCCCTTCCTCCTCCTAGAGATTTTGTTTCTACTCGGGCATGATGCTTTGTCCAATGAATTCCTGAGTTCACTCCCATTAGATTTCTTGCAGCAAACCCCATTTCCAACTTTCTCCCCTATAAAATCACAATCAAAACCCAAATAAACCACTGAGAGGCCTTTAAACATATTTATTTTCTTAACAGGAGTCAGATTCAAAAAATTTGAACCTCTGAAAAAAATAACCCCACCTCTATCTAGAACAGCCACATCTGTAGATGGTCCTTTCTTCCCCTTACGCACATCCACACTACCCGGTCCTGATTCCTCCACAAAATTGTTATACAAATCCACCTTCTCACCACCTTTTTTCCATTCCAAGACCCTATTACTATTGTTACTCTAAATTTCACATTGGTCTTTCCCATGATGAGCCCTTCCCTCACTCTACTGCATGTTGGAAGGACTTGTGAGATCCTGCTTCAGTCGATTCAACACATCAGATACCTTCAGATTGGGATGATGTGCAATTTATTTCTTCCTCAAGACAGAACCCATATCAACCTCATCAATGTGGTTCACTACCTCGTTGTTGAGATGTTTCTACACACTCGGCCACAACGGTAGAGGTTCCCAGCCTCTATATTCTCCAAACGATTTAACCCGTCCTGGTCCAACCTACCCACCAGTCTCAAAAGACTTTCCATAACCATTTTCCTCCATCCTTGGTAGACCCAGGATTCCTCGATAACCATCCTATGATTTGTTTCCTAATCCCTTGACCACCATAGATGAAGGCCCTTGATGACAGACCTCTGAAGAATGCTCAAGCGTCTACATGAAGAACAAAAGTCCGTCCAATTATCATAAACCACACACTGATATAACATGTAATCCTTTAAAATTGTGATCTAAAAAATTCAAAGTAGACTCTAGACACATCCAACACAACATAAACTCACGTATTCATTGGGTGGACAACCGACTCTATGCAGATATTCGAATGTAAATACATACTGATAAGATTACCAAGAATTCTGATAATAAAGGGGTTTTGAAATGGTAACTGAATATTAGGGAAGCTAACCCATATTACTACAGAAGGTGAGTCACATTTCATGTGGAACTCGAATGACCATCAAAACAAGAAAGACCAAATGCCATTGCAGCATCATGGGGGGCTCAACCAGTAACAAATGAAGACTTCCTCTGACGAAAATCGGATCAAAATATGGTGATTGTCAAGAAAAACCACTATAGACCTATCTTGAAGATACCAAGAGTCAACGATGAACCGGAATAAGGAGTCAACTGAAGGTGTTTTCCTCTTAAAAAATGCCACCATGTTGATATTCATAATCACAGATATTTCCATAAACTCTGATGTCGAAATCTATAGGTTCGGGAAACCATCGATGTGATTTGGAACTTTAGGTCATAGTGCTACCTTCGGGAATGAAGGTAGATGGTCAGGGTTCAATTAGGGAAGAATCATATAAGATACCTCCCCCACTGAGGGGGGAGGAATCAGCCCGTCCGCCTCCATCTTCATGGGGAGAGAGCGGCTCACTTATGGTTCCTGATATCCAGACTCACATGAGTGGAAAATACATACTAGGTATGCCCTGTGATTTTCATATCTATCCTCTTAAGGTTGGATGAGTTTACTCAATAGCCCTATTTATTGGTACCTTTGTGCACACAACTTAAACCTTGATATAATAGTTATCATGTACAGGTTAAGGTGATGGAGAACCCTTGAATAAGACTATGTGACTCACTATCTGGAGCTGACAGTAGAAGTATTCTCCTTGAGAATGTGGAGCCACTACTTCCTAGGAGAGGAATTTTTTCTTTACTCAAACCACTGGAGTCTCATGTACATCTTGAGTCAAGGATACATAAACCAGAGGTGGTGACACTGGTTGAACATCCAACTGGAATATGGTTTCGAGATAGTCTATACTCCGGGAAAGGGTAGCATTGTTTCATATTCTCTCAGTACGAAGTCATTTTCCTACCTATTCTGGGATGTGTTGATTGAGTTAGCTTCCCTACAGATGAACCTAGTGGAGAAAGAGGGTATAGATTTTCTTCAGTAAATGGTGTTTAATCCTTCGCTTCTTGAGTGTGTGAATGAGTCCTAGTTTTGAGACACTGAATGTGAAATCTTTCATGACTCATATATCCACACGTTTCATGACAGATGGATATTCTGAAAGAGGGAATCATGAGATGTCGTTTAGGGACAAATATTGCTTCCTATTGTGATGTTGGAGGAGGTGATGTGAGAATTCTACACTTCTCCCTTAGTTGTACACCCATGTGTGGGGAAGACGTATAATGATCTTTATCGATAGTTTTGGTAGTTAGGCATGAGATAAATCATAGACGAGTTCATCTCATGTTGCCTCACTTATCAGGGGGTGAAGGATGAGCACCGAGTTCTGGTGGGTTGTCCCAACCTATTGAAATCCATGAGTGTAATGGGATAGAATATCCCTGAATTTTATTATAGGGGTTCCACACAGAGTGAATGGACATGATTTCATCTGATTTATAGGAGACCGACTCAGGGGTTGTTTCACTCCCTTGCCTAGGGAGAAGAGTTTGGTGGAGATTTTGGGGTAGACTGAGCGTACTATCTACGTGTTGGAGGATATTTTGTGGGCTACTGTTTTTTTTTTCAGTTGGGGACATGAGTTACCTATGAGGTCCTTTAGGCCATTTGAGATTGTGATGAGGATTTGGGAGACAGTTTACCATTAGGCCATACCCCCATAGTTGGAACAGGTGCACAACATTTTTCACATGACACAACTGAGGATATGTGTTCATGTTTCCTTATAATGTTATCGATGAGAGCATACCTTATGAAAATGGGCCATCCCCTTGGTTCGTGTGTTGTGGCAGTACAAAATTGTGCAAGAGAGTTTCTAGGAGTAGGAGAGACAGGTGTGAGCTGAGTATCCTATGTTTTCTTCCCTGCTTTTTCTTTTCAGGGATGAAAATAATTAAAGAGGGAATGATGTAGAGACCTGGTTTTTTTCTTGTAAGACATTGGAATATTTCTACATATATTTCCACAGATAGGTGATGAGACGTCATCTGATTCTAATGCCTGGTGTGCCAAAAATAAATTTTATAAAAATATTATTTATTTTATAATATTCAAGTTGTTGAAACAATATATCTCTTAAATGGTATCTCAAATAAAAAATAGGATGGTACGGTTGAATATGAAGCATGGTGTTTACACTAGGAGGGACATATTTTTTTTTGTTAGGACCAACTGTAGAAAACACAATGAAGGACATAATTGTAATAAAATAATTGACTTAAATTATTTTATCTCTATTGTAGAATGAAATAACTTATGAACAGGGACTCGTAGTGTAAATAGGATACCACTGTTAAGTTCGTAAAGTGATGTTTTACCAAAGCATGATATAAAATGAGGGGGTTTGGGGGGTTCAGATCCCATGACCATTGGTGATCATTTTGTTGGCTTTCTATAATTATGTGTTTAAGAAAAATGATCAAGGTTTATCTCATTTATCTCAATGATGGAAGTGATCTGGCCATCTACTTTTGACAACGATTTGACATCCAACCATCATCATATGGTGACAAAAATGAAGATGCTAGTAGATCAAAGTGCAACGAACACAACGGTGTATCCAAAATCAAGGTAGGATTTATATTTTGGATTTTTCAGCTCTCTGATTGATATTTTTTTGGTCAAAAATCATTTTTGTTTGAATTCTCTGCTTTGGAAACCTTTTTTGTTAACAAAAATAACAACAGTCATCATATTATTCGATTTATGGAAACATGTGCTTCATATTCTTCATCCTTCTTCAATAAAAACTTTCAGTAAGACCCAAATGACATCCGATCAGGGACAGATTCAAAAATTTGAGAATCTCTCGATCCAAGGAGTCCTAATCAAATCTTAGAGTTGAGTTTCGGGCACCGATGGAGGTGTAATGATGAGCAGAATATCATCCAACTTTTCTTCACTTTGAAGATTCTTCGAGTAATGACTGTCATTGTGTGGCTAGGACGGTGGCACGGGGTAAGGGAAGTGGCCCGTAGTAAACCCTAATAGGGTAGAAAAAAATAAAAAAAATAAAAAAATTAAAAAAATAATAATATTATTAATATTAATTTTTTTAAACCCCTATAACTCCCGCTTGGGGAGTCTAATTGATATTCCATCAGTTGAGTCATGACATTATCTATGATATGGTCTTTTAAAGACTGTTTTGGATGTTTTTATTTGACCTGTGACCTAGTACCATGAAGCGCTTGTGTTTCAACAGATTTAATTAAATTATTAAAACATTGTCCTATAATAACTCCAACACAAAGCATCCAATTGATGAGATGTCTGCAGAAGTGCAACCCAGTTTTCAAGAAGATCATTTTGTGGCTGATTTTGGATGTATTTCTTGTGTTTCTAGACTAGGTCCATGAGTTCCAAAAAAATAATAATATATTATTATTATTAATACTTTGACCTGCCATAATTTCCACAAGTGACATCTGATTGATTCACCGTCGTAGGCTTTGTGACCCTAGGGTTGAGGCGGATGTTTCAAGACTGATTTCGAGAACTTAAACCAAATTTGAGGTGCAGGCCCCATGAGACCCATTTTGGGTTTCTACTGAAACGTGGATTTTTCACCGAGTGTATTCATTGGATGAATGAATAACCAGTCCTATGTGTTTTATAGAGAAGATCACAATGACGCGATCCATTTGATGTGTTCCAGGATTGAGGCATAGGCCCCATGTGGGTATACTCATGTGAAATAATGAAAAATGTAGTTTCTTCATTGGATATCTGATTTTGTCGAATGAATAGTTCACAATGTGCTACTTTTAGTGTGGATCAAAATGGTGTGAACCATTTGATTATCTAGGGACATATGATTAGGTGAGTCAGTAAAGCTACATGTTCTCTCTTTTGGACCGACGATGAGCATCCTGCAATCATCTACCTTTTGGTCAGATGTCCCATGTACTCTCAGAGTGTAGTGGCATACCCATAGGTATGAGTGCATAGTTTAGTACCATAGAATGGCTTGGTACACTTCTAGGTGGAGATAGATGTGTCGTGTACCACTTTATGAATCATCTATCTCTCATATATCCTTTATTTGAACTCATAATTTGGCCTTTGAGTGGCCTATCCTAAGTGTTTTTTTCCTAGAACATGGTGGTTCTCTCCGTACTGGATTTCGAGATATGATGTGATATGTTCTTGATGTGAAGAATTTTACAGAAACATTCGATTATGATAGTGATCACGCATTTGAATATTTGTGATTTATAAGAGGAACCATCTAGTAGGGATGGCTAGTGTAGTTCCTCAAAACCTTCAGAGTGGAATCCCCATACTGGGTAGGGTGTGGCTTCTCGATGTCTTGGAGTGGAAACCCCCATCTGCATGGGTGTGGGTACTCTATGACTACACTGAGAGTGAAATTACTTATCAGAATAGGCATGGGTCCTATACTATTTACTTCTAGGTAGAATCAGACTGATTCACTAGGGTGTGGTTTTTCAATGAATAAGAGTTAAATCCACTATTTCATTAGGTTGTGGGCCATCTATTATGACTATTAGAGTGGAATCCCTCTAATGCATCAGGGTGTGGGTCCACTACGATGACTATTCAAGTATAATCCACCTGACGTATCAGGGTGTGGGTCTTATACAACGACTATTAGAGTGGAATACCCCTAACACTTAATGGTGTTGTTCCTCTACTTTGGTTTTACTCTTTCCAGTTATGGATTAGTGATGAGACATGATTTGAAAATACTTTGGACTCATGAGTAAGAGTGGATCTTTTCCCACCAGGACACGTCCTTGTGACGTGACCTAAAACTATGTAAGAAAGATAGAGACATCCAAAGTGGATTGTATCAAGGTTTTGTGATTGATCCCCTTTGACTTGAAAATTCAAGGCAACCATCTGGGATGCTGGGCATCGATGATGGATACTTATGGAACTATTGGTAACTCACTTTCTTGGGATAATTTTTCAGATGGAGATCCCCTTACTCTCTCATTTGGTCTCCTTGACTATGCATATGTATATATCCTATTACAGTACCCATTCCTTCTGTTTTGGTTAATATCCTTCCGGGAGCGATGGAGATGTGTGTGGTATGTCACATGCTTTCTCTTTCTATATTCAAATAATTAGGAGAGTCTATTCTCCTACTATAGGTATCAAAGATATGATAATAATTTTATATTATCATGTTGTTGATCTCCTTGTGTTTGTGATGTGTTTTATTTCACTATCTTGTTGGGTTGAGCTGCACTACTTTTTATATACCTTGTTCTATCTAATTCTCCTCTCTTTATTACATTTTTTACTACTTCCTTGAGCCTTCAGGGCATTCTTCTGAGTATTTTTATACTCACCCATTCATGGACATTTCCTTCACAATGGGTCCCCTTATAGAAGATGGATTGGTTGATCGTGACTTCATAGAAGCTTGGGGATATGGGGTTCTTGGACCATGTTCGGTGGTCATAGATTGGGATCCATGTGCGGGGCTCTCTCATTTGTTTTACTTTTCCACTTGTTGCTAGGTTGTGGAACTTTTCCAGTTGGGCATGTATTCTTCCTCTTTTTCTCTTCTAGTTTACTTTTATGTACTTGTACTATTTAAAGGATGATGAATATTTTTGGTTTATTTATAGTAGTGGTGTATCTTATTTTTCTTTCCATATTTACTTTTTCATTGATTTTGATATGTGTATGTATATAAGTTCTTGGAAAAGTCCTCCCCAGGTGGGTTTTTCCTTCTGTGCTTGAGTCTACTCCCTGGCCTATGGAGGCGGGCTTGGGGTAGTTCCGGCTCAACCCCAGAATGGGATGTGTTCTGAAAATTTTGGTGATTCGTATATTTTTCTTTATTTTTGTTTTTTCATTGAAATTGTTTTTATATACAAGAAAAAAATAATTTTATTATATTTTGGGCATGTGCCCAGTTCTGGGAATTCGTTTTTGATTACTGGATACAGTTTAAAATGTTTCTATTGTTTTGTATTTTATCTATTGTGGATTACTATAATAAATAGGGTATAGTATCCACTAATTTCTCATTAGACCATTGTTATATGTCATAAATCTCTATAGTGTCGGGAGCTTCACCTGAGGTCATTTACTAAAAAAGGTCGAGTCACCATTCATAGTGCCACCCAGGTTGGGGAGAAACTCTTCATTAATGATATTCCAATTGTATGGAGTTTGTTGATGTATTTATAGAAGAACTTCCTATTATGACATAGTGTAATAAAGTTGAGTTATGTAATAGAATTCATACATTGTGCTATACCTATTTCAAAAAGTTCAAATAGAATGGACTTAATTGAGTTTCCTAAATTAAAGAATAAAATACAAGGGAAAATTGACTATGAATTTGTTCAACTAAGTGTGTCACCATGGGTTGTACCTATTTTTCTTGTTAAACATAATGATGGACAAATGTTTCTTTGCGTAGATTATCATGAACACAAAAAAAACTATCGAAAAAGGTATCATCCAGCTCATTTCAATCATTGATTTATCAATTATGAGGATCTTAATACTTTTCAAAGATTGACCTTCATTCTGAACATCATCAATTGAGAGTTAAAAAGGAGGATATACCCAAGAAACCCATTTATACAAGGTATGGACATTATGAACTTATAGTAATTCAATTTGGACTTACCATTGCTCCATATATCATCAACTATTTATTTATCAAATTCATTATATATTTCCTTGATTAGTTTTTTGTAGTCTTTATAGATGTCATTATGTTATATTCAAAGAGAAATGAAGAGAATAATGATCAACTTAAAATTGTAATGATGTCCCTAAGGAAAGAGAATCTATATTAAAATTTTAAACAGTGTGAATTTTGGATTTAGACTGTTTCATTCTTGGGTAATATAATCTCAGGTGAGCATATTTCATTGGATCCTTTAAAGATATAGGTTATTGAATAATTTCATAGACCAACAATAATTAATAATATTTGTATTTTTCCTTGGTTGGGTTGATATTACAGATTTTTTATTATATATATTTCTTCAAAATATAACCCACTTACCATGATGACATGGAATGGGGGTTATGTTATTTTAGATAAATGAATGTGAAGAGAATTTCAGGGATTCAAATATAAGGTTGGTCAATGCACTTATTATCATGTTAACTTGTAGTGGAAAAGGGTTCGTGATCTATTGTGATATATCAATGAAGGTACTAGGATATGTCCTCATTATAAAATATATGGTGATATTATATTCCTCACTCTAAATGAAAATACATGAGAAAAATTACCTGACTCGTTATTTAGAATGGGAAATTATAATATTTGTGTTAAAGAAATAAAGATACTATATTTATATTTTAATGTGTGACATATATGTAGATACTAAAATTCTAATGTATATATTCATATAGAAAGAGTTGAATATGTTCTAAAGAAGATGGATAGAATTTATTAAATATTATATCTTCCTAATACATTTCCACCGTTGGAAGGTGAATAAGGTTGTTGATACTCTGAGTCGGAAAAACTATTCATGTTTATCCATGGTGGGGGTCAAAACTGATCCAATACATAAGGATTTATAGATAATTGAACACGAATCTTGAGGAACAGGGACAAATCGTATATTTCTTACATGAATTTTCAACCATTTATCTATGTGAGGGTTAGATAGGCACATAAGGATGATGTTGAATTATATGAGGAGGTCAAAAATATTCATGAGTTAAACCATGATTCTTATGGAAGGAAATTTTTCAATATTAGAGCATTTGTTTCATCAATACTAGTATTTATGAAGGAATTTTTAGATGAAGTTCACAGTTCATCATTCTCTATTCACATTGTAAGTATGTAGATTTATAGAGATATTAATGAATATTTCAAATGAAAAACATGAAAAGGTATATTATAGAGTATGTATCTCGAAACTAGGTATATCAATTTGTTAATTTGGAAGGATTGATGTATAATGGGATGTTACAACCATTACCCATACCAGAATGGAAATGGGAAAACATGACCATGTATTTCGTTGATGGACTACCAAAAAAATCTAGATTGAGTAATGTTTTTTGGGTTATAGTCGATCACTATAAAAAATCAACCCACTTCATTTACATCAATGAATGTTCTTATATTAATCAAAATTCCAAGATATACACTAATAAAGTGGTAATATTACATGGTCTACCATTTTCAATTGAATCTAATTAGGATTCATGAATTCCTGTGAAGTTTCAGATAAGTATTATGTAGGATATAGATACAATGTCGAGGTTCAATATTGCATACCAATACATGAAATATGGTTAGTCTCAGAGGAACATGCAAACACCATATGATATTTTAATATATTCTATATATTTAAAAGGTGGTTGGGATAAACACCTTTATATGGTCGATTTTTAACAACAATAGCTTTTAAATCAAGAATTAAGGTGTCTTCTTACGAATTCCTCTATGTCTAAAAGTAACAAACTCAAATTTAAATAGATGTTATTGGAGATAGAAAACTTTTGGGACTTGAGTTAGATGATGAGATTCCATGGAATATTATATCCATTCAGTAATATATAAGGGCGTCTCAAAGTTGAAAAAACGTTATTATGGCAATCATTAGCCAGATTCAGTGTTAAAAGTTAATGATATGGTATTACTATGTATATACACTTGGAAAAAGATTATTTGATTAAAAAATGGAAAATATATCCCTAGATATAATGGCCCCTTTATGATTCTTGATCACATCAGGATGAAAGTTTATCACTTGGATGGTTCACTAAATCTCAATCAAGATTATGATGTGTTCCATATATCTCTTTTGAAGAATTACATATGTGATTATTTACATGTACTAAACTTAGAGGTTGTACCACTGGGGTAAGATTACTCTTATATTGAACAACTGATGGTTATTATTGATCATTGATAGAAAGTGATATAAAACAATACCACTCACCTGGTCAAATTCAATGTATTATGGTGAAACCATAAATTAAATGAAGCTATGTGGGAACCTGAGGATGTGATGAGGTTAATATATCCTCAGTTTTTTATACTAGATTGATAGAATTTTGAAGGAAACATTATTATATGGGGGTATACTGTAACACCCCAATATTGCATGACATAGTTCTCTAGTGACCTTACTTTTTATTAAATGACTATTACATCATTTGGAAGATAAACTTTTTTATAATTATACATTCATGGATCGAAAGGCATAATATCTTGTGAACATTTGGAACAGACAACACTTAGATATAATAAAACATAATATCTATAAAAATAATTCTTCTTTATCCACATAAAATACCTCCCATTCTCCTTTGTACATGTAGTAACTTGAGGATATATATCAAAGAAATGGTTGGGCTAAAATCTTAGTAAGGGGAAGGATTACATAGTTGAAATAAGATACATTTATAAATAGTTCATGAGTAATCATAATTATTACAATCATGTAATAATAATGGGCTCATATTCATAAGAATAATGAATACATTTGATAATGACATGGATTTTTTGGATGCATTAAAACGAAATATCATGTCACGGTGCTCAAATACCACACATAGTTTTGAATAAATCTAGTATCATGTTCATGTGTAACATATGTGCATAAATAAAAACATCATAACTATAAATAATTATAGAATAATTTTCAGGAATAATAAGCATATTCTCATGAGATACATAACATTACCAAATTTATCAGAAGGATATATTATTCCAGGCCCACCAATCATATCTTAATATTCACATAATCATGCATGACATAGAAAACATATAAAAATCATAGTCATGAAATAACCCATGAAAATGTATGGTTTGGATAATAATTTAATATAGAACACTTTCATGAATAAATTTTTTGGTTCCAAAATGAAAAAGTGAAAAAATATTTGGTATAAACACCATCATTCATGAATGAAGAATAATTAACTCTAGAATAGCCAATATGTGTTTTGGAAATAAAATTCTTTATTTAAAATCATTGAATTTAGGTTAAAAGATAAAGTTAGAAACTTGTATACACATAAAAATAAAATTTCATAATATTTGATTAATATTTAAGTAAAATTAAAGGAATATCCATACTGAATAATTCCATGAAAGAGGGATAACTGAAAGAAAATGAGTAATGTCTGAGAATCCCCTTACCATAAATCTCATATTATTTCTTTTCTTTTCTGGTTTTTAATTATAAAATTGGGTTTATTAAAATATTCATAAAAAATTAATTATTCTTTTACCAATATTAATAAATTATAATAATTTTATTATATTTCACAATTTCTTTGGTTAAAGGGAAGTCATTTTGAACTCATGTTTTCCTTCAAAATTTCCCATTTTTTATTTCAATATTTTATTCAAGGTCATTTATACATAAGTTAAATAAAATAAAATATATTAAAATACATATATTTATACATTTATATATAATTAATAGTCTATAATAAAAATCCACAGGTTTTTTGATAATAAATTATTTGGAAACTTCCTCATTGGTGATTAACCGGCCATTAATAGGACATTGTCAAAGGTGTAAGAATGTGAAGTATGACAATTTAATATTTCATAAATATAATAATTACCTTAGGTTAAAATAATTAATTTAATGTTAACATACTCATTAATTATACTTATAATATTCAGGTTTTACTTGGTTTTAGGAAAAGGGAAATAGGATAAGAGAATGAGAGGGCGAATAGATGAGAACATGTCATCTTCTTAGTGTTGCTTCTTCACTACAACAATAAAATCCTTTGGTGATTGGGGTTGGATGGATCCAAAACATCCCTATGTATTTGAAGTGGAATAATATATAGGATTTTGAAATATATTTGGACTTTTAATGGTTTTAGGAGTGGTTTTCAAAGGAGAGGGAGCGGTGTTATTTAAACATGACGAGAGTGGTATTTTTAGAATAAAGTATTAAATTAAATATTGCATCAAAGGTAAAAAATGTAATATATAATTATTGAAAATAAAAATAATATATCAATATAATATAATAGTTTTATCAATTTAAACCCCTTAAAAATTTTCATTTACTTATTTTATTAAAATGAAATGTGGTAAAAAGAAAAATTGTTATTTTAAGGGAAACATTTATACTTTTGGACATGGAAAAATATTTTTAGGATTGGAAATTTTGTTTATTTTATTTTAATGAATCAATTAGGAAACTAAATATTTTATGATTGATTATAAATTTATAGAAATTATTAGTCCATTATTACATCCTAAACAATGTCGTTTATGATTCACTAGTTATGAAAAAACAATGTATGTTTACTATTCACATGGAAAATTAAATATTTCAGAAATTTACCAAAAAACCACCATTGGAAAATTTCAATGTGATGATTTTAAAAAATTAAATTCATTTTATTATAATAATTTTTTGTCATTGGATTTTTTATTTTTTTAATATAAAAATTATTAAATTAATGAAATACATTAAAATAAAGTTTATTAAAATTGTAAATATATATTCTGAGAGTTTTTAATCATGATATTTATTTAATGGTAATATAAATTTAATATTTACTTAAATTAATCATGTTAAATAATATTAGCAATAAATTTTAATATTTTTATGTCAAATTATTATCCTAATAGTTAGGTTAATATTCCCAATGGTCATGTTACTATTCCAAAGATCACATTACCTCTTATAAATACTACTTCATTATTTGATTTTTTACTCACCTCAAGTTATCACAAGGTTCTTAATTTCCATATTTTATAATTTTGGTTGGTTTACTAGTATTTTTTTCATTTATATTTTGTTTTTTGTGGGAGGGATGATTCTAGCTGATCGGGTGATCCAAATTTTCTTATTCTAGTTTTTCTATTTTCTATTTTTTGACCCCTTGAAATATTTGGAATTTTAAGGGGTTTAGTCATTGACTAATGTAACAATTTTCAATAATTAAATAATGTTTTATGGTTTCTCTATGTTTTAAAACTGTATATATTATAATATAATAGCCATTTATTTATGGAACAATTGTCATTTTAAAAGTCAGGGTCGTTACATTTTTTTCCTTTTATAAATGTCATCACTTAAATTTCAACTCATATTATCAGTTGAGAACAGATAAAGGTTCTTATAACTCAATGTTTCCTATGGTTCCCACATTTCCTATTCATACTTATGGTTCCACTAAAAAAACTTTGACATAGTGTATTTTCATTTTTCATAGAAATTTGTCTCTATGTTCTTTGATGTTCATCTCATACTCCTCACAAGATAGGTCATTCTTAAAATGTACCACCTCTACATCCAGTTTATTTGAGGTGTCAGGTATGTACTTATTTATGAGGGTTAAATATAACACATCAAAAACATGAGACATATATAGTGGAAGTACAAGATGATAGACCACTTCTATTTTGAAATCAAGGATGCCAAAGGGGCCAATGTACCATGGGATAAGCTTCCCTTTCTTTTCAAACCACATTAATATCTTCCATGGTGATATTAAATGGAATAATTTTGTCTCCAAATTCAAAATACAAGTCAATTTTATGGTTTTCATCACAACTCTTTTATTTACATTAGAATAGGTTTTACATGTTTTCTAATGGATTAAAAATTCCCTATCATCTCTTGCACAAGATTAGGCCTACATAGATTCCATCATGTAACTTCATTCCAATATGTTGTAGTTTAATTTAGCATCCCATACAATGTTTTATGAGGATCATTTTGAATACTTGAGTTTACATTTTTGTTTAATTTGAACTTAACTAATCGAATATTTTGATCTCATCATCCTTTAAATTACATTGAGAAATCTCTTAGAATATCCTAAATAGTTTCATTAGTCCTTTTATATTGGAAATTTGTTTGGTAGTGATATGAAATACTGAAATTCAATCCAGTATTCAAATCATGTAGAAGACTTATTCATAATTTTTTTGTAAACATTCAATCATGATCAGATATGATCCAAATTTGTACCTTATACAGCCTCAACATTTCCATTATGTATATCTTTTCTATTTTTTTTGGAAATAACTATTCTTCAATAGTGATTAAGTGGGAATTATTGGTGATTTGATCCACCGTAACACATTGCATTGTTTCCTCTAGATGTCTTTTGGATACCCGTAAAAAATTACATTGCAATGTTCTCCCCATTTTCACTTGGTTATAGGAAATAGTTCCATTATCCACATGGGAATATATCACTCTTCTATAATATTATAATATACCAAGAACATTGAGATATACTCAATAATCTCCTTCTTCATTTTTTCCACCATATGTTTTCTCTATGATCATAGTACATCATGGTGCATCCACGATGGATACAGAAAGATGATCTATGTAAATTATCTAATATTTCTTTCAATGTTTCAAGTGATTAAGGAACAAACATTATAGTTCCAATAGAATGAAACCATATTAATTGATTTGTAAATAATTGAAGCTTATATTCCTTTAATTTATACACAATTTGGTAATGATCCAAATTATCACTTTCCTTCTCTTTGACTTTCTCTTGGATATATTGTTGAGAAATAATTTGGGAAAGGTAGAATTTCTTTACATACATTATGATTTCTAGATATATCCATTAAATATTTATAATGATATGGTATTTATCTATCCACATCATGGATAGAGTACAATATTCTTTTCTTCTAAGAGCACCATCTTCCCTATTCACCTTTCTAGGATTTTTGTGAATAGAGAAATTATATTCCATAATTTTATCTAATCATATTTTTAAATCATTTTGTTCTTCTTATACGTGAATATATACTTTATACTTTTTTGATCAGTTTATATATATATCAAACTTCAATCTATATAGGCAGTTCCAAAAAATCATCAAGGTAAAGATCGAATCATTTAACTTTGAATCATACATTGGGTAGTTCTACACATGGATCATCATTTATCATGGGGTCTAGGCTAAAAACTTTTCATTCAACATAAAAAACCCAAATCCTTTATTCGAATAATCATTATATATCACAAAAACATCTCCACTTGTTGTTAGGGTGAGTAAAAGTGAAATAATTAACATGTTCTTGAGCTCCTTAAACCTTTCATCGCATTCTATTATCCCAATATACATTACCTATTTATGTGTTAAATTAGTTAGTCTACTAGTAAATCATGATAAATTTCTCAAAAATCATTAGTAGTACCCTAATAAGACAATAAAACTATGTATTTCCATGACGCATGAGGGGCTGTGACATTTCCAAATTGACTTTGTATTTAAAGGTTCAACAACATCCTTCATTTGTGATCATGTTCCCCTAATAATTTGAGTTTTTGTATACAATAATATCACTTGTCGGCATTAGAATACATTTTCCTTGTTATTAATCTCACAAGTACAATAATTAGTTACTCTTAATGTTATTTCTTTATCATAGAGAAAATGAGAAATTCATTAATAAAGAATACAAAAAATTTATCAAGGTAGAGTATATAACATTTTTCCATCAAGTCCATGAATATTTAACGGGAATTAGTAAGTCTAAAAAGAATTTATATGAACTCTTAATATCCATACCTTGTATAGAGGGCCATATTATGAATATACTCTTTAATTGTTTTCAGCTAATGATATCTAGAATGAAGATCAACCACTGTTAAATAATTTTCTCATTTTTATTGATAAATAAAACAATCTTTGAAAATTGTTACATTTTTATTTTTGTTGATCTTGTTGAGTACCCAATAATTTTTACCCAGACTAATTGATCCATCATTTTTCATTAAAAAATTATTGGTTCACCTTAAGATGATGCATTATGTCATATGAATTATTTGTCAAAATTACCATGCACTTTCTTCTTTAACTTATCCCGTTCGATAAGGTCCATCCAATAGGATCATTTGGATATTGGAGTGTTTCCTAGTATAATTTCAATTGATATATATACCTCAAGATCTGGGGGAAGTCTGAGTAACTCTTTGAGAACGAAATCAATGTATTCCATGATAATGTGAATTTCATCAAGGTTGACACCTTCCTTCAATTAAACCATTTGGTGAAGGTATGATTATTTACCTAGTATCTACAAACAAACTTTTGATGGATTTTCAAAATTATATTCATGATATTCTTTTCAGGTCTAGAGGAGCATGGGATAGTTTATCATATGAAAATAGATATAATTTTTTCAACAATTGATGTGTTCTCTATATAACGAGAGCCACCCATGCCAAGTACAGTTTCAAATTCCACAAAGAGATGGATTATGATTTTAATTGGAAGAATCTTCCCACATATTATAATAATATATGATTCTAACACATGGGATTCAATGATCACTTCACTAGGTGTTTTTACATATTTATTTACATCACGGTTTTGGGGAATTGATTCAATAGTTCTTTCAAACAGGTCTGATATAAATTAATTTGTAGAACTATAATCTAATATTTTTTTCATTCATGAGTGAATAAAATGTGTACCTTGTATGAATTCGTTTTTATTCACAACTTCAGTAGTAATGATGGCATAATAATTGACTTTCTACTTTTTATTGGGTGGGTTTTGATGTTGATTACCCTCAAGGACCTATTTTTTAGTGAACTAGCTTTTATAGTTCCCTTTCTCCCTACATTTAAGCTTTGAAACATGGTCATTACATTAGGAGGTTCCTTCTTGCCCCCCTCATTTTGGCTGGATTCATTGTGTCTCTTCAAAATTAATGATGATGGTGGCCTTCTCTCACATATTTTATGAATTTTCCCATCCCTTTCAGGTAAATCCAATGATGATTATTCCCACATTTTTTATATGTGGGAGGTTGAATCCTCTTTCCTCCTTTTTCATTGTTACAACCATCATAAAAATACATCCTTCTATTTTTGTCCTCATGTCTAGGGAACCAATTTCCAAAATCCATCTATAGTTTGAGATCACCTCAAACCACATCTTCATAACTCCTAATGTCACAGATTGATATCCCCTTATGAAGGTGTGGTTTTAATCTACTAAAGAATCTATCTATTTTTCAAACATTTTTGATAAAAAATTATGAGGCATTTCTTGAAATCATTGTGAATATTTACTCATAATCCATGATAGATTCAACATCCTTTTAATCTATCTCTTTTCTCTCCATATTTTTTCAAAGTGTCTGAGGGAAATACTTGTTATGAAATATTTACTTAATGTCTTCACATACCATCTCTTCTATTTCATATTTTATATTGGTATGATTTATCAATTCACGCCATTGACTATCTTCTCTATATAAAAGATATACATTTAGATTCACCTTCTCCTTTTAAGAATTGTAGAGTACATAAAAAAATATTCTCCATTGAGTTAACCCAATTTAGCATGAAAAGTGGATTCGAATATCCAAGAAACATCAATAGTCATTTACGCATAATAGAATCAATGTCTAGTTGATCCTTCTTGGGTGAATTTGTATGTTTGTAATTTTTTAGGTAATTGCTCATATCCTAAGACAGTTGGGGTAGAATTACCATATTTTTTTTGAAATCCACCTTTGAAGGAACAAGGGATGTCGTTTATAAAATCATTAGATTGTCCCTCACACAAGTTTTTGGCTGAGTTTAACTTTATCCATACCATTTTTTGAAATTGAAATGTTTTGAACAAAATGTATTTAGAAAAAGCATGAACAAGTATTTTATTTTGATTTGAAAATTAATTCAATAATTTTATCTTATGGGATACCTTTGTTTAGACTTATTCTAAATAAAAGATTCTAGGATGTTTACCTATACTTGGACATATCCTATGGTTTTCACCAATGTTATCTAGCCCTAATTCCAAAATTAACTAACTCATTCATATAATACCAACTATAGAGACCTGAATTTTTTATATATTTCTTTTACATCTTTTTAATGATAAATAACCTAATATGTCTACATTAAGGAATTCAAAGGTTTAGTATCTTGGTAAAATTAGGGACCTACGAAACTTATCCATAATAAAACATAATCCTTTTTAAAATACTTATTATTTATCCACTAAAATGAAAACACATTCTCCATATTATCCATAGTCACCTGAGGATACACATCAAAGAATGGGGTTATCTTAAAGCCATGTAATTGGGGAGGATAATGTAACATAAATATGTGACATCAATCAATAGTACATGGGTGAGAATAATCATTGTAATCATGTAATATGAAAGTGATATTTTTTCTGATGCTTTCATCAGGGTGTGTATTCATATGTTATTCAGAGGAGGACGCATAGCTATTTCCCCACATTACCGATTTCCAAAGGCGGGCGACATATGTCGCTTATTCAGGGACTTTTTCTCCTTGATCGAAATGGGATGATGGGATGTAGGTTCCTTCTTCCATGGGTCCCTCCACAGAATGCGTTACCTTGTCTGGGTCTCCCTTAAGGATTTGAGTCGTGGTTCATTAATCTCATTCCTGGTGCCATATCTTTGTGGATTCCGGCTAATTACACTACTTATGTAAGGACATTCCATGGGGTCTTGACATGTTAACAACCTTCAATCGGAGTAGATGACAACATCAGGCTTGTCAGTGCATCTATGGATGTGTGGACATTGGAGAACATGTATTATTACCCATAATATGGAATCTCATGGGCGTTTAACCTAAGGCATACCATGTCAGTTATGGGGTATCTTATGCAAGAGGCATGTCTCTGAGGTTTTCCTTAGCTACCCATGTTTAACAAGTGGTATGTTGTGAGTTTAATGTCTTGTGGAGATGTTTATTCCAAAGGGGTGTCTTCTGAGAATTTCCCCAGACATTAAATGTTTAACAAGAGGTAGGCTGCAAGTTTAACATATTTCATTAATGGTATAAGAGTGATCAGAACATCCCATGGATGTGGATCAGATTGGTACATCCCCAGGAGGGAACACCTGGAAGGTTTACCATATGGATCGATCAAAATGACCAATGAAGATGGATCCTAGGTGATGTGTCCCAAACAGGAATCAATGATGTCACACCAAAAGGCTGATCTGGACACCACTGAGAGAAGACCAGGGAGATTTAACCCTAGAATGGGGGACACCAAGGTTTACCGTTGGTTGGGATTGAATGTCATGGATGTTTCCTATGTACAATGTGTAGGCGAGAGGGATCAAAACCCATGTAGTTTAGAGGGGTGATGAATTAGGGTGTACACAAAGGATAGAGACCCGATGAAATGCTAGGGATTATGTGTTGTTAGGAGCTCAGGGTTGGTTTTACACTCTAGGGGAAGACCAAAGGTGTGGGTCCCAACAATGAGTACTATAATGACTTACCGTCGAATGCATACTACAATATATTACCACTAGTTGGGTGCAATGGCTTACCGCTGACTAGGGTTCCAATGACTAACCAATGGTTGGGAATCACAATGGCTTACCATCGAATGGGGTTGACAATGGCTTACCGCTGAATGGGTTTTAAAACAGCTTACCGCTAAATGGGGTTGACAATGGCTTATGACTGAATGAGGTTCACAATGGATTACCGCTGAATGGGGTTGACAACAGCTTACCATTGATTGGGATGGAACCTCAGGAAGGATTCTTACATACCCTTCCAAGGAGATAGAGATCAAACACATGTTGTTTGAAAGTATAAAATTTAGTGTCATTATGGATGAAGAGGGGGCTACATTTTAACATCATGTGGGACAAGGATTGACCGACGTGAAGTGGTCAGGACAGATGGGTGTTGGGCGTAGGCTTCCTATGTACCCTTCCTCGGAGACAAGATCAAAGTCTATGTAGTTTAGGATGGTTTGGTGAACCAACTTGAAGGGATCAGGACTAGCAGGTGTTGTGCGTGAACCTCAGGGAGGCTTCTTACATACCTTGAATTGGAAAGAATCAATGTCCACATAGTTCAGGATGGTTTGGTGAACCGACGTGAAGGGGTCATGACCAATAGTTTTTGGGATTAAACCTCAAGGAGGCTTCCTACGTACCTTACCTTATCATAGATCAAATTCCACATAGTTTGGGGTGGTTGGTGAACCGACGTGAAGGGGTTGGGGATAATAGGTGTTGGTCATGAACCACAATAAGGCTTCTTATGTACCTTGCCTTGGCATGGATCAAAGTCTATGTAGTTCAGGGTGGTTGTTAAACCGACGTGAAGGGGGTCGGAACCAATAGGTGTTGGGATTTAACCTCAGGGAGGCTTCTTACATACCTTTCTTTGGCAAGGATCAATGTCCACGTAGTGTGGGAGAGGTGTTGGTGAACCGACATGAAGGAATTTAGAACCAATAGGAGTTGGGATTGAACCTCAAGGAGGCTTCCTATGTAACTTGACTTGGAAAGGATCAATGTCCCTGTAGTTCATAAGAGGTGTTGGGATTGAACCTCTGAAAGGCTTCCTACGTACCTTGCCATGGCAAGGATAAAATTCCACGTAGTTTAATATGGGTTTGGGGCTTACACTCTAAGGTGGCTCATAGAGGATTCCATGGTTGACACTTACTCTAAGATCAAATGAGTCATGCTAGGTTTTAGAAACAAGAGGAAACAACAAACCTGACAATTATGGTAGAAAGATGCATCCATGATGTGTGGTGAATGGGGAATACGCATGTACGCTTCATGAGCGCTGCTATGGAGTGGAAATGGTGGTTGGGGCTTATGCATGGACGCTGCCCAAGTGCCGCTATGGAGTGGAAACGGTTGATGGTGGGGCTTACACATGGACTCTTCCTAGGTGCCGCTAAATAACGGTAATGGTGGATGGTGGGTCTTACGCATGGAGGTTGCTCGGGTGTTACTAAGGAGTGGCAACAATGGATGGGGCTTATGGATGAAATCTGACCAAGTACTGCTAATGAGCGGATATGTTGGATGGAGCTTATGCATGGAAGCTACCCAGGTGCTTCTAAGGAGTGGTAACAAAGGATGGGGCTTACGCATGGAAGTTTCTTAGGTGCTGCTAAGGAGAAGAAACTATGGATGGTAGGGCTAACACATGGTTTCTACCCAGGTGTTGCTATTTTGCGGCAATGGTGGATGGTGGGGCTTATGCATGGATACTTCCTGGGTGTCGCTAAGGAGTGGAAATAGTGGATGCACCTTATACAGGGAAGCTTCCAGGGTGCCACTAAGGAGTGGAAATGATGGAGGGTGGGGCTTACGCATGGATGCTGCCTAAGTGCTGCTAAGGAGAAGCAACAGTGGATGGTGAGGCTTACGCATGGATATTGCCCTAGTGCTGCTAAGGAGTGGCAACAGTGGATGTGGCTTATGCATTCAAGCCTCCCGGGTGCCACTAAAGAGCGGAAACGATGGATGGGGCTTATGCATGGAACTTCCCTGGTGCCGCTAAGGAGTGGAAATGATGGATGAGGCTTACGCATGGAAGCTACCCCTGGGCCACTAAGGAGCAGAAACGTTGGATGGGACTTATGCATGGAAGCTTCCTGTAATGTCTTTCTCATGTTTACCCATGAGGGTATCCCAAATCACTGGTGGGTTGAGCCATATAATTGGGGCCAACACCTATGTGCAAGTGCAAAAGCGGGATAACTCCAAAGGTGTTGGAATCAGTCCGAACAAAGGGAGATGAAAAGTGTGAATCACATGCCCGACATTTGGAACATGGTGAGGGTGGCGTGATGATGGAGGATAACTGTTGACCTGTTTGAAACATAGAATCCATATCGCATTATCCTAAAATGGGGACAAACAAATGGTGGTCGACTATTGACATTGTTTGAAACACAAGACCAGACTTGAAGTGTCATCCAAAGCCTTCCAAGGCAAGGCCCAGAACGGTAGGTGAGTCGATATGGAATGGGACCAAGACATTAAGGGGTCCCTTTAGATATGAAAGTTGATGAAGATACGAATTTAAGACACACGAAGCATGAGGTGGATTGGTGGAATACTCGAATTGATTCCAATGCCTAGGATATTATGCGACTATAATCATGGAATGAGGTATATTATGCTTGGAGCCTAAGGAATCACTTGTTTGGAGAAAGAGGAATCCTTTTATTGAATGATAATTCATGATAGAATTTAAAATAATTTAGTGAGGACTATTGGAATCTTATGTTAGGCGCATAAGGAATATCTTGTTTGAAGCAAGAGGCATCCTATGTTTGGAACACAGGGTATACTAAAGTTTATAGTCATGTAAAAAGGATTGATGGCATCTTATGATTGGCGCATAAGGCAACTCTTATTTGGAACAAGAATAATCCTATGTTTGGAACATAGGGAGTACTACATTGTAAATTCATATAGATAGGATGATTGGCATCTTATGCTTGGTGCATAAGACATCTCTTGTTTGGTGCAAGAGGCATCCTATGTTTGGTACATTGGGTATACTATAGTTTATAGTCATATATATATGACTATTGGCATATTATTCTTGATGCATAAGGCATATTTAATTTGGATAAAGGGGAATCTTATGTTTGGTATATAGGGTATAATACAATTAATAGTCATATAGAGAGGACTATTGGCATCTTATGGTTGGCTCATAAGGCATCTGTTATTTAGAACAAGAGGAATCCTATGTTTGGAACATAGGGAGTATACAGTTTAAATTCATATAGATAGCACTATTAGGCATAATGCACCTAGAAATGTATGGTTTTGGGACTTACATAAGAGCAGACCTTTCTGGTTCAACTTGATATAGAATTTAGGTTATGGGGTTTGGAGGAGTTTCTTGAGGAATTTTTTGACTCAAGGTGCTTAATGAATTGGAGGTGAGAATCTCAACTGACAGAATGTCAAAGGGACTAAGAGGAATATGTTGAATTAAGGTATTTCACAGCTTTTAGAGGAGTATCTTGAATCATGGTATTCCATAGGTGGAATATGGATACATATAAGGGTGTAATGGAATATTCCGACACCCCGACCTGAAACGTTCGTGGTGAGACTCTCCATTTTTTATACGGGTCAGTGACAGAAGTGAAGGGACTGGCCAAGAGGGTCAAGACCGCATCCCGACACTGAGCTCGAGTGGGGGTGCGGGGGCGCAACCCTTTGGTATGGACTGGTGGGTGCGAAGGTAAAATCTTCGCAAAGGATAGGGTTTCACGAAGTAGCTTCACGGAGGAAAGGTGTTGGGGGAGAATGGTGTCTCATGAAGAAACCTCGTGAAGGAAAGGTGCTCACGGAGCATGGCCTCGCGAAGAATAAGCTCTCGTGAAGAAAAGGGTCTCGCAAAGAAAAGGGTCTCGTAGAGAAAAGGTACTCGAATAACATGGCCTCGCGAAGCGTAGGATCTCGTGGAGTAAAGGGTCTCACAGAGCAAAGGGTCTCGTGAAGCAAATGTGCTTGTGGAGTATAGCCTCATGGATCATAGGATATCATGAGGAAATGGGTCTCGTGAAGCATGGGGTCTCGCAGATCCAAGGGCCGTGCAGAGCCATGAGAAACCTGAAAGAGATCCCTACTTCGCAAAGGTTGGATCCCTTTACGATGGGCATCACATCGCGGTACTCGGGAGCTCTATGGAATGGAAGATAGGCCACCCAATGGGTGGCGTAACTGTGCTTATAAGGGGTGACCCGAATATTTATAGGAGATGGAGGTCGGCGGAGCATGCCGTAGAGCAAAAATGTGTGCTATGAAGATAAAATCATGTCGCGAGGAAAATCGAGCTCCGCAACCAGAGGTAGTTCTCTCAAGTTTCTCATAAACACAGAATCGGGCGTCATCGATTTTCATGGTGCTCGCGAAGGCTCCAGTCAAGTTCCGTCAACTTCTTCTTAACTACGAAGTCTACCGTCATCGACCGTTGTTACGCTCGCAAAGGCTCCAGTCATGTTCATATGCTCCGCAATCGGAGAGGGAGGTTTTCAAATGGGCTTTGCGAACCATTTTTCTAGACCCACATCAAATGTCCATAACTCCTAATCTGTAACTCCATTCAGGCTCTACGACTAGTCAAATAGAGGCTTGAGAAATGGGCTATGATATTGGATCATGTATAGAAGATGAAATAATTTGGGGGCATGTTTTCCAGTGCCAATAGATATTCATCATAAGTATGAGGGGACATTTGAAAAATGCATGGAATGCAGCGATTCTTAAAAATTAAACATCATGGAATAGTGTTTAAATACCTCACATAGTTGAAAACAAAGATAATATAATGTTCACACACAACATATGTACATAAATCACAACATCATCATTATGATAAAATCTAGCATCTTGTTCACAAATAATCTGAAAAATCTTATGTGATAAATCACAATACCCAATTCATTGGTAGGATATATAATTATTGGAATACTCATCACATTATAATATGCATATAATCATGCAGGGAATATATAAAACATATAATAATAATTATCATGAACTAACCCATGGAAGGGAATGGGTTTTATAGGGACTTAATATAGCATACATTCATGAATAAACTGTGGGGTACCCTAATGAATAAGTGAAAAAATATTTTCTATAAACATCACCAATCTTGAGTAAAAAAGTAATATCTCAAGTGGAGTTAACAATGTTTTTTTGCATGAAAAATATTTTTTGAAAATATTTTTATTTGGATCATTAAACTCCCAATGGAAACATGTATACCCATTAAAAGAAAAGGGATGAATTTTGAAATTATTTTTAAGGAACACTAGAGTAATATCTATACCAAATATTCCATGAAATAGGGATAAAAAAAGAAAAGAAGGTGGGTTTTAGAATCCCCTTACCTTAAATCCCATAATATTTCATCACATTTCTACCACCTAGATTTTTTTAGAAGGTTGGGGTCGAAGCCTCAATTTATTATTTAAAGCAAAGACCTCTTTAGACTAGGTAGAGGGTGACCCATTACAAATCCTGAAGGCCCAAGGACAAGTGGCATAAATACAAGGCTTGAAAGCCCATTTTTGGCCCAAAGAACCCCTTAGTGAATAGTACTTCTATAGTACCCACGCTGCTACAGTACTTGTTATAGTACAACCACCACTACAGTACCTACTACAGTCCCTCCGCCGCAACAGTGCAGCTGCTGCAACAGTTTCTTCGCTGCTGCAATACTACTACAGTGCCCTGGTACAGTACTGCTATAGTACCTCAAAAATTGACCCCTGCCCAGATTTGATCCGGGGGTATTTGTTAAAATTTTTTATTTCTTTTTTTAATGGGAGAAAAATTTTCAAATAATGATTTCCCTTAAAATTTACCATTTTTCTTCGATTTCAATATTTTGTTCAACATAATTTATTCATAAATAGAATTAATTAATCAATATTAATATATATATATATATATCATAAATAATTTATTATAAGAATCTATAGGGTTGGTTAGAATAAAATAATTTGAAACATCCTCATTGAAGGTTAACTGACCATTAATGGGACATTGTCAAAGGAGTGGGAATGTTAAGTTTGAAATTTTAATATGTCTTTAATATAATTATTGTATTGGGTTAATATACATTATTTAATATTAACATAATCCTAAGTTAACCTTATAATATTGGTTCATGAAAGGGGTTGAGGAAAATAAAAAAGGAGAAGATGATGAAGGGTAGAATTTATGAGAACATAACCTCTTCTCGATGTTATTTTTTCACTACAACAATAAAATCCTTTGATGATTGGAGTTGGATAAATCCAAAATGTCCCCAGGTATTATAATATTCTTAAGTGAGAGGATTTGGAAAGAAATTTTTCTTTTTAATGTGAGTGAGAAGTGGTTTTACAATGGGAGGGAGAGGGGATATATCTACTTGAGGAGAGGGTATTTTTAGCATAAAATATTAAATAAAATACTACATCAAAGGTAAAACTTATAATAGTGAGTTCTAGATAATATAAATCATATATAAATTTAATTTAATGTTTTTAGGACCTTAAAAACCATTATAATTATAATTAAATTAGTTTACCAAAATTTTAATATGGGAAAAAATTATATTTTAGGGACCTCTATTGACATTAGGATTTAGAAAATTCCTTTTGGATTTATAAATTAATGTAATTGTATTTTAATGAATAATTTATCAAGTTAAATATATTTTATTCTATAATTATGTTTTTGAAATTACTATGTAATTATTAAATCCTTAATGATGTAATTTATGATACAAAGGTTAGAAAAAAGCTGTATTATCATAATTCAGCCAAAAAATGAAGTATTTCATAACATTTCAAAAAAAAATATCGTCAAAAAAACATAAACATCTTGATTTAGGAAAAAAATTATTTAAATTGAATAATTTTCTAAAATATGTATTTTTTAATTTTGATATAAAAATAATGATCTTGCGAAAATCATAAAAATACCATTTATGAAAAATGTGCCTATATTTTCATTGATTTTTTTACACAAATATATTTATTTTTTGTAGTATAAAATTTATATTTACTTAAATAACTCAAGATAAAAAAATTTATTATTACATTTTAGTATTTTGAGGTAAAACCACTATTCCAACAGTCATGTTACAATTTCCAAGGGCCATGTTACTATTTCCAATGGTTAGGTTTCTATTCTAATAGTCACATTATATCTAATGAATAATACATTATTCATTCATTCTTTATTCCATCAATTTATGTAAAGGTTATACATTTACATTTCTTATAACATTTATTGGTTTAATAATATTTTATTTTATTTCTATTGTATTGTTCATAGGATGGATGATTCTAGCTGATCAGGGTGATCAAAATTTTTCCATTGTAGTTTCTTTATTTTCTATTTTCCCCTTATTATATTTCAATTTTAATGGGTTTATTCATTCACTAATGTAACAATTTCCATTAATTAATTAATATTTTTCGGTTTCACTATGTGTTATATATATATAATTTAATATGACACAAATTTATTTAGGAAACAATTTTCATTTTAAAAGTCTGGGTTGTTTCAAGTTATTTATAAATAAATTTTATTTCATAGAAAGTTTTCTTTAAATGTAACACCAAGATTAAATTAATCAGGATATACTATGAAAATATTATAGTTTATGTTATAATTATCCCCTTGTTGTTGGATTTATGGGTATGAGTAGTTATAAATAAATTATATAAAAAATATAACATTTAATTATGTATAAAATAAATTCATTGGTTCGAAAATAAAATAAAAGTGCTTGATGTTAAATTGTGTCATTTTAATGAGAAATAGTTTTTGTGTTTCGTTATTATAAAATATATTTCTTCCATTTTAAAAATTTTAGTTGATAAAATCTTTATCACATTATAAATCATAATATAATAAATAATATTAGTGGGAAGTTTTGTGATTTTCATGGAAAACATTATTTTCTGTAAATAATAAAAAATTATGATTTTTGAATAGCTACATTTACTATTCATTTTAAAAGTCCCATAATTATTTTAATTTTATCTCAAAGTAACATAGTTCTTTATTAATTACAAATAATTTAATTAATTACCTTTTAATCCTCGATATACATATTTTTTTTATATGTTAATTTTTGGGATTAAAACCTCATTTTCCCAAAAAAATGTTTTTCAATACTTATAACAAATTTAAATTAAAATTGATGCCTATAAATTCACGGAATTAAATCATGAAAAATATATCCCTTATTTGTAATTATTATTCTCAAATTTGGTGAATAGTTCTATTTTATTTTATGTCATTATAAATAGTAACTTTGGTAAATATTGTTCACCACAATATGGGAAAAGTAAATAAAAAAGGTTAGAGCTTTGGGATAAGGATTTAAAATTTTATTAACACCTATCTTCATCATATTTAATTATTTTATGTTGATATTTCTCATCAAATATTCAAAATTATGTCCAATTAGTTCCATTTTTCATTGATTGTGGCTTTTATAATATTTAAAAAAAAGTATATATAAAAAATGCCACTCTCTTGACATTAATATAACTAATATTTTTTCATAAAGATAAGATATGTCATGTTCAATTTTAAATATTTATCTTAAATATTACGGAATTTTTATATCATGGTAATTTATTTTTAATTTTTTTTCATTGAAAAACTACCATAAATTATTACTTAAAATAGACACATTATTTAATCGAATAATAGAAAAATAAAATATATGGCATTAAAAAAAACTAAAAGTCATGAAATATGGTAGAATGATCATGTATGAATAATTTTCTAGATAAATATAACAAAATATTGTTGTCTTAAATATTCTAATTTAACTAATATCATGATGATATTAAAGTCAAATTAAATGTATAGGACAAAAATGATATTAATAATATTTAATAATAAATAATAATTTTTTAATTTTTTTAAAATTCCTAAAATTACAATATAATACCAAGTGAAATTTATATTAGTGAGAATATCAACCATGGTACACTTATTTTTCACTTTCCTTTTATAGTAATATTCATGACCCTCAAATTATAAAAATCATTTATATTGTAGTAATTATCAAAAGGATTAATATAAGTTTAAGCAAAGAGATAACGGTGAAAATATTACTTGGAATTTTATAAATTTTATTGTATTAGATGATTTATATTCATCCTCATCCTAAATTTTAAATATATAAATTTGTTTTCACTTATCTATGAAAATTAATTTATATTAATTTAATACTTTATGTAATAGTTAGAGTGCCCCTACCCTCACTTATAAAAGTGGACATCTTATCCTCACTTTATCACACCTTTGGACCCCTATATATAATAAAAAATATTCCATAATACCTTAATATGTTCCTTAAAATTTTATGATAGCTTCTGGTCTTTCCAAAAGATCATTTATTCATTGCATAAGGTGTAAGCCAAATGGGGTTTCTCAACAAAGAGGTATAAATCTTAACTGAGTACATTCTATTTTATTTATTATTCCACATCCTCTAAAATTTATGGTATAAATTATAAATAATGACTTCAATAACTCAAATATATCTAATTTTTTTTATAATGTTGTAACACCAATCATTGACCTTCCTTCCATCATGCGTACATGTGGACTATCACCACCATAAGGGGATGTGTTTTTTTTCATCACCACTTCCCATTGATGGTTATGAATATTTAATTACTAAATGTATATGATATATGTGATATTATTATGGTTATCTAATGGTTAATTATTGTTCAACATTATTTTATTCTATTCACTGAAAAGTTGAAACATCACCCATTGGTACGTACATACTACTATCTCCATAAAGCCATGTAATTCGTATTTCATTGATTATTTATAATAATAGTTATAATAGTTTATAAAATTGTTAATTATGAAACTCTGGAAATGATTAAAATTTTATATAATATGGATCCATGTTAAATATACAAGCACCAAGACTTCCAAATTTAAATTGGGATGAACAACAAAGCAGTTATCACAAGGAATAGTGATTTTAATAAAGAATTGTTAATACGCGAGTGTTAAGATGGTATAATTCAGTCATATAATGTATAATATATATGACCATGGTTTTGGAATACATTTATAATAAATCTATATTTACTATACAATAGGTTAGAACACGTACAAAAATAATAATAATTTAGGTAAGGGAATAAAGCCTATATCCAATTTTAATCAGGATTGTTTATGCTTGAATTTCCATTGAGTAAATTATATGATCCTTCTCTGATAAATTAATTTAAATTTTTTATAACTTTTTTGTTTCTGTTATTTATATTTTTCATTATTATTTGACTCTCTTTGTAACATAAATTTTTTTTGGAAATGTTTTTAACAGAAGTTGGCCTCATTTCTTCTCTTTGGCTGGAAAATATTTTTCATATATATACATGCTTTCTAAAACATTATAAATAGTGTTTTTTACTATTATATAAAAAATTTTGAAATTCATTTTTACCCATGATTGAAATTATATAATTTTTTCAAATGGAGTAATTTTTTTTTGAAAAAGGCACTTTTTCAGTTTTACTAAAAATATGAATGAAATATTTGTTTTGACATATAGGTCATGAACGGAATTTAACACCCTTGTGACTAGTAAATTTTCTAAACATTAATTTACAATATCCATGAATAATTTCAAGGAAAAAAAATTCCTTAATATTATAGAAATAAATAAATTTTAAATAAGAGATTCCAAAATGAAAATGTTATTCTCCTCAAGAATCATTTTTGTGATGTTTTAATCGAATTTTCATCAATGATAATATCCTTTGATGTAAATTAATCTTTACTGGGGATATAACAAAATTATACAATACTTATTATTTATATATATGATTTATGATTATGATTATGATATTTTTATGTAACTCGTTTTCTCATGGGTTACACTATGATGTATTGATGAAATGTTGATAAAACTCATTTTCTTTACATGGGGTTGGATATAATGATATGATGAATGTTTTAGAATGATATGGAACACATATGTATGAATTAGGATTATGTGATGGGTGGTACCCAAATTATATACCCCTCCAATAAAAAGGGTACATATTTATATCTCATGATATAATTATCGGAAAAGAGTTGATTTACTCTATCCACTGTGGGAAATATGTAGGGATTCCTGGTCCACTATAAGAAACATGTAGTGATTCTTGAGCCGTTATGATATGGTAAACATATATTTATGCCTAATACACTATGATTTTATGGTATTGGTAGTTAAAACTGATATATAGAATCCTTTCTATCTAGATGATTGCAATATAATTTTAAGACATGTTTTTATGTTTATGACTTTGACATATAGTTCATGATTGATTAATAATGTTTTATGACTCTCATGATTAATATCATTTAAATACTGAATATTTATATCAAGAATTATTATTATGATCTATTTTAAATTCGTAATGACCATTATATGTTATGATCACAATTTCATACCGTTATGCTTATCTTGTGCTTGAAAAGGATCATCGATTGAAACCACTCTTACTTACCCTTACCTAGCATATATGCTCCCCCTTTTTAATTATTACATTCCCCTAGTTAGGGAGAATATTTTTATCTAGGGTATTTTAATAGGGGTGAAATGTGAGAATAAATTTTTGATAGATGATGGATAATATACCTAAATAATATATTTATGTACTTAGTCTCTTAATACACTAAACCATGATTGTTCTAGCATGGATCATAATTTTATTCATTGAATATTCATATAAAACGATGTAATATTTATGTACAAAAAACTTGGGTCACCGAATTAAATATTTTGACTGGTAATATTTTTTTGGAGTTGATATAGTCAGTAGTTGAAAAACACCTGATATGGGTTTACGATCAAATGATTGGACTGGTTGTCATTATTGAGAATCGAGTTGGAAGAGAGACCTTGTAACATCCCAGGTTAATAAAGTATAAGATATTTTCATATTTATTAATATATGTGAATTAAATATTAATTTAACATAAATGGGGTTCTATTTCCAATAGCATACTCAACACGCAACAATGGGTTCCTTTGAAATCATACGTTACACACAACATTGATTTATACCAAAAAATAATAATATATTATTATTATTTTAAAAAGTAGTTAAGACATAGACATTGTATTAGTGGGAATGAAAATAAGTAACTAAAATATGATTACAAAATTTTGATAAATATTTTTACTTTTATCTAATAAGTTTTAGAGGATTAAAATAATAATGAATCCAATATTAAGCACGAAAAACACTAATATTTTTTAAAAGTCATTTTACCACCTTTTGATGGTGAAACCTTGTTAGATCTAGTTTTTTCACTTTTTTATGTTATATTAAAAAAAAATCATATTTATTAGAAGTAGGACATCAATATTTAGTTTCAGTAAATTTTTGGAATTTTTTGATAAAGCTCATTTTTAATGAATAGTGAAAAATATTGTGTTTTAAGTCAAAAGTGTCTTTTCATATGATTTATTTATATTATTAGATTATTTCTTTAATTGGTTTTAAAATTTAATTGGATTATATTTTTATCATTTAATCCAATTTTGGTCAATTTAAATAATTTCTATTTGAAATTGGACATAAATGCAACGTCCACCTTTTGGTGGTTTTTACTTCTTAAAAACAGGCTTTTTGGTCTTCACAATGGGAATTAATTTTAAATTAATTTTTGAAACCTATGTGTTTTGAATTTTAAAAAATGTATTACATATTTGGAATCAGGTGGTCCAAATTTTTTAAATATCTAACTTCTATTTTTAGATATTATAAATAGTAACTTCAGTAAATATTTTATTTACCATGGTTAAAGTGTAAATATGGTAAGTAAGGGTAAAAATAATAATATTATAATATTACATTACTCTAACATGTGTCCTAACCCTATTTTATGATACATTTACAACCATAGGGTTCCTTGGGTCTATTTGTGGGCCCATGGAACCACTAGTAAGTGAAACTGACATTTTTAAAAAATTAATTTCATGTTTAGTAAAATTTAACATAAACACATATCTTTTAGAAAAACAATTTTTATATAGCGTTATATAAGTGATATCATCGACTATAAAGTATAATTATAAATCTACAAATATTTCCTAGATCATGGTATTTTATTTATAATTTTTAGACATTAAATAAATAAATTTAATTATGACACAATGATGATGCAGTGGTTACTTCATTAATAAAGGATTCAAATAAATGATATTATAAATGTGAAAATAAATGTAAGATGATTGTTTTGAACCCATAGACTAATTTTTAGGATAATAGTTACATTTTATCTTTGTATTAATTAATATTTTTCGAATCAATCATGTTGTTATGGATTTTTAAAAATTCATGATATAAATAGTGTCAAAATTGTCATAATTCATATTTTAAAATATAAAATATTTTTTAAATATTATAAATTCTAAAAAATATAATATTCTGTAAAATAGTTATCATAAGTCTAAAATTTTATTATTTACACTTTAACTGGATATTTTTCATGTTTTGGTAAATATTTTGATTCTCAAAGTGTTAAATGCTTGATAAAATCGTAAGAGTAAAAAGCGTTAAATAAAAAAGATAAGGATTAAAAAAATATCAAAAACCTATACAATTCTTATTGGATGATTTTATTTTGAACAATAGTAATCTTATATTCTAATATAATTTGTTTTGGACCTTTTGAAACCGAAAATAATTTTGTAATGAAATAATACTTTAAAACATTCATAAATATCCCCTCCTCCCCCTTATAAAAGGTGATCACCAATAACCCATTACTCACACCTCTCAAGAACCCTGTCTCCAAAATATTCCCAAATAATCTCCCAACATTTCTCTATTTCTCATAGAAACCTTCCCCTAGGAATAATCCAATTCAAGAGATCCCTTTAGCTCAAATCAAAAGAAGTTACGTGATTTTAGGTAACGTCTTCTCTCAAGTTTTTTCCATTATTTTTCCATCCACTCCATATGATATTCTTATTCTATGTTTACATAACAAAACTATTATTATAAATATACTAGGTTTTTTTATGATAATTATCAAACAACACTTACACACACCTTTGTTTAAGGGGTGTATAACATATTGTTTATGTGGATAGTGAACTACTGCCTCACGAAATGATGATTGTTCAATCTTCTCCTACCACCTCTTATGGTAGAAATTATGATGGTGTTGTAATTATATATAATATTTATGTTATTTATTTTATCTCTATTCTTATTTAATTCTCATTTATAACATACCTTTATTCTTTTCATGTTGTATCAATTTGATACTTTTATTTGAGGAAGTGCGAACTACCACCCCCTCAAAATGATATGACTCATTCATACTATAAATGGAACATATAAATTATTTAATTAATGAAATTATGTAACATATATAACATATATATTATACTATAATTATAATATACTTATTTATCATTTATTTTTCATTCCTTTAATTATGAAAAATTAAATGAATGTACTGTTCAAGCGTACATACGACTTATCATCTCCATGAATGGTGCATTTAATTTCTTATATCCAAATGCTATAGAATATTCAAAATATATATATAGAGGTTATTTATGATATATATGATATATAAATAATTAATAACATTCTAGTGATAATGGAAGTTTTAACACATGGAAAATTTATAATTATAACAAGTTCATTTTGGACTCAAGTTCCATACATCAAAAAAATATTCAATATAAACTCAAATAATTAACTAATTGTTATAGAAAGGTAATAAGTGATAAAAAATGAATAATAAACTTTAAAAGGTTTTTAAGAAATTATAAATGAACTTAAGTTTATTATTCAGGAAATTAAAGAATGAATTTGTCAAGTCAGACATGAGGCAAGGGAACTTCTTATCCCACATTCCATTCTTTGGGTTGATCATATACTTATTATTTATGTCATTATATGATTATGTGAGAAATGAATTTTGATATATTATATAGTATTTATACTTTCATAATGTGTAATTATAGTGAATACACATAACTTATCTATTTTATTTACAAAATGATCTTAGTAAGGGACTTTATCTAAATCTCATTTCATTGAGGCATATTTTGATAATATATACCTCTTTCTTTGATAATAGTGTATAATAAAAAACTTTTAGTTTTACATTCATTCATAGGGAATCATTTTTCTATGAATAATTTTACTAAACAACAAAAGGAATGTTTTTAATGTCTGTGGAGACAATGACCTCTCTTCCGTCGTAATCATTATTTAGCTTCCTCTATAAGCCTTAATGTTTTTAAAAGGAAGAAGAAACCCCTTATTCTGGTTTGGGTGTTTTGGTATTGAAAATTGATTTTGAAATGGATTGAGTATTTAAATATCTTGAAATGATTTATTGTGATTTCAAATGAAATTTTATCATTTAAATGCGGATATTTTCAATATTTTATGTGTTATGATTATATAATGGTACATAGACATTTCATGGGTGGTTACATGATAAACTAAATGATGGGTGATTCCATGATAAACCAAGGATGGGTTTTTACATTATAATCTCTAACGCATTGCGTATATAAGTTATCCATGTGGCTATTTCATTTACTGATATGTGTGGAAGTAGACTGTATGGTTATTCCATTTATGTTTCATTATGTCCCAAGTTATGTTTATAGACTATACGTTGTTTTATATGGGATTTATGATAATTTGCTAGTTAAAAAAAGGGTATGTAATGAGATTATATTCAGTGGAGTGTTTTTTATTCTTATTTAATGTGAAATGTATTGCTTTATGATTAAGTATGCATTGTTTACATGTTTTTTTTGAAAACTAAAATGTTTCTTTCTTTGTGTATCCCTTACATAGCTTTTTATGATCATCCAATGTTTTCAAAATGTATTTTCACAAGACATAATGTGGAATAGGGTCAAGGATGGGATCAAGGAAAACTCGTGTTGTTTAAAACATGGAACTAAACATGTTTCTTTTATTTTAAGATTTTTATTTTATGAAAAAAATGGATACTTAGTAAACGTGTCTACATGTAATATTCATTATGTTTCGTATAAGTTATGATCTAATTATCTAAATCTCTAAACCTAAAAGAAATAATAAATGTTAATTATTATCTTAATTCAATATTATATAATTTTTAAGGTTGGGTCTTTATATACCTGGTCTATGAGACTTCGGTTATTAGGGGTATGCTATAAAAAATAACGATTGGGTTATTTATTGTGTTATAAATAGTTTTAGAAGTGATATTGAGAGTTATGATGAGAAGGAAATAGGAGAAATAGACTAGTTTAAAAAATCATTATCAACTATAGATGAATGATTTTGGTATTTTGGTAACTCATGATTTCCACTAGGAGTGGTGAATAATGGAGTATTTGGTTGAAATAATCAATGCCATGGTGTATAGTCTGCTAAGCCTTTTAGAAGTATATATGGTTTGGGTGCGGTGTTAGTATGACCATACCAAGTGGGAGACAATCATTTTGGTTTGTGTATCGGTGCACGGAGAATTATATGGTTCTCAAAAGATACAAGAAGAGAATTTTTTGTAGATTTTAAAATATGCTTGATAAGTATTTTATTTTGAGAACTCATATTATACATAAACAATTGGATAGCCTAGGAAAAAATATTATATAATAGAGGAAATTATTAGAGTATTTGGGGTCATAAGAGAGATGTGGAGAACCATATAGACTTATAGGAATCTAACTCTTTGTTGGTTAGAGTCTAGTTTGTTGGGAATGATCTAGTTTAGTCTTATGAAAGATAATTTTGATCATGTTTATTTGATCTAAAAATGGATTACGTCTTTCTAAAGTAGGTTGTGGTCATATGCAGACTTTCGGTTGAAGATATCATGTTTGTGAATTGTTTCAGGGGTGATACCATATTTCTTTACATGTTTCTAGGTGTCATCATATTTTTTCTTGATATGGGGGGTAAAACCATTTCATCACGTGATTCAAAGGGTGAATTGCGTCATTAAACGTAATGAAGGTGTTGTTTGGGTCATCAATGTTAAGGAAGTAAAGTATGTTGATGTTATGGATCGTGGGTATGAGTGGGACCCTGCATGTGGAGTCTTTATTGGGATATGGACCTAACACCCCAGAATTAATAAATAATAACATTTTATTAAATAGTTTATGTGATATGATACACTAAGCCTAGAAACCCTATAAAATATATTTGTTTAAATTAAATCTCTTTGATAGGTTGTAGAACATGCAATCCTAAGTCTAAATGAACTATAATATAGTATGTCGTTACAACATAGTAGGTAAATTGGTTGGTACGGATAATACACCTAAATTGTTAATAGAATATGTTTTACACATATATAAACAAATTCAATGGTTATCTTTTTTTTAGAAATTAAATATAAACCATTTAAATGAAAAACTGTTTTTTCTGAAAACCGATATTTATTTAAAGGATTTTTAGCCACGCATTGACCACATAATTTAAAATTAATTTTTTCTTATTTTATAAAATTTATTTTGAATAATGAACATTATTTTTTTAATAATAATATCTAATTTTGGTTAGGGTGAAATTTTGAAATTTTTCTAAAAAGTTTCATTTTTTATAAATAGTGGAATATACTGATTTTTAATGAAAACATACTTTTAATTTATTTTATTTTTATAAGTAAAATTAAAAATTAAATTTGTTTTAAAGTGAAAATATTATAATTAATTTACAATATACCTAATTTAGTTTATTTGAATAAATTCCATATTCAATTTTGATATTTAGAAACCTACTTTTTAGTTGTGTCTGTGGGTATAATTATAAATTGAATTATGACACATAAATTACATGAATTTTGTAAAATGGATAAAATATTTGGAATAAGAGTAATTTATATTTTTATAATAATTTAAGCATAATTTTTTTACATAAAAAATAGTGAAGACATTAAAATTAATTAATGAGGTTAAGGTAAAAATGGGTTTACTGGGTTTTAAACTTAAATGAAAAGGTTTTAAATAACATAAAACGTGTCTAAAATCTATTATCTGGAAATTTTTAGACCTTATAACGTTTAATTATTGATAATAATCAATTTTTTTACTCCTGGTTCATATGAAAAAGGTGGGTACACCTATATATTTTAAAAAATTACAAGCGTTCCACTCACCAATCTTATAAAAGGCCACACCTCTCCTCTCTTCTTCGCACATTACAACACTTTGGATTCATCCAATTCATATCCAAATAACTTCCCAAATTCCATACCCTTATACTATAATCTTCTTTTTCTTAAATCCATCCTATGAATAATTTAGTTATAATCCAAAAGTGGTGGTCCGAGAAGAGGTGAAATTCCTAACTATGCATTTTTATTTTATTTATTGTTCCTACAACTTCAAATATTATTATTTTATTATTATACAATAAAAACAGTATTTACCATATACTCAGAAGTTATTATGATATTTTAATGACCTATATCCATATCATCTTCCCAAAAATTTTATATGATATCGTATCTCGTGTGTACGGTGGACTACCGCCACGTGAACCGATGTAACCCATTTTCCATCAACACCTCTCACGTCAGTGTATAATGATAGTTATTTAGTGTATATAGGATATTTGAAACATAATTATACCTCTTTAGTAAATATATTATATATACCTATTTTACTTTCTATTTTGTAGGGGATATAATAATGTCACTCGTTTGTGCTACGGACTACATCCTCATAAAGTGATGTGATTCTTTTTTCACTAACGCTTTACATGAATGGAAGTAAGGATATATTTAGTGAATATATGTGATAAAAATGAAATAATTAAGATATTTATGACATATTTATCATTCTTTAAATATAATATATCATTTTATTTCATATCATTTCACTCACTGAAAGATGATAATGTCATTCATGTACGTGTGGACTACTACCTTCACAAAGCAATGAGACTATATTTTCAAAACCATGGAACATGAATGATATTTATATGTATATAAAAATAAATAATACTGTATTTATTATATAATAATCATTCTATAAATTTTAGGTTTCCATTATAGATCTTTTTATTTACCATTATTCCACACAAGTTTGGGACTTCCGTTGGAGAGCATTTATCACCAATCTTTAGGTAGGTGGTCAATTATTGAAATATAATAATCTTGATTTAAATTACATACATGTAATTTTATTATTGATATTTATTTATTAAGAATTTATTTTCTTCAATTAAATTAATTAATTGGGTAAATTAATTAATTATGGGATGTTGAAATTGGGGATTTGTGAATTTGGTTAAAATTGAGAAATTAATTGTTGAATTGATTATGGGGGTATTTGTATTGTGAATTAAATAATTAATTATAGAATTAATTATGGAATAATTATTTTTATAATTAATATTAATTGACTATGGAATTAATTAATAGGATGTTGATATTGTGAATTTTTTTGTGATGATTAATTATTGAATTAATTATCAAGAAATAGATATTATTGAATTTGATTAATTAATTATTGAATTAATTAAAGGTGATTATTATAAATTGGAAATTGATTAATATGGTTAATTAATTGTGAATTAATTAATGTGTTTGATGTGAGGAATTAATTAGTGAACTGATTGAAGGGATTTACATGATTAACTAATTGTTGACTTAATTACTGGAATGATGTGAATGTAAAATTGTTAAATTTGATTATTTAATTTTTTTAATTAATTAATGTGATATTGTGGTGTATTTGATATTGTTTTTTGATTGAGAAAAAAGTGTGGGACATATATTGTCACTCCAAATACCCACAGGGTCCTACCCCTGACATTATAGGACCCAATGCATGCATGCATAATTGTTTGGGACATGTACTGATGCTCAAAATACCCACGAGGTGTGAGATAGTGACTAATCCTCCAAATACTCACAACAAGCATGATAATTGTATGGGACAAGAAATGATGATCCAAATACCCATGAGGTTTAGGACATGGACTAATGCTTCAAAAAATCATTGGGTGTTAGACATTTAGATTTATGCCCAAAATGTTGGCAGTGGACTATGGTTAAAATTTAATGTAATATAAATTAAAATGAAATCGATAGTGGAAGATAATCTGATATAATGGACTGTGAATTGAAACATGTGATATTGTTCAGACTCTATCACAGGTCGAAGCAGGTATATTGGTTTAGGTGTCCTTGGGATCCCGGTGGTTTAATGTAGTTAAATAACTGATAATTGACTAAATGTAGTCTTATTACTTTAATTATTTTATTTTATTCTATATAAAATTGCATACACTGTTATTGACTGAATTTATTTTAGAAACCATTGGTGGTGGCCTCCTAAGTAATACTCATAGCCTACTTGAGCTACCTGATCGGTACCTAAACAGACTTCATGTTCATAGGACAAGATAATGGAAAATTCCATGTGTTATATTACTGATTTAGGATGGGGAAGGGATTAGTGAACCAGATATGGTTCTGGACCCAATATTGAATTGTTAGTGTCCTTATGTTTTAGTTTTCAATTTTCTATTTGTTACGTACATTGAAATGAAATATCTACTATTCAGTTTTGATATAGAATTACCTTCTTGGTCTTGTAATATGGGATTAGTTATTGATTATATCATTTGGCTATTATTTTTTATTTATTCTAGTATTTTTCTATTATAAAGATGGTATAGTCTCTACATGATCGATAATAGACCCTCGCTGTTAGTGGATTACCACTAGCATATGGGGAGGTGTTAATGTGCCCATATAGTGGTCCGGATAGGGGCATCAGTATGTCTCACCTGGGTCAGAATATTACCAAGTGGAATCAGATCCCAGTTTCCTTTTCTTTTATTTTATCTATATATTTATGAAATGAATATGGTAGACTAAGAAGAGTCTGACATTTGTTATGAGCTCATGCATGGGAGTAATAAACCCATGTGTGGGTTAAAACCCAATAACACATGGTGGGATAATTATTATTTTTATTTCATTTCAAAGTTGAATGTTACTTCACCTTGGTGACACACATGTTTTTTTATGTGAAAATTATTTTTATGATTTTATGATATTTGAATCATGGCCCAAAATTTCAATATAGATTAGTATGAAGATATCATTATAAGAACTCACTATTATTTTGTGACATGTATAATTTCAGTCACACATGGTAAAACATGTTTTGGGTAAGTTTTTGAACTTGAATTGTTCGTCCTTGATTTTGAAATGGAACTGAAAATGATGCCTAATATAAAATTGAGAATTTTAAAATGATGAAAAAGGTGAATAAATGGGTTTCTAATGAGTAATTTGAAATTATTAATGCGATTACCCTTTGTTAAACATGAACTAGATTTAGAATAGTTGATGGTAGTGACCAGACCTGTATTTTGACTATGTGGTGGGAAAAGGGGGAATAAATATTTATGACTTAATGTGAAAAAAACTCTTGTGGAATGTTTTAAAGTTATATTATGTTTCCTAAAATTTTTGTTTAGAATTATAAAGATATTCCTCCATGAATATTATTGGTGAGAGGATAAAAGGATGATATGGTTGGAGATGCTCCACCAGTAATGGAACTCGAGGTACTGATAGTGATGGATGAGGAAGCATGAGATAAGTTCTGAACAAACTTTTCTCACTTCATGTAGTTTATGGAAAGAGACCTGTAGTGGGATATGAAGAGTTCATCTAACCATAAATAAGAGTTATAGTTGAAAAACCCTCCTAACATTATCAGAGAGGGTGGACATGAAGCAGCTGAGTTATGGATTGAGTCTATCTAGATGATACTTGACAATTTGGACACTCCAATTGAGAATATGGTTAAGTTGGATGCTTTTATGATAGGTGGTCATGAAAATTATTTGTGGAAAATCTTGATTTGGTATGGATTTCTTGATAATATGGAATGGAATTACTTCCAACAGATGTTATGGGAGCACTTATATCCTGAGATTCTCATATTGGAAAGAGCATTTGAGTTCATGAGTCTGGCTCATTGGATCGTGTTTGTAATGGAAAATACTAGACACTTTATAGATTTACAATCCTTTATTACAGAATTCCAGGGGTTTGAGTCTACTAAAAAAGATGTTTTATGATGGGATTAAATGTGAAATTAATACTTAGATGAATTTCTTCAGGAAAAATATTTTTTAGAAATGGTGAATCAATCTCTCATACTGGAGGGAAACATGAAGGAGGCTTCTAGTAAAGGATAGGTGGATCTTGTTGGATGGATAGAGGTATGACTTCTGAGATAAAGAAACACTGTTATGAAAATATTAGCTTGATTAGCGGGAAGAAATGTACCCAAACATAGGGATCAATTACTCATGATCTTACATGATTCATTTTTCACCACTGTAGTAAGTTGGGCCACTTTTATAAACAATTCCCCGACCATTGAGAGAGTGAAAATATTGTGGTAGGACGATTCATATATATAGGTTCTATAAGAACCCACAATTAATGATTGGTTATGGAAGACCTAGGAAGAAACAAAGTACGAGAATGGGATATTCTACCCCATAGTAGTCTTTTAGTTGGAGTTCTACTGGTTGTGGTGGTAAAGGTAGTGGATGTGGTATTTTTTGGAAAGTGAACCTGTATCAGTAGAGTGGTGTAGCACAAGGGGCACATACTACATCATAGGGAAGCAGGTTAGGAAAATTGCTTGCTGTTCAACCTACACTGGTGGATAGAGATGTTTGACCATCGACTGTTAGAGGTACTATTCTTGTTTCCTCTACAATAGATAGTTCTTTATTTTATATTTGTGCCTCTCATTCTATTATTTATTCAAAACCTATTAATATTTTGAGCCTGGTGGTGGAGTTCATGATAAAGGAGTTCAAAATATACACACCTCTAGGAATAAAACCAAGATACATCTTTTTGTGCAAAGGGTGTTCTCTTGAGGTCGGGGAAAATCATATTCTGTGGGATCTCTATATTATTGACATGATCGATTTGAAGTAATTATGGGTATGGAATGTATAGTAGAATAATAATCCCAAATAGACTATTACCATAAGAGATTGAATTTTAATTTCCCTAAGGGGGAAACTATTATTCATCATCAAGTGTGGGAAATCCATGCGGATTGTGTAGGTCCAGTTCACCAGCAACTGGAGAAGCTTACCACCCAGGTTATTAGTTTTTTACTCGATAATGGAGGTGTAAAGCGAGATGGACTTCTATTGATAGTAGAAATATTTCAGGATAAATATCCTGAAGTCTTCTCAAGACTCACACCTTATTGATATATGTAATATACCATTGAGCTCATTCCTGAAGCTGATCCGGTTTCTATTCCAACAAACATAATGACACTGATAGAGATTTATGAGCTTAAGACTTAAATGGAGGATTTTGAGGTTAATGTATTTATCTATATAAGTAAATCACCTTGGGGTTCCCTAGAATTCTTTTCATATAAGGATGATGTAACATTGAACTTAGTAATTCACTATTGTAAGTTGAGCGAGATGGTCGTGAAGAATCGGTATCCTCTTCCATGTATCAATAATATTTTTGACCAACTATAGGAGATTTAGTATTCTCTAACATTTATGTGAGAATAGGGTATTATCAATTGAGATTTTGATCTTCAGAAATAAAAAGACTACATTAAATAAAATTATGTCCTAAATGAGTATGTTTTAAAGCCATTTGGGTTGACGTACACACCATTAATGTTTATGGCCTTGTTGAAAAGAATCCTTCAACCGAAGCTAGATCAGTTTGTGGTTGTGATTGTGGATTATATCTTAGTGTAATTCAAGACTCAATATTATCATCCACAACAACATGACATCATCCTAAGTACACTGAGAGATGATCATCTATATGCCAATATTTACAAGTGTTAGTTTTGGATTGATCAGGTACACTTATTGGGTCATATAAACTCATAGTAAGTTGTGTTACTGGACCTAGAGAACATTTAGGAAGTTTCCTTATAGGAAAATCCCAATAACATTTTCCATATATATAGATTCATAGGATTAGATGAATATATAGGAGTATTATTCAAGACTTATACAATTTTCTAAAACTGCTTTTGGGATTGACCATGAAAGGGATAAATTTTGAATAGTCATGATCATGTGAGAATGCTTTCTAGGAGTGAAAGAAGTTCTTGACATCTCTACCAATCTTGATCCTACCTGAGAAAATGGAAAATTATCTAATATTTTGTGATGATTCAGGTATTGGTATTAAATTAGTTTTGATTAAAGTAGATTTAGTTGTGGCTTATGGGTCATGGTAGTTGAGTCCACCTGAGCAGAACAACCATACGCACAACATCGAGTTGGCAGTAGTGGTATATGATTTAATGTATTCGTGGAATTTTATGTTGGGTGAAAATATTAGTATGTATACAAATAACAAGAGCTTGAAGTATATCTTTTCATAATGAGATTTTAATATCTAGTAGCATAGACGTGATCAGTTTTTGCAGTTGTTCATTCTGATTTGACATATATTCCCAGATAGGGAAACAATTTATCTAATGATTTAAGAAGGAAAACTCATAAACAAGTTTTTCAAGAGTATAGTGTTGAGTTGAAGATGATGAACTAACTAGCTGAGATACTTATTTTGGTTGAGGAGGGTCACAAGCAGATGACTCTCATATCAGTTTTAGTAAATTCTATAGTTTTAGTTGGATAAGGAAATTAAGTATGAGGATATTTAATGTTTAACCATCAGGTAAATACTTGAAGGTGGCGAGTCACCTATTGATTAGACGATTGATGTGGATGAGATCATCTACATTAAGCATAAAGTTATTGTCTCTTTTATTATACGGGAGTAGATGATACATGAGTTGCATGCCTTGAATTGGGTAGTACATCAAGGTGTCTCCAAAATGTAATATGACATATAATGATAGTTTGGGTGGCTAGGTAGGAAAATAAGATAGTGGGGTCTGTTACATGATGTTACACCTATTAGCAGGTGAAGGCTGAGCATCAATGACCAGATGTTTCCCTACATCCATTTCCCATTTTCAAATAGAAGTGTGATGATGTTACAATAAAAATTATAGTGGGTATCCCAAGGATGCATCGTAAGAATGATTCTATTTGTGTCAATGTTGATCATTTGATGAAGGTAACACATTTCATTCTGATACGAGAGACATTCTTAGTGGATCGGTTGGGATAATTGTATTTTTGGTAGGTAGTCTTTCTGCATGGGGTACCACATACTATATTTTCAGACCATCACTCATGCTTTACATCATTCTACTAGAAGGTCTTACAGAAGGCACTTGGTTCACAATTTTTGTAGAGTATTAAATTCAACCAAGAGACAGATGGGAAGTCATAGTATACTATACTGGTGCTTGAGGATTTTCTTTAAGCGTGTGCCTAAGTCTTCGGTGGGTCTTGGGGGAAGCACCTTGATTTTGAGTAATTTTCCTATAATAATATTTATTCGAAAACTATTCATATGCCACTATAAGATGAAATTTATGGTAGGACATGAAGATAAACTCTATATTGGATGGAGGTAAGTGAGTCTAAGTTGTTGTGACTGAGTCTCATACCGAATATTTCAGAGTAGGTACAGCTGATTTAGAAGTGTATGGATACGAAATATAGTAGATAGAATTTGTATGTTGATTGATGTTGATCACACATAGAGATTACACTGGGTGATCGTATATTCCATCAGGTTTTTCCTAGGTTGGTTCAATGTAGGATATAAAGACAAGGTAAGTTAGCACCTAGGTTCATAGGATTGTTTTAGGTTGTGGAGCGTATTAGGCTAGTGGCATACTTAATGGATCTTCCAGAAAGGTACAATTAAATTCACAATGTGTTTAATGTATCACAACATAGGTGGTATCACACCAAGCCTTCAAATGTGACCTATTTGGATGATATATAGTTTGATACAGATGCGTCCTTTGAGGAGCATCTGATACATGTGTTGGATTGCAGTGATAATGTATTAAGGGGAAATATCATGTTTGTAGTTCATGTTTTTTAGATACTTGGTCGTGTTTAGAAGGGATCTTGGGAGATATAAGTGTATATGATGGCTCAATGGCCCGATCTTTTTAACTTGGAATCTTAGAGATGCTTGGGATTGAATCTTGATAGTGGGTTGTTATAAGGTAAGTAAATTCTATGATCCTGAACATTTCTAGTGAAGTGTTAATCATTTTTTAGGTACAAATTTTTATTTGTTTTGAGTAATTTTTTTGTTTAGTATGGGGTGAGTTTGGGTGAAAAATTTGTGAAAAGTGGAAGAAAAAGTAGAGTTCATGGTTAGCACATGGCTTTCTCAAACCGTGCCCCATGGACTAGCAAACTATACACAAATAGACAAGGACTTTTTCAATGGTTGGAACATAGTTTTTTTAATAATATTCCCTAAAAATAGAAAACATGCACCCCCCCCCCTGAAGAGGCACATTGCTAAGGTACATGGTTTGGAAATTTTTTCTCCTTATCCTAGTAAACCACGCATGAGATTTATATTAACTAGAAAATTAGTTTTTAAAATACCTAGACACCCATAATAACTTCAAATAGACCATCATTCAACCCCTACATTATTTCATGATTTTGGAGGCTCAGAAATGGATTACAATCCATCTCAACCTCCATTCATGGTGAATCAAATGGTGAATTAAAGATCTACACCTCCTTGGGTAAGTGTTTATTCCTGTTTAGATCTTTATCTCCCTCCGACCCTCTTCCCATATATTAGAGGGATATTTATCCACTATTAGATCTAGATTTGGACCTAGTATTATTATATCTTGATTTATTTAATCATTTATTTAGGTTTTTATTCTAGGTCTCATTAATCACCATTATTCCTATCAAATTTGGGATTTCCATTAGTGAGCGTTTATTGCCAATCTTGAGGTAGGTTGTCCATTATTCAAATCCCAAATCCATGATTTCATATATGAATATGAAATTATATAATTACTATTGGTTGATTGGAAATTGAGTTTCTTTATTTTAATTAATTAATTTTGTAATTTAATTAAACAAGGGATATTTATATTAGGGATTTGTGAATTTTTTTGAAACTGAATAATTAATTGTTGAATTAATTATGGGGTATTGGGATTATGAATTGAATAATTAATTATTGGATTAATTATGGAATACTGTTATATTTTATTAATATTAATTGATTTTTGAATTAATTATTGAGATTTTGAGATTTAAAATTTTGTTTTGATAATTAGTTGTTGAATTAATTATTGTGAAATATGGATTGTGGAATTTAATAAATTAATAGTTTAATTAATTGAGGGATATTTTTGTGAATTGGAGATTGATTATTATGATTAATTAATTGTGAATTAATTAATGTGTTTAATGTGACCAATTAATTTATGAATTAGTTATGGGGATTAATATAATTCATCAATTATTTAATTCATTAATGTAATGAAGTGAATGATCAAATGTTAAATTGGATTAATTAATTGTCGAATTAATTTATTTGATATTATGGTACATATGAAATATTTGTTTGATTGATAAATTATCATGGGATAGGGATTAACACACCAAATACCCACAAGTTCCAATACAGGACTTTCTAAGACCCAATTCATGCATGCACAATTATATGGGATATAGAATGATGCTCTAAGTACCCATGAGGAGTGAGATAGGGATCAATGCTCAAAATACTGACATCATACATACTAACTGAATGGGAAAAGAAATGATGTTCTAAATTCCTATGAGGTGTGAGATTGGGACTGACAATACAATTTTTCATGGGGTACTAGACATGATGGTCCATTCCAAAAAATGTTGGAATTGTACTTTGGTTAAAATTAGTGATAATATAAATTGAAATGAAATGGATAATAAAATTACATTTTTTATAATTAATTGTCAATTAAATCTTGTGAGATGGTTCAAACATTGGGTTGGGATGAAGTAGTTATTATGGTATTGGTTTCCTCAGGAACCCAGTGGTTTAATGTAGTTAAATAAAGGATAATTTAATAAATGTAAACTATTTAATTTATTTCTTTTATTTTATTCTTTATACAACTTCATACACTATTATTGCATGGATTTGTTTTAGACACCATTGGTGGTAGCCAACTGATTTGTACACACACCATAGAAGGGATTCCTGATTGATAACCATGGAATTAATATTTTCAGGATAGGATAAGGTTAAAGGCCTTGTGTTAGATGGATGATTTGAGATAGATCATGGATGAAGGAACCAAGTGTGGTTTATGACCTGATTGGGAGTTGTTAGTTTCTTTACATCTGGGTTTACATTTTGACACTTTACACATAACTTGGCATGATATATTTTCTATTCTGTTTTAATACTATATTCCCTAATTTGTCTTTTGATATTGGATTGGTTATTTATTATAATAGTTGGTTATTATTCTTTATTTTCATTGGTGTATTACTCTTATAAAGAGGGTATAGTCTCCCCATGATTGATAATAAACCATAACTACTAGTCATCAGCCTATGGAATATGGGGAGACATTTTTAAGGACCTGTATTGGTCCATCTTAGGGCATTGGTGTGTGGTACTCAGGTCGGGATTTTATAAGAAGATAAATAACGTACATGACGAGTTGGACTCAATGTAAGGGACTTCATCTTAATTTCCATTATTAAGGCATATTATAATTTTATAAACCTAATTTATTTTTTATGGTGTACATACTACCACTTAGACATGTGATATAATGATCCATTAAAAATTCATGGTATTTTATATTTGAATTTGTATTATTTCATCCAAGGGAATTTGACTTGAAATTTACTAAGTGGTAATGAATTATATAACTCAACTTATTTTTATGAGGTTATATTACACCTTCATTGTCTTTTATATTCTATGATTATGTGTTTATTAAATTTTGAATATATTATATTGTATATACACTTGTTTTATATGGATTTAAATTTGATTCACATAATGAATTCAAAGGTTAATTCTCACATTGACATTACTATCATTGTAATGTTTTATTTCACAGTCTCATTTAAATTGGTATTTTTTATACTTGAATTTACATTGAAGGAAATTATTTGATCATTATCTAATAAACCACATTAATTTTATTTCCCTTTGTTTATACATTATTTTTTCAATTAATATTATTTTTTTCACTCTTTCATAAATAAAATGATTGGGAAAATGCATTTAGTAAAATCTGACTTCATTTCTATCTTTAGTCGTAAATCATTTCTCTTCAAGGACCATGTTTTCTAAAAATGTTTTCAAAAATGTTTTTAAAATTATAAAATATATTTTTACCCATTTTAACTTTTCAGAAATATTTTTAAAGGAATATTTTTATAATTTTCGAAATAAGGCCCTTTTGTATTTTACAAAAAAGTTAATGTAATCTTAATTTTAACATTTACAACATGAATAGAATTTCCAACCATCATAAAAATCAATGTTTTAAAGCATATTTTATAATTTTAAATGGTTGTTTTCAAATAAAATTGTTGTTAAAATTTTTTGAAAATTTTTTATTTAAAAATATATATTATTTAACTAAAAAAGATATTTTCCTTATAAATTTTGTTAATGATGTATTTAAGAAACTTATATTCATCTTTGATATTAAACCTTTGTTTTATAATTACCCCAGATGGGATATTTCTATTGATAACAATTTTAATATTTCTCTTGATGGGTTATGATAATTTTCACCAAAGAATGTATTTTCATTCACTTTCCTGGTTCAATTTTTTAGTCATAAACATTCACTTGAATTATTTAGTGTCCTGATATAGTTGGACTTTAAATTTCCCCAAACCATATGTCATTTATAATTATGGTATTCTACACTAAAATCTATTTATATTTCAATGGAAATAATGATAAATAGGTATTCATTACAAAATAGTAATATTTGATGATAATGAAAATTTTTCATGAATTAAATCTATTATATGATATATAAGGAATGATTTAGACATAAAGTGAAGGGTAGGGACCAAAATTATATATCCCCTTGATGCATCAACTTTTTAATCAAGTAAATATGTAATCTAGCATTAAATTGGTTTATACCTTTACTTTTAAACCATCTTGTAAAAAGTCATAATGGTAGAAGAATCATATACCTGAGTACATGGAATCCAATGATTAAGAATTTACTTGATTACAAATTTAGTGATTATTATCCATGAGATTTTACAATGATATCATCTATGGATTCATTTCATTACCAATTTATTGATTAAATGACATGTGTTTTCATTTACCTTACCAAAATGATTATACCTTATCTTTTCATGATAGTCAAGTTATTTAAATTATATGTTTATGCAGTTGTTTACCTTTCCATATTTATTATTCATTGTCTTATAATGATAGTCAAGTTATTAAAATCTAATTCTTGTTTAGTTATTTACCATTTCATATTGATGATTCCTAATCATTTCATGATAGACATGTTATTTAAATAGAATGTGTGTTTAGTTATTTACATTTCCAATTTGATTTGGATATATCTTATCATGATAGTTAATTTATTTAAATTGCATGTTTGTTACATTATTTAATTTTCCCATATTTATTATTCCTTATCTAGTCATGACAATCAAGTTATTTTAATGGCATGTGTTTTATAATATTTAACTTATGATGTTGATTGTGATTATTTATTTATGGTAGCTTCTATTGTACTTAACCCATACTAAGAATTTGAGTACAAACAAATTTTGTTTCATTTAGCAAGAATTCATGAAGATCATTATGATGATATTCAAGGATATTCTAGATAATATTGATACTCTAGAAAGAAGGTATGTTTTAATTTTTTTAAAAAATTAATTGGAGAATCATATATGTGTCTAGTTTATAAAGAGTTGTAAACTATTGAGTTCTTTGAGATGTGATTCCGTATATCTTATTCCAATTTAATAAAGTAATACACTGACTCAGGGATACTGGGGTTAGGGTTGTTATAGTGGGTATCATAGAAAGTTGTGTAGAAACATTGGAAAATATATTAGGGAACACAACCCTATGAAAAAATTTAAGGATAATTATAGAAGAACATCCTAATATTTTTATAAGGTATAGAATTTTTGGTTATTCTAAAAATACATCCATATCTGGATACTATAAATGAAAATGGTTTTGGGATAGATGTACCTTGTGGTAATAACTCAAAAAAGGGTACATTGGGCTATACATAATAATTGCTCTGTGCATGAAAATGGGTCTTAATTCAAACCTGGTTTGCAACTCTCAGGCTAAATTCTTTCGATAATTAATATTTTCCTTTTAAATCATTGTGAAGGATTTGAATAGATGATGATAATGAATGATCTAGGATTAAATAAGGATTCATAGATTGAAAATAAGTTGTTATGATTTAAACATCCTATAAATTAGTATATAGATTTCTGACAATGATTATTGTTTTTCACACTATGATTTTCAGTCTTAGTTAATGGATATAACCTAAAGGAATTGTGTTGACAATGAACATGAAGGATAATAAGGTAAAAATGAGTAAAAAATATCATGGATATACCTAATATATTATTCTGAAATATTATAATATCACATACCTTAACGAACTCTAAAACTCACCAAAAAATAGAAGAATAGAGTTTTCTAAGAGCTTTAGTGGTGGAGACTATGGTGGAAAGAAGGATTGATTTTGATCGTGTCAGAATTATGGAAAGAGAAACCCTTGAATGGGACTCAATGGAATATGAAAAAGGTTTTATACGTGCTAAATTTGGGCACAATGTATTGAATTGGTGAGGAAAAATGAAGGGTATAATGGAAGGATGTAAATCTCATCCTCAGGATCCATTTATTGTTCATTATATTAAATATAGGAAAACATGGGAATTATATGATTCAATTCCCTCTTCTAAAGTTGAACCCCTAGACCAAATAAGTAATTATTTTGAAATAAAATTGTATAAGTATCTATGTATCAAGAATCATGAATTAAATTATATATGTATTTTTACAAATGGTATTTTATTTATACATATAATCATATATATGAGGATTGTGTTTCATTTTAGAATCATATTCGTCTTTATTAAATTAAGAGTTTTGGATACAATCATTTGTATTTTCTTTTAAGGTTTATAATAAGTTCTATGTCATAAAAAACAATTTATAGGTTTTATGTGATATGTGTTAACAAATATTAATTATATTTTGTGATATATTTATTAAAATAAAACCCATTGTTTTAGTATGTTTTCTAGTAAAAATTTAATTAAGGAAAATACCCTTACTATTTTGGGTATAATGTTAATGATTTTGGTGACCTTTAAGGATTATATTGAATTTTATGGTGACATGATTAGGGGATATTAGACATTACAAATGTTATAAAAATTAAATTAATAAGGTTTTAGAAAAGGGACAACCCATATGCCTGGTGAAAACTTGTCGAGTCCGTCAAGGCTTTAGGTCTTGAACCCATAACTGATGTATGATATTTTTTACCATCTACAACTAACCTACATAATTTCATAGTTAATATGTGATTAATTTTTGTTAGACGATTTGAAAAATAAATAATAATGAAAAACTAGTGGTGTTAATATTGAGTTTTATATATTAATCTATTACTTTGGATAAATTTTGTTAACTATATTGTTTTCAGAAAATTTCTAGAGAAAAAAAGAATGACTTCTCACTCATTCATGGATGTTATAATCCATTAAAAGTAAATTTTAGTGCTTGATATTAATTTTTCATGCATTTATTTTATGGTGTTTTAATATATTGATTTCTATATTTAAATTATTATTCTTTCCAATGTCTGCATGGTTTAACTGATTTTGTGTTTAAGGGATGGATATAATAGATAATTATGAAAGGAGAAAAAAGGTAGTTCGCTTGGTGAGAATCACTCGCGGTGCAACATTAGATTTTTTAGGATGATCATGGATCACTTTCAAGGAAACTAACTAAATAAACTAAGAAAAAAATATTCTATAGAATAAAATATACATTACACATCCCGAAATCCCCACACAGCTTATACCGATGCAATTCGTGAAATACATACAGGGAATGTTGTGGAGGAAATCAAAATTAAAAAGAGTGGATATGTGTCACAAAATGACACATATATGTCACACGGTGACACAAGGGATTATGATCATAAGCCTAAATGTCGTGATTTTGGTACACATAGTGGAATATTACACATTGTATAATCAATACATGACTTGTAAAAGGCTCGGACATGAATAAAAAGGAAATTTTTATGTATCTTTAGTTTTTAAATTTTTTTAACACTAAGAACCCACTTGTGACCACTTTATGACAAATTATTAATGAAATTAAAAGATATATAGGCCTATTTAGATTATATAAATTTAGGGATAGTATTCCAATATGGAATATTTCCTAGAGACCAAATCAGGGAAGTATAAGTTTTATTTTACATGGTCCTCATAAGTTCATATTTTATTTCTTATTATGCATTCCTTTTTTACTTATTTCCCTCTTATTCTATCATCCCTATTATTATAGGGTAGAGCATCCTTGTGATGTTATTATGTAAAATAATGGGAAATGTAATATTAAAATAGTTTCTTTTCCTTTGTTGATGAATTTAGTTTGTGATGATTTGTTCAATAAACTTTCAATAACTTTAATTTACTTTTATCATAAACATTGGTATTTTAATATGAAATGAACCATAAAATTTCACAACCAACAACCCTAAATAAGGCATGAAAACTATTAAATTTAGGGAACTGAGGTTTAAATTTATTATTGAGACAAACTTGATTTGAAAAATTCTATATTATCAGACAGTGGTAAATAAGGGACTGTCGCACCAATGAGGGGATTTCATGACCATTGGATCTCCCTTATTTGGACTCTTACACCCATAGTGAATTGATAAAAATAGTTTAAAAATTGTAATTGTACATAAACCCTAAAATTATAAACCCCACTCATACTTTTAAAAAATTATAACAAACGAATTAATCTTCATTGTTTTCATCTTTCATTTTTATAAAATCAATCAAACCCATATTTTCTTCACCGCATTTTTAAAATTAATATAATTAATTTATTTTGAAATACAATCAAACAAATTCCCCATCTATGTGGGTTAAAACTAAAACATTAATAATACTAAATTTTAATTAATTGAGTAGTATATTTTTAAATCTTATAAATTTTTCATTTTTATTAGTCCCATAGAGAAATAATACTACCCCATGGGAAAATAATTTCATCAGGAATACAAATTTTATTTTTGGATATTCATTTCATGGAGTTTGTAATGAATTTTATATTGATATAAGCACTACAAAAAGATTAAATTGTGATTATCAAATAGAAATGTATCAATTATGTATTTTTTCTTATATTTTTAGATAGTAAAATAATTCCACAATATTAGTAAAAAGATATTAAAAAATATATATATCTCATTTCCGTCACTTCTTATGAATAAAATAAACTTTTAAATCATCATAGATTTAGGGTTTTGAGGACAGTATCTTTCCCTTGACTATTCAGTTTCATATGATTAATGATTTCTATCATTCTCTATAATTATTTATTCCTTTATTCAACATCCATAAATTCACTTTCCACCAAAGTTATCCTTATTAGAAACCTATTTATGTGTTATTACATGTGAAATTTTGTAATTTATTTTCACTCTTATTATGAAGATGTTATATTATCCATTTTTATAATGAGGGTTTTCAATAATAAAATTTTCAAATAGAAAACCCTTGTTTTATGAGAGCAAGATCAAATTTTGAAGATACATTTTATTTAAGTTGGGGATAATGTAATAACCTGAAATTATAAAGGTTGAAAATTGTATTCTATAGCCTATGTGACATATAACATCGAGTTTAAGCAACCCATTAAATATTTTTCTTAAAAATTTAATTATTTCATAGCTTACTGAACACACAACCGAGAGTCTAATTGAACCATAATATAGTATCATGTTATATCTTTTCCATTAAATTGGTGGGTATGAATATAACTAAATAAATTATCAAAATCTTATGGATTAAAAGTTTAAAAACAAAATCATTTGTTTTCTATTTATTATAAATAAAATAAGACTCAGTTAACGGAAAATGAAATGTTTTTTTAAAAAATGATATTTTTTTCTAAAAGATGGTGTAGTCTGGCTTGACGTACATAATTTAAAATTATTCTTTTTAAAAATTTTAGAAAATTTATTTAAAAAATGATTTTAATTTTTTAAATCATCATATCGAAATTATCTAAATGTGAAATTTTAGGTATGTTATGAAAAAATTCATTTTCTGGTGAATAGTGAAAATACTAATTCATATTAAAAAATTCCTTTTTTAAATTAATTAAAAAGTTAAATTAAAATATTAATTTTTAAAAATTAACACTATATCAATTATGTTACAATTTAACTAATTGTTTTCATTGGAATCAATTTTATATTGATTTTTGATATCTGAAAACCAGCTTTTTATTTGGGTTTGTAGGTATAATTTCAAATTGAATTATTCTGCTTATATGAATTGAATTTGGTGAAATATATTTAATATTTATAATAATATTAATTTATAATAGGTTTATCTTAATATTTTAAAATAATGAATAATAAAAATAGTAGACATTAATTATCATGGTTTAGGTAAAAATGGGTTTACTGGGGGTTAAACTAAAAATACAATTTTTTCAATGACCTAATATTTTTTAAAAATATATTTTATGTAAATATATAGAAATTAGAATCTCTAAGTATCAATTATACTCTATTTTTACCATTTTATCATGTAAAAAGTTTGGGAACACCTTTTTCATTTCAATAATTACAATTATGTCACTCACCTCACTTATAAAAGGCCACTCCATATCCTCTCTTATTCACACCTTGGAAACCATATAGTTAATCTAATGCCTAAATAAATCACTTCCAAAAATCTGCCCCTCATCCTATAATAATTTGTTTAGTCATAATTCTATTCAAGGAATACTTTCGGTATAATCCTATTAAGGGGGCCCGAGAAGAGGTAATATTAGTAACTATGTGTTTTTATTTTATTTATTCTTCCACCTAATTCAACTCATATTAATTTATAATTATATTATATAACATTAATATAACATATATTGAGATATTATTATTTTAGTTTAACGATCTATATACATCTCATCTTCCTAAAAATGAGAATCAAAAACGTCGCTCATATGTATGGAGGACTACCGTCTCAAGAACCGATATGAAATCATTTTCCATCATCACCTATTAATTATGGGTATGATGATGGATATAATGTTTATATATTATATTTATAACATAGTTATATCTTTAAAGTAATTATATAAAATTTACATTTTTTATTTCCTATTTTATAGGATATACGATAATGTTTCTCGTGTGTACGGTGGGCTGATGCCTTATTTACAAAGAATAAAATAAGGATAAGTTTAATTAATTTATGTTATATACATGAAATAATTATCATATTAAGGATATATTTATCATTCTATAAAAAATAATTCTTAATTTTTTTCTCTATTTTTCACTCACTGAACGATGATAACGTCATTCGTGTACGTTTGGACTATCTTCTTCACGAAGGGATGTTACTCTCTCTTCATCACCACACCACGTGAATAATATATATATATATATATATATATATATGTATATTAAAATAAATAATACAGTATTTATTATATTATTATCATTTTTATAAAGATAAAATATTACTTAACTCTATTCCATAATGATCGTTGAAAAATGGGAATGTTACTCATGAGTACGTATGACTTATCATCTTCTGAAATTATAATGTAATTTATTTATCAAGACCATATATAATGATTCATATAGTATAATTTATGTATAAATATCATAATTATTTCATGGTTGTTATTCTCGATATGTTGAAATAATGATCTCTTAGACCAATAGTCAGCCTAGCAATGTAATTTTTGACACATAAGTCAAATACCATCGAAACACATGACCCAAACTGAATTGATTAATTAATTGTATAAAACATGGTAATAAGGATAATAAAATTTATAATAAACATTAATAAAATTATTAATTAATTAAATGATTAACAAAATATTGATATTCAGGGAGATAAAAACATGTGTGATGATCCAAACTCATAGTAAGGGACTTTGTCTCAATTTCACTCATTCAGGCATATTGTAATGTTGTGCGCCTAATTTATTTTATATAGTATACATAATTCCCCTTTGAAAAATAATATTTTTATTCAATAATAATTAATTGTATTTTAATTCTCAATTTTTATTATTTCAACCAAGGGGATTTGACATGAAAATTACAAGGTGATAATGAATTTCAAAACACAATTTATTTTCAGTGGGTTATATTATTCCTTCAATATATTTGATATTATATTATTATTTGTGAATTTAATTTTTCATATATTACGATATATCACAATTTTTTTATATTCATTTACTATTGATACGCATAATTAATTTCTCGGTTAATTATCACTTCAACATTCTGATCGTTATAATGGTTTATTTCACAATCTCAATTCAATGAGGATTATTTATTCTTGAATTCAAATTGAAGGAGACTATTTTTTCATTTTCTATTAAAACCCTTCCATTTTATTCTCCTCTATGTATTTAGGAATTTATATATTAATAGTACAATTTTCCAATATTTCTTACATAAAATGATTGAGAAAACATTTTTAGTAAAATTTAACATCATTTCTCTATTCAGTCAAAAATATTTTTCTTACAAGACCATATTTCATAACAAATGTTTTCATAAATGTATTTAATATTATTCAAAATTATTTATTAAATATATTTATACCCATTTTTAATTTTGTATAATTTTATTGAAATTAATATTCTTTTCATTTTCAAAAAAAAACATTTTAATTTTACTGAAAAGGAGAAAGGAATATTTTTTTAACATGTACGACATGAATGAAATTTCAATTCATAATAAGCACTCAATTTTTTATAGAATATTTTATAATTTTAAAATATTATTTTCAATTAAAATTATTTTAATAATATTCTTATACCATTTAAAAAAATTATATTTTCAGAGTGAAAATGATATTTTCCTCTTTATGTTTTTAAATATGTTTTATAATATTTATATTAATCACTGAAAACTACCCCTTATTTTTCTTTTACTCAACTATGGATATTTTTTCCTAATACAATACTTTTACATTTTATGTATGGTTTATGAACATATTTACTATAGAAAGTATTGAAATTAACTTCCTTTATTTATTTATATAGTCATTAACTATGCCTTGAAATAATCACATTCCTATTATCAATGGAATTTCATTTTCCATAAAATGTCCATATTATTTATGATGGATATATTTATTGATTAAATATTATTAATTTTCTATTTAAAATATTATAAATCAAAATTTATTTTTTTATATGTGGAAATATTGGTGAATCCGTATTCTTGACTCAATACAGATATTTGATGATAAGGCACACTTTTCATGAAATAAATCATTTATTAGATATATGAGTAGTGATTTGGAAATATAGTGAAGGATGGGGTATGGAATTAAATATGCCCTTGAGGAATCGATAGTCTCACGAGGAGAATCAACAATATATCATTAAATAGGTTTCTACATGTAGTGTCAAACCATATTTTGAATGGTTTTGAAAGTATAGGTATCATGTGTTAGAGAACATGATGTTAAATAATTATGCATTTCCTTTATTAAGAATTCATTTATTATTATACATGACATTTTCACAATGATGATATTTATGGTTTCATTTAATTAATAGTTTATTGATTAAATGGAATATACATTCATTATCCTTTTCATATTGGTTAGGCCTTATCTTATCATGATAGTGATGTTATTTAAATGGCCTGCATGTTTTGTATTTACCTTACCATATGGATTAATTATTATCTTGTAATGATAGTAACATTATTTAAATTGAATGTGTGTTCAACTATTTCCCATTACATAATGATTATTCCTTATGTCATCATGATAGTCAATTTAATTAAATAGAATGTGTGTTCAGTTTTTTACCATTCTATATTGATTATGAATTATCTTATCATGATCATAAATTTATTTAAATCTCATGTTTTCTAATTTATTTACCTTCTATAGTGATTATTACTTACCTTATCTTGATAGTAAAGTTATTTTAATAGCATGTTTGTTTATCTATTTAACATTATTTATTTATTATTCTTCTTGATTCACGATATATTCTCCTGTACTTAACCCTTACTATGAATTTGAGCTCACCCATATTTGCTTCCTTTACCAGAAATACATGAATTGTACTATGACGATATGGAAGGATATTCTTGAGTGAATAATGATATTATGAAAAAAAATTATATCTTAAATTTTTTTTCAAATGTAATATGATATTCATGTATGTATATAGTTTACTAATAATGACTAAAATATTTCTTCCTTGGGGATATTATCATATATATCTTATGCCAATGTATTAAAGCAAGATACTTAATCCATGATATTAGGGCTAGGTTCATTATAGTAGAGCTTGCAACTAATGTTTCATTTGATAATATTCCATTTCCTGTAGTTGATTATAGTGAAAGTGTAACATACTAGGTAAATAAAGGACATAAAATTTTCTTTTTTATTAAATTTATTTAATTAGATATTAATTTTACTTTAAATTGGATTCTATGTTCGATGTCATACCTGATACACAACCACGAGTTTCTTTGAAATCTTATGTTGCACACAATGTTGAGTCATACTGAAAAATAATAATATAATATTATTTTAAATGGTAGTTAACACCAAGATATTTTATGGAAATTAATGGAAAAAACAAACTACAATATGAATACACATGTTTGTTAAATGTTCTTATGTTTATCCAATAAATTTTAGAGGCTTAAAATAAGAAAGAATTTGATTTTAAGAATAAATACTCTAATATTCATTAAAAGGTTGATTTACCACCTTTTGGTGGAAAAAATTCTTTAAATATAGTTTTGGTCACTTTGATATGTTATAATTGAAAAAATAATATTTTTATTTAGAATTGGGACATCAAAATTTACATTGGATAAAATTTTGGTATTTTTCTGATAAGGTTTATTTTTTTAAGAATAGTGAAAAAATACTGTATTTTAATTCAAAACTTACTTTTAATTTAATTTATTTATATGGCTATATTTTCTTTATAAATTGTTTTAAAGAGTAATTATATTATTTTTTACCATTTAATCCTATTTTTTTCATTGGATGTAATTTTAATTTGAAATTGGTCCTAAACAAGTGTCTATCTTTTGATATTTTTTATTTCTTAAAAACATGGTTTTTTGTTTTGACAATGAGAATTAATTTAAAATTAATTTCATCCAATACTGTGTTCTGAATTTAGAAAATTGGATTCCATATTTGGAATCATTAGTTCTAAATTGTGTAAATATAAAACTTTTATTTTCAGACATTTTAAATATTTACCCCAGTAAATATTTTATTTAACATGGTTAAAAGGTAAATATGGTAAATAAGGGTAAACAAATAATATTATAATAATATTAAATTACCCTAGGATGTCTCCTAATTCTATTGGTTGATACGTTACTGACTATTTTCATCCTTTGGGTCGATTTTGGGACCCCATGGATCCACTTAAGAGTGATAATGACACTTTTTATGAATTAATTTAATGTAAAGAAAAAAATGACTTAAAAATATATCTTTTAGTAAATAAATTCTTACAAGGGGTTATATAAGTTATAACATCGACTATAAATATTCATTTTAAAGATAAAAATATTTCCTTCACGATTATAATTTTTTTATAATTTTGAGACATCAAATAAATAAAATTATTTATGACACAATAATGATGTAGTGTTTACCTCATTAATGAATGATTTAAATAAATAAGATTATAAAAATTAAAACAATATACAAAACCAATCCAATTCTTGTTGGATGATTTTCTTTGTAACATGAGTAATATTATATTATAATATAATAATTTTTGGAAATTTCTATACCGAATATAAGTTTATAATAATATAATATTTTTAAACTTGTCTAAAGAGCCCCTCCTCCCCCTTATAAAAAGCCATAACCTCTAACCCATTACTCACACCTCTCAAGCCACTTGGATCATCCAAAATCTAACAAATTAATCTCCCTACATCCCTATACTACTCATAGAATTATTTCCTTAGGAATAAGGCACTTCAAGTAAACCATTTGTTCAATCCAAAGGGTGTTACCCGATTTAAAGGTAATGTCTACCCTTAAGTTCTTTTCTTTTATTTTTACTTCTCCAAACCCCTAACCTATTGTTATTCCTTTAATTTATGAAAACACCAGTATCCTCAATATACTAGGTTTTTTTATGAGAAGTATTCTAACTACAGTTACACACACCTCCATTTAATGGTTAAAGATCATACTGTTTCTGTGGACGGCGAACTACTGCCTCACGAAACGTTGATTGTTCAATTTTCTCTTACCTCCTCTCATGGTATCCATTATTATGGAACAGTATTTATATGTGATATATATTATATTTATATTGTTTATAGGATTATTTATTTTCCATTTACAGTATACCTTTATGGTTTCTCTAATGTGTAACGCGATAATTTCATTTGAGGAAGTGAGGACTACCGACCCCTCAAAGTGATATGACTCAATAATGCCATACGTGGAATGTATAAAGGATGAAGATAATTAAATTAAATATGATATTATTCTGGAATTATAGTATACATATTTATAATTATATTTTTTTATTCCATTATATATGAAATAGAAATGAAAGTAGCGTTCATGCGTATTTACGGCTTACCGTCTCCATGAATGGTGCATTTCATTTCTTATCTCCAAATGTTATATACTATTATAAATACATATATATAATGGATATATATAATATATATGATATAAAAAACATGAATATAATTATTTATATAATGTAATTTCGACCATGCAGAGAATTTATAATTATAACAAGTTTATTTTTAACTCAAGTTCCGAACATCGACAAAATGTCTGATATGAACTCAAATAATTAACTAATTATTATAGAAAGGTAATAGTTGATATAAGAGGAATAATAAAATTGAAATGGTTCTTAATAAAGTATAAATTAACTTTAGTATATTATTCAGGAAATTAAAGAATGATCGAGTTATGTCAGACACGAGGAAAGGGGTTTCTTATCTCAATCTTAATTCCGTGAGATTTCAATTGTTCACCACTTATTTATTCCATGTGGTGTATTGTGTACTACGATTTTAAATATATTTTCAGGATTATCATTATATTAATGGTATTTTTTGATTCATTTGGTGGGTATTAACTTCTTTTCATACGACTCGATTGATTACAATGTGGTAAGCAATTTTCATCTCACTTTTTATTCACGTGAGATTAATGCTGTATTGGCCACTATTTCCTTTTGTGTGGTGTACGTACTGCCTTGGATTTTATTAACTGTGTAATATAATATAATTTATTTTTATTTACATCTCCATTGTATGATTTTTATTTCATGGGGTGTATGTTTCGTAAGTTACCAAATCGTTGAGGGAATCAATCGCCCTCCTCTTTTTAAAAGACTTCATTTATGTTTTGTCTTTTAACTTCCACTTTCTTTTGTCGGGATATGTTATTATATATCCTTATTGAGGTAAATTTTGTGTCCAAGTGATGATATAACCTTTTCTCTCTCATCAATTAATTTTATTAATTTTAAACTGATGTCGTTAGGCTGTCAAATTTCTGTAAGAGAACTTTTTAAAACAATTTCAATTCATTGGGTTAAACTTTTACTTCTTGATTATGTCGTGCTATGAATATTTGTGAATGTAATCAAATTGGTTTACATTTAACATCCACTTATATTGGTTGTATTATTATTTGTCACACATAATTGTGTCATTGATTTGTCCTTAATCAAAGGTTATGATATTTTCAAGGGACTTTGTCTCAATTTAAATTCTATTTGAGACTTATTTGTTATTATACACTAATTTAATTTTTTAATGTGTATATACTTCCATTTGACATATTATATTAGGAATATCTTTATTATAATGATATTATAAGAAATTATTAATGTTATTCTTCAATTATTTGTATTCAAGCGTCACTCATTTGGTTAGGAACTCTATAACTAAAATATTATTTTAAATGTTTTAAAGATTTATTATTCTAAATATTTCTCATTAATGTCCATGTTTTAAAAATTATTTTAAGGATTCATTTTTATGGACAAGAATGTTTTGAAATTAAAATTTATTTCAAATTCTTCAAAGTGTTATGGGACACTTTGATTAAAAAATTCCTTTATTATAAAAATTAAATGGTTTTGCAAATGGTTTGATAAAGCATTGATTATGTCAATATCCTGAAATGATATATTATGATTACAATGTGGAAATGTTATCTATCCTTTATTATTAATTTATGTGTTATGAATATTTTATGGTTTTTTTCATTGTTTACATATATGGGTGGTTCCGTGATAAACCTATGGTGGGTGAGACTGAGATTGCTCTCCAATACATTGGGTAATGTGACGGAGGTAAATGTTAATGTTTCTCCTAAGGGATTTTGGGAATATACTGTGATGGGTATTCCAACGTAACTCCCTATGTAGTTTTTATAGCTACAATGTATGTATGTTATGTATTCCACAAGTTACCTTTATAATTTTTGGTTTCTATTTCTTATTCATAAATCTTATGATTTCATGAGGTATGTTATGATTGAAATGAATGGTTTCATTGGTATGTATTTATTGATGGGAAATTGTTTTCTTTCCTTATTTTATAACCCTTACTGAGCTTTTTTATTCTCATCCCAAGATTTTGAAATTTTTTCCATAGGACTAAAAGATGAATAGGGTCAAGGATGGGATCAAGGAATAGTCATGTTGTCTAAAACTTGGAACAAGACATGTTTCTTTTTAAGAGTTTTTTTATCTTATGAAAAAAATGGATACTGAGTAGTGGTGTCTACGTGTAATTTTCAAGTTAATATGTAATAGTTATGTCCTAATTATCTAAAAATCTAATCCTGGAAAGATCCTCAATTTGAATAATTCATTTAATTCATGATTATGTAATGTTTTAACTTCGGGTATTTATAGTTAGTATCAAAGGTCGGTTTAGACAACATTAGGGATTTGGAGTTTTTGTTAAACACATGGTTAGTCTCTATGTCTATTATTTCAGTTAAATCCTTGTTTTATAAATTTTTTAGATCAAGTAAAGTTAGTTAAAAATGGAATGAGGATGATCTCAAATGACATTCCCATCTCTTCCTAATGACATTCATGCAATAATTATTGAAACGTCATGTACAGATGATTTTGAAACTTTTTCTAGTATTAAACTCACTTGAAATAAGTTGTTTGAGATACCAAACACCTCCACTATACCTCTATATCATCATGGATCATGGGTTATATTTAATCAAATCCTATTTTCACAATATTCTCATATTTTCAAGGAAGGTAAATTTTATCAAGGTATTTTCAAATAATTTACCTTATCAAACTATTTTAAAGCATATTATGATTTTGAAAAAGGTGATGAAGAAGGAGACCATTTCACAAACTATTTATATTCAGTTTTACAATATATTCCCTCAACATGTACATATGGTTTCTAAGAGGACAATTTCTTGAATGTTTAAACTCAAATTTGGTCCAACAATTTTATAAAAATCTTTTTTTATCTGATGTTTAGAAATTATATGTCATACATGATTATTTTCTGAAATTCTTTTTCTACAAACACCCATAAGACCGAAGTTGTACAAGGTGTATTTGGATGAAGGAAGAAAATGATTTTTTAGGATCTCAAAATACTTTTTGAAATGCATGGACCTTTTAACTACATGAACAAGAAAATGATGAAACCATATGGACACCATGATCAAGGTATGATTTTATTTCTCTTGGGAATAGATTTATTTTATCATATAGAGGTGAAAAAAATGAAAATATATATGATGTTGAGGTCTTAATATATTGGGATGAAAATTAAAGGTATAAGAAAATATTTTAGGTAAAAACATTTTTGGGATATTTTTGAGTTTTATAAAAAGGACAACCTGTAAGATTGGTGACAACTCATCACATCCAGAAAGGCTGCAATAATCAATCCCACAATCAAAGAGAGACAAGGGCGCATCACCTACAACTATCCTACGTGAAGTCCCTATTTTGTATGACTTATTATTTTAAGTTAAATGATTTTATGGATCAAGAATAAGTGGATTTTGGGAAATTATGTTTTATCAAATGGATATCTTTAATATAAGAAAATTATTTGGTGATTAAGTGATAAAGATTATTTTAGAAGATGTTTTCTCTTTTGGAAACATTATATGCTTAAGGAAAATAGAATACTATGGGATATCATTTGTGGAGTAATGGTTCAATTTTTTTTTAATAATCTATGTTTTTATTATGGACATATAAAGATTTGGTTTATTTATGAAAATGATTAACCTATCATGGAGAATATGTGATTAGGTTAATTACTTTCCAGTATGAGAATTTAAGAGTAACTGATGTTATTTGGAGATAAATGTTATGATTTTTTTTTGAAAAACTATTTGATTAAATCCTTATGATATTTGGATTACAATCTTAGTTTGGATTACGTCGAAAAATTTTATGGGTATTTTTTTATTGAATGGTCTTTCTTAAACTTTGGGTATTGTTTGACAAGTTTTATAGATTAAGAGTAGTTTTTTTGTAAAATATTAACCTTTTGAGGATTATCTGATATTGTACTAACAAATTTGGTTTTGGTTAATGTCTAAAGTTATGGGAAAAATATAGTCCATATTTTTTGGATTATGCGACTCTCTAAAAGATGATTATAGCGCTTTCAATGTGAACAAGTTATCTTAAATACTCAGCGTTTGGAGAAAAGATGAGTTGGTGGTATAAATCTAGTAAAGGATGAATGTCTACATGAAAAGTAAGTGTGTTTCATTATTTTCTTATTCAATATCTTAAATAAATTCCTCATATTTATGAAAAGTAACTTAAAACAAAAACATTGTTCGTTAACTTTTTCTACTGGGGCATCAAAGACTGTTTAACCCATCACAAGTTTTTGATTTTCTGGTGGATAAATTTCTTCTAATCCTATTTTCTAACACTCTTAATCAAACCTTAATGGTTTGTTTCTCTTCCATATTTTTTCTACATGGATTACTAGAATGGGATCTCTTGGGTGAGCTTTTTATTTATCTTTCTTTCTTTTAAAGTGATATTTTTATTGACTTTTTTCCTAATGTGGAACATTAAATGATGTTTCAAAGCCCAATTTCAAAACTATGTGGAAGCAATTCTTAAAAGGTGGGAAGGATGTAACATCCAAGATAAATAAAGAATATAAAATTTTTATATTTATTATGTTGTTTGAATTAAATATAAATATTACTTTAAAGGGGATGTTATGATCGATGGCGTACCTGATATGCAACAACTGGTTTCTTGGAAATCGTATGTAGCACACAATGTTGAGTAAAACTGAAAAATAATAATATAATATTATTTTAAATGGTATTTAATTCCTTGATATTTTATTGGTGGGAATGGACAGAACTAACTAAAATATATTTTTTAAAAGGTTGGGGTTGAAGCCTCAATTTATTATTTAAAGCAAAGACCTCTTTAAGACTGGGTAGAGTGAGACCCATTGCATAGCCTAAAGGCCCTAAGCCAAGTGGCCTGAATTCAAGGCTTGAAAGTCCGTTTTTTAGCCTAAAGGACCCCCTTAGGGAATAAAACTTATATAGTATATGTTCTTCTATTGTACCTAATATAGTACTGTTGGCACTACAGTACCTGCTACATTGCTTCCACCATTACAGTGTCGTCGCTGCTATAGTTCTGTGGATGCTACAGTACTGCTATGGTTCCCTACTATAGTGCCCTGCTACAGTTCTACCACTGCTACAATACCAACTCCAATTTTTCACATTTATCTAATAAATTTTAGAGGCTTAAAATAAGAAAGAATCTGATTTTAAGCATAATTACTATAATATTCATTAAAGGTCGATTTACCACATTTTGATGGAAAACCATCTTTAAATCTAGTTTTTTCACTTTTATATGTTTTATTTGAAAAAATAATATTCTTATTTAGAATCATGATATCAAAATTCACTTTGGAAATATTTTGGTATTTTTCACATAAAGTTTATTTTTTATGTATTGTAAAATATAATGTATTTTAATTCAAAACATCCTTTTAATGTAATTTATTTATATGGATAGATTATCATTATTATTGGTTTTAATGTGTAATTGGATTATATTTTTACCATTTAATCCTATGTTGGTCATTGGATGTAATTTCACTTTGAAATTGGACATAAACAACTGTCAATCTTTTGATAGTTATTATTTCTTAAAAACACACTTTTTATTTTGACAATGGAAATTAATTTTAAATTAATTTCGTCCACTACTCTTTTTGAATTTGAAAAAATGTATTCCATTTTTGGAATCAGAAGGTCCATATTGTGTAAATAGGTAACTTTTATTTTTATACATTTTAAATATTTACCTCAGTAAATATTTTATTTACCATGGATAAAGGGTAAATCTGTTAAATAAGGGTAAAATATTATGTTATAATAATATTAAATTACCCTAACATGTGTCCAAATCCTATTTGTGGATACATGTACAACCATGGTAATCCTTTAGGCCAATTTTGTGACCCCATGGATCTACTTAAGAGTGATAATGACACTTTATATTAATTAATTTAAAGGAAAGACAAAAATGACTTAAACATATATCTTTTAGTAAATCAATTATTACATGAAGTTATATAAGTTATCTCTTAGACTATAAATATTAATTTTATATATAAAAAAATTTCCTACATGATGTTTTTTTTATAATTTTTTGACATCATATATATATAATTATTTATGACATAATAATGATGCAGTGTTTACCTCATTAATGAATGATTTAAATAAATAAGATTATAAAAATTAAAATGATATATAAAATATATCCAATTATTTTTGGATGATTTTATTTCAAACATGAGTCATCTTATCATCTACAATAATTTGTTTTGGACCTTTTGTAACACAATATAATTTTATAATAAAATAATATTTTTAAACATTTATAAAGATCCCCTCCTCCCCCTTATAAATAGCCATCACCTCTGACCCATTAATCACACCTATCAAGACCCTTTTCTCATCCAAAATATGCCCAATTAAGTTTCCTACATTTCTATCCTGCTTCAATAATCTTTACCTTAGCCAGAAGGCACTTCAAGTAAACCTTTTGGTTCAAACCAAATGGAGTTACCCGATTTAAAGGTAACGTCTTCTCTTAAGTTCTTTTCTTTGATTTTTACTTCTCCAACCCCCTAAAATCATTTTTTACTTTAATTTATGAAAACACATGTATCCCCAATATTCAATTTTTTTATGATATGGATTCAAACTATAGTTACACACACCTCCGTCGAATTGTTAAATAACATATTGTTTATGTGGATGATATACTACAACCTCGCGAAATGATAATTGTTCAATCACCTCCTACTGCATCTCATGGTGTCCATTATGATGGAACTGTATTTATATGTGATATATATTATATTTATATTGTTTATATGCTACTATGTTTTCCATTTAGAGCATACCTTTATGGTTTCCAGAATGGGAAAACGCGATAATTTCATTTTAGGTCGTGCAGACTACCGCCTCCTCAAAGTGATATGACTCATTAATGCCACACGTGGAATGTATAAAGGGTAAATATAATTAAATTATATATGATATTATACTATAATTATAATATATCTATTTATCATTATGTTTTTATTCCATTAAATATGAAATAGAAATGAAAGTAGTGTTCATGCGTACGTACGGCTTACCGTCTCCATGAATAGTGCATTTCATTTCTTATCTCCAAATGTTATATACTATTATAAATACATATATATACTGGATATATATGATATATATGATATCTAAATCATGAATATAATTCTTGAGATAATGTAAATTTTACCACATGGACAATTTATAATTATAACAAGTTTATTTTTAACACAAGTTCTGAACAATGACAAAATGCCCGATATGAACTCAAAAAATTAACTAATTGTTATAGCGTGGTAATAATTAATATAAAAGTAATAATAAACTTGACAAAAATGCATAATAATTTATAAATTTAACTTTATTTTATTATTCTGGAGATTAAAGAATGATCGAGTCAAGTCAGACATGGGGTAAGGGGTTTCTTATCTCACCCTTAATTCCTTGATACTTCCATTGTTCACCACTTATTTATTGTATGTGGTTTATTGTGTACTTCCATTTGATATATATCATCATTATTCCCTTTATATTCATGATATTCTATAATTAATTTGGTTGTTATTAACTTTTTTTTCATAGGACGTGATTGATTACATTGTGGTAAGAGGTTTTCATCTCACTTTTTATTCCTGTGAGATTCATGCTATACTGGCCAATATTTTCTTTTGTGTGGTGTATATACTACCAATTATTGTGTTCATTTTTTAATATAGTTTTATTTAATGTTAATTACATCTTCATAGTATGATCCTTCTTTCATGGGGTGTATGTTTTGTAAGATACCAAATCCGTGAGGGAATCTTTCACCCTCCTCTTTTTAAAAGGCATCATTTGTCTTATGTCATTTAATTTCCACTGTCTTATATTGTAATATGTTATTATATATCTTATTGTGATAAAAAAATTACAAATGATGATAGAACCTTTTCCATTTCATCAACTCATTTTATTAATTTTTAAGTGATGTTTTTAGGCTGTCAAATTTCTATAAGAGAACTTCTTAACCCAATTTCAATTCTTTGGGTTAAACTTATACTTCTTGATTATGTCATACTTTGAATATGTGGGAATGTCCCATTATTTTTTTACAATTAATACCCACTTATATTGGGTTTATTGTTATTGTTCACACATAATTATGTCATTGATATTTCATTAATCTAAGGATACGATATTTGCAAGGGACTTTGTCTCAATTTACATTCCATTGAGACTTATTTGTTGCTATACACCAATTCACTTTTATATGATGTATATACTTCCCTTTGATATATAATATTATGAATCTCTTTATTATCATGATATGATAATATTTTATTAATTTTATTCCTCAATTATTTGTATTCAAGCATCTCTCATTTGGTAATGACCTCTTTAACTAAAATATCATTTTAAGTGGTATAAAAATATATTCTTCTAAATATTTATCATTAATGTACACGTTTTAAAAATGGTTTTAAGGATTTATTTATATGTACATGAATGTTTTGAAATTAAAATTTATTTCAAATTATTTAAATTTGTATGGGACACTTTTCTTTAAAAATCTCTTTATTAAATGTTTTAAATGGATTTGAAAATTGTTTGATAGAGCATTGATTATGTCAATATCTTAACATGATATATTTTGATTGCAATGTGGAAATGTTATCTTTCCTTTATGCTTGTGTTATGTATTATGAATATGTTATAGTTATTGAGTATTGTTTACGTATACGGGTGGTTCTGTGATAAACCTAGGGTAGGTGAGCCCGAGAGAGCTCTCCAATTCATTGGGTAACGTGGTGGAGGTAAATGTCAGTGTTTCTCCTATGAAATTTAGGGAATATACTATGAGGAGTATTACAATGTTACTCCCAATGTTGTTATGATAACAACAATGTAAGTATGTTATGTATTCCACAAGTTACATTTAGATTTATGATTTCTTTGTCTTATTTATAAATCTTATGATTTCATGAGGTATGATGTAAATGAATAGTATGGTTTAATTGATTTGTATTTACTAATCATATAATGTTTTCTTTCCTTATTTTATAACCCTTAATAAGTTTTTTATACTCATCCCATGTTTTTGAAATGTTTTTCACAAGACTTAAAGATGAATAGGGTCAAGGATGGGATCAAGGAAAAGTCATGGTGTCTAAAATTTGGAACTAGACATGGTTCTTTTTAATATTTTTTTATTTTATGAAAAAATGGATATTGTATAGTAGTGTCTACGTGTAATATTCAGGTTGATTTGTAATTTTTATAGCCTAATTATCTAAAAATATAAACATTTAATTATCCTCAATGTGAATTATTCATTTAATTCATGATTTTGTACTGATTTGAGGTCGGGTCCTTATAGAAAGAACATCTCCATGATGAGGTACTAAACTTAAAATATAACGCCCTGACCCTAGTTACCCATATTTGGTGCATTATTACATAACCTTGGAATGATACAAGGAATCATGTCCCAAAAGACTGATCAGTTTAGTAGCCTTGGGTGTACTAGATACACTCATAAGTTTTACATTACATCATGAAATAAAAAACATCAACAAAATTTTACCCTTTTTTAAACACACTCATATCCTTAGCCTCTCCTTATAGGTAAACCATAAAATACTTCTTCACATCCTGGGAAAAATAAAACATTGAAAGTGGTGAGCTTAGATGCTAAGTAAGGATAAAAATATAGCAGAAACTTTCATAAATAAGCATAAACATTTAAGGCAATTTATAAGACTAAAACAAAATCCTTTTAAACTTTAACATCAACATAATATGGAAAAGATAAAATCAAATAATTCCATTTACTTATTTAAATTTATATTGCACTAGTCTAATAATCACATGTAATATCAATAGCTACTTTCATAATAATGTAATGCATAATGCCAGACTTTATAACCATGTAGTAAAGGCCATGTGCCAAGACTAAAAATAATATTTTGTCAAGGCCTTGTGCCAAGACATTAGTTTGTCTCATGAGACCTACTGATTCATCTAGGATCTATAGTGGGCTCTACCCGTCACTTATTAAGTCCAATGCATTCCTAATATGAAAAGGTTGAAACTTAATCTAAACATTCGTATTAAAACTAGCATATGAAATGTCAAAATTTTAACAACAACCCATGAATTGTATAAAAATAGAACATACACAGTCAAACATAACTCATTCAATACAATATGAAAGATTTTATTATAATATATTATCCTCAATAGATAATAATGAATTATATTGACATATATCAAAATAATCATCAAAACTATTTGAGATAAATATCCCCCTTTTTCATGAAAACATTTAAAAGTCTCACTATTTGACAAGATTCCATTTAAAATAGATTTTTGAATCAAAGTGTATCATACCACTTTGAAACCTTTAAAAGGAATTTTAATTTGAAAACATTAATTTCCATATAAATAAATCCTTAAAACCATTTTTAAAACATGGAAATTAATGAGAATGATTTAGAAGAATAAATCTTTAAAAAATTTAAATGATATATTAGTTAGAGTTCCTAACCAAAATTGAGACAGATGAATACAAATAATTGAGGTAATAAAAACATTATATTATCATGAGAATAAATTGATTCATGATATATTGTGTCAATGTACATTATATACACCATATAAAAGTGAACTGGCATATAGAAACAAAGAAGTCTCAATGGATTGTAAATGGAGATAAAATCCCTTATAAGAATTGTATCATTAGGTCAAGGATAAATCAATGACATAATTATTTGTGAAAAATATAAATACACTCAATATTATTGGATATTTAGTGTAAATAAATCCGAGTACATTCACATATATTCTTGTAAAAACAACACCAATGAATTGGACGTTTAACTCAATAAATAAAAACTGGGTTAAGATTACTCTTATCAAGTTCATATCAATGACTTGAGAAATTATCAATGGATTGATTATGTGTATCAAAAGTATATCCACACAAAGTTAAGTGTAAATTTCTACATAAATAATAAATAATGATTTCACACAAAATCATGGAGTAAAGTAATCAGAGAAGTTTGTGTAAAATAGAATGAGTGGAAATTGAAATATGTAACTCCCTTACCGATTTGGTAATATAAGAAACATACAACCCATGAAGTAAGGATCATATAATGATGATTTAAATACCCATAAATTAAATTATATTATTCAAACCATACAATCATGGGAAGTATATACACCACACAAAAGGTAATAGTGGAAAATATATAATGAATCTCACGTGAATAAAAGTGAGATGAAAACCCCTTACCACATTTTAATCAATCTAGTCGTATGAAAAAAAAAGTTAATAACCACTAAATAATTCATATAATACCATGAATATAATGAGATTCATGCTAATATATATGAAATGTCAGTATACAATACACCACAAGCAATAAATAAGTGGCGAATAATGGAAATCTCACAGAATTAAAAGTGAGATAAGAAACCCCTTACCTGGTACTTTTCATAGGTCATGGCTAGGTTTACCTCCTGTATAATGGTGAAATAATTGTTATTAAATTATACAATAACCATATACATTAATATTATATGATATATTATCTTTTAATATTTCTTTGTTAATGATATTTCAGTTGTATCATCGTTTTGGGTCTTAACTAATTTGTTTTTCTTTATATGTTTTGTTATGTAAGTAATTTTTTTATGGATAGGATGTATCTTATTCAAATTCATAATGATATTAAGTCTTTAAAAACATTATTTTTAATCCTCAAATTAAAATTAGTCTTGAATGGATACGATGGGGAATGAATCTCATTGCGTTCGTGGAGACGGCAATCTGTACGTACGCACGAGCAACAATATCAATTTTTTATATTAAAATTGTATATAATTGGATGGTATAACATATACATTATAATTATCATTTTATATTTTTCATTTACATCATTTATACTCATTATTATACCTATCCAAATTATGATGTGTTTGAATAAAAATTACACCACGACGTGAAGACAGTAATACATACGTACACACGTATGGTGACATTTTCATTTATATGATAGATAGAATAATTAATAGGGTTTTACCATTTTTATAATAACATCGCAGTATATAAGAAGATATTGGATTTATTATATTTTAATGGAAAAAAAGAAAGAGTAAGTGGAAGAAGAAAAGAACTTGAAAGAGATGATGAAATACTTACCTGTTCTTCGGGTTCTTCCTTTGGATTTGATCAAAAGGGCTCCTTATGTTGGCTTTCTGACTCAAGGAAGGCCTATAAGATGAAGGGAGGATAGTTGGGAGGATATTCGGGCAGGCTTTGGCTGAGCCAAATGGCTTTGATGGTGTGAATATGAGTGAAGGGAATGTGCCCTTTTATGAGAGGGGTGAGGGGCACCTTAGGAAAAGATTGAAATATTATTTTATATTAAAATCAATTTAGGTTTCTAATGGCTCCAAAATGAATTATTTAAAGGATAAGGTGGGGATGGGTCGAAAAACTCTCAACCAATAGGTTTTATACAGGTTTGGGTCACTATATTAACATTATCTTTTAGATTTAACTCTTAGTTAAATAGTTTGACATTTACCATCTCTCTTTGTATTTTTATATTATATGGTTAATAATCTTAGTATAAACTTCAAAGAGAAACCCCAGTGGTTATTTAATGATACACCAATAATTATATAAGTCATTATGCCGGAGCTTATATTTTTAGGATTATTATATCAACCAATAATATTGTATTTGTTTTAAAAACTCATTTATCTCAATTTTTACATTATTTAATAATTTATTTTTGTTAAAGTACTAAAAAATTATTACTTAGACCTAAATACATTTCATAAAACTTAACATGTTATATTAACCTATAAAATGAGTAAAATTAATTAAAGGTCTCAAATTATATTTAATTGGATATTTATAATATCAATTATTTTAATCATTCATTAATATGGTGAATATTCCATCATCATTGTGTCATAAATAAATTTAATTATATAATGTCTAAAAATTAAAAATAAAATACCAATATATAGGAATTATTTTTATCTATATAATGAATATTTATAGTCTATTTTTCATTATGTGTTACCCTATATTAAAAAAGTTTTAATTATTAAACTTTGAATTTATCACTTTTAATTATTCTTTGAATTAAATAATAATAAATGTCCTGATCTAATCCAAGTGAACCTAAAGGATCATATTTTATTCCTAAGGTTTTTTTTGTTGAATTAAACTTATCCAAAAGAATTAGGAAATGTGTTAGGGTAATAATAATGTCATTTTTACCCTTAATTACCCGATTTACTTTTAACCGTGGTAAGTAAAAGTAAAAAGTTATTATTCACCAAAAATTATTTTCATCTTATTGAACCACATTATACTTACTGATATCAACGGTGTCTCTCGGATTTTTGAAAATAAAATCACAAAAGTGGTAAAATTAAGTTTTATACAAATTTGAAAATGATCTTAGGAGGTGGGGAAAAGACGGTATAAAGTTTGATAAAATTTTATATATCTAAACTTTTTATAAAATGACCCCAATGAATTAAGATGAACATATGTAAGTATTATGTATCCATTTTGACTTAAAATAAATTAAAATAAAATAACAAATTATTTAAATAAAAATTCGATTTTAACCAATAGCACAGTGTTTTTTCACTATTCATCAAAAATTGAATATTTACATAAAAATACCAAAACTTTACCCTAAGATAATTTTGATGTTCTGAATTAAAAAATGAATTCTATTTTACCAAAATCAAAACATAGAATTTTCATTAGTTAATTTAAAATTAATTCCTATTGCCAAAACAGAAAAGCGGGGTTTTTAAAAAAAAACTATCAAAAGATTGACATGTGTTTATGTCAAGAAGTGAAATTACTTATAATGACCTACATTGTATTAAATGATAAAAATATAATCTAATTATACTTACAAACCATTAAAATATATAATTTAACACTATAAATTATTTCGATTAAAAAAGTTGTTTTCAATTAAAATTTAGTATTTTTCAGTCTTCACCAAAATATGAAAGTGATCAGAAAAGTACCAATAATTAATCCAAAATAAATTTTTATGTCCCAATTCTAAAGAATAATTTAATTTCATTAAATTAAATATATAAAATTTTCAAATATTCATTTTAAAAATGGGTTTCTATTAAAAAGATGTAAAATTACATTTTTTGAAAAATACTTCTTTTATATGAAAAAATGAATTTGTTATTATATTATTTCTAAGAAACACATAATATGGATTCTAAAATTATATTAAATATATAAAATTAAAAATTCAGTTAATATTATTCATAACCACTTTTTAATGGATAGTTTGGTAGGTCGTGGTGCACTCGAACTCGGTGTTTTGTGTAGCACAAGCTATTGAATTTAAAAAAAATAACTTACTATGAAATATTGGGGTGGTAAATTCTTCCCCCCTTTTGGAAATTGAATCCTTGCAATTTTAAAATTGGGCTTGGGAACTTCAATAAAATTTCTACATCAGAAAAAGAGTCAATAAAACTATCTCTTTAAAAAAACAAAAGAGAAGTACAAAGGTTACCTGAGATAACCCATACTAGGCTTCCATGTAGGAAAACATAGATATGAACGATAAACTAAGTGTCAATTTATGGTGGAGAGTGATAGAAAACAAAATTAGGAGAAAGTTAACAACAATAAAACCACAAACCTGTGATGGGATAAACGGTCATTAGTTTCTTAGTATGAAAAGTAAACAGATAATGTTTTTTTAAGTTCCATTTCATAAAGTTGAGTAATTTATTTATGAAATTGACTAAGAACATAATGAGATAAACTTAAATTTTATGTAGAGTTTCATCCTTTAATAAATTTATACCCCCAACTCATCTTTTTTTTCAAAAGATGAGTATTGAAGAATACTTGTTCACACCCAAAGTGATTGAATCAACTTCTATAGAATCACATAATCTACGAAAGAAAAACTATATATATTTACCTTGTCTTTAGAGATTAACCAAAACCAAAATGGTTAGTACAATATCATATGATCCCCAACAAGGTTAATCTTTTAGAGAAATAAATACTAATCATAATTTCTAAAATTAAACCAACAATAACCAAATTTCAATAAATACCAATAAATAAAGAATTGTCCTTAAAATCATTCAATATAATTCAAACTAATATTGAAACCCAAAACATAGAAGAATTTTATTACGCATTATTCCACGTAAAATTGTATATCCAAATAACATCGACTAATCTTAAAGTCACATACTTAAAATTTATTAACCTAATCACATATTCTCTATGATAAGTTAATCATTTCCATAAAAAAACCCAAATCACTATAAATCCACGATAAACACATAGATAAGAATCCACCATGACTCTTCAAATGAAATCCCATTGTATTCTATTTTCCTTAAGCATATAGTATTCCCAATAAATCGAACGTCTTCCAAAATAACATTTATCACTTAATCGCCAAATCATTTTCCTATAATAAGGATATCTATTTGATAGTACATAAGATCCAAAATCAACTTATTATTGATCAATGAAATGATTTAACTGAAAAAAATTAGTCACACTAACCAGGGACTTCTCGTAGTCTAGTGGTAGGCGATAAATACCAATCGTACTATGGTTGTGGGTTTGATTCCCACAGCTTTTTACGATGCGAAGGGTTGTCACACAGTCTGCGTGTTGTCCTTTTTCAAAAAGTATATTTTATAATGTTCCCAAAATGAGATAAATTCCTCAAAATAACTATAACATAATTTCACCACAAATGTTATCTCATACCTCGCATTTTCATCCCAAAATTTAATAACTTGTAATTGCCTCAAATTCAAGGATCATATAAACCCAAATGGTAATTTATAAACATATCAACAATAGAAAAGAAAATTCTTCCTAAAATAGCATTTTCACATAACAAACTACATGGTTACACATAAAAGAGAAAAGTCTTCCAATGTAATCCAATAAACAAAGAGCACTAATACTTTTAAACATTTCACCATTCATTTATTTACAAATTAGGTTCTTCCTTGACCAAGAGGTTACCCTATATAATGGGGCATTCACTCGGGTAATTCCAAGGCCCCCAATATTTACAGAAAATGACTTTAAATAGATTCTTGGGATCATTTTTATTTTCTCCATAGTACTCTTCATTTTTCATCGGAAATTCATTACTTTATGTCCTTATTTACCACACAAAAATCATTTATTTGTTTCATTGAGACACATCCTTAGGTTTTTCTTTCCACATTTCCTACATGGTGGAAATTGAGATTTATTTTCTCCTTGGTCTCAACTGCTGGAGCTCTTATCATTCACCACCTTTCTCTTATTTGTTGTGTCTGAGAGTTGGTTAATATATATTTTTCTGATCGTATTTTTGGAAAACTGATTTGGAATAAACATGATAACTTTTACACCTACCTACATTCCATTTCGTTGATCATTTCCACCGTTGTTCCCACCTTGTACATCATGTTCAATGTTACTATGATATCCTTGGAATCCAGCCATTAACTAACACAAGAAAGTATAGTGTGAGTCATAAAATCATTTAAAGAATATCATAACATCTTATTTTAAATCTAAAACACCTTAGGATTAATGAAGTTTATTTATTATCATCTTATATTAAAATCCTTCAAATCAATTTGTAAAGAAAATGTGAATTATACTAAGCATATCCCCCAGGTGTTTCATAACCAAGAGTGCAGCAAGTCCCATTTTCATTTGCCAGGATACCCCGAGTCAAGCCCGAAACTCCTTGTCAGAGTTTTCACTCCTAGGTACATATGTGCCAGAGATGCCTCTACCTGGTCGTATCCAGACATAGATGTATTTCTTGTAAAACCAACATAACATTTACATTAAAATTTTTTTGGATGTTCTTCTATACTTGTAAAGACCCAGAATTTCTGTGATTTTTTTTTAAAAATGGAAATTTTATGAGTCTACAAAAATTGACGGTGCGAGATTCTGAGGCCCGAAGTGCCCGAAATCATTCTTTGATGTTTTCTTTGGGTACGTTCAGTAAATGTAAAATTAGGTTTTTATAACTTTTTAACCGGTGTTCGGAATTTAAATTCAAGGGCACCATTGAACTCACAGAACCGATATTTGCTTAAGGAGACTTTTACTTCGACGGCAGTGGGTCGAGAATAAATGTTAGTTTGTGGGGTTTTTAGAGATTTAATTAAATAAAAATAAATTGTGTGGATTTAATTTTATTTCAAAGTTAAAATATTGTCATAGAAGTTGGAGGTGGGACCACCACACCTTAACCTCCCATGAGATTTTATGGTGGTCGGGCCCACTCGAACCTAAACTCTCGCGAGAGGTTATGACGTGGGGACCACATGATGATAAACTCCCCTATTAATGGTATGAGCGGAAGACCTCTCAACTCCCCTCATTAATGAGGAAGAGTTTCTACACACCCCCCTCATTTATGGTGCCACTTTCCCTTTAATTAAATTGTGCCAACTCCCCTAATTAACTTGTGCCAATCCTACACATTAATTAGGTGGAGCCAATTAATTTCTTTCATGATTTTAAATTCTATGCCAATGAAATAATAGATAAACCTATATATTATTATTTTCTTTGGAACCTTGGTGGAAACTTGGGAGAAGAGGGAAGAACTCTCCCATCGAAGAACAAAGAATGCCGACCTTCTTAGACTTCTTCCTCAGAGCTTCTACCGGTGTGGGGCATCTTCAACCGACCTAACCTCAGCATCATCGTCAATGAACTGACGCAGCTCGGGATTGGAAGTATGCAACAGACGCGACGAATGACGATCTTATTTGTCTACTTTTCGTGACTCCGTCAATGAATGATGAACGATGAAAAAATATAGGGGGGTTTTATATGTTGATGCTTTCCTCAAATATTCTTCGATGGTTGGAAAGGAATTGTTTGCGAGTGAGTAATTGTTCATATTCCTACTTCTTGATGACCCAATTGATACCACCCTAAATGCGGAGGGTGCAGGCCAAACCAACATGGCCCGACCCCTCCGCCGGTCTTGTTTGTGATGATCTTCAGCATGTTGATGAGGTAACAAAATGAAGAGTTCGACGACGACAAACACCTCACTACCCACGACCTCTGCAAACCATGCCACCCTCGAAGTATTTTGATGCTCCAGGCCAAACCGAGGCCCTCCAGCTGACCGTTGCGGCCACACTGCTGCCGTCCTGCGCCACCCGGCTCCCAGTCGCCACCGGCCTCTCGTGCGCCCTTGCCAAACACCACCGGCCCATGCCGACCCGAGCCGCGTTGAACCACACCGGCCCGACCTCCCGAACTCCCGAACGCATGCACCTCCCATACACCCCGGCCGAACCCGCCAGCCCGTGCTGGCCGAGCGGTCGCCTGGCTACTCGCTGGCCTGCCCGGCTGCCCTCTGGCCTGCCTGGCGCCCTACCCTGCAGCCCGCCGGCCTGCCTGGCGGCCTGCTCAGTCGCATTCTGGTCTGGCCATGCCCTAACTGGCCGCCTCCCATGTGCCCTGTCGAACCTCACCAGCCCGTACGCCCCCAAACACCTTATATTCCTCGTGCCACCCACAGCCCACTCGCGGCGCCCCAGCCAAATCGACCCTGAGCCTAGGCCGAACTACCCACGCGGCCTGCTGGACTGGGCCCAGCAGGCTGGGCCGAACCAAACATGATGGACCGCCCAATGGACTAAGCCATACCCAATAGGTCTAACCGGGTCGACCCAAACCGGGTCGGCCCAGACTAGGTCAGACCGGGTCAGTCCGACTGGGCCCACTATCGACCCTTTAATTTCATTGGCCATATATTTTGCACCGGACGACCATTTGACGAACCGTCAGCATCACTGGTAATCCTAAAGAGAGATGGTCTCCTTGATTATACCCCATTAGATTTCACGGTATAGTTGAGATATAGTCAGGTTGGATTGTACAAGAATCCAACCGGGCCCCCAGGAAAAAAAGGCTAATAACTCACAGACCGGGTTTCCGATTAACGCGTCGTCTGTTGCGTTGAGACCCCCAGGACTTGACAGACCTTTGGAATACTTCTACGTGAGTTTTATTGACAGTTGGAGTATCAATCAGTAACTCATAGAGCGGATCCTCCTGGAGACGGGCAAGCATAGCACAAAGACCTATTAACTGGTTGAGACCTGCCGACTGCTGACTGATTCGACTCGGATTTACTCAACTAGCGCAATAGGGATCGCCTTGGTATCGCGACATACCCACAGTGGGGATCACCTCTATGTGATGCGGCAGACCCACAGTACTCGACAAGAGGAGTACCTTAGTAGGCTACAAGGGGGAGTGCCTCTGTGTGACGCGGCAGACCCATGATACTAGACAGAAGGAGTACTTCAACAGTCCAAGGTTAGTGGGAAGCGCCTTTGTGTCGCGGTAGGCCCACTATACTCGATAGAGGAGGAGTTCTTCAGTAGGAGTGGTTTTGACAGTGTGACTGGGGATGTTACTTGATACAACCCCTAGAATAAAAATCATGGTTTTAGCTGAGTTAGTAACTTTGTGTTTACCTCATGATTGAGATGGATTACTTGATTACTTAGGTATATGTATGGTCATATAACTATGTGGGGTTATCTGTTGATTTCATACTTTGTGGTTTATCCTTGTTGGCTTTGTGAGACCTTGAGGGCCTCATGGTCCCTACTAAGTATCGTTATACTCACCCCTGCACAGGCTATGCCCGCACCTCGTTGTGCTAGATGCAGAATACAGATAGCATTGACCGAGGCTGAGTGTACCAATACTGCATGGTACTTGGGTGTGGACCACATGGCGTGATGGTACATGGAGGATACTGACAGGCGTGGAGTGTTGTGGAGGCTATCTGTACCTACCCTTCAGGTAGGACTTCCCGGTGGATGATCCAATAGCTGTTTACCTTTCTTCTGTTGTACTTGTTTTTCAATTGTTCTTGTACATTCCTGTTGGGATTGTATTCTGTCCCCTTTACTTTTCATCACTCTATGTATATAGTTTTACTTAGTGTTTTTCTTCCAACTCGTACTCTGTTGTGTGTGTTTACAGGTTATAAAGACATTGTCTTCCCAGTTTTAGGGAATTGTGCCTTCGGTGCAAGTCGCCAGCCCATGGTCTATGGAAGGGGGGCTTGGGGTAGTCACGGAACGAGCCCTGGGGGACAGGTCATGACAATATTATTCCTCAATGTCTATCATAGGGTAGTGTTTTCTAATCAGATTTTTTCTTAATCTTGCATCCAATGTTTGAACTGAACTTCCTCTGATGCTAACTGTGATGCCCCAACCCCAATTACCTAGAGTTGGTGCATTATTAGATAACATTGGCATGATATGAGGAATCGTGTCCTAAAAGACCGATACATTTAGTAGACTTGGAAGTACTAGATACACTCATAAGTTTTACATTACATTAGGAAATAAAAACATCAACAACATTTTGTCCCCTTTTTAAACACAGTCATGTCCTTTTCCTATCCCTGCAGGTTAACCATAAAATAATTCTTCATATCCTAAGAAAAATAAAACATTTAAAGGGGTGAGATCAGATGCTCATTAAGGATAACAATATAGCTGAAACATTCATAAATAAGCATAAACATTTAAGGAAATGTATAAGACTAAAACAAAATCCTTTTAAACTTAAACTTCAACATAATATGGTAAAGATAAAATCTTGTAATTCCATTTACGTATTACCATGGATATTCTAATAGTCTAATAATCACATGCAATATCAATATCTACTTTCATAATGATGGAATGCATAATGCCAGACTTCATAACCACATAGTCAAGGCCTTGTGCCAAGACTACTAATAATATTTTTCCAAGGCCTTGTTCCAAGACTCAAGCTTGTATCATGAGACATACCGATTCATCGGGGAGCTATATCAGGCTCCACCCATCACTTACTAAGTCTAATGCATTTCTCATATGAAAAGGTTGAAACTTAATCTAAACATTAATATTAAAACTTGCATACGAAATGTCTACATTTTAACCACAAACCATGAGTGGTATAAAAATAACACATCCATTGTCAAACATAACTAATTCAATACAATATGGATAATTTTATTATAATAGATTAACTTCAATATAAAATAATGAAGGATATTTACATAGAGGAAAATAATCATCAAAACTGTTTGAGAGAAATATCCCCCTTTTTCTTGAAAACATTTAAAATTTTCACTATTTATCAATAAGCCATTTAAAATAGATTTTTGAACCAAAGGGTCACATACCACTTTGAAACATATAAAAATAATTTTAATTTGAAAACAATAATTTCCATAAAAATAAATCATTAAAACCATTTTTAAAACATGTATATTAATGAGAATGATTTAGAAGAATAAATCTTTAAAACAACTAAATGATATTTTAGTTAGAGTTCCTAACCAAAATTGAGACACATGAATAAAAATATTTGATCTAATAAAAACATTATAATATCATGATAATAAAGGGATTCATGATATATTATGTCAAAGTACATTATATACCCCATATAAATGTGAATTGGCGTATAGCAATAATGAAGTCTCAATGGATTGTAAATTTAGATAAAATCCCTTATAAGAACTGTATCCTTAGGTCAAGGATAAATCAATGACATAATTATGTGTGAAAAATATAAATACACTCAATATGATTGGATATTTAGTGTAAATAAATCATAGGACATTCAGACATATTCTTGTAAAAACAACACCAATGACTTGGATGATTAACTCAATGAATGGAAATTGAGTTAAGATTACTCTTATAAAGGTCATATCAATGACTTGAGAAATTAGAAATGTATTGATTATGTGTATCAAGAGTATATCCACACAAAGAGAATTGTAAATTACTACAAAAATAATAAATAGTTATTTCACACATAATCTTGGAGTAAAGTAATCGGTGAAGTTTGCGTAAAACCAAATGAGTGGAAATTGAAATTTGATATTCTCTTACTAATTTGGTGACATACAAAACATAAACCCCATGAACGAAGGATAATATAATGATGATTTAAATACCCATAAATTAAATTATATTGTCAAAACCATACAATCATATGCAGTACATACACCACACAAAAGGTAATAGTGGCAAATATAACATGAATCTCATGGGAATAAAAGTGAGATAAAAACCCCTTACCATGTTTTAATCAATCGAGTCATGTGACCAAAAGGTAATAATCACCAAATAATTCATTGAATATCATGAATATAAAGAGAATCATGATAATATATATCAAATGTCAGTATGCAATACACCACATGCAATAAATAAGTGGCGAACAATGGAAATCTCATGGAATTAAAAGTGAGATAAGAAACCCCTTACCTTGTAATTTTCCTTGGTCGAGGCTAGTTTAACCATATGTATAATAGTTAAATCCTTGTTATTAAATTATACAATAACCATATACATTAATATGATATTATATATCATCTTTTAAAATTTATTTGTTAATGATATTTCAGTAGTATCATCGTTTCATGTCTTAACTAATTTGTTTTCCTTTATAGGCTTTGTTATGTATGTAATGTTTTTTACAGATAGTATGTATCTTATTCATATTCAGAATGATATTATGACTTTAAAAATATTATTTTTAATCATAAAATTAAAATTATTCTTGAATGGATACGATGGGGAATGAATCTCATTATGTTCGTGGAGACGGTAATCTGTGCGTACGCACGAGCTAAAATATCATTTTTTTATATTAAAATCATATATAATTGGTTGGAATATCATATACAGAATCATTATCATTTTATATTTATTATTTACATAATTTATACTCTTTATTGTACCCATACAAATGAAGAAGTGTTTGAATAAAAACTACACCACAACGTGGAGACAGTAATTCGTACGTACACACATATGGTGACTTTGTCATTTATAGGATGGATAGAATAATGAATAGGGTTGTACCAATTTTATAATAACATCACAGGATATAGAAGATACTGGATTTATTATTTTATAATGGAAACAACAAATAAAGAGGAAGTGGAAGAAGAAAAGAACTTGAAAGAGATGATGAAATATTTACCTCTTCTTCGGGTTCTTCCTTTTGATTTGATCAAAAAGGCTTCTTAGGATTGATTTCTGACTCAAGTAAGTACTATAAGATTAAGGGAGGATAGTTGGGAGGGTATTTGGGTAGGGGTTGGCCGTGAAAAATGGCTTTTAAGGTGTGAATATGAGAGAAGGGGAAGTGCCCTTTTATAAGAGGGGTGAGGGGCACTTTAGGAAAAAATTGAAATATTATTTTATAATAAAATCATTTTCGGTTTATAATGAATAAAAAATGAATTATTTAAAGGATAAGGTGGGGATGGGTCGAAAACCTCTCAACAAATAGGTTTTATACAGTTTTGGGTCATTATATTAACATTATCTTTTAGATTTAACACTTATTTAAATAGTTTGACATTTACCATGTCTCTTTGTATTTTTATATTATATGGTTAATAATCTTACTATAAAATTAAAAGGGAACCCAAGTGGTTAATTAATGATACACCATTAATTATATAAGTCTTTATGCCAAACCTTAGAATTTTAGGATTATTATACTAACCAATAATATTGTATTTTTTTTAAAACTCATTTGTGTCAATTTTGACATTATTTAATAATTTATTTTTTTAAAGTCTGAGAAAAATTATTACTTAGAAATAAATACATTTAATCAACCCTAAAATGTCTATTAACCTATAAAATTAGTTTAATTCATTAAAAGTCTCAAATTATATTTATTTGGATATTTATAATATCAATTATTTTAATCTTTCATCAATATGGTAATTATTGCATCATCATTGCGTCATAAATAAATTTAAGTATTTAATGTCTAAAAATTATAAATAAATTACCATTGTGTATAAAATATTTCTATCTTTCTTAATTAATATTTATAGTCTAATTTATCTAATGTTGAACCCTTTATTAAAAATGGTTTAGTTATTAAACTATGAATTTAAAACTTTTATCTTTTCTTTGAATTAAATAATAATAAATGTCCTAATATAATCCAAGTGGACCTAAAGGATAATATTTTATTCCTAAGGTTTTTTTGGTTGAATTACACTTATTTAAATAGAATTATTACATGGGTTAATGTAATAATAATATATTTTTTAACCTTTATTACCCTGTTTACTTTTAACCGTGGTAAATAAAAGTAAAAAGTTACAATTACCCAAAAACTATTTTCATCTTATTGAACCAGGTTTTACTTAGTGATATCAACCGTGTCTCTTGGTTTTTTAAAATTCAACTAACATAAGTGGTAAAATTATGTTTTATATAAATTTGTAAATGCTCCTAGGAGGTGGGTAAAAGACGGTAAAAAGTTCGATAAAATTTTATATATCTAATCTTCTTATAAAATGACTCCAATGAATTACATTGAACACATATAAGTATTATATATATGTTACAACCTAAAATAAATTAAAATAAAGTAAAAAGTTATTTAAATAATAATTCGATTTTAAACAATAACCACTACTGGAAATATAATATTTCCCAACGGTTCACAACCGTTGGGAAAGCCCCTCTAATAGTTGGTATATGATATACCAATGGTTCTGATAACCATAGGGAAGTAAGCCGTTGGGAAAGATTTTCCCAGCAGTTTACTGGAAACTGTTGGTATAGGCTCACAAAAGCCACCCTATCCCAACGGTTCTGCCAAACCGTTGGGATAGTTTTTCCCAACAGTTTTGGAGAACCGTTGGGAAATATCAATATCCCTTAACTATCCCAACGGTTTTGGGATAGTTTTCCCAACGGTTCTCCCCAAACCGTTTGGATATCCCCATGGACGAACTCTTTCCCAACGGTTTAGAACTGTTGGGAAAAGATATCTTTACCAACGGTTCAATGAACCGTTGGTAAAAACTTCTTTAGGATTATATGCCAATGGTTTTAAACCGTTGGCATACCCTATGCTGAAAATTGCAGCAGCCTGCAATTTGCACAGCCCCTGTCCATCAGTCCCCTCTCCATCAGGTCTCATTTTGACCTCATTTTCAATCCAATTATTTTACCTGAAATAAAATAAAACATACATATACAATTATGAACAAATTCATACACATTTAACATATAATGGATCCTCAAACTATACACATCCATAATTAAATTATAATTAATAACGTAATTATAAACATACATAATTCATATATAATTCAATTTAAAATTTAGATGACAATTATATGTGGAATCCGAAATTCAATTCATAATTTGATCAGATTTTTCTATACCATATATTTTTACCTCAAATGATGTCCATTTTAAACAAAATACATACACCTGAAGTGATACCGGCCACACCGCACCTCATATTGAGGTGGGGTTGACTCTTACATGTCACATTTGACCCATGGATCGTTGTGCTAAAGTATCGACACAATCCGAATGAGTTTGGTCAGTTTTCCGTATGCTAGTTGATGTTTTTCACTTAAAATGACATCCTTTTGAAACAAAAGACGGACACTATGAGTGGTGCCGTCCACACTGTGTCTCCAAATGAGGCGGGGTTGATTCATACACATCACATATGACCCATGGATCGTTCTCCTAATGTTTAAATGGAAACTGAATGCGTTTGCTCGGTTTTTCGTATGTACTTAAAATGTTGTCCATTTTAAACAAAAGAGTGAAACTTAGACTAATCCTGACCACACCGCGACTCAAATTCATCCCGGGTTGGCTCGTACATGTCACATATGACCCATGGATCGTTGTGATAAATTATCAAAAGATTCCGAATGCGTTTGGTCAGTTTTGCGTATGCCAGTTGTTCTTTTCATTTATAATCATGTCTATTTTAAACAAAAGAGACAGAGTTAGAGCGGTGTCGGCCACACCGCGTCTCAGATTAAGACGGGGTTGACTTGTACACATCACATATGACCCATGGATCGTTGTGCTAATGTATCGATAGAATCCGAATGCGTTTGGTCGTTCTTCCGTATGTCAGTTGATGCCTTTCACTTAAAATGACGTCCTTTTGAAACAAAAGACGGACACTTTGAGTGGTGTCAGCCACACCGCATGTTGGATTGAGGTGGGGATTATTTTTACACTTCAAATAGGACCCATGGATCGTTCTCCTAATGTTACAATGGAAACCGAATGCATTTGGTCGGTTTTCCGTATGTACTTAAAATGGTGTCCATTTTAAACAAAAGAGAGCCATTTAGACTGATCCCAGCCACACCGCGACTTGGATTGACCCGGGATGGCTCGTAGATGTCACATATGACCCGTGGATCGTTGTGATAAATTATCAAATGATTCTGAATGCGTTTGGTCGGTTTTGCGTATGCCAGTTGTTCTTTTCACTTATAATCCTGTCCATTTTAAACAAAACAGACACAGTTAGAGCAGTATCGGCCACACCGCACCTCGGATTGAGGCAGGGATGATTCGTACATGTCAGATATGACCCATGGATCGTTATCCTAAAGATTCAATGGAAACCGAATGTGTTTGATCAGTTTTCCGTATGTACTTAAAATGGTGTCCATTTTAAACAAAAGAGAGCCACGTAGACTGATCTCGGCCACACCGCGACTCGGATTGAACCCGAGTTGCCTCGTACAGGTTACATATGACCCATGGATCATTGTGATAAATGATCAAAAGATTCGGAATGCGTTTGGTTGGTTTTGCGTATGCCAGTTGTTCTTTTTCACTTATAATCATGTCCATTTTAAACAGAAGCGACATAGTTAGAGCTGTGTCGGCCACACCGCGTCTCGGATTGAGACGGGGATGATTTGTACACGTCACATATGACCCATGGATCATTCTCCTATAGTTTCAATGGAAACCGAATACGTTTGGTCGGTTTTGCGTATGCCAGTTCATTTCACTTATAATCCTATCCATTTTAAACAAAACATTCATAGTTAGAGCGGTGTCGGCAACACCTCGCCTCGGATTGAGGCGGGGATGATTCGTACACATCACATATGACCCATGGATCGTTCTCCTAATGTTTCAATGGAAACCGAATGCGTTTAGTCGGTTTTCCGTATGTACTTAATATGCTGTCCATTTTAAACAAAAGAGATCCACTTAGACTGATCTCGGCCACACCCGACTCGGATTGAGCCCAGGTTGGCTCATACAGGTCACATATGACCTATGGATCGTTGTGATAAATTATCAACAGATTCGGAATGCGTTTGGTCAGTTTTGCGTATGCCAGTTGTTCTTTTCACTTATAATCCTGTCCATTTTAAACAAAAGAGACATAGTTAGAACGGTGTCGGCCACACCGCTCCTCGGATTGAGGCAGGATTGACTCGTACACGTCACATACGAACCATGGATCCTTGTGATAAAGTATCGACATAGTCTGAATGCCATTGGTCTGTTTTTCGTATGTCACTTGATGCTTTTCAGTTAAAATGACGTCTTTTTTAAACAAAAGACAGACACTTTGAATGGTGTCGGCCACACCGCGTCTCCGATTGAGGTGGGGTTGATTCGTATACGTCACATATTACCCATGGATTGTTCTCCTAAAGCTTCAACGGAAACCGAATCCGTTTGGTCATTTTTTCGTATGTACTTAAAATGGTGTCCATTTTAAACAAAAGATAGCCACTTAGACTTATCCCGACCACACCGCGACTCGTATTCATCCCGGGATGGCTCGTAGACGTCACATATGACCCATGGATTGTTGGGATATATTATCAACAGATTCGTAATGCGTATTGTCGGTTTTCCGTATGCCAGTTGATGCTTTTCACTTAAAATGATGTCCTTTTGAAACAAAAGACAGACACTGTTAGTGGTGTCGGCCACAACTGGTCTCAGAATTGAACTGAAACCACATTTCAACATTCTAATTATTATTCGTGACGTGTACGCGTAGACGGTACATCAATCGGACGTGCGGTTTGCGTGGTACGGCTCAATATTCATGTTTTAAGTGATGCACGCGCTTCGTAAACGCGCGTGAGGGGGGTCCAAATGAGCCGAAAGAAGTTGGAATGGCCTGAAATCAGACGAAAAATACGGGAGAGTGATTTATGAAGTGGGAGAGCAGACGGCACGTCAATCGGGCGTTCCGTGTGCCCGCGGTGACCGACAACGCAGTTCTGGTGTCAAAAGCGGCCAAAACAGGCGTCCAACGGTCAAATTCATAGCGGACGACCTCAGATTGAGCTGAAACCACCATGAAACATTCTAATTATTATTCATGACGTGTACGCGTAGACGGCACATCAATCGGACGTGCGGTTTGCGTGGTACGGCTCAATATTCGTATTTTAAGTGATGCGCGCGCTTCGTAAACGCGCGTGAGGGGGGTCCAAACGGGCTGAACGAAGTCGGAATGGCCTGAAATCAGACGACAAATACGGGTGAGTGATTTCTGAAGTGGTCGAGCAGACGAAACATCAATTGGACGTGCCATGTGCCCGCGGTGACCGACAACGCAGTTCTGGTGTCATAAACGGCGAAAACGGGCGTCAAACGGTCAAATTCATAGCGGACGACCTCGGATTGAGCTGAAACCACCGTGAAACATTCTAATTATTATTCGTGACGTGTACGCACAGACGGAACGTCAATAGGACGCGAGGTTTGCGCAGTACGGCTCAATATTCGTGTTTTAAGTGATGTGCGCGCTTTGTAAACACGCGTGAGGGTGGTCCAAATGGGCCGAACAATTTCGTAATGTCCTCAAATCAGACGACAAATACGGGTGAGTGATTTATGAAGTGTTCGAGCAGACGACACGTCAATCGGACATGCCGTGTGCCCGCGGTGACCGACAACACAGTTCGGGTGTCATAAACGACCAAAACGGGCGTCAAACGGTCAAATTCATAGCGGACGAACTCGTATTGAGCTGAAACCACCGTGAAGCATTATAATTATTATTCTTGACGTGTACGCATAGACAGAACGTCAATCGGACGTGCGGTTTGCGTGGTACGACTCAATATTCATGTTTTAAGTGATGCGCGCGCTTCGTAAACGCGCGTGAGGGGGGTCCAAACGGGCCGAACGAAGTCATAATGGCCTGAAATCAGATGAAAAATACGGGTGAGTGATTTATGAAGTGGTCGAGCAGACGACACATCAATCGGACTTTCCGTGTGCCCGCGGTGACCGACAACACAGTTCTGGTGTCATAAACGGCCAAAACGGGCGTCCAACGGTAAAATTCATAGCGGACGACCTCGAATTGAGCTGAAACCACCGTGCAACATTCTAATTATTATTCTTGACGTGTACGCGCAGACAGAACATCAATCGGACGTGCGGTTTGCGCGGTACGGCTCAATATTTGTGTTTTAAGTGATGTGCGCGCTTCGTAGACGCGCGTGAGGGGGGTCCAAACGGGCCGAACGAAGTCGGAATGTCCTGAAATCAGACGAAAAATACGGGTGAGTGATTTATGAAGTGTTCGAGGAGACGGCACGTCAATCGGACGTGCCGTGTGCCCGCGGTGACCGACAACGCAGTTCTGGTGTCATAAACGGCCAAAACGGACGTCCAACGGTCAAATTCATAGTGGGCGACCTCAAATTGAGCTGAAACCATAGTGAAACATTTTAATTACTATTTTTGTCGTGTACGCGCAAACGGCACGTCAATCGGACGTGCGGTTTGCGCGGTACGACTCAATATTTGTGTTTTAAGTGATGCGCGCTCTTCGTAAACGTGCGTGAGGGTGGTCCAAACGGGCCGAACGATTTCGGAATGTCCTGAAATCAGACGACAAATATGGGTGAGTGATTTATAAAGTGGTCGAGTAGACGGCACGTCAATCGGACGTGCCGTGTGCCCGCGGTGACCGAAAACGCAGTTCTGGTGTCATAAACGGCCAAAACGGGCGTCAAATGGTCAAATTCATAGCGGACGACATCGGATTGAGTTGAAACCATTGTGAAACATTATAATTAGTATTCGTGACGTGTACGTGCAGACTTCACGTCAATCGGACGTGCGTTTTGCGCGGTACGACTCAATATTCATGTTTTAAGTGATGCGCGCGCTTCGTAATCGCGCGTGAGGGGGGTCCAAACGGGCCGAACGAAGTCGGAATGGCCTGAAATCAGACGACGAATACGGGGGAGTGATTTACGAAGTGGTCGAGCAGACGGAACGTCAATCGGATGTGCCGTGTGCCCGCGGTGTCCGAAAACGCAGTTCTGGTGTCATAAACGGCCAAAACGGGCGTCCAACGGTCAAATTCATAGCGGACGACATCGGATTGAGCTGAAACCACTGTGAAACATTATAATTAGTATTCGTGACGTGAACGCGCAGACTTCACGTCAATCGGACATGCGGTTTGCGCGGTACGACTCAATATTCATGTTTTAAGTGATGCGCGCGCTTCGTAAACGCGCGTGAGGGGGGTCCAAACGGGCCGAACGAAGTCGGAATGGCCTGAAATCAGACGAAAAATACGGGTGAGTGATTTATGAAGTGGTCGAGTATACGACACATCAATCGGACTTGCCGTGTGCCCGCGGTGACCGACAACACAGTTCTGGTGTCATAAACGGCCAAAACGGGCGTCCAACGGTAAAATTCATAGCGGACGACCTCGGATTGAGCTGAAACCACCGTGAAACATTCTAATTATTATTCTTGACGTGTACGCGCAGATGGAACGTCAATCGGACGTGCGGTTTGCACGGTACGGCTCAATATTTGTGTTTTAGGTGATGTGCGCGCTTCGTAGACGCGCGTGAGGGGGTCCAAATGGGCCGAACGAAGTTGGAATGGCCTGAAATCAGACGACAAATACGGGTGAGTGATTTATGAAGTGTTCGAGAAGACGGAACGTCAATCGGATGTGTCGTGTGCCCGCGGTGACCGACAACGCAGTTCTGGTGTCATAAACGGCCAAAACGGGCGTCCAACGGTCAAATTCATAGTGGGCGACCTCAAATTGAGCTGACACCACAGTGAAACATTCTAATTATTATTTTTGACGTGTACGCGCAAACGGCACGTCAATCGGACGTGCGGTTTGCGCGGTACGACTCAATATTTGTGTTTTAAGTGATGCGCGCTCTTCGTAAACGTGCGTGAGGGTGGTCCAAACGGGCCGAACGATTTCGGAATGTCTTGAAATCAGACGACAAATATGGGTGAGTGATTTATGAAGTGGTCGAGTAGACGGCACGTCAATCGGACGTGCCGTGTGCCCGCGGTGACTGAAAACGCAGTTCTGGTGTCATAAACGGCCAAAACGAACGTCAAACGGTCAAATTCATAGCGGACGACATCGGATTGAGCTGAAACCACTGTGCAACATTATAATTAGTATTCGTGACGTGTACGCGCAGACTTCACGTCAATCGGACGTGTGGTTTGCGCGGTACGACTCAATATTCATGTTTTAAGTGATGCGCGCGCTTCGTAAACGCGCGTGAGGGGGGTCCAAATGGGCCGAACGAAGTCGGAATGGCCTGAAATCAGACGACAAATACGGGTGAGTGATTTACGAAGTGGTCGAGAAGACGGAACGTCAATCGGACGTGCCGTGTGCCCGCGGTGACCGAAAACGCAGTTCTGGTGTCAGAAACGGCCAAAACGGGCGTCCAACGGTCAAATTCATAGCGGACCACCTCGGATTGAGCTGAAACCACCGTGAAACATTATAATTATTATTCGTGACGTTTACGCGTAGACGGAACGTTAATCGGACGTGAGGTTTGCCAGGTACGGCTCAATATTCGTGTTTAAAGTGATGCGTGCGCTTCGTAAACGCGCGTGAGGGGGGTCCAAACGGGCCGATCGATTTCGGAATGGCTTGAAATCAGAAGACAAATACGGGTGGGTGATTTATGAAGTGTTCGAGCAGAAGGAACGTCAATCAGACGTGCCGTGTGCCTGCGGTGACCGACAACGCAGTTCTGGTGTCATAAACGGCCAAAACGGGCGTCCAACGGTCAAATTCATAGCGGACGACCTCGGATTGAGCTGAAACCACCGTGAAACATTATAATTATTATTCGTGACGTGTACGCGCAGACGGCATGTCAATCGGACGTGCGGTATGCGCAGTACGGCTCAATATTCGTGTTTTATGTGATGTGCGCGCTTCGTAAACGCGTGTGAGGGGGGTCCAAACAGGCCGAACGAAGTCGGAATGGCCTGAAATCAGACGACAAATACGAGTGAGTGATTTATGAAGTGGTCGAGTAGACGAAACGTCAATCGGACGTGCCATGTGCCCGCAGTGACCAACAACGCAGTTCTGGAGTCATAAACACCCAAAACGGGCGTCCAACGGTCAAATTCATAGCAGACGACCTCAGATTGAACTGAAACCACCGTGAAACATTATAAATATTATTCGTGACTTGTACGCGCAGACATCACGTCAATCGGATGTGTGGTTTGCGCGGTACGGCTCAATATTCGCGTTTTATGTGATGCGCGCGCTTCGTAAACGCGCGTGAGGGGGGTCCAAACAGGCCGAACGATTTCATAAAGTCCTAAAATCAGACGAAAAATACGGGTGAGTGATTTATGAAGTGGTCGAGCAGACGGCACGTCAATCGGACATGTCGTGTTCCCGCGGTGACCGACAACGCAGTTCTGGTGTCATAAACGGCCAAAATGGGCGTCCAACGGTCAAATTCATAGCGGACAACCTCGGATTGAGCGGAAACCACCGTGAAACATTCTAATTATTATTCGTGACGTGTAAGCGCAGACTGGACGTTTATCGGACGTGCGGTTTGCGTGGTACGACTCAATATTCGTCTTTTAAGTGATGCGCGCGCTTCGTAAACGCGCGTGAGGGGGGTCCAAACGGGCCGAATGAAGCCAGAATGGCCTGAAATCAGACGACAAATACGGGTGAGTGATTTATGAAGTGTTTGAGTAGACGGCATGTCAATCGGACTTGCCGTGTTCCCGTGGTGACCGACAACGCAGTTCTGGTGTCATAAATGGCCAAAACAGGCGTCCAACGGTCAAATTCATAGCGGACGACCTCGGATTGAGCTGAAACCACCGTGAAACATTCTAATTATTATTCGTGACGTGTATGCGCAGAGGGAACGTCAATCGGACGTGCGGTTTGCGCGGTACGACTCAATATTCGTGTTTTAAGTGATGCGCACGCTTCGTAAACGCGCGTGAGGGGGGTCCAAACGGGCCGAACGAAGTTGGAATGGCCTGAAATCAGACGAGAAATACGGGTGAGTGATTTATGAAGTGGTCAAGCAGACATCACGTCAATCGGACGTGCCGTGTGCCCGAGGTGACCGACAACGCAGTTCTGGTGTCATAAACGGCCAAAACGGGCGTCCAACGGTCAAATTCATAGTGGACAACCTCGGATTGAGCTGAAACCACCGTGCAACATTCTAATTATTATTCTTGACATGTACGCGTAGACTTCGCATCAATCAGACGTGCGGTTTTCACGGTATGACTCAATATTCGTGTTTTAAGTGATGCGCGCGCTTCGTAAACGCGCGTGAGGGGGGGGGGGTCCAAACGGGCCAAACGATTTCGGAATGGCCTGGAATCAGACGAAAAATACGGGTGACTGATTTATGAAGTGGTCGAGCAGCCGGCACGTCAATCGGACGTGCGGTTTGCACGGTACGGCTCAATATTCATGTTTTAAGTGATGTGTGCGCTTCGTGAACACGCGTGAGGGGGGTCTGGGGAGTGTCCGGGGTCCAAGGAGCAGGGGGGGTTGTTCGGGTGGCTCTCCGGGGAGTGTCCGGGGTCCAGGGAGGAGGGTGGGGGGGGTTGTTCGGGGGGCTGTCTGGGGGGCTGTCCGGGGTCCAGGGAGGGGGGGGGGCTGTTCGGGGGGCTGTCTCGGGGCTGTCCGGGGGCTGTTCGGGGGCTGTTCGGGGGGCTGTCCGGGGGGTTGTCAGGGGTCCAAGGAGGAGGGTGGGGGGGCTGTTCGTGGGGCTGTCTGGGGAGTGTCTAGGGGGGGTGTTCGGGGGGTGTTCGGGGGGATGTCCGGGGTCCAAGGAGGAGGGGGGCTGTTCGGGGGGCTGTCCGGGGGGCTGTCCGGGGTCCAGGTAGGAGGGTGGGGGGGCTGTCCGGGGTCCAGGGAGGAGCGGGGGGGGGGGGGGGGGGGCTGTTTGGGGGGGCTGTCTAGGGGCTGTCCGGGGGGTGTTCGGTGGGTTTTCCGGGGTACAGGGAGGTGGGTGGGGGGGCTGTCCGGGGGGCTGTCCGGGGGTTGTTCGGGGGACTGTCCAGGGGGTGTTCGGGGGGGGGGGGGGGGTGTTCGGGGGGTGTCTGGGGTCCAAGGAGGGGGGGGGGGTGTTCGGGGGGCTGTCCGGGGGGGTGTCTGGGGGGTTGTCCGGGGTCCAGGGAGGAGGGTGGGGGGGGGGGGGGGGGGCTGTTCGGGGGGCTGTCCGGGGGGCTACCTGGGGGGCTGTCCGGGGGGTGTTCGGGGGGTGTTTGGGGGGTGTCCGGGGTCCAAGGAGAAGGGTGGGGGGGGGGGGGGTTGTTCAGGGGGGTGTTCAGAGGGTTGTCCGGGGGTGTCTGGGGGCTGTCTGGTGGGCTGTCCGAGGGGTGTCCGGGGGGTTGTCCGGGGTACAAGGAGGTGGGGGGGGGGCTGTCCGGGGGGCTGTTCGGGGGGCTGTCCGGGGTACAAGGAGGTGGGTGGGGGGGCTGTCCGGGGGGCTGGCCGGGGGGCTGTCCGGGGGTTGTTCGGGGGGCCGTCGGGGGGTTGTTCGGGGGGTGTCCGGGGTCCAAGGAGGAGGGTGGGGGGGGGGGGGGGGTGTTCGGGGGGCTGTCCGGGGGGCTGTTCGGGGGGCTGTCCGGGGTACAAGGAGGCGGGTGGGGGCGCTGTCCAGTGGGCAGCCCGGGAGTTGTTCGGGGGGCTGTCGGGGGGGGGGGGGGGGTGTTCGGGGGGGTGTTCGGGGTCCAAGGAGGAGGGTGGGGGGGGGGGGGGCTGTTCGCGGAGTGTCTGGGGGGTTTTCGGGGTCCAGGGAGGAGGGTGGGGGGCTGTTCAGGGGGCTGTTCGGGGGGCTGTCCGGGGTCCATGGAGGAGGGTGGGGGGGCTGTCCGGGGGGCTGTCCGGGGGGTGTCCGGGGTCCAGGGAGGAGGGTGGGGGGCTGTCTGGGGGGCTGTACGGGGTCCAGGAAGGAGGGAGTTCCCAAACACACAACCACTAAAAGACAAGAACATCCATAAAAATAGATAATATAAAAAAATAACTCAACTCCAATACTATACTACAAGTCTAAATAAAACCAACAAGTAGAATAGAATAAATATCAAATCTCAGTAATATTAGTCAAAAATGAAATGGATCAATTTGTCCCACATCACCCTCACCATCATCACCATCATCACCATCACCATCACCATCACCATCACCATCATCATCATCATCACCATCTTCATCACCCTCGTCCTCGTCCCCATCATCGTCCTCGTCCCCATCATCGTCCTTGCCCTCCTCAGTGCCCTCCTCCTCTTCCTCGCCCTCCTCCTCGTCCTCGCCCTCCTCCTCGCCATCATCATCGTCAAGCTGAACATCGCCCTGAGCAGCACTACAACCGTCACCAGGTGCACCATATATAGAATGTATCGACGATATATACTCATCCAAAGCTGGGCTGGCCTCTGCTGGAAGTGTTGGACGTAGAACTTCAATAAATTTCATAAACGGATTGTTTTCCCTAGCAGACTGTTCTGCCATCTTTGTGGCCCTTTTCTCGTCCTTTTCTACCTGTGCCCTAACTTGCTGCAGCTCAGTGGCACTACAACTCGTACCTGAGGAGGACCAATACCTCGTCGGGGCTATCCTAGGTCGGCAGCGTACTCTGCCAGGATGCTCCTCCCCTAACACCTGATGTAGGTGATCTGTAGGCCCAAAATTGTCCGGTTCTTGGGCATCGAGGGCCTATAAAGCAACCTGTTACAAATATAAATATATTATTTAGTTACAAAATAGATATTAAATTATAAAATCAAAAGATTATAACTAACAATCTGCTGTTGAGTCGCTTCGTTGACGGCACTTCCATCCTTTTTCCGTCTACTCGAGCAAAACAGTTTTTCTCGAGGCACACGTCCTTCAATATTCTGTATTTTCCTCTACAATGATATTGAAAACTAAAGTTATATGAAAACTTTAACAAACGATTAAATAATTTAGAAAACAAAATAAAATGTAATTCGTAAAGAAAACTTATAAAAAATTGTCATAACTGCTTCCTCTCATGATCTGACATCGTCGTACGTCCTAGTGTGTGGAGATATTTTTTTGCATCAATGTTTTTTTTATTTTTTCCAGATGATTGCTAAATAAAATTCAATAATTCAAAGGATAATATTAATGCGAAACATGAACGTTATTATTTAAATACCTAAAATTTAATTCATACCTTAAACTGGGTACTCATCCAATGAGTAATCATCTGACGATACTGCTCTATAGGACAGTCATCCACGACTGGCACCGCCTCTAACTCAGTGCCAACTCTAGCACACCAGCCAAGATACAACTCATGCTTTTAGGCTCTCCAAAGCTCGCCTAAACCATTTAGACGTTCCGCTCGAGCACCCTCACCATCGGGAAAATTAAATCGAATGTGACATCAAAATATTAATTCATTTAAATACAAAAATAATTCATGTCATTAAATAAAATAGATATTTTTACCCATATCACTGCCCAAGCTCTATCCTTGACTTCATGTGGCAAATGTCTCCATGACAGCGGGCTGACGGGAATGATGTCGAAGTATTTGGCAAGCGTCGCCAAAAAACACCGACATTGCTGCCCGGATTTCTCAACCATTTGGTTGTCTTCATTATAATCTACTATAACCTGTGTGCGATGATTCCACACCGAACGCATGCGTGTACGCCCCCGCCCCCGCCTCCTGTCAGTAGCTGTATCTTTCATTAAAGGAAAAACAAATATTTTATCAAAACATGTTATAATGAAAATAAATATTTTTATACAATTTTGTTAGGGTTTTATAAATATACCTGCGCCAGTCTGATCGCTGAGCACCGCCGGATCCACAGAAACAGATGTAACACCCTATGCTGGAACAGGAGTCAAGGTTGAAGGAATATGGAAGCTCAGAGAGACAGAAATAGAAGGAAAAGAAGATGGGATAGCAGTATGACCAGCATTTGACCAGGGAGTGGGAATCATCATGGGATGTGAAAATGATGGGGTAGAAGATGCAGACGGTAGCGAAAACATGGGAGGCCTAAATATCCCATGTGTCCCTAACGGAACACTGGGATCAGAATGTGGTAAGGATGACATGTCATGAGTGGGAGGGGCAGGGTCTAGTCGGGCATGCACAGCTGATCGTCGACCTCTGGTACGAACCCCCCTCGTACCACCGGCCTGAGTACTAGGACCAGTACTAGGATCCTCGTCAGATAACTGTCGACGTAAAGGTGGATCCTACAAAAATGTTTACAACAAAATTAATCACATGATATTATATATTCTTTAAATATATATATTTGAAATAAAGTACTCACAACAGGTACTAATGGTGGAACTCCCAACTCCGTCATTCGACGATTGTTGTCCATCATTTTTTTCCTTCGTCTCTCTTCAATAGGATGCATTTCCTGCTTTTGAAAAAAATATGTAATTAATTAGAAAAAGGAAACTAAAGTGTAACCCAAAAAAATAAATATATGAGGGAATAGGGGGATTCATTGGTAATTTATCTATCAATTTTTTTATAAGAGCTTGAATGGATTTAATAAATCATACAAGTTGTAATGTTTACCAAGTTAAAAATATTGTTTGACTAGGTTTGAATACAATTCAATTCCAAATTAGAAAATGCAATTCAAATAAAACTGCAACGAATAAACATTGAAAATTCACATAACAGTCAAGTCAGCCAAAATATATTTGTTATCAATACTAAATCAATTTGAATAGTACCAACCTTAACAACCCAACTCGAGGTAAACCAAAAGAATTGAGAACATGGATGAATGATTCTATATATTTTCAACCACTACTTCAGGATCACAATCAAATCTGAAAATTGAGCTATTGGAGTCATCAAAAGAAATAAATGCATTGGTTCCAATGCCAGTAGGGAAAGTGTCAATTTCATCATCACCATCATCAAAAATATGTCTTGGAATTACTTCAACTATGACACATAATTTAGGTCGAAGTTGGCCTTTGACATAAAAAACTAGTTTATCCATTGATGCCAACACATATGGATCTTTGGTAGCAAGAGTGTGAGTCATATTAATTACTCGAAATCCACAATCATCAATAAATGTTCCTTGTCTCGTCATCGAATCAAACCAATGGCATTTCAACATTGTGACTCATCCATGAGAGTAATAATCCAATATTATTATTTTCTCAAAGACTCCATAATAACCCACATTTTCAAATCGCAGTCTACTATCTGATGCACTGGCATAACAATCTGTTGTGGCAGTAACCATAACACCATCATGTTGTGTTCTCATATTCTTTGCTTGTTCAGTGATAATAAATTTGTACCCATTGATAACAATTGATTTACAGTCACGAACCACGGTATTAGGACCAAAAGCCAAAGCTCTTATTTCCTCAGAGACAGAGTCAGCAGACAAACTCAATACCTGCAATATAAATGATTGTTAAACATAATTAAATATTGATTTAATTATTTTAAATAGTAATATTTTTACCTTCAATTTTAACCAAGCAGAAAACTCTTTGCTATGCAAAGCCTCCCACCTTCTCAAAGATAAAGAACGATGATTTCTATTTATCATTGTTTTATGTTCCCTGTAGATAAAAAATATGAATAGTTTAACAAATATATATGTAAGATATACATAATCAATTTAGTTACCTGATATAGTCATCGAACAAATCACAGTTGAACAAAACTGTGCGATGTGCCATCTCCCGCTCTTCATGGCTTAATGTCTTCAATGTATATGATCCAGGAATTCCTCCTGTTAGAGGAAGTGATGGAAAACTGGGTTCAATTTTATCATACTGTTCTTCTTCATTTCTCATTGGTCTATTCAATCTTGTAGTAATATCGGACAAATACATCGAGCAGAAATCCATACATTCATGGGCCAGGTAACCATTCACGATAGAACCTTTGGGATGATTTCTGTTTCGGACATAAGACTTTAATGTGTACATATTTATTTCAGTTGGATACATCCAACAAAAAGAAACAGGTCCTCCGAGAAGTATTTCATTGGGAATATGGACAGTCAGATGCAGCATGCATGTGAAAATGATGGAGGAAATATTTTCTCCAACTCACACAAAATTAATGGGGCATCTGTCAAAATTTTTTGCAAGAAAGACTTGGACAACTTCTTAGCACAAAGATCTCTAAACAAATGGCACAACCGAATAATAGCCACCCTTACATTATTGGACAAAAGATGACGGATTGTTATTGGAAGCAACTCATGCAGTAGAACGTGATAATCATGAGTCTTCAAAGATTTTATCTTCAACTCTTTTTTGTTGACCCATTTAGATATGTTGCTTGAATACCCATCAGGAACTCTAATAGTCTCTAATACTTCCAGAAATTGTTTTTTTTCCATAGGTGTCATCACATAAGAAGAACATGGAAGTTGCCATTTATTTTCACTGATACGCAAAGGATGCAATTCTGGTCTGATGCCCCAATCCACCAAGTCACACCGAGATCGTAAATCATCTTTTGTTTTCCCCTTGACATTTAGAAGAACTGAAAGCAACATTTCACATATATTCTTTTCAATATGCATTACATCTAAGCAATGATGTAACAAATTGGTTGACCAATAAGGAAAATCAAAAAAGATACTCCTCTTCCTCCAATTGTAACAGGTTTCAATGTAAACATTCTTTCTCTTTCCAGATTTCATTTGACCCTTCCCGAACGAAAAACTGCAATCTTTCAATTCATTAAGCACATCAGTTCCAGACATACGCTGAGGTGGATCATCGGTCTCTATGGTATTATCAAATCTTCGACGATTCAATATATATGGATGATCCTTTGGTAAGAATCGTCGATGTCCCATAAAACTGAAACTACAAAGATATTTCAGTCTTCTGGATCGTGTTTTCTTCATACAAACTGGACATGATAGTTTTCCCTTCGTGCTCCATCCAGACATCATTGCATAAGATGGAAAATCATTGATCGTCCACATAAGCGCAGCACGCATCTGAAATATGTCTTTCGAACATGCATCGTATGTGCGCACACCCACATCCCAAAGAAGTTTCAATTCTTTTATTAAAGGTTTCATGTATACATCAATATCATTGCCGGGATCAGAAGGACCAGATATGAGTATACTCATGAAAGTGAAAGGTTTTTTCATACACAACCATGGGGGAAGATTATAAACGTGTATAAAAACTGGCCATGTGATGTGCGAAGTAAGCATCTGCCCAAACAGATTAAAACCGTCGCATGAAAGACCCAGCCTCACATTACGCACGTCAGCTGCAAAATCAGGATGTCAAGCATCAAATCTCTTCCATGAAAATCCATCTGCAGGATGAACCAACTCATCATTAGTCTTATTTCTCTCGGTATCATGCCATCTCATTTTTATTGATATGTCATCAGACATAAAAATATTCTGGAGTCTGGGGATCAATGGAAAGTGCCACATTACTTTCTGTGGAATGCGGGATGGTGTTCCATCAGATTTTGACTTCCATCGGGATGTGCCACATTTTATACAATCATTTTGTTCAGCGTTTTCCTCCTAGAATAAACTGCAATCTTTCGGGCAAGCATGAATTTTGTTTCTTGAAAATCCAAGTTCCTCAACTAACTTCCATGCCATATAGTGGTTTGAGGGAATATCTACATCATCTAGAAGTAAATCCTTCAAGAGGGTAAGAATGTAATCGATTGCTATATTAGAAATCCCATACATAGTTTTCCCATGAAATAATCGGATTAAAAATTCCAGCTTTTTCATTTTATCGCATTGTCGATATACTGGAGTCGTGGAAGCATCATTCAATTTTTTCACCCTATCAATATCATCATTTTCACTAGATGCATCAGTTGTCCTCATATCTAAGTCTTCTTGAGTCGAAATCCTTTATTTTTCATGATGACGAATAAACGGAAATCGATCATCTAACAAATTCTCCATTCAAGTCCTTTCATTTCGATCATCACCAATTTGAGATTTCATTTTCTCCCCATTGTGATACCACACAAAGTAGTTTTCTTGAAACCCATTTTTTGTTATGTGGTAGCTGACTTCTTCACAGCTCAACCAAGGTCTTCCAACACAATTGGAACATGGGCAGTGTATGCGACCACTATCTGAAGCATTGTGAAATGAAAAATCTATAAAGCTCTCCAAATTGTTTTGAAAATCATCTGAGATCTGATCAGTTTCATACATCCAACTTCTGTCCATTCTATAAAAAGATTTTATATAAGTCATTTTGTCATAAACAATTCAATAGGAATTAACTTTAATAGAAAATACATTTATGTAAACGATAAAGGAAGAAAATAATCAAGGTATCAACTACACATGTGAAAAAAACATACAAATGTGTTATTGAAAAAATGTAAAACCAACAAGAACTTAATGTGTTATATCACATAACAGCATGCCTCATCCCATAACCATATTAGTAGGGTATCATGAACATGAATAACATCAACCTTGTGCCATCCTCCTACCCTACATGACCCCAACCACATGCCACATCTTATTATAGCCTTATCACATCACACCTCATCGGAAAACACTAGGTAAATCATAGTACATCTCACCTGAAGACACATGGACAATCACATCACATCTTGCCTAAAAACACATGGTCAATCACTTTTGAAGGAAGAGTAGGGAAGACATGGTAGCTATCCAAATATATAACCATCAACCTAGATATTAGAAAAAATACCCATAACTCAAAACCTCTGATTTTTGGTAAGTTTATCCAACTCTGGTTGGGAATGTGTAGAAATAACATAAAAATACATGATATATAGATAGCACAAAATACTCAACCTATGGGTTCACATTAACTACATAATCACACACTTCACTACTAACATAAAACACATAAACCACCCCACCACCACACAAGACGCATAACATTTCTCACATTCATTTATAAGCCACTTCATTCACACTTACATTGTCCATTCATTTAATGTTAAATTAATTAAATCCATTTACCACACATCATACACCACAACTTCATCACACAACACCTCTACACGACACAACACCACCACACATAATCACTATCATACAACTTCACATGTCACCTCCATGCCCACTAACCATCACATTACAACCCCACATATCACAAAGTCCAACTGGTCACCTCAATCCCCATAAAACACCCTACAACATACAATGAAACAGAACAAAAAACCTCTCATAGAGGCAACATACCCCAACATATACAATGTATTTATTCAAGATATTTTATTACATTACCCCTTTATTTATCATAGGCATTATAACACAACTAATATTCAAGGGGAAACTAATTAATTAACAACATATTCATTCATTTCCTTGTTTTTCACGGTGAAATCACATCAAAATCCTAACTTAAAACAGAAATATTAGATCAATAATAATAAAAACAAGGTACCATATATGTATAAAGAATAAAATACCTGATTTGAGATGATTCAGCTGGGTTTTCACCTATTCAGATGGGGAGTTCAATATTAGCAGAGAGTTGGAGCTGGATTGATAAATTTAAACTCAAATATGAGATCAATAACATTAAAAATAAGATAGTATATGTGTATAAAGGAAAAAATACCTGATTTCAGATGAGTTTTCACCTGTTCGGATGGTCGAATGGAGGGAGTTCACGAGAGGAGGGAGAGCAGCCCTGCTGGATAAGAAATTTAGGGTTCTGTCCGAATGGGGGGAGAGCAGGCCCGCTCCTATATTTGGGGGAATTCTTTCCCAACAGTTTTTAAAAACCATTGGGAAATGACCCTTTTCCCAACGGTTTAGGGGAACTGTTGGAAAAGGGGTTCTTTAGGGGGACTTTTCCCAACGGTTCACTAGAACCGTTGGCTATAGTGTCTCCAAGACACCCCTTTACCAACGGTTCTGTATAACCGTTGGTAAATATGTCCTAATCCCATCAACCCCAACGGTTTATGCCAACCGTTGGTAAACACCCGTTGGAAAAAATCCTATTTCCAGTAGTGAACGTAGTGTTTTTTCACTATTCATCAAAAATTAAAAGTTTTCAGAAAAATACCAAAAATTTACCCTAAGATATTTTTGATATTATGAATTCAAAAATGAATTCTATTTTACCAAATTCAAAACATATATTTTTCATTTATTATTTTAAAATTAATTCCCCTTGCCAAAACCGAAAAGCGGGTTTTTAAAAAAAGTAAAAACTATCAAAAGATTGACATGTGTTTATGTCGAATTTAAATATGAAATTACTCATAATGACCTAAATTATATTAAATGATAAAAATATTATCTAATTATTTTTCCAAACCATTCAAATACATAATTTATCACTATAAATTATTTTGATTAAAAAAGTTTTTTTCAATTAAAATTTTGTATTTTTCAGTATTCATCAAAATATGAAAGTTATCAGAAAAGTTCTAAAAATTTGTCCAAAATAAAATTTTATGTCCCAATTCTAAAGAATAATTTAATTTAATTAAATTGAATATATAAAAGTGTCAAATATTGGTTTCAAAAAGGGATTTCTAATAAAAGCTAGTAAAATTGCATTTTTGGAAAAATACTTCTTTTATCTGAAAAAATTAATTTGTTCTTATATAATGTCTAAGAAACACATAATATAGATTCTAAAATTATATGGAGTATATAAAATTCCAAATTCAGTAAATACTATTCATAACCGCTTTTGAACGTCTAGTTTGGTAGGTCGTGCTGTGCTCGAACTCAGTGTTGCGTGTAGCGCAAGCTATTGAATTTAAAGAAAACAACTTACTATGAAATCCTGGGGTGTTACATAAAATGAATACAGTGGTCACATTGAAAAATACAAGAGGATGCATCATAAAGGAATTTATAAATACAGTCTCAATGTCGTTTGTTTTTTTCTCCAGGGATTGATGTTGTTTGAGATAGATACTCGAGGATAAAATAACATAAGGTGTGGATGTTGTAAAACCAAAAAAAGGGTTCTGAAGTAGAGATCCTGTAAATTGTTTTCAAGAAACGTGTACTTTGTTTAATGTGAAGTTTTCAGGGGTTTGTGAGTGGGTCGATATGACTTTAGGAAGAGTTAGATAGATTTGTAGAAAAAAGGTGTAGACTATAGATGCTTCAAGGTGTGAATAATTGCTTCTCTTCATGAAACATGGGGAGAGTGGGGAGGATCCCCTTTCACCTAAAACTCATGTCATGAATCAGTGATTCACACTATGAATCCATTATGTATATTTTTTTTGTGTTTTAATTAAAATATAAATTATGTTGACGGTTTAAAATAAAAAATAGAGATCTATATTCAATTTTGGATTGTGATAGTCCTCCTCAACCCCTTGGTTTATTCCACTTCCATGGAGGTTTCCCCCTCATTCCATTCAGAATTGATTTTATGTATTTTTTATTAGAAGGTAGTGGTATGTCTATGAACCACCCTTGTTATTTTATATGATTATTTCCTGTCAATCATTCTCCCATAATTTATGTGATTTTTTAGTGAATTATTATACTTCAATGAAATATACCTGATTATATCCAATAAATGGATGACATTGTATGAGTGGGTGTCTAAGAGTATAAGGTAGGTGCTTTTATGATTTCTTATGAGTTTTCATTCATTTGTAGATGTATTCATTATGTAGCCACACAGATATTACCACACCTTCAACAAAAAAGTATAAAATTAATAATATTTTCACTAAATCATGATATGAAACCTCTCTTCAAGATACTAACAATATAGTGGTGAGAAGAACAAACCATTATCCACATTAGGTGTGACTGGCCTTAGAAGGTGTGTTTGGAAATTAAAGTGGTGACCCTAGCGGATCATTAGACCTAAAATATGGTCTTGTGTCTGTAACTATTATGTTATCCATCACTTTTGGGTGAACATTTCTTAGAGTATAGTCTAGTTAATTAAAGGGGAGTCCCATGGGCATAATGACTTATGTAATTGAACATCTATATGGTTAGGGATTCCTAGGACATGCATTATGATTCAGGGGATGTGTTTATTATACAAGTCTTGATCAATTTGAATTAATTAAATTTATTTATAATTTTCTTATGTACTTTATTGATGATGTCTGTTTATAATGCCTTTCAGTGATTACCCCTTAGGTTTGATATGATTATTAAAAATTTATAATTCCATTGGTCAATTCTGCTTAGGTTCAGTGATGATTTCTAGTAATTTAGAATAAAGAGGCTACTTATGCATGGATTTGGTGATGTTGACTACTATTTTAGAATGCCATGGGTCATACCCCTTTGGATAAAAAGGTGATTTCAGATGCTTTAGATAAACTTGGGGGATTCCCATTATATTTGGTGATGATAGATGATACTTTAAATCCCTTAAGGTGAATTCCCTTGGATTCAATGATGATTCTTGATACTTTGGAAAGTCTTAGGGGAAACCCCCTTGGATTTAGTGATGAGGCTTGATATGTTAAAATGTCATGGGTGATTCCCCTAGGATTTCACTATGATGACTGATACTTCAAAAATCCAGGGGTGATTCCCCCTTACAGTTTGAAGACGATTCCTGCTACTTTGGAATTCCATGGGGTGACTCCCCCTTAGTTTTGGCAGTATCGCTTGATGACATTGAACATTTGGTATTAACCCAGAGTGGTCAGTGTTTATGCCCAATGATAAATTTTATATATACACATATGGATTAGGCTAAAGATGGTATTATTTATCCCAAGTTTCAATTTTGAAATTTGAAGATCAACGATGATTTTATTTATCTCTTTTTTCCTTTATTTATTACACACATCTGTAAGAACATTATTTCTCAGACTAAATATGCTTATAGATTCAATTGGATGCAGAAAAATAATATATACTCACACACAACTTGAAGCTATATTTGGAAACTGATTTTACATCATGATTATAGTATTGCAAAAGGAAATTTTCTCTATGAATAATGCATGCTTGGTCTTCAAGCATGGGGAATGAGAGTTTGGGACTAGAATAGGACCCGAGACTACTTTTGGTGGAGATTATATGTTTTGAATTTTATCCATTGGGTTTCAATGTATCTGATCTTCTACTAATGCATGAATTTCTATAGATGTATTGTATAGTTCATTTCTAATCTATCATGGGTTTGGATTATTTATCATCACTTTCTAGGATTTAATTTTACTGGCTTATTTTTATGTTATGTATCTGATTTCCTTATTTCATGTGTGGTTTTCCCCTAATATAAATTCACAGTCTCCCCAACATAACATCGTAGTCTTTCATTGCTACTTGGAAACATTTATATTTTGGTGAGGTGTGCATGAGGATACATAGTGACCACTAGTTCAGGAACCAATTAGTAGTTTGGGGTGGAGGGACGTCACAATTAAGTTTTTAAATGACATAGAAATTGTTCAAAACACCATAGAATTGGAAATTGAATAATTTTATGAGATATAATTACATTATTTTTTAATTTTATTAAACGATACTAAAGGATATTCTAATTACAGTTGGAATTAGTGATACTTAATTGGAAACTAAATTTTATGTGGAAAGTCAATAATTTTCAACCAACAAAAAAAGTAAAAGTATTAACTCTAAAACTTCCAAATTTACTCTCATCTATCTGTTTTATTTTATTTTAATTAAATAGTTATTTAATATTTAATATTTTTATTTTTAATCAAACTAAGAGTTAATTTTGCTAAAAATTCTTCGAAGAGGATATTACTTGTGTTCGCATGCACTGTCCTTATGTGGTAGACCCAACCACCACATCTTTAGTTGTTTTATTTTTCTAAATTTTTTAAATTTTATGAACTATAAAAACACATGACAAATTTCATCCAAATTTCACAAGGAGAATTGTAGAGTCTAGTTATCCTCACTTGAGAGTGATTTATGTTAAAAAATAATGCAATGAGAAAATGAGGAAATCTGATTAATACTCCTAAATATTTCTCTTTGTAGGAACATCCATAACACTCAAAATAATAGAATAACCAGGGAAATACATAATTTTTTGTAAATGACACCCACCCTACCCATCCATAATACATACTATTAATGAAAACTATTTTCCAACCATGATTTATAATGTAGTTTTTTATTTTAATAATTCTTATTTAAATCAATGTTATGATATATGGGAGGATTCTTCACCACATTATGATATTAATTCATAATGAATATTTTGTTATTCGCAAATTCAAGATATTTTAGAAAATATAGAATATTGTAGCCTTTGGACTCTGTCAAGGATACAATTCCATTATGATATATTTTAAAAGAAGAAATTATATTCAAAAGAAAATTAAAATTGGATTGACCTTACACTTTTGACTATGGTACTCAATTTGATCAATCACCATGTGAACCCTAAACTTTAATAATAGATCACAAACTGTTTAATATGATGACTGGGGAAAATAAATTCATTGAACTTTAAAAAGAAGATAATTGAAATATAGGTTTCTCAATTAAAAATCAAGAAGTTCAATTGATTCAAATTTACAATTTATCCACTTTTCTACTACTTGACATCCCAACTCAGAAAAATATTCATGAGGAAGGAGTGGTAGTAGATCCATATGAACAATATCCCTTTCTAAATAATAACAAAAAATACTACTTTCATTAGTCCTAATTTCTATCATACTATTTATGACACATATCCCCCATAATAAGATTCATCAATTTTGATAACATTTTAATACATTGCACTATACTTGGCCAGATATAATTATACCTTATAAAATATAATTTCAAGTATCTTTTATATGATTCCACAAACCATACTCCCCCGTGTGAGAATGGATTCCTCAGATTCATATCATGTTCTAACTATTTTATATGAAAATGTATCTATATTTAAATAGTATATTGAATTAAAACCCTTCTTTTTTAAAATAAAGACCAAATTTTCCAAAAATTCCATGAGTTTCAATATGCCAAAGGACCTATCTTCATATAACCTTAGAACACCTATTTATGAGAATCATTAAAATTTAGAATGATTTTCTAAATTGTAAACATATACAAAAATTAAATTATCGCATAATAAAATAGTAATGGTATATGGGAACAATCACAATAACCTATAATGGGATTATAAATAATATTTTGAGATTAGGATCACATATGCGCCAATGGTTAAATTTAATAAAGGAAATATAGAAGAACGTTTTGGGGAAGATATCATTCTTCACACAATAGAGTCACCTATTCCAACTGATCATGTCCCATGTACTCTATTTATTGAGTTTAATATCACATTAATTGAAAAATCTATACATTCTGACAATACTATTGTCCAAGGAGTTTTTATTTAAATAGTGAAGTATGAATTTTTTTTAAACCGGTGAATTTATTTATATCGTTGGTCTTTGATGGAAAATTTATAAGATTCATTATTTACCATGAAATTATATTCAGGGATGTTATTTATACAATTTTACCATTATGGGATTCTAGTAAGGATATTTACTATCTTGTACCCATTTAATGCAGTGATTATTTTTACTTTCATGCTGATGAATTCAAACCAAGTTTCCATTATTCAATGTGATTTGCTCCATATGGATTATAATTAACTTTTTTGAGTAGGGTAATCTTTTCACACATCCCATCTATTTTAATAATAATAATTCATTAAAATATTTTCTTTTTTTCAGGATAGTATCCTTCATGATGGACACATTTAATAATTTTACTGATGATGAATATTATACATAGTATACATTTCCATTTGACCCTAATAGAGAGAAATAAATAATTTTTTGGAATGTTATAAGATCCTAAATGTTTCTATAGATTCCTTATGAATGAATTTAGGTACAATTGTTTCTATATTTGATTATTTTTTTTGTGTTATGACTTGCGGTTTGTTTGGGTGAAATTTTGAGAAAAATGGAAATTATAGGGATGTGCAGAATGGTGAATAGTTTTCCCAAATTGTGTGCCATAGCCCATCTAACTATGTGACCCCAGATAGAGGGTATTATCATGGATGGAGCATAGTTTGAAAAACCATGTTCCCTTTTAGGAGTGACCATGCTCCACTACAATAACAGACACACAGTTTAGGCACATAGTTAGGTAAAACTGTGTTCCATACCCAAAAAACCGTATATGATTTCAAATGTCAACCGATTTTAATTTTTAAAAACTTCAAGCATCCAAAAAATGCCTATTTTTCCCCTATGAGGTATTTTTCATTTTTAGCGCCCCCAGGTGAATTCCAATACCACTCTACCTTTTTCATTGTTATTAAAAGTTGTGATTGAAGGTCTTATCCTCTCCTAATAAGTGAATCTTATCCTTGTTCTTCTCTTTATCTTCTCCCATTCTTCTGGATTTCATTCGGTGATGTAATGTTCTATTATGTAAAGATATAAATCTATTTGGTGATATCTAGATCTATTATTATAGATCTAGATCTATATTTATAAGATCCTTATTTTCTTTAATATTGATTTCAACTTTTGAGATTTGGATCTAGATTTGCATCACTATGTCACTCAATTTTTGTGGATTTTCATTGGGTGATTATTATTTGATGATTCAAGGTATGTAGTATAATATTCAATTTCAATAGTCTTAATTTTGATTTGTGTATTAAAATTGTATAATTTATAGCATTATTTAGAAATTGGAACTCCTAAATTGGGATAATGAATTATGAAAATTGATTAATTAATGTAAATTTAAAAAGGATAATTAATTTAGGAATTAATTATTATATTTATGGTATGTTAAATTAGATAATTAACTGGGGTATTAGTTTTAAGATTTTGGAATTTTTATTTAGATATGTAATTGTAGAATTAATTTTGAGATATTGAATTCCTAAATTTAGATAATTTGTTCTGAAATTATTAATGTGATTTTGCTCTCCTAAATTGAGATAATTAATTTTGGGATTAATTATGTGATATTCATATAATATATTATGGTAATTAATTTTTTAGTTAATTATAATTAATTTCAATTATGAATTTGATAAATAATTATGAAATTTATTTATAGAATTTTGAGTTGTTAATATTTATTAATTAGTTACGAAAATAGTTAATAGGATTGATGACTTTATTAAATGGTAAATTAATTAATGGAAATTATGGGATAAATTTATTGTTAATTATTAATTAAAATGTGTTTTATTATTTAATTATTGAATTAATTATTGTGATTAATGTGATTTTATACTTGTTTAATTAACAAATTGGATTGTTGGGTTCAACTAATTGTTGAATTGGGAATGGAATTTTTGTGGACAATTAATTTCTCAATTAATTATGTGTTTATAAATAGTAGCATATTCATTCAAGTATTTTTTAAAGAACAAGAACATGGTCATTCTAATATGTTTTATAAATGCTAACATGGTCATTCAAGTATGAATTAAATAATGTGAACATGTTTATTCTAATGTGTGAAGTATGAAGTGTAACATGGGTGTTCACGAATGAATTAAATAATGAGAACATGGTAATTATAATGTCTAAAAATAAATAATGGTAATAGTGGAATTCTGAGACATGATATCCCTCAGACATACATGGATATTTGGAATGAGTTGAAGAATGTATTGAGTTACAAAAGTCTATGGGAACTAGGGGAGTTTATGTGGTTAAATAAAGAATTGTTTGACAATGTGATGACAATATATTTATGAATTATATTTATTTGTTTATAAGACTGTGTACATCGTTATTGATTGGATTTTTTTAGACACAATTGGTGGTGCTCTACTTAGTTTTACTCCCACCCTACTTGGGATGATTGGTCAGTACCCTAAAAGACTATATTGTTTCATGAAAGGTTATAGAGAATATACCAATGTAATATGGGTGAATTGGGATGGATTTTGGATGATAGAATCAGATGTGGTTTTGGACATGATTGGGAGTCATCAGCATCTTTATTTTCATTTTTCATTTTATACACTTGACTCATACATTAGAACGACATGTTTTCTACTTTAGATGGATATTGTATTTTCCTGCACTAATTATCTTGATATATTGGTATTTTTTCTGGTTATGTATGTCTCCACTATTGTTTATTATTTCCACTAGAGTATTATCTAATAAAAGAGGTTATATTCTCTCCATGATCGACTTATTAGATCCTCACTACTATTTTTAAACCTCTGGAATATGGGGAGGAATCCTTGAGGTCATGTTCATGACCGGCTCGAGGAACTGGTGTGTGGTACTAGGGCCAGGATGTTACAAAGTGGTATTAGATCCTATGGTCCTTTGATGTGCCAATGAGAATGTTGGACTATTATAGGGGGGTTAGGTAAATCCCACATCGAAGTAGGAGGATCATGAAGCACCCCTTTATAAACTGGTGTCGATACATATCACATAATGAGGCTATTTCATGGGGTATGCCTGAGGTACAACGTTCAGGGGGAAGATAAACTATGTGGGTTAGGCCCAAAGTTGACAATATCTTGAACATGGGTTGGACTATGCCATTAAAAATTTGATCGGAGACTAGTTTTCTTTTCTTTTTATTTTTTATTACTATTTAGGAAAGGTAGATAAAAGATCTGTAACAGACATGTCTTGGACATGAGCTCATGTATGAAATTAGAAAACCCATTTATAGGAGAAAACAAAAGTACCTGTGGTGGGATTATTGTTATTTTTTTTGTTATATATATGGATATTATTTCACCTTTGGTGAGTCACTTGTCGTGTGATGTGACAATTGTTTTTGATGTTTTCTAAGAATTGACTCATGGCCCCAAATGGAACTAGATTTGAGTATGAATACATCATTCTAGGAGATCATGATTTTTTAAAAATTGCATCATTTTAGGCATGCACTGGAAAATTGTTTTTGGGTACTTCTTAATCATAAACTGTTTTTTATTTTCTAGTGAAATTAAAATGAAAAATGGTGCCTGGTATGAAATTAGAAGTGGTAAAATGTTTCTATAGTGTGAATAATTGGGTGTATAAATGAGAAAAATTAATATGAGAATGTTTTTTCCTTATATAACCAAGACCTGGGAGTGGGATGGTTAAAGGAAATGATAGACCCTCATTTTTGACCAAGTTTCAAGATTTGGGGGAAATATATATTGTGACTTGTTGTGATTATTCCTCATACATAAATGTGATAAACTTGGGTTATGGGTCCTGATATGTGTTTTTGGAATTGTAGTGATATGCCTCCATGATGATACTTCTTGAAAGGATGATATGAGGAGATGATTGGTGATTCCCTACCAGTAGTGGAACCTGAGGAACTGATAGTGTTGGGTGAGTAATTAGGGGAGATGTTCCAAGATAACATCATTCACATTATGAAATTCATGGAAAGATACCTAGGGTGGGTTTTAAGGAGTATGTCTTACCTGAAGAGGCAGTTTTATTTTTAGCAACATCGAACTTTCACTAGAGATGGTGGATGTGAGGGAGATGAGTTTCGAGTTGATTCCATCAAGATGATACTTGAAAATTTTGAGATTCCAAATGAGAGGAGGGTCAATTTAGATAGTTATTTGATATAAGGATAAATGAATCACTGGTTGGTCATTCAGGCACAAACTAGAAAAATTGAATGTCTGATATAGAAGGACTTCTTGGAGAGGTTCTTGGAGAACTTCTATCCAATGATTCTAAGGTAGAATATAGTGGTGGATTTTATATGGATAGCTTAGGGGAACATGTATGTGATGGATTATGATGTATACGTTACAGAACTCCAATACTTTTCTCCATTGTTATTTGGAGATGAGACGACTTTGGAGAGATTCTTTTTGGATGGATGTAAGTGTGAGATTGAGTTCCAAGTTATCCTATTGTTGTTAAATATGTTCCCTGAGGTGGTGGATCAAGCTCTCATAGTACAAAGAACCTAAAAGAGGCTTCCATTGCTGGAAAAATAGTTTCTACTTTAATATTGGTAGGTGTGACTATTGATAGAATGAGGTGCCATTATAAGAACTTTATCCATGGATGTGGGAATATGGGTGCATAGATAGAGGGACTAGTTGCATGGGACTTTACTGGAGTGATATTCCATTACTATATTAGGCCATAAAACTATAATCAAAATTGTCCCTGACCACCAATGGAGTGTAGATATTGAGTTAGTATGGGAAATATATAAATGTTTTTTAGGAAAAAATGACTGACAATCAATGATGGAGGATATAGATGGGACTGGGGTGCAGGAAGGGTATCTTCTCCACCATATCATCTTAGAATATAGAGTTCTACTAGACTAGGTGGTAGAGGTGGTGGATATGGTGTTTCTAAGAAATATCACACATATCAGCAGAGTGGTGCAACTCAGGGTAGTAAGACTGCATCATAAGAATGATGTGTAGGAAAACTACATGCAGTATATCCTACACTTGTGGATAGAGAGGTTGGACCTTTGATAGTGATGGGTAAAATTATTATAGATTATGAATTAGCTAGTTCTTTATTTGATATTGGTTCCTCGTATTAATTTATATCCGAAAAATTGTAAATAGTTTGTGCTTGGCGGTGGATTATGTGAGAGGAATAATGATGATAGATACACTATTGGGAGTATGGTTTAGAGACATCAATTTGTGCATAGGTTATTCTCTTGAGATTAGGGGGTATCATTTTCAATTGGATCTCTATATCCTTGACATGTAAAACATGGACCAAATTATGGGTATGGACTGGCTATTTGCATATCAAATCCACTTTTATTGGTACCATAGGAGAGTGAACATTATGTATCCTAAGGGAAAAAACTATATTCACCATGGTGAGTGGGATATCCAAGCTGGATAAGAAGGGAAAATTACTTATAAACTGTAAGATATCATAGACCATGATTTTATTTTATTATTGGATGAAAGAGGATTAATGCATGGAATTTTTTCACCAGTGGTGGAACAGTTTCAGGATTTTTTTCACTGAATACTTCTCAGGACTACCACTAAAGAGATATGTGGAATTCAATATTGTGATCATTCTGGTAGTTGAGATAGTTTATATTCCACTATATAGAATGGAACTGACATATCTTCAAGAACTCAATACTCGATAGGAGGAATTATAGGATAATGGATTAATACATCCACATACGTCACCTAGGGGTTCTCTAGTGTTGTTTTATAAGAAGGATGGTTAGACTCTAAATTTGTGTGATGATTACCTAATGTTGAAAAATAATATTGTGAAGAACTAGTATCATATTCTACATATTTATGATCTATTTGAACAGTTGAGAGGATCTTGAGTGTTTTCAAAGATTCACTTGACATTGGGGTATCATCAGTTGAGATTTTGGACTTCTGATATACCAAGGACTACTTTAAAAAGTAGTCTTGGCCTATATAAGTTCATTGTAATACCATATGTGTTGGATAAAGGAGCAGAAATATTTTTGGCCTTCATGAACAAAATATTCCACACATACCAGGATCAGTTTGTTGTAGTTTTTTTGGATTACTTCTTGGTCTACTCAAAGACTCATGAAATCATTCCCAACATCTTGACATCATCCTACGAACACCGAGAGAGCATTTGGTACATTCAAAACAATCTATGTGAAATTTTGGGATTGATCGGGTACACATCATATGTCACATCATCTAAGAGTAAGGTGTGTCTTTGGACATATAGAATGTATAAGTAGTGGCTCATTGGGAGCATCCCAAAAACTTATTTGACATACATATATTTCAAGGGTTATATGTTTACTGTCATAGATTCATCGAGGGATTTTCCTAATTGGAAGAACCACTTTCAGGCTTAAAACAAATAGGACAATGTTTCATTGCTCACAATCAAGTTACAAGGCCTTAAAGAGTTGAAGAAACATTTGATATCAGCACTAATCTTGAACCTACTAGATACAAGTGATGAGTATATGGTGGATTGTGATGATTTTGGGATTGGAATCAGAGTTGTGTTGATGTAGGGAGATCTAGTCAAAGTGTATTGGATTCAGCATCTAAGGACACATGAACGAAACTACCGTACACATGAACTCGAGTTTGTAGTTGCGGTTTATTCATTGATGTTTTGGGAGCATTATAGTTTGGATGAGAAGTTTATAGTGTTTACTGATCACAATATCTTCAGTTATATATCTTCGTAATAAGATTTTAATATCCAGTGGTTCATATGGGTTTAGTATATGAAGTCATGGAATTTTGATATAGAATACATTCCTTGGAAAGGAAGTAAAATGTATGATGCTTTGAGTAGGAAAATTCATACTCAGATGGTTCAAGAGTGTAATTCTTAGTGGAAGGTGCCTTATGGGATGAAATGTATGTGGTGGTTTAGGTGAGTCATGAGGAGATGATTCTCATATCGATTTTAGTGGTGTCAACAGTTTTTTTTCTTCAGATTAGAGACATTTAGTATGACGATATGGAATTTTTTACTTTAAGGTAAATCCTTGAAGGTGGAGAGTCACCTTCATATTAGAGAATATATTTGGATGAGATCATATATGTCAGGAATCATGTTGTTGTTCCTATAATAATATAAAAGGAGTTGATGTGTGAATTTCACGCCTTGAAGTGGGATAATCATCTAGGTGAATTCAAAATGTATCATGACCTATAAAAATAGTTTTTATGGCCAATCATAAAAAATGAGATACTAGGATTCATGACAGGCTGTTACACCTATCAGCTAGTGAAGACTAGTATCAACAACCTAGATATTTACTATATCCTCTCCCATTCTAGATTTGAAGTGGGAATACATCAATCTATATTTTTTGTGTGTATTCTGAAGATAACAAAGAATAACGATTCTATCTGGGTTATTGTGGATGGACTGATGAAAGTTCACATTCATTAATTATACAAGAGACTTTCATAGGGGAGAAGCTAGGAGATTTTGTATGTTTGAGAGATAGTATATCTGCATGAGGTTCCACATTCTATAGTTTCATATCAAGACTCATGTTTTACCTCACGCTTCTGGAAGGTATTACAAAAGGTACTCGATACACATGCATTATTAAATAGTTTATTCTGCCCAAAAATAGATGGGTAGTCATAGTGTACTATACAGTTTCCTGATAAAATATTTTGGGGGTGTGTTCTTAACATCAGTGGGTATTGAGAGAAACAATTGGATTTAGTGTATTTTTCATATAAAAACATTTATCAAGAAACTATATATATGGAACCATATGAGTATATTTATGGTAGGACATGTATATCACCATTATACTGAATGGAGATCGGTGAGTCAGAGTTTTTGGGACTAAGTCTCATACAGAAGATGTCAGAACATGTGATTCTAATTCAGAAATTTATAACTACCACTCATAGTAGACATAATTTATATATTGTTAGTTGTTTAATACCCCTGGAGTTTATAGAGAGTGATCGTGTATTCCTTTTGGTGTCCGCAATAATTGGTCAACATAGGATAAAAATAAAAGGAAAGTTGGAACCCAGGTTCATCATGTTTTTTGAGGTTGTGGAGAGAATCTAGTTGGTGGTATACCATTTGTCTCTTCCAAAAAAAATTAAGCATTATGAATGATGTTAACCATGTATCAAATCTTTGGTAGTATCCCCCTAACCCTTCTCATGTGATCCATGTGGATGACATTGAGCTTGTGGTAGATGCATCATTTGAGGATCATCCAATGCATCTATTAGATCATAGTGAGAAAGTTTTGTGGGGAAAGACCATGGAAATAGATTGTGTGTTGTGGAAACATGGGCATGTGTAGGAGGAAAATGGAAAATGAAATCAGATATGAATGCTAATCAACCCATTATTTTTTCATCATAATCATAGGAAATCTTAATAGTATAGCTTGAGGAGGAGTTGTTATAAGGTGGGGAGATTGTACGATCCTGATCTTTTCAAGAGTTGATTCGAGCATGAATTCAATTACTCTTTTCTCCTCATTTGATTACTATTTGTTTGTGTTATGACATGGGGTGTGTTTGGGTGTAATTTTCAAAATATGGAAATTATAGGTCTTTTCACAGTTAGCTCATGGTTTTTCCTAGTCATCCTCCCCAATCCAGCTAATTATGTGAATCCTGGAAGAGGGTATGCACTTAGTTATCACATTGTTTGGAAAACTATGTTCCCTTTTGGGACTAATTGGGAACCCCTAAAATAATAGGTGTGTGGTTTAGGTGTACGGTTATGGAAAACCAGGTTCCTCAACCCATCAAACCATGAAAAATTTAAAATGACACCCAATTTTAATTTTTAATATCCCCTGATCCCCACAAAGTCAACTATTTCAATCCCCATTCTACCCTAGGATGTCTTTCATATTTTTTTGAGTTATACAAACGAATTCCAATCCCTCTCAGCCTATATTCATTGTAATTTGAAGCCCATATTGAAGGTCCTATCCTCTCTTAGTATGTTAATCTTACCCATGTTATTCTCTCATTCTTCTCCTATTTTTCTCACTTGCATTCACTGATGTAATCTTCTGTTATGGAAGGATCTAAATCTATATGGTGATATCTAGATCTACATTTATAATATCTTGAATAGATTTAATCATGATTTATTGTTTTGAGATTTGAATCAATATCTATGTCATTGTGAAACTCAATTTTTTGGGATTTGTTTGGGTGATTATTATTTTTCTATTTGAGAAGGGTGGTTTAATATTCATTTCCCATTGTTTTTATTTTGATAAAATTTGAAAATTGTATAATTTTTATCATTATTTAGCAAATGGAATTCATAAATTGGGTTAATTAATGTTTCAAATTCATTAAATGAAGTATTATTGAAATATATAATTAATTTGGGAATTAATTATTATATTTTAGTGGCTATAGAATTACATAATTAATTTGGGGATTAATTATGATATTTAGGGATTATGATTTAGATAATTTATTTGTAAATTAATTATGGGATATTTAACTGTTTAATTGATATACTTAATTTTGTAATTAATTATATGTTTTTGAGGTCTTGAATTGAGATAATTAATTATTGGATTAATCATTTGATATTGATAAAATAGATTTAGGTAATTAATTGTGGAATTAATTTTAAAGAATAGATATTGTAAATGATATAGTTAATTCTAAAAATTATTTATGGAATTTTGAGTTGGGAATATTGATTAATTAGTTTTCAAATTAATTAATGGGATTGATGACTTAATTAATTGGTGAACTAATTGAGGTAATTATTTGATAAACTAATTGTTGAATTAGTAATGAAATAGTTGTTATTAATTAATGTTTTAATTAAATAATATTATTAATATGATTGGTTAATTGTTGAATTGAAAAGTGGGATTGTTGTGTTAAACTTATTAGAGAATTATGAATGGAATTTATGTGGACAATTAATTTCTGAATTAATTATGTGTTTATAAATGGTAACATGGTCATTTGAGTATAGACTAATGAATATTAAAATGGTAATTTCGATGTTTATTTATGAATGGTATCAAGGTCATTAAATGATTAATTAAATAATGGGAACATGGTCATTCTAATGTGTGAATTACGAGTGGTAACATGAGCATTCAAGCATGAAATGAAAAATGGGAATATGATCATTTTAAAGTATGAAATTAAAGAATGGTAATAGTGGCATTCTGATATATGATATCCCTCAGACATACTTCTGGTTCTGGGATGAACTGATGCTGGTATTGAGGTATGAGTGTCTACGGGATCCAAGGATGTTTATGGGGTTAAATAAATAATATTTTGATAATGTGATAACTATTTATTTATGAATTTTATTTATTTATTTATAAAATTTCATACACAGATTTTGACTACATTTATTTTAGACATCATTGGTGGTGGCCTACTGAATTGTTATTATATCTTACTTGGGCCAGTAGATCGGTACCCGAGTAGACTTTATTATTAGTAAATAGGTCAAGGGAAAAGGTTATGTGTTATATGGATGAGTTATAATGGATCATGGATTAGGGAACCAGACATGGTTTGGGATACTCTTGGGAGTTTTTGCTATCTTTATTTTCAGTTTTCATTTTAGACACATGGTAGGTATATTAGAATGGGATTTTTCCTTATTTTATTGGATATTGTATTTTTCTACATTGATTATCTTAAGATATTAGTATTATTTATGATTATATATTATTCTAATACTGTTTATTATTTCTTCTGGTGTATTAAACTGATAAAAGAGGGTATAATCTACCCATGATCGACTTATCAAATCCTTATTACTATTTAGAAGCCTCTAGCGTATGGGGAGGTGTGCTTGATGTCATGTGACTGACCGACTAGATGCACCAGTGTGTGTCACCCAGGTCATGAAGCTACAAATATGAATTAAAATCGGAAATCAATGTGAAGAAACATTCCATTGGATAATTTTTATTTCACTACATTTATTTTTAATTCATTTAGTTTTTAGGTAATAAAATAGAAGTAATTAAATTGAAATTAATTCTCTTGCTACACCACTGTCAATTTGAATTTATCATTAGTATTTATCTCATCCATATTCTTAAATTCAAATGGTGTTATTTTTATATGTGATGTAGGTTTATGTTGAATATGTGTATGTTTTATAAGTATATCATTCGTTGGGATTCATGGAATATATAGAGCTGCTTCCCATTTATATGAAATTAATCAAATATGTGTTAAATATTTTTATATTTTATTTAATTTTAAAAAAAAAATTAAAATGAAACACACAAAAAATAAACTACTACTATTTTTTAACACACATTAAATCTATTATGTATTTTCAACAAAACAATTAGAAACCCACCAATTTTTCCCCAGACATTTTCGAGACATGATTAATGGTTGAATTTACTTGATTATTTAACCCAAGAATTTAATTATTTTTTATATCATTTCATGTATTGAAAATTAATTTCAAAAAATATTTTGTTTTTTTAGAAAATTATTTGAACTTTTGCTCATTCTTACAACCCAACATTATACTTCCATACTTGTAAGTTCATTGGTCCCATTTTTATATAATTTCATATTTTTATGCCTCTTTAAAGGATATCGTACATGTTATGTCTTCTAGAACATTCCATTTCCCAATCAAAATGATAAAAAAATTAAATTTTCATTGAAATAATCAATGCATTAATTTTTTTTTAGATCCATTCACCCAATTATGACCCTTTATTTTTCTCTATAACCCTAAGAATCCCTGAGAAATATTTTCTTTCAGTATGATCCCATATCTATTACCCATCTCTAACCATATATTGAATATTATCATGATGGTTACCAATATAATTATTGGATAGAGGGTCATTCTTTGAGATGTTTGTTTGTTGGATAGTGAATCATTAGATTCAAATTATTAGACATTTTCACAACATGTAAAATGTGTTCATTTTCCTTATATATTCAATTGAATAATGTATATTTTTTATAGAAATATAAATTGTATTTAGTTCATAAAATTATTACATTTGTGTTTATTATATGATTACCCAAACATTCAAGAATTCCTAGAAAAGTGATAACCCTTTATTTCATGAGATAAAGAGTTTTTTATATGACCTTTTCACTAAAATGCGACATAGTATGAGTTATATGTGAAATTTTTCTATAGTATTCTTTCATTTATATATTTATTATGGGCTTGGAGTTGATACTCCCATGTTTTCATTTTTAATATTTTTAAGTTAGTTGTGTACCATTTTTCATCATGTATGAGCTGATATCATCATGTTCTTAGAGAATAGAAACATTTTATGTTTATGGGAGTGAAATATAGAGGTTTACACCTTGATTTAAACTTATCATGAATGTATTTAAAGATTAAAGCATTATTGTTTCCCAAAAGATGTAAAACAATATGACCGACTAGTGCTCAAATGTACAGAATATTTTAACATAATATGAAGTCCTAAAAATTGGCACAATCATTTTACTTGGAACACCACAAGATTATAAAAGAGGAATATCATGTTTGATATAATATATTATATGAAACACCAATATTATAACATAATAAAAAACCACAATATTTTATGACAACATTATTTTTAAATAAATTCATTCACTTTGTAGCTTGTGACGCATACAACACTGGGTTTAAACAAAACACGATACCCTTTTCGGATATTATTATTTAGATATGACCATTATAACCTATCCATTAAATTTTCAAGGATAAATATAATTAACTAAATTATAAAAATTATATGGTTTACACATGTATAAAATGAAATAAATGGTTTTCTATTAATTATAAAAAATTAAGAAAAAAATTAAGAAAAAGAAATAATTTTTGAAAAAATATATTTTTTCTCAAAGGCGATTCATCATTCCTTCCACCCATATTTTAAAATAAATTTTTTCCAATTTTATGAAATTTATTTTATTAATTGAATTTTTTTTTGAAATAATCACATAAAAATTATATTGTAGTGAATTATTGTAATAAAATTTATCTATTCAATATGTAGTAAAAAATACATGTTTTTATTAAAAATGTACTTTTAATTTAAATAATTTAAAAGTTAATTTTTGATTTAAATTTTTTTAAAGTAAAATTATTTTAATTATATTATATTAAACATAATTTATGGCATAGGAATCAATTTAATATTGAATTTTAATATTAAAACATTCTTTACTTATAAGAATTTTCACTTTTGAAAACAGCTTTTCATAATGTCCATAGGTTTAATTTTAAATTAAATATTACCACTTCTATTATTTTAATTTTATAAAATGAATTAAAAATTTAGAATTTTAATAGTTAATATTATATAATATTTTCATAAAAATAGTTTCCCTTAATCAATAATAAAAAATAGTAAAAATTAATTACCATGGTTAGAGTTAAAACATATTTAGCATGGGGTAAAACTAAATAGATAAGGGTCAAAATGGAGTAAAAACATATCAAATTCCAATTTTATGGCAATATTTTGACCCTTATCCCAATAGATTCTATTTTTATGTGTTTTTGGGTTTCTATGATACTAGATAAAATAATAATTTCTGTTAAGAAAAATATAAAATGACGCATTCTTGCATTAAAATTTCCATTATGTGTTCACAAGGGGAAAGAGCAATATGTGGAAAAATATTAATAGTAATTTTTAGAATAATGAATTTAATTTCATTAAGATAATTTATTTTTAATTTTTAGTATTTATATAATTACTTTGAATACTTATGTGATAAAAATGTAGTAATTATTTAGTTATTTTAAAAATAAAATAAATTATACTCATAATATTGAATGTAAAATAAATTTTAAGAATTATTTTATTGAAATAATTTTTAAGAAAAATGTATCATGTTATACATGTGTGGACACAATATATTTGAATTTCATCACTTTATTTTTATTTTTGGTAAATTCAGATTAAATGAATAGTTTCAAAATTGACAACAATGTTATTTTATAATAAATAGTATTTTATTAAATGATTTAAAATTACTAAAAAAATATATTATACCAATTGATTTAGAAATATAAAATTCAATATAATCATAGGAAAATGTTCTCTTTATAATTTTAATATTCACACCTAATTAGTAAAAACATCATCACCATGGTGAAGGGTAAACTTGAGTTTTACACATTACATGTTCTTGTGCTAAAATCAATTTTCCACACACATTGTATTTTTATTTATAAATTGGATATCATATATAGAACTAGTGGTCAAAAATTACTTAATTTGTCTCATTTATTTAATGTTTTGATGATGAATTTCCCTATGTAAAAAGACTAGTTACCATAGTGAAAACAAAAATGGTAAAATTAAGGAAACTTAAAAGTTCAGAAAACCATATTTAAAACATGTATTTTATTATTTTATAGGTCTTACAAGACCATATTGTCCCTAAAATCATTTATTTGACAATATTGGAGGCACCTAGGGTTAGAGTGACTTTCCATTGTTGAATAGATTTGGATATTAACAACAATGAAAGTCCACCTCAATTATAAAAGGAAACTCACTCACTACACTAATTCACACCTATAAATCAATTTTTATCATTAAAAATGTCACACCTGGACTCCGCTCTGAGGTATGACCTTATTTTTAAAATTTTATTTCATGAGTTTAATCGCTTGCTTATTTAATTACTAGTTTTAAGTGCGGGCTGAACCTGAAATGAGGTCTTTGCAGTGGCATTGATAAATGTGCGTTAACTTTACACCGCTCGGTGCACAGGCAAAGCACGGGCGTAGCCGCATGACTTTGCCTTTTTAACATGCAGCGCTCGCTACGCGAACATTATTTTTCCGGGAAATTAACTTCAGTTTTAAAGTATTATTATTATTATTATATTATTGTTATTGTTATTATTATTATTACTTTTATTGTTATGAAATTATTATTATTATTAATACCATTATTATTATTATTATTTTGATTTTTATTTTTATTATGACTTTATTATTATTATTATTATTATTGCTAATAATATTATTATTTTTATTGATTATTATGTTATTAGTATTATTAATATTACTATTATTCTTATTATTATTATTAGGATGTTATTAATGTAATTAAATGTATTTTTAATTAGTTTGTTTAATTCCCTCTCCCCCCCTCCAAAACCCTAGCCTCGACCCTACTTTTTTTTTATTTTTCTCTTTTTTTTCTTCCTCTCACCTTTCTTCCTCCCCACGTTTTTCTTCCTCCCTCTTCTCTCCCTTTTCTCCCCTCTTACCCGCTGCACCCTCCCTCACCGCACCTCACTTCTTCTTCTCCCTTCCCTTCTTCTTCTCTCCTTCTTCTTCTTCTCCTCATTCTTTTTCTTTTCTTCCTCTGCTTCCTTCTTCTTCTACCGCGCTCCACCTCCCATCTCTCCTCCAACAGGCCGCCGCCCGCTGCTCGGCCACCCGCTCAGCCAAGCCTCCTGCTCGGCACCCGCTTGGCCAAGCCTCCTGCTCGGCCACCCGCTCAGTCGCCCCTCACGGCTCCCGTTGTCCCGGCTCAGCCACGCCTTCCAGCCAGTGTGCCCCCTCCCCTCTCTCCTTCCTCCTCTGCCCCAGCCGGCACGCCCCCTCCCCGCTCGGCCACACCTCCCTGTTCAGCCGCTCCCCCTCTGCTCCGCCAGACAGCGCTCGGCCACGCATACCCACTCCCGCGCCACCCCGTTCAGCCGCCCTCCACCAGCAGACCGCCGCTCCCGCGCCACCCCGCTCAGCCGCCCTCCCTGCCTCCTCCGTCAGGCCAGTCAGCCCTCCTCCGCCGCTCTGCCAAGCAGGGACTGCTTTGTTATTTTAATTTATTCCATTATTTTATTTTATTTTATTTTCTGAGTTATTAACATTTTATTATAATTATTATTATATGATGATTATTATTATTATTATAGTATTCTTATTATTAATATGTTAATATTTTTATTATATCATTACTATAATTATTATTATGTTATTTTTATTATTATGTTAATGATAATAATATTATTATTATATTATTATTGTTATAATTATTACATTATTATTATGTTATTATTATTACTATATTATTGTTATTATTATTATTATTATTATTACCATGTTAAAATAATTATGTTACTGTTTTTATTATTATTATGTTATTATCATTATTATTATGATTATGCTATAATTATTGTTATTATATGATTGTATTGCTATTATTATTGTTATAATATTATTATTATTAAGATTACTATAATTATAATTATATTATTATTATTATTATTATGTTATTGATATTAATATTATTACTTTTACATTATTATTATTATTGTTATTATTATTATTATTATGTTAACATTATTATTGAACCTGTTTAACGACCTACTAATTTAGAACCTGTTTGACGGCTCAATACGGTGCGACCGTGGCACAACGGGGGTTTTGGACCATGCCTTTTTCCATTCCTATTTGAGGTAGGTGATTCTACACTCATTTATCATCTGGTGATCTATTGCGTGTTGGTTTAATTTTTCAGCACCTTGCTAATTAGTTTCCAAGCTGAAAAATTAGTTCTGATTACATTTTAAATGTGCATCTAATTTTCCATTAGTATATTTATGTGATGCAAGTCCATTTTTATTGTGAAAACTCACATTGCCCATTTATTATTATATGTAAACTGTGCAGTGTGTGAGTTAGAAAGTGTGGATGATGCAGTTTGTGTTTTGGCGTGTCGAAATATGTTTTATTATAAAAAGGTGTTTTGATTGACTTTTTAACCATTAAAAATTTTTCCAACATGTTTGAAAACAGTTCTATAATTTTTCTTAGTGGTTTTCTTAATTAACAATGTGATTTTGTTAAGTTATGTGTCTAGTTTAATTTAAAGCGTAAGCAGTGTGGTTTAAGTTTTTAAAAAATATTTGGGTATGTGTGTGGTTTTCAAAGAAGATATTAGTGTTAAGGTGACACATTTGGATGTAAGTGCTAATGTGACATGTTATGTGAACTTTGATCTTTAGGTGATCATAAGGAGGGAAGCCGGGGTATTAGGTGGGTAGACTAGGACTAGTGAGCTAGTGTTCTGGAGATGACCTGACCGGGTTTCACTGGCAGGTTTGATGATTGCAACACTAACTAAACATATGATATCGGAGGGTCGTGGCCTTCTAATCCACGTGTTCTGAGGGTTGTGGCCTTCTAAGCCACGTTATATGAGGGTCATGGCCACCTAATCCATGTTTCACCAAGACACAGAGTTCTAGGGTCCCACATGCTCTAGTACCCTTTTAGGGATTTCCCATCCATTGGTGCTACCGGTTACTTTGTGTGCACAATGATACATGATATGTCACTTGAATTACTACCCTAATGTGTTTATATTGAGCTGTCTTTATTTTAAATCATTTTATGAAAACCATTTGTTTTTCAATTCTTTCTTTCTTTATTTTGCATTGCAAATGGTTTTTCTTTTGATAGTTGTGCATGGAATCTTTTCTTAGTGATATCCTGCTGGGAGATTGCTCACACCCTACTTACACACTTGGGTGTAAGTAGATTTGGTCACTTTTAATACAGGTAAGGGTCCATCTTTTGGGAGTAGTGGTTCAGGTTGTTAGCTGGCCCATCTACGTGGCGTTTTGGGGGTGGCTTAGGGGAGTGCCCTCACACCGGGAGACAGTTCTTAGGTTGGTTTTTGGTCACCTTGTTTTTAGTGTTATTTGGCTTTTGAATACTTGTGAACCAAAAACCTGTTTGGCTAAATACATGTTCGACTGTAACCTTTACTTTTGTTTGGTTTACTTTGGTTGGCTTCTTTATATTTGTTCACTCGGGTAAATCATTCCCAAAGATTAAATTGATACTCAGGCACTTGTGCCAGCCCGTGGGGATCAGGGACGCCCTTTAGGCCTTTCCATGGGTCGGGTCGGGCGTCGAGTTGATGGCGAACAGATTCGGTTCGTGAAAAAATGGTATCATAGCCAGGTTAGTTCGTGGTTTATATTATTTGGGATGAGTTGGATTATATAGGAGTTGGGTCTGTCGGGGCTCAGAATTAATGTTGCGAGTAGGGTGCCTGGCCAGCATGCCTCATGACAGATACTAAGTCACCATGGGATGTCAGGGTGCTTGTTTGACTTCTTTACTAGGTGGGACGTATGGGCTACAGACTATACGTGGACACCAGGAAAGAAAGCAGAGTTTTTGCATGAAGTCGTTTTTGCATGTCTGGTTTACTGATGATTATTTATCTTGTTGAAAAATTTAGTTCCTTTTGAGGTATGTAATATTGATGGTATTCTTTCTTGATTGCTTCCCTTTTGCAGTAAGATGCCTCCCCGGAGAGCTCCCATGCACCCACGGGAGGAAGCCGGAGAGAGTTCCCCCACACCGCTTGATCATAGATTGGTAGAGGCTATGGTCCGAGCCGTTCAGTCATTGGGACAAGGGGAGACTCCTACCCCCACCCCTGTTCTAGCTAGAGGGGAAGAATTTGGCTCCAAGAATGATGGAGCTCAGGAGTTTTTGAGGAAAAAACCTCCTTCTTTCCGAGCCAGTTCAGAACCACAGGAGGCAAAGGAGTGGCTCGAAAAGATAGAACGTATGTTCGATTTCCTTGACACGCCCAAGGAAGTCAGGGTGAAGTGTGCCTCGTTCCAGCTGGAGGGTTCCAGTCGCAAATAGTCGGAATCAGTGGTCCAGGATGGGAAACATGAGCACATGAGCTGGAAAGATTTCAAGGTGATCTTCAATGAGCAGTATTTTCCAGAGTTCGTAGCCTATTCCAGATCTCAAGAGTTCATGGAGCTTTCGCAAGGAAATCTGACAGTTATGGAATATGCGAACCTCTTTGCTGAACTGGTACGGTACACACCTGAGATAGTTTCGAGCGAATACTTGAATGCTCGGAAGTTTGAGAAGGGACTTCGACCAGAAATCCACTCCCAGGTTTTCATATTCAAGTTTAAGACTTATGCTAAGGTGGTCGATCGTGCTTGTATGGCCGAGATTGACCAGAAGGGAAAGTTGGGGTTTTTTGGATCAGTGTCAGGGCTTGGCAGTGGCAGTTCAAATGAGAAGAAGAGGAAGCGTGATGAGAAATGGAAGAAGAGTGATGGAAGCTCAGGTCATCCTCCTAGGCAGTTTTCATCTAGGGCTTCTGGTGCAGGGTCCGTAGTGTGCCATTAGTGCGGAAGGGTAGGCCACATCCGACCTGTTTTTCCATATCCTCTCAGACCATGCCATGGATGTGGAGTTATGGGACATCTACAGTGCTTCTGCAGGATTGCATGCCCTTACCAGAGTGGGGTTGGGTCTGTGGCTTCCAGATGGGTATCAGTTCAGTCAGAGCCGACCAGAACGACAGGATCTTGGTTCGGTGGTCATGGTGGTAGGACCAGATCATCTTTAGGGAAGAGCCAGATCAGGGCAGAGCCTTAGGCGAGCGGTCATTCTCAGGAAGGGACCAGACAACTGCATGTTGTGGATCAGGCACCAGCGGGATCCGATGTAGGGCCTTCGATGGTTTGAGGTACTATTCTGGTTGCATCTTTTATATCTGCAGTTTTATTTGATACTGGTGCTTTAGTTTCTTTCATATCTGCTCGTTTTGTGAATCTGCTGAGCCTACCAGCCGAGCTGTTATCGTTTTCTATGGAGCTAGTAACACCGCTGGGGAAAAAGAGGGAGCAAGGCCTTAAGTGCCAATCGTGTGCACTCTCTATGTTGGGAGTCGAGATAGAATGGGATTTCATGGTCCTTGACATGGAACTATTTGATGTGATCCTCGGTATGGACTGGATGGTACGCTTCCAGGAACACATTGATTGCTATCGGCACCGAGTCAGTTTTACGGCAGCAGATGAGACTCCCCAGTTATTTCATGGAGAATGGGATCCTCGGTCGGGATGCGCGGGACCTCCACTCCATGAGATGGGAAATCTTGAACATCAGTTTTCGTCGCTCACGCTGGAGGACGATGGTGGTATTATACAGGGCGGGTTACCTCGTGTAGTGGATGAGTTTCCAGAGGTCTTACCAGATGATTTTTTTGGCTTACCCCTAGAGCGGGATGTGGGGTTCTCGATTGAGTTGGCACCGAGAACATAGCCTATATCTCTTCCCTCATATCGCATGGCCCCCACCGAACTGAGGGAATTAAAGATACAGCTGGACGATTTGGAATCCAAAGGATTCATTTGCCCGAGCATCTCTCCTTGGGCCGCACCAGTTTTATTCGCGAAGAAGGCCGATGGAACCCTTTAGTTGTGCATTGATTACCGGAAATTGAACAAGGTAACCATCAAGAATAAATACCCTTTTCCCCGGATTGACGATTTGTTCGACCAACTGAAGGGGAAAACGTGGTTCTCCAAGATTTATTTGCATTCGAGATACCACCAGCTCAGGGTGAGAGAAGCAGATATCCCGAAGACGGCTTTCTGAAGCAGGTACGGTCACTTCGAGAACTTGGTCATGCCATTCGGACTGACAAATGCTCCTGCAGTTTTCATGGCGCTCATGAATAGGGTGTTCCACCAATATGTCGACTCGTTTGTCATGGTATTCGTGGATGACATCCTGGTTTATTCTGGATCTGAGGAGGATCATGAGCATCACCTGCGCGTTGTTTTGGTCACTTTTGCGGGGTCACCTCATGTATTCCAAACTCTCGAAGTGCACTTTCTGGATCAAGGAAGTGACGTTTCTGGGGCATGTCGTCTTAGAACAAGGGGTTTCAGTGGATCCCGAAAAGATCAGGGCAGTTATGTCTTGGGAGCAGCCGAGAAATGTGTTTGAGATCAGGAGTTTTCTGGGCTTGGCTGGTTATTACAGGCGCTTTGTCCAGGATTTCTCACGACTTGCCTCCCCCATGACCGCACTCAACCCGAAAGGGATGAAGTTTGAGTGGAGCTCACAATGCCAAGCATCTTTTGAGGAATTGAAGCGGTGGTTGACCACTGCACATGTGTTGACCTTACCAGAATCAGGAAAGGGCTATGTGGTTTATTGTGATGCTTCAGGTACGGGCCTTGGATGTGTCCTCAAGAAGGATGACCATGTTGTGGCTTATGGTTCTTGCCAACTCTGGCCGCATGAGAAGAATTATCCGACACATGACTTGGAGTTGGCAGCAGTGATGTATGCCTTGAAGACGTGGCATCACTATATTTTTGGGGAGAAGTTTGTGGTCTATTATGACCATAAGAGCCTGGCCTATATTTTCTCTCAGAAGGATCTCAATTTGAGGCAGCGCCGTTGGGTCGAGTACCTGCAGGGTTTTGATTTGGATATTGTCTATACCCCTGGCAAGGGTAATGTGGTAGCTGACGCTTTGAGCAGAAAAGTACCAGTGCAGGCGTTGAGGAAGTCCAGCGATGAGTGGAATTTGATGGGGCTCTTCACCTAGATGCATTTCGAGAGCAGGGAGCACAGTGGAGGTACTTTCTTGGCTAGCATCCAGTTGACTCCTACTCTTCTAGAGTTGATTTAGCAGGAGCAGCCTTGTGATGAGTTGTGTCAGCGATCTATGCAGTTTCTTCATGGTGGGGAGACTCCTTCTGATTGGTCTTTGTCTTCCCCGAGGGTCCTATGCTTAAAGGGCCGTGTTGTAGTGTTGTTGTCTCTGCGGAAGGTGGTGATGCAGGATAGCCACCAATTTCATTGGTTCGTCCATCCTGGTAGTACCAAGATGTATTATGATGTTCGTCGTCAGGTCTGGTGTCCAGGTATGAGACGAGGCATAGCTGACTTTGTATCCAGATGTTACACATGCCAGCAAGTTAAAGCAGAGCATCAGATACCATCTGGTCTAATCTAGCCATTACCCATTCCTACCTGGAAGTGGGACAAGGTCTTCATGGACTTCATTATTCGGTTGAATCATACACCTTGGGGAAGGAATACTATCTGGGTAGTGATTGACCTCTTAACCAAGTCATCTCACTTTATTCCAATCAGAGATATAGCGAAGGTAGAGGAACCGGGCCGCTTGTATGTTCAGGAGGTGGTAAGACTTCATGGTGTGCCATCGGCAGTTGTTTCTAACAGGGACCCCTGCTTTACATCTCGATTTTGGGGAGGCCCCCAAAAGGCTTTGGGGTCGCAGATTATGATGAGCACGACATACCATCCTTAGACCGATGGCTAGACGGAGCAGGTGAATCAGATTTTGGAGGACATGCTCCGAGCCTGTGTGTTAGATTTTGGAGGCTCATGGGATAGCCATTTGGGAATGATCGAGTTTGCGTATAACAATAGTTACCAGTCTTCCATCAGAATGGAACCCTTTGACGCGCTCTATGGTCGGCCTTGTCGGTCTCCTCTGTGTTGGGATGAGGTAGGAGAGGCCTCACTCTTGGGACCAAGCCTTGTTCAGGAGACGTCTGAGAAGATAAAGCTGGTTAGGCAGCGATTGTTGACAGATCAGAGTCACCACAAGTCTTATGCAGATCAGAGGTGGCGGGATCTTGAGTTTTTAGTGGGGGACAGAGTGTTCCTAAAAGTGGACCCTCGCTTGGCTCACCGTCGTTTGGGGAAACAGGGGAAACTGACACCGAGATATGTCGGACCCTTCGAGATTCTTGAACGGATTGGAAAGGTGGGATACATGTTAGCTTTTCCCTCACAATTGAAATCAATTCATGACGTATTTCATGTCTCCCAACTAAAGAAGTACAACCCCGATCCGTTGCATGTGCTGAATTGGGAGGAGCTGGAGATAGAGTCCGACTTGTCTGTGGTTGAGCGACTAGTGCGTATAGTGGATTCTTGGGAAAAGGTGTTGTGTGGATGGTCTATTCCTCTGGTTCGTATTCTCTGGCAGCACAGGAATGATTAGCATGAGACTTGGGAGTGGATGTCATGGATCGAGCAGGAGTACTCTTTTCTATTCTCTAATCAGGAATTGAACTGACTTTCTGAGGGTGGAAAGTTTTCATGGTGGGGATAATTGTCACGCCTGGACTCCGCTCTGAGGTATGATCTTAATTTTAAAATTTTATTTCATGAGTTTAATCGCTTGATTATTTAATTACTGGTTTTATGTGCGGGATGAACCTTAAATGACGTCTTTACTACGGCGCTGATAAATGTGCATTAACTTTACACCGCTCGGGTCACGGGCAGAGCACGGGCATAGCCGCACGACCTTACCTTTTTAGCATGCGGCGCTCGCTACGCGAACTTTCTTTTGCCGGGAAATTAACTTCAGTTTGAAAGTATTATTATTATTATTATATTATTATTATTGTTATTATTATTATTACTTTTATTATTATGCTATTATTATTATTATTACTATCATTATTATTATTATTATTTTTATTTTGATTTTTATTATGATGTTATTATTATTATTATTATTATTATTATTATTATTGCTAATAATAATATTATTTTTATTGATTATTATGTTATTAGTATTATTAATGTTACTATTATTATTATTATTATTATTATTATTATTATTAGAGTGTTATTAATGTAATTAAATTTATTTTTAATTAGTTTGTTTAACTCCCTCTCCCCCCCTCCAAAACCCTAGCTGCCACCCTACTTTTTTTATTTTTCTCTTTTTTTTCTTCCTCTCCCCTTTCTTCCTCCCCACATTTTTCTTCCTCCCTCTTCTCTCCCTTTTCTCCCCTCTTACCTGCTGCACCTCCCTCGCAGCACCTCACTTCTTCTTCTCCCTTCCCTTCTCCTTCTCTCCTTCTTCTTCACCTCCTCATTCTTCTTCTTTTCTTCCTCTCCTTCCTTATTCTTCTGCTGTGCTCCGCCTCCCTTCTCTCCTCCAACAGGACACCGCCCTCTACTCGACCACCCGCTCGGCCAAGCCTCCTGCTCGGCCACCCGCTCGGCCAAGCCTCCTGCTCGGCCACCCGTTAGGCCACGCCTCCCGGCTCCCGTTGTCCCGGCTCGGCCATGCCTTCCAGCCAGTGTGCCCCCTCCCCGCTCTCCTTCCTCCTCTGCCCTAGCCGGCACACCCCCTCCCCGCTTGGCCACACCTCCATGTTCAGCCGCTCCCCCTCTGCTCCGTCGGACATCACTCATCTATGCCTCACCGCTCCCGCACCACCCCTTTTCGCTTCCCTCCACCAGCAGACCGCCGCTCTCGCGCCACCCCGCTCGGCCGCCCTCCCCGCCTCCTCCGTCAGGCCAGTCGGCCCTCCTCCTCCGCTCTTCCATTCAGGGTCTGCTTTGTTATTTTAATTTATTCCATTATTTTATTTTATTTTATTTGCTGAGTTATTAACGTTTTATTATAATTATTATTATATGATTATTATTATTATTATAGTATTGTTATTATTAATATTTTAATATTATTATTATATAATTACTATAATTATTATTATGTTAGTATTAGTATTTTGTTAATGATAATATTATTATTATTATATTATTATTGTTATAATTATTACATTATTATTATGTTATTATTATTACTATATTATTGTTATTATTATTATTATTACCATGTTAAAATTATTATGATACTGTTTTTATTATTATTATGTTATTATCATTATTAGTATGATTATGCTATTATTATTATTATTAAATGATTGTATTGATATTATTATTGTTATAATATTATTATTATTAAGATTAATATGATTATTATTATGATATTATTATTATTATTATTATTATGTTATTGATATTACTATTATTACTTTTAAGTTGTCATTATTGTTATTGTTATTATTATTATTATTATTATGTTAACATTATTATTGAACCTGTTTAACGACCTGCAGTTTTAGGACCTGTTTGACGGCTCAATACGGTGCGACCGTGGCGCAAAAGGGGTTTTGCACCAGGCCTTTTTCTGTTCCTATTTGAGGTAGGTGATTCCACACACAATTATCATCTGGCGATCTTTTGCATGTTGGATTAATTTTTCCACACCTTGCTAATTAGTTTCCATGCTGAAAAATTAGTTTTTATTACATTTTAAATGTGCATCTAATTTTCCAGTAGTATATTTATGTGATGCAAGTCCATATTTATTGTGAAAACTCACTTTGGCTATTTATTATTTTTTGTAAACTGTGCAGTGTGTGAGTTAGAAAGTGCGGATGACGCAGTTTGTGTTTTGGCGTGTCATAATATGTTTTATTATAAAAAGGGGTTTTGAGTGACTTTTTAACCTTTAAAAATTTATGCGACATGTTTGAAAACTGTTCAATAATTTTTATTAGTGGTTTTATTAATTAACAAAGTGATTTCGTTATGTTATGTGTCTAGATTAATTTAAAGCGTAAGCAGTATGGTTTATGTTTTTAAAAAAAGTTTTGGTGTGTGTGTGGTTTTCAATGAGGATATCAGTGTGCATGTGACACATTTGGATCTAAGTGCTAATGTGACATGTTATGTGAACTTTGATCTTTAGGTGTGCACAATGAGGGAAGCCGGGGTATTAGGTGGGGAGACTAGGACTAGTGAGCTAGTGTTCCGGAGATGACCCGACCCAGTTTCACTGGTAGGTTTGACGATTGCAACACTAACTAAACATATGATATCTAAGGGTTGTGGCCTTCTAAACCATGTTTTCTGAGGTTCATGGCCTTCTAGGCCACATTATCTGAGGGTCATGGCCACCTAAGCCACGTTTCACCGAGACAAGACATTCTAGGGTCCCACATGCTCTAGTACCCTTTTTGGGCTTTCCCATCCTTTGGTGCTACCGGTTACTTTGTGTGCACAATGATACGTGATATGTCACATGAATTACTACCCTAATATGTTTATATTGAACTGTCTTTCTTATAAATCGTTTTATGAAAACCATTTCTTTTGCACTTCTTTCTTTCTTTATTTAGCATTGCAAATGGTTTGTCTTTTGATAGTTATCTGTGGAATCTTTTCTTGGTGATATCATGCTAGGAGATTTCTCACACCCTACTTACACCCTTGGGTGTATTTAGATTTGTTCACTTCTGATACAGGTAAGGGTCCAGCTTTTGGGAGCAGTGGTTCAGGTTGTTAGCTGGCCCATCTGCGTGGCGTTTTGGTGGTGGCTTAGGGGCGGTGTCCTCACACCGGGTGACAGTTCTTAGGATGGTTTTTGGTCACCTTGTTTTTAGTGTTATTTGGGTTTTGAATACTTGTTAACCAAAAACCTGTTTGGTTAAATACACGTTTGACTGTAACCTTTTCTTTTGTTTGGTTTAATTTGGTTGGCTGCTTTATATTTGTTTACTTGGGTAAATCGTTCCCAAAGTTTAAATTGATACCTAGGCACTTGTGCCAGCCCGTGGGGATCGGGGATGCCCTTCGGGCCTTGCCGCGGGTCGGGTCAGGCGTCGAGTTGATGGAGACCCGATTTGGTTTGTGACAAAAAACCTACCAAAATGCATACCTGATATCCTTAGAAACAATATAGAGTTTATTTTTTAAATAATACCAACCCTATGGTCATTAAGAAGAGATCCAAAGGTGGTTTCTCTTTGAGATTATAATTTTTTTCACTAAGGTCCTTCTTTTTCTTTAACCTTTACAACCATAAATTATGTATTAACACATCCAATATAAAAAAATATTATATACCTTATAATGATATTCTATTATGTTGGTTTCATAATATATATTCATCAGCACTTCCATCAACTGGGAAACAAAATTCTTAATCGTCTGTATGGCGAACTACTGCCTGGTGAACTTATGTAACTCTTTTTCCATAAATACTTATCACGAATGTTTGTACTTATGGATTTAATATATAAATAAATATATATATATATATGATATAATAAAACTCTTGTACTTATACTATCACGTCTACGTTCTGAATTTCGATTCTTTTTATAATTTTATAACTTTACTCATATATATGAAAGACTTCTACCTCACTATACGATGTGATTCATTTTTTAAGCTTTACATGGAGTGTGTTATATGTAAATTTAATGAATACATGTGATATATAATAAATTATTTCGAATATATAAAATTAATATATCATATAGTTATTTACTCTTTCCCCCTTTTAGGGAATGATATTGTCACTCGTTTGTACGTATGGCCTACCATCTCAACGAAGCGATGTGATTTATTTTCGATATAATATTTAAAATAATGGTTATGTGGATTTATCAAATGAAAAAAATATTATTAAGAAAATTTATATCATTGTGGTGATGATGGAACAATATATAATGTACAATATATGAAACATGCATTACAAAACTCACATAAGAAAGATAGGTAATTAACACCTGAAACAATGAAAATAATTAAATATTATTAAAAAAAGTGTGGTAAGATATTATAACAGAATAATATATTAGATGAAATATATTAGTATGGTTCTGTAATATATGTATACAAAACCTATACTTATTAAAAGGGAGGTTCTGATATATATGAAGGGATTCAAACCTAAGGGAATAGTTTCTCGACTCACTTATACTTTCATTAGACATATACCATTTTCACCAGTTATTAATCTATGTGGTATATATATTTCCACTTTTGATATTTTATTTCATGAATTCCTTGCACATCATGGTATTTAATGTTTCATTTCACGTTATTTCCTTTAGCATGGTTATGATTCAAATGTTAACAAAATGGTAAGGGTGTATTTCACAATCTTATCATTATTTGGGATTAGTTATGTTTATGTATCCCTTGGGGGAATTATTTGATATTTGTTAAAATAAATATATGATCTATTCATATGGTTATTCAGGAAATTATTCAAGTATTATTACTATTTTTCATCTCTTTGGTACATAAATTTATTGAGAAAATATTGTTAAGAAATATGACTATATTTCTCTCCTTGGTCGAAAATCCCTTTTTCCAAAACCAGGTTTTCCAAAAAATTGAAATATGTTTTTAGCATTCTAAAAATGATTAATTTCAAACATTTATACCAATTATTGAAATTTTATAAATTTTTTTGAAAGTAATCTTTATGTAATTTTTTAAACAATTCATGTTTGGGTTTTATCATTAATACGAAAGGAATATTTATTTTAATGAGTTTGACATGAAAAAAATATAACTTCATGAAAATTAAATTTTTTAGAATATATAAATTTCAATACTTTAATGTTTTTTAAGGAAAATTATTTTCTAAATATTTTTGTTAAATGTTTGTTTTGAAAATAATTTTAATGTGAAAAATGTTTTTTTCCTAAAAAGAAATTTTTAGTGACATTTTTTGGTATTTATAATCATCAACTCAACCCTTCATTTTACATATGATACATGGTAGATATTTTGTATTTATATCATCCTAATTCAATCTTTGGGTGGTTTATGATCAGTTTGACCAAGGATTCAAAAATTTGTTACTATTTAATGAATTAATTTAGATGGTTTATGATTATGTTTATTTTGTTGGGGTAAGTATTAAATTTTAAAATTTTATTTCCAAAAAACAATGTTCATGTTGATCATGTTTCACACATTTCATATAAAGAATTCATTAGAAATATGAAGCGATGGGTAGGGACTGATTATAGAAATCTCATCAATGCATCGTCAGGTCTCATAAGATAATTCAGTTGGCCAAATTAGATTCTCTTCTCCCCAAATATTTAATTTATTTTTTAAAATGAATTGAATATATATTTATGATGTCTAAAATTATGAATTTACCCTTTATAATAACAGGTATTGATTTCCATGTGGTTATTTCAATTACTTATAATATCTATGGATGTTTTAAAGTCATGTGATTATTTATATGTATTTATATGATCATACATTATTTCATCCATATTACACTCATTTAATTGGGAGATGATATGTTTTTTTGTTTTCTACCATACCATATTGATTATTGTTCTTTATTCATGATAACATCCCCTATTAACATACCCTTATTCAGCATCATAACTCACCCCTTTCTTATGTTTTATTTTTTCCAAGATTCCAAGATGTATTTTGTGATTAATATGCAGGGATTCACTATGAGGATTAATGATTTTATCAAAGAAAACACTTTTTGTTTTTGATTTTTTAAAATTTATATGAAATTAATTTATTTATATAGTTTACCAAACCTACTAAACTATTTTATATTTTATGATTAAATACCTTATATATAGTTCTAATGTAATATTGTAACAATCGACTCTTGGCTACCTGGTTCAAGTTCTTTATAGTTGGTATCAAAGGAATTTTACTATAAACATTAGAAAATATATTTAGGAAAAATAGATTACGGAATATAATCCTATGAAAAACATTTTGGATATGTTTAGAATAACATATTATAGTTTTGTAAAGGTATATATTGTGTGATTATTCCTATAAACACATCACTATCGAGATAAAACAAGTGGACGGGTTTTGGCACAGATATACCTATGGGTTATCATTCTAAAAATAACATCGGAATTGACTTGATAATTACCTGGTATATGAAAATAAACCCTATTACGAACCTGTTTTGACACTATTGTGAGACATGATTTAGATAATTAACATTTTATATACAAACCATTATGATGTATTTGAAAACATGTTTATCATTTTGAAAATTTCCCAAAGAAACCATGCTTAGATTTTATTATTTTACAAATTTATAAAAGTTTCAATTTATGTTAATTATGCCAATCATTTTGGGATTATATATTTAGATACATAATATTATGATCTAGCATAGTGTAAGATACTATTTATAAACTGACCCTATCAGAATAAAAGTGAAAGGTATCAATGGATGTAATCAAGTGACTAATAATAATCACTTACTTGATAGGATTAAGCTAATATTTATAAGGGAAAGTCTCCCAACCCTTATCATAGTACAAGGAAAATTTTTAATGATATATAAATATATATAAATAATTATATAAGTATTATGTTGTTAAAGGGAATCCAAATAATAAGTGGGGGGAAAGAAAAAATGGATAAGGTGAATAAGGAAATAAAGGGTCTTCCAACATGTGATAATTTAGGAAAGAAATGCCCTATTACTTTGATGAAGGGAATTGAGGTTTTTTTTCAAGTGTATAGAGAAACTACATCAAGTGAATGAATTCAGGGGTAATAAATAATCCCATTATGTTTAGTGTTTTAACTGTAATGAGATAGGTCACTATATAAATGAATACCCAAAATGTCAAGGGAATATACCTTAGACTAATATAAGAGGTCAAGTCAAAGATTATGCTATTAAAATAGTTGAAGTGGAATGGTTGAATTTATTATGTATTTGGACTCAATAATTATGTTATAGGATCAATATTTTCAAGGATATTCTAGTTATAATAATTATGAAATTTATAATGATTGTATTGCATCACTCTTTCTTTAAATAGTTGAGAGAATATGTTGAATGGTAACAATAACTAGAAAAATCAATTTAGTGTCAATTTTATCATTTTGGAACACACGATTTTGAGGGATGATAACCCTTAATATGTTTTTGATGTTGAGATAATAATGATAACAAGAGTTTTATATGATAATATTAGAGACCATGATTTTTTTTTGTGATTTTATGGTTTATATTATCTTTAATCTAGTATTATAAATGTTTTTATTTATTAAAATATTCAAAAATGTGATATGATATTTTTAGAAGAAAGAATGTTTTCATTATGTTTTAATTATGATCAAGGAATTCACATATTTGGAATGTGAAAATAAGAGAATATTTATATTGTTTGGGGAATATAATGTTGATTTAGTGATGATCATTCTGAATTTTCTCACATATACTTTGAATAAGCCTTAAGGTTTTCTATTTATGGAATGGGTTACATTAAACGTTGGGTGTTATTAGATAAGTATTACAAAACAATTTTGGTCTTCTAAAATATCTAGATATATAAGGTATTAATTATGATTTTTAAAATGAGTTAATGGTTTTTTAAATGAAAATTTTGTGGATTTAGGAATGAAAATTTCATCTTGAATAATCATTATTTGGAAAAAAGATTATATTGTTATCGAAATTATTATAAGATGAGAATATACTTTTTATGTAAGTATATTTCATTGTGTTCTTGATCTATATTGTAAATGAATCCCTCAACATTAGGAAATGGATCTTTTAAAAAATGTTATTGTATTACCTTTATATTCAATGAATAAATGGTCTTTTGACTCCCAAAATATTTATGGTTTTGTGGTTGTTTAATTTATGTAGATCATTCGAATTATTTTGATCAATGACCATCATCGCCCTCCATAATTATTTGGGCATTAAACCTTTCATCCATGTCCATATCTTCAGTTTCAACTAATGTATTCCTACTTCAAAAAATAGTAATGTGTTTTTAAAGATGAACATAGTACATACCTTAATCTCTTATCAAGAAGATATTTTATTAACCCTTTTTTATGAACTGGTCTTCCAAAAAAGGTATTTTCCAATCATAAACCCTAGAATACTAAGAAACATATCAAATTGTGAAGATGCAATTTATTTTATGGTGTAGAATAGAACACCATGATATTCTAAAAGGGGAACATAATATTCAATAAAATATATGAAAAACAACATCGATAATAGAATAGAATATAACACCTTAATTTTTTATGATATATTAATTTTTAAATAAATTCTATTCACTTTAATAGATTGTGATGTACACAATATAGGATTTAAATAGAATGTGATACCCTCGTAAAATATTATTTTTCATGCATGACTACTATAACATATCTGTTAAATGGATAGGTATAAATAGGATAAACTAAATTAATAAAATTATATGGTTTACACATATATAAAATAAGTTCCATGGTTATCTATTAATTATAATTAAAATAAAAATATTTATAAAGAAAGGGAAATATTTTCATAATAAATATATTTCTCTAAAAGACAGTTTCATAGCACCATGAACACATTTGTCAAAATTATTCATTACAAATTTTATAAAATTTATTTAAAAAAATTTACAATTTTTTTGAAATAATAATATCAAAATTTTCTTATTGTGTGTTTTTTTAAGGAAATTTACATTTTTCCGATGAATAGTGAAAAATACATGTTTTATTTAAAATCACAATTCCATTTAAATAATTTAAATTTTAATGTTTTTAGAATTATCTTGAATGAAAAAATTTGTTCTTATAAATTATAATAAAAAACAATTAGTCATTGTAATTAATTTCATGTTCAATTTTCATATTAAAAAATTCTATACTTTAAGAATTTTCTCTTCGAAAACCACTTTTATATCACATCATCAGGTTTAATATTAAATTCCATATTATCTCTTATGTGAGTTTAATTCGATTAAATGGATTCAATATTTGTAATAATAAAAATAAATATTATTTAATAATTACCACTTAATTTTTTTTCGTAATGAATTGTAAAAACAGTAAATATTAATTACCACGGTTAATGTTAAATTGAGGTTACTGTGAGTTTTAACTAAATTATTAGGGTAAAAATGAACTAGAAACTTTTACAACAACAATTTCATGTTCATATATTAATACTTATCATCATTAGATCAATTTTTATGAGTTTTTGGTATACTTTTCTGTGAAATTGACCAATATAATATTTTAAGTAATGAAAAAGATAAAATTTCACCTAATTACTTTAATGTTTCGGTTCTGTTTTCATATATGAAAAAAAATTATGTCAATTATTATTGATTATAATTTTAAGAATAATGAAATTAATTTCACATTGATAATTTCTTTTTAATTTTTACTAATCATATAATTACTTAAAATGATTATGCAACACCAACATAATAGTTTTTTAGTTAATAGAAAAAAGTATGACATAAAAAATAATAAATGTTGAATAAATTTAATGAATTATTGTGTTTAATTAATTTTATAAATAAAAATATAATTTTATACAGGTTTAAACAAAATATATTTTAATTTGATCATTATGATCAATCTTATTAATTGAAATGAAATGAATTATGGAAAAATTGACAATAATGTTTTTTAAAAATATATGATTTTTATGAAATGAATTAAAATTCAGAAAAGTATACATTCTTCCAAGTGATTTTTAAATGATATAAAATATGAAAAATGTTACATTAACGGACCAATGGTTCTTTTATAATTTTTATATTGACCTGTAATTAGTAAAAGAATCATTACCATGGTAAATGGTAAAATAGTGTTTTTCACCATGCATGCACTTGTGGTAAATTTAATTTTTCACAAATATATTTTTTTCTTTTTATAAATTATATTTAATATTTATAACCAATGGGTATAGTTTATCTAATTAATCTCGTTTATTTATAGTCAAAAATCAGAAAATACCTAGGTAAAAAGACTAGATACCATAGTGAAAACTAAAATTTTAAAAGGAAACACAGATGTTAAGGAAATAATTGTTAAAACATGTGTTTTATTTTGTGAGGTGGAGGCTTGGCATGAAATAAAATCTATATATTCATTTAATTATCAACTTTTGAGGCACTTTGGGTGATATCAACTTACTATTATTGAATATTTTTTGGTATTTACGAAAATTATAATGTTCCTCAATTATAAATGGTAACTCACTACCCCTCACTAATTCACATCACTCATGAAATTTTAGGTCATTTCCTAGCCCATGTGCCACATATGATTTCCCTGATCCGGTATCCACATGACATCAACCCCCCCCCCTCTTATACTAGAGCATGTCGAATAGCATTGAGGGTATATTATCAATCACGGGGAGAATCTGTCCTCCTTTTTAGAGTAAAATACTAGAGAAAAATATATAACAATAACTAAATATACAACCAATACTGTAAGGATACCAATATCATAGGAATTCCAAAAATTTAAATACAATATCATAACTAAATAGTAGATATTCCATGATAAATTATGTTCCAAGTTTCAAAATAAAACTCAAAAGTAAAGACCCTAAAAACTACCAAGTGGGTCCCAAACCACATCTAGTTCCCTCATCCATTCACCTTCCCAACTCATCCATATAACACATGGACTATTCCCTTATCATCTCATACACCCATAAAATCTATTCAAGTACCGAACATGAAACCTTAGTAGGGTGTGAGTATAACTAATTAGGACACCATTGATGGTGTCTAAAACTATATCTAGTTAATACAATGTATGTGGTTGTATAAAGAGTAAAACACAAGCAGTGTAGTAAATAGTTTAAATTATTAAAATATTCTTTATTTAACCAGATAACACCCCCAGGTTCTCAAGGACACCCAAATAATATCATATTTTTGAGTTTCATTGTTACCATTCCTAATTCATAATCGAATTCCCATGCAACCATTCATATTTCATAATATATTTCACACTTTACCATTCATGTTTCATAACAGAATTCCCATGTTAATATTCATCATTTCACAATTTAATGAACATGTTATCATTATTTATTTCAAAACATAATTTCCATGTTATAATTTATATTTTTATAATTCATGAACAAATTTCCATGTTACCATTCATCAATACATAACTATTTAAACAATTAATTATCAACATAAATTTCATTACTAATTAAAAAATTAGTTAATCATACCAATCCCGTTAATTAATTAAAAAATTAATTAATCATATCAATACCATTAATTATTTAAATAATTAATTAATCATCTCTATTTCATTACTAATTGAAAAATTAATTCATAAAATAATTCCCCTTAATCAATTACCCAGTTAATTAAACAAATAATCCCCCTAATTAATTCATCAATTAATTAACCAATCTCCCTGAACATAATATCCCATAATTAATTTAATAATTTATTATTAAATTCACTATTCAATATCCCAACAAAAAACATGACAATTAATAATCTATAAATCCCAATTCTTACACGCAATATCTAAACAATGAATTCAACAATTAATTACCTCAAATCAATAATCTCAATAGCTCATAATTAATTGAATAATTAATAATCTCAAAATATATAATCCCAAAATCCCAAATTTCCCATATACCTCAATTAATTAATTCACCAAATCAATTAATTTGATCAAGAACTCAATTGATAAACATCTAAAAGAAATTCTACAATAAGATATATGTAAATGCAATCATGAATTTGGGATTCAGATTATATCCCACCTACCTTGAAAGTAGAGGAAGTGGTGAGAAAAACCCTACCAATGTGGTAGAAATGAAATTTTGTATTCCTTTCAACAAGAACAAGATAATATATTATAAATGGATCAGTGAGAATATGAATATTCAGAAGCTATACAATACAAATCTAGGCCAGGATATCTATGGTCTAATATGTGATCTCTTCTAGATCGAAGTGGACTTTTAGAAATCATCAGCAGAAGAGATATAGTGAAGAGGGAGGTTTGTGAAGGGTCTGTAGTCAAAGTATGTCATTTTTGGAGAGGCCTCAATCGAAGGTGGAGGTGCATGGGGAATTTGCGTCAAAGAAGAGATGGTATGGAAGCTCTACAGTAGAGAAGACGGTGTATGGAGGGTTACATGTTACTGGAGATGAATTTTTAAAGTGATGGGAATTATAATTAAACCACATGAATTTTAATTCATGTCATTTAAAAACTTGTAACCCATTTCTATATTTCCCAATGAAATCATGTAAGAACATTTAAAAAATAATATATAAATGAGATTACACAAGGTGTAATTTGATTTCATGACATGTGATATTTTGGTGTAATTTTGTACATGTGGGGAAATATATTTTTGTGACATGTCTACACCTACTGGAAGATATTTTCATGAAATTTCTATATGCTGTAAAAATATTTGTATGGTGTGTATATATTTGATACTCTGAGTTAACTCAAACCAAGAATTAAATTCATTGGGTCTGTCCAATACAATTCATGTCATGAATTAGGTTCAGGTTCTGCATTTCTTCTATAGCCATAATACACCTCTATTCCTATTGCTACCCTATAATACATAACCCATCCTAGACTATGGATTGACAAACCATGTTCTAAAATAAATACAACCCATCTTAAAAGAGAGTTAACCAAAAAATTTAAAAGAGGCATTCTTGAAAAAATATGGGATCTTGAAACTTCCCCGTAATATAACAGTTTATCCTTGAGTTATACTCCAAGGATTCCATAAGATACTAAGTCAAAAATATTGGGACATAGATCTCTCATATCTTCTTCTTTTTCCTAATATTCCTCTTTCACATGTATAATTTTCCATAATTTATGTACAATTGGAACGGTCTTTGCCTACAACACTTTCTCACTATGATCTAACATGTATATAAGATGCTCCTGAAGCGATGCGTCTATATGAAGCCCAATATCATCCAATTTGATCACATGAGAAGTTCCATGGTGATATCATTAAAGTTTTGAAACATTAAATATGGCATGAATAATATTTTATCTCGTTGGAAGAGTCAATCGATATGCCACTAGCCCGATTCTCTCTAAAACCTCAAACAGACCAATGAAGCTGGGTGCCAAATTCCACTGCCACCATATCGTACAATAAACCAATCTAGGTGACACACAAAGAAATACATGATCACCCTATGTAAGCTCTAGGGTTCCTCTACATCAATCAAAATATTAATTATGTCTTCTCTGAGCCATAACCATACGCTTACAAATCAGCTAAACCTTCTCGGTCTCCTCTAGTATAAGACTCAGTACCAAAAGATATGACTCACATGTATCTATCCCATATAGTGGTGTTCTGCATGTCCTACCATATAGGGCCTCATAGGGCTCCATTTAAATATTTTCCTTGTAATTATTTTTATAGAAAAACTTCACCAACACAAAGTTATTTTCCAATGACCCACCGAATTATAAGACACGCACCTGAAGCATACTCTCAAGTACCTGTATAGTATTATTAGAATTTCAATCAGTTTTGGGGTGGAAATTTGTACAAAATAAAATATTTGAACCACATTACTTATAAAATCCCTTCCAGAAGCGCTAAGTAAAGTGAGAACCATGCTATGAAACTATAGTCCACATCACCCTGTATTGACGAACTACCTCATGAGCATAAAAATCTCATTACTGCTCCATTGATAAGGTCTCCCATATAGGGAAGAAATGTGCTACCTTTATCAAATAGTGTGAAGTTTTTCAAATAGAATCATAATTCTGAGGATTTCTTGGTATACCCACTATAAATTCCATAGTCATGTATTCCAACCTTTATCCAGAATGGTAAATGGATTTAGTAAACCAATATATCCTTGATGTTTGTCCTTCACCTACTGACAAGTGTTTCATCATGTCACAAACCCTGCTATTTACTTTTTCATCCCCATCCACCTAAAATATCACCCTAGTTCATGGTGCATTTTTTCCACACCATGAGGTATCACCCACTTTGAGGAATGATACTCAAAAATCATCTCCTCCTGCATACTTGTTGGCACAATAACTAAATTCTTAACATAAATGATCACATACACATATGTGGTCCAAGAAGATGGTTACTCCCCACCTTCAAGGATTTAACTTAAGTTTAATCATTATATATTCACATACTGCCTAACCCTAATCCATATCAAAAGTGTGGACTCCACTAAAAATGATACAAGAGTAATCTACTCCTAACTCCCATGAACCTCAACATGAATCTTATTGAATAATGACATCATCTTATAATCAATGCTAAACTACTTAATTTCATGAGTCGTGTTTTCATTCATAAATAATAAGTAACATTATTTTCATTTCTGGGCGTATATGCAATCTCAATACCAAAATACTATATATACTCAACCCACCTCCACTACCGTATATTTAAATCCAATTATGAAAATATATAATTCTTCATTTATTGATCTTTATAAATAGAAAAAATATTTCCCAAAAAATAATCCCACAAGTAGTTCAAACCACAAACCATTGTAGCTAAGCCAAGTTTGTGTGTAGGGTAGTTCCATTAATGTGGCCTCAACTTCCGAGACCCATAAGCCACAAATTGATCTCTCTGTATCAACACTACTTCAATTCTGGCCCATGAATCATCAAAAAAAATCATACACTCCTCATCTAGATTGGGTAGGATCAATATTAATGTTGTTGTAAAGATATTATATGACTTTTGGAATGAATTATCACATGCTTTTGACCATTAATAATTTATCGACTTCTTATTCAAGCCTAAAAGTGTTGTTTACATGTAGGAAAAGTCCTAGATAAACCTCTGATAATATCTATCCAACCACAAAAAGATACAAATATCAAAACTGTTAATGGGATACTCCCAAGAAACCGTTGCATGAACCTTCTCTAGGTCCCCAATCAAACCTTCCTCCTAGATTATGAGACCAAATAAGTGTAAATTATTAATCCAATACTAATACTTAGACAGCTTGGCATATATCCAATGCTCTCTCATTTTTATCAGAATGATAACAAGATGTTAGGAATGATTGTCATGAGTCTTGGTGTACACCATGAAGTCATCTACAAACCCTACAACAAAATTATCCTGGTACAGATGGAATATTATGTTTATCAAGGCCAGAAACACTAAAAATGTGTTCATCATTCCAAAAAACATTACAAAAAACTCAAATAGGTCATACCTTATTCTAAATGCAGTCCGTGGTATATTATAAGGTTAAACTCTAAACTAAGGAAACCCTTATCTCAATTCAATCGTAGATAAGACACAAGGTCATCTCATCTAGTTAAAAAGATAATCAATACACTGAATATGATATCGGATTTTCTATTTCATATGGTTTATCTTCTGACAATTGATAAAAAATCATAATGTCTTGTCAACCTTCTTTGAAAACAAGAATAGAGAACCCCATGGTGACATACTTTCATGGGTAAAACCTTTATCCTTTAACTTCATCAATTGAGTCTTGAACTCTTAAAGCTGCATCATTTCCATTTTGTATGGTGGATTATAAACTATCTAAACCACCGACATGATCTCTATAGTAAATGAAACATATCACTCAGGTGGAATCATTATGAAATCTTCACAAAACACATCATGAAACATGTCCTCTATAGGTATAAATACATCCTATGTTAAACCTCTATTATACAATAATAGAATAGATACCTGGGTTTTGATCTCTCTTAGTGGCTTAGTAATAACACCTACTCATCCTTCTCAGATTTCCCACTCTCTATAGGGAATATACTTATCACCCTTAGGAGATATAAAATTCAATATCCTACATTAAAAATATATGTGGGCTCAGTATGCTACTAACCAGTCCATGTTAATAATTAGGTTAAATTCATACATGCCAATAATATATAGATATCATAAAAAATTATACTCCTTAAACTCTGGAGAGCATCCCTTGTATAAGAATATGTCTCTAGACTTTTCCTCCAATGTTGTGTATTTCATCACCACCCCCCTCACAAAATCCACTTTTAGGCTCAAGCCATTTAAATCTTTAGTAGAAATAAATGAATGAGAGGCACTAGTATATAATAAGGCACTAGCTAACATATAATCTACAAGAATAGTACCTCTCACTATTTACAGTCTAGCCTCTCTATCCAAAAATGTAGGTTGTATAGAATGTAATTGTCCTTCCCCTCTTCCCTAATATGTTGTTTGAGTCTCCTATGAAGCACTATTGTATTGATATGGGAACTCTTTCCTCGAAGCGCTTTGTCCACATCCCCTACTTCCGTGTCTAGTAGAACTCGATATTATCGACTGATATGATGTATAATATCCCCTTACAATACATTGATTCTTCCTAGTTAAGCCCTCACTACCCGTTTATTTTTGGGTCCTGTATAACTTTTGTCGATGCCCCATCTTAAAACTAGCACTCTATTATCATTTAGGGGAACTATCTCCAAATGTTTCCCAACCTACCATGCTGGTGATATATCACATGGAAAAGTTCCTATTTAACTAACTCTTCATCCTTTATACTACCATTGTTATCACCCTAGATAACATTCTCATAGTGACACTTCCTGCTCCTGGAAGTTATACCATCTAACCATCCAACAGAAACTATCTGTCATGTACAAGAATCCTTCATCAGGTCCCCCCAACTATAAGAGACTAATATACTAAGTCAAAAAACTTATTTAACCGAAATTGGTTAACTTGGGAAATAATCTCTCATTTAATCCCATCCTAAAAATGATTCATCATAGCTATCTTATCCCCTTCCAATGATTGATAAAAGCATTGAAAATATGAAAAGCATCCAATATAGTCCATCACAGACATACTCCTTTAAGTCAGCATCATGACCTCAGCTACTCACTCCTACCTCATTTTCTCTGGATAGAAGTGCTCTAGGAACTTCTCTAAGAAGTCATTCCATAACATACCATCAGCATGTCCAGTCCACGCCTAAATTTCCAACCAGATCATAAATTATCCACATATCATATAAGTAGAAACCTAAAACCTATTCTCACCTAGAGTCTCCACATTGTCAAGTATCATCAGGATGTAATTAAACCAGAGCATAGCTCCCTCGGGTCCAATATCTCCAGTAAATGTTAAAGGTTGCTGCAACTAAAACACCCTCATCAGATTAGACATACTCTTCACAACCCTACTCTGGTCTCTATCCCTAAACTACATGAATCGAGAGAAGTTCTCTCACAACTGTTCCCCAACTTCTACACCTAGAACTATCAGTCCCTTAGGTTCTACTACTGGAGAATCGTCTCAAATAATTTCCTATTAACATCCAATCAACAAGAGACATCATGGAGGCATAACTCTATAATAAAACATATATTAGGAAACTTATCCCAAAATTAACACAAGTATGGGGATTCACATAAATCCCTAACATGTCGTTTTACCATACCCTTCCACACGGTCAAAACTGAGGCACTAACTCTACACTTAATCATATTACATGCTAGGTCATTGTTAAAAAAGGGTAAACTCATATCATATTCATGATTTTCATTATAAACCCATTATTCTCATATCGCATCATTATTTTAATTCTCAATTTCACATTAGGCATGTTCTCAGTTCAATTTCACATGCAATAAAAAATAGTTCAATTTCAACAACTTACCCATAACCTATTTTCATGTGTGTGCCTAGAATGATGCATGTCACAAAATAATATTATGTTCCTAGAGTGATGAATTCATACTAATCTGTCATGCCATACCAATCCATGATTTAATTCATAGAAAATATCAGAAACAATAATCACATGACACCATAAGTGTTTCACCCAATGTGAAGTATTATTAAACTGTAATAGCAAACAACAATAAAAACAATCCCACCCTGGGTACTTGGGTTCTCCTTCGTACTTGGGTTAGAAACACTCGTGAATGAGTTAATTAATATGTAATAACTCTTATTAGTCTCCAGTATACCTTTTCCAAATTGTAATACAAAATAAAATAAAATAAAACAGGACTTTGATACCACTTTGTAACATCCTGGCCTAGAGGCCACACATCGGTGTGCCAAGTTGGTCACCACATGACTTAAATCATGCCTACCTATATGTTAGAGGTTTTCAAATAGCAATGAGGTCCTATTATCAATCATGGGTAGAATATACCTTCTTTATAAGTGTATAACACTAGTAGAAAATAAATAACAATAACCAAATATATAACCATAACCAGAAGGATTCCAATATCACAATATGTCTAAAACTAGAAATAAAATATCAAACCTAAATAGTAGATGTGTAATGTTAAAGTATAATCCAAGTGTCAAAATGAAACTCAAAAGTATAGACACTGGAAACTCCTTATGGGGTCCCCAACCACATTGGGTTCCCCCATCCATGCTCTATCCCAACTCATCGATAAAACATAGGTACTTTTCACCTATCTTACCATGAAACCATTTAATCTATTCGGGTACTGATCAGATAGCTTGAGTAGGTTGTGAGTACACCTTAGTAGGCCACCACCAACAGTGTCTAAAAAATCCAGCAAATACATTGTATAGAATTTTATAAATAATAAAACACAAGTAATAAAGTAAATAGTTTACATAATTCAAATATTTTTTATTTAACCACATAGAACTCACGGTTTCCCAAGGACACCAAAATAATATCACACCTCTGAATGTTTGTGTTACAATTCCTAATTGATAATTGAATTTCCAAATTACCATTCATATTTTATTCTTAAATTCACATGACCCCATTCATATTTTATAATTTTATTCCCATGTTACAATTCATCATTTTACAATTGAATGACCATGTAACCACTCTTAATTTCATAATTAAATATGCATGTTATCATTTATATTTTTATAATACCAGCCATAATATACATGTTACCCTTAATCAACGCATAATTAATTTAACAATTACTTATCCACAAGAATATCATTAAAAATTACACAACTATTTAATCATACTAATCCAATTAACTAATTCTCCAATTAATTAATCATATCAGTCCCATTACTTATTTCAAAAATTAATAAACCGTGTCAATATTATTACTAATTCAACACTTTGTTCGTCACATAATTTCCATCAATTAATTACCCATTTAATTAATAACATAATTCCATTAATTAATTCACCAATTAATTAATCAATCACCATAAACTTAATATCCAATAATTAATTTAACAATTAATTATTCAATTCAAAATTCAATATCTTGATAACTAAATCAACAATTAATTATCCCCAAATCCCAATTTTTACCAGTAATATCTCAATAATTAAATAAACAATTAATTACTTCAATTAAAAAATATCAAAATCTTATAAATAATTCAATAATTAATTATAAAAAAATCTATAATCCAAAAATACCCAATTTATCATTTCTCTAAATTAATTAATTCACAAAATTAGACAAATAAATCAATAACTCAATTGATAAATATCTAATATAAATTATATAATTACATACACTTAAATTCAAAAAAATACTTGGATATTTATATTATAGAACACCTTCCATGAAATTGGACGAAGTAGAAAGAAAAAACGCACATCTATAGTAGAAATCATCTTATGGATTCTGTCCATTAAAAACAAGATAACTCTTTAGTAAGAGATCAAGAAACTTATGAATAAAAATAAGCCATGACATAAAAATCTAGGTCCTAATATCCAAGACCTGACATTATATCACTTATAGATCAAAGAAGAATCCCAAAAATCATTATTAGAAGACTTACTTTAAAGGGAGATATGTGTATAGGGTCTTCGGTCAAAGATAGTGGTCCACAGAGAGGCTTCGATTGAAGGAGGATGTCCATATGACATATACAGAAAAGTAGAGAGGGTATGGAAGTTATTCAATAGAGTGTATGGGTGTATGGAGGGTTACATGATGTTGGCGTGGAATTTTTAAGGTGTGGGGAATTAGAATAACATGAAATGAATTTTACTTCATGCCATTTAAAATGTTGTAACCCATTTCCCTGTTTCCCAATTAAATTCAATCACATCATTTAAAAAATCAATAAATAATATATTAAATGTGATGGAATTTGGTTTTGTGACGTGTGAAATTTTCATGAAATGTTTTACACATGGTGAAAGATACTTTTTTGACAGGTCTATACATCATGAAAGATATTTTTGTGACATTTCGGCACATGGGGGAAAGTGTTTACAGGGTGTGTAAAATTTTAAGTGTATGAATTAACACATTCCATGAATTAAATTCACTGGTTCTTCCCAAAAAAATTCATGTAGTGATTTAGTTTAATGAATTTTATTTGTTCTTAAGATATAATACACTTCTTATTCATGCTTCAACCCATCAACACTTAACCTGTCTCAAACCAAGGATCGACAAACAAAGGTCTAAAATAATGGAAACTCGTCTTAAAAGAGATTTAACCAAACATTTAAGAGTCATGCATGTAAAAATAAAGTTTACTACATTTTACTCAAAGAAACCTACCAAAATCCCTCCCCAACATCCTTAGAAAACATATAGACATTTTTGAAAAGAGTTAAAACCTATGGTTCTTAATAGGAGATGAAAAATGGTTTCTCTAATAGAAGGTAACTATCTTTACAAATCTGATTTTTCTTCTTTCTTATTTTAAAAAATCTAATCATATATTTACTCTTACAATATAATGATATAAGTATCTCTAATATAATAATATGTTACTATTTTTTTGGAATAATTTTTCTCCATCACCACTTCAATCAAATGGAAAATGAAATCATCAATCGTGTGTATGACGGGCTATCGCCTCCCAAACTTATATAACTCATTTTTAATCAACACTTCTAATAGTTGGATATAATTGTTTATTTAATTTATATATATATTATATTTCTGATCAAATTATACTCCCAATGTTATAATATCACATATAACTTCTTTCATTCTATTCCATTCAAAAATATTTATTCCACTCAAGTGTATGGCGGACTACCACCTCACGAAGTGATGTAAATATTTTTATAGTTATACTTTACATTGAAAATAATACGGATAAATATAATATACATATGTGATATATATGACATGATATAAATTCTAGAAAATTAATATTTTATACCCTTCCTTACCCTTTCACACTTTTAGGGAATGATATCCTTACTCATACGTGTGTATGACCTATCATCTCCACAAAGTGATGTGATTCATTTTCTATTTACAATTTTCAAGATTTGTTCCAAGGATGTATTTAATGAAAAATAATAATATTTAATACATTATTATCAATCTAGTGATGATTTAATATATCCAATTCATAATAATTGTAACTTTTGTGACAAAACATGCATGAGAAAGAAAGATAATTAACATCTAAAAAATTTAAAATAAAGAAATATTATTAACTAATTAGTCAAAAAATATTACAATATTATAATATATGGTATTATAAAAATTATTATGTTACTGTAGTATATTCATAATAAAAATATATTTTTTATTCCATAGGTAGTTCAACAAGAGGTAAGGGTTTCTCATATCACTTTTACATTCACAAGACATATTCCATAATCACCACTTATTCATTTTTATGGGGTATATATTTCTCCTTTTGATATTTTATATCATGATTTTATTCCTCTTAATGGAATTTCAAGTTTCATTCTAAGTAATTTATTTCATGGGAATCATGATTCAAACGTTACCAAAATGGAAAGGGTGTATTTCACAATATCATCAATATTCATTATTTTCTATATTTATGTCTCCCTTGGGGAAATTATTTGATATTTCTTAAAAAATATCTATTTTATTATACTACGGTTATTCATGAACTTTTTTATATAATATTATGATTTTCAATCTCTTTGGAACTTAAAATGATTTTGAAATGTTTTTATAAAACTCAACTAGATTTCACTCTTCAGTTTAAAATCCTTTTTTCCAAATCCTTGTTTTTTTAAAAATGATATAAATTTGTTTTTATAGTTCTAAAAATGATTAATTAAAGAAAATTTTACACATTATTTAAGTTTAAAAAAAATTGAAAGGAATTTTCATTTCCTTTTCCAAACATTTTTTATTTAGATATTAATGAAATTGTATGGTGAATCGTTATTTTAACGTGTATTATGTGAACAAAATTTTTTGCCATCATGTCAAATAAATTTTTTAAAAATTATTTTACAAGTTTTAAAATGTAATTTTAAAAGACAATTATTTTCAAAATATGTTTCTAACTTTGTTTTTCAATTATATTTTCAATATTAAAATGTTATTTCCCTGAAAATATGTTTTTAATTTCCTTTTTATGGTATTTATATTCATCAATAACTTCAAAACTTTATTGTGCTTATAATAAAATAGGATATGTTGTATTGGTAGTTTCCAATTTCTTTCTAGCGGTGGTTTATGATCAGTTTTAACGAGGACCTACACTTTTATTACCATTCACCATATTATTCTAGATTGTTTATGATTATATTTATTTGATTAGGGTATGTATTAAAATTTTGAGTTTTAGTTTTTAAATATGAATTTTTATGTTAATTATGTTCCACCCTATTCATATGAGTAATTTATTTGAATTATTACGTTTTTAGTGGGGCCTTATTATATATATCCTCTTGATTCATCGATATATCTCATGAGATAAATCAGTTTTCCAAATTAGATGACTTTCTACCCATAGACTTAAGATTTCTTGTGAAAGGTCATGAAAATGTGTTTTAGAAGTCTGACATTAATAATTAACTCATAATGAGATAAATTATTCAATTCCACGAGATTATACAATTAGTTAAAATATCTAAGGATAATTATCAATATCATGTGATTATTTATATGGATTTATATGATCATTATTTATTTCGTCCATATTATGGACATTTAATTAATTAAATGGAATGTGTTTTTGTTATTTAACTTTCCATAATTATTATGATTATGTATTCATTAAATATTTAATTATACTTTTATTTTTATTATTCATCTGAACTCACCCCTTTCTTCTGTTTTATTTTCCCCAAGATACAAGTAAATTTTTTGTTATTGATATGTAGGGATACATTATAAGGAATAGTGGCATTCTCAAAGAAACAATTTTGTGTATTTGATATTTTAAAATATTTTCGAATTTTTTTTTGTTTATCTTATTTATCAATAATACTAAACCATTAGGTCCTATAGGATGTGATACCTTGTATATAGTTTTAATATAAAAATGTTACCCCCGACTCTAGGCTACTGTGGTCAGGGTCTTTTCAGTACATCCACTAGAAGAGAGGTGAAATTTATGGAAAGAATATAGAAAGAATTATTGTATATGAGAATTGATAATATATTTCATTGTAAATACCTTACGTTATGGTAATAATGGTGAGGTAGGTCACATAAATAAATGGTGTAGATAATATTTTTGAAAATAAGCCTAGTGGAAGAGAAATTGTTTAAAAATTTTATTTTAAATAAAGAATTACATTTTACATATTGGAAGATTGAATAACTTTGAACTTGAAACGGTGATGTTCTAAAATCTATAAGGGTGCATACATGTTTTCTTCTTGGTTATGTTTACAATAAGTGAAAAAATTTAAGTGTAGGAGATTTTATGTACATGTAAATAAATATATTTTTTATATTTTTACCACATTTTAATTAATTTTTTTATCATTTTTACTACCTATAGTCTTTTTTATAGTTTTATAGTATCTTAATTCATTATATAATATTTATTTAAATTATATATTTATATTACTATTATTACTATTATTATTATAGTAATTACAATTACAAATTCTACTTGATATTTACTTTTATTATTATTATTATTAAATTTATTTTATTATCTAATGTATAATTACATTAGTATAATTTTTTTCATTATCGATTATGACATATAATTGAATATTAAAATTATATCTTAATGTTATTATTACTATTTAACATTTGGTTGACTAATGTTTTAAAATTTTTAAATTTTTTTAAAAATATATTCATGGAGGAGCCCATGTATCACTCCCCTTTTCCCTTGTTGAGATCTCTAGTTGTGGAAAACCCTACCAGTTCACCTACCATCCATCTCAACATTATTAGGTTTAGGAGTTTGGCACACATTTGACTCTCCTCCACTAGCATAAAAACCTATAACCTTCCCGTGCTGCTCCACAAAGATTTTACACTATGTCTCAGAGACAAACCAACCACACATCACCTTTACTAAAGTTGTTATGTTCTACACTGACCATGAATTTCTCAGCCTATTATACTATGAAAAAATACCCTCCAAACATTAACATATTCCACTGATCCATCCATCCACACATATCCACTCCATTATTCTATATGTGCAGCATCTCTTATATACCACACATCACACAATGTCACTTGGCATGCATTATCCCCAATTGAAAAACCTCAGTCAGACTGCTTCATAATTGGAACACACAAACACAAATTGAAATAAATATGGAATATATTTAGGTCATAGCCCCCCCCCCACGCTTGGGTGGGGTGGTGCGGGAGGGGAGGGCTTTGGGACGAGGTCGCAGGGTTGGGTCCCAAGGTCGGCAAATTTACTTGTATTTTCTTTCGTTGTGTGTGTTCCGCTTTCACATTTGTACCCCACCTTTTATATTTAGGTCATAATTAAAGTGTGAATTAGTTTTTCAACATGCATCTGTGGGTTCTTTATGAGACAGTGGTGGTTGTGTTTATGTTTAGTGGAAATTTTTTTTGTCGAAAATGCATATGGGGTTCTCTTGAAATTTTGAAGATCGATGATGTGAATATCTATGTTCATTAATAATCAATTTTTTCTTATAGTTATTTTAACACCATGAAATTTTTTAGAATTAATTTTTTTCTAATAAATATAATCCATTCGAAATTTTCCATTTCATGAGATACTGAATATATCTTACTTTACATGAAATCAGTGTGTTTGTATTGTGTTATATGATAAAAATTAATATTATTCTACACTCATTACCATGTTAATATTTTTCTATAAGAAACTCCATATTAATCTTGAAATATATGAAACACTCAGTTTATTTTGAGTTATATCCAACACTGATTTTATCTAAAAACAAAATATTAATAATATGATAATTTTATCCTATCCATTTGAATGGACGTTGTTAATATTATTTAATAAATTATGAAAAAATTATTTTCAAATGAAAATAAGATCAATTAATTAGTCACTAATTAACTGGAAATGAAAATAAAACCCTTTTTAAAATATTAGAAATCATTTTATGGAAAACTATTTTTATCAAATTGGTTTACGCCAATAAATTAATTAACCCTATTTTATTGAATGAACTTAATGAAATTAATATATAAGGTATTCAATAACATTGTTTTACATTAATCCAATATGTTTTATAGGTATAATATAAGAAAAAAAAATCCAATTTTTCTAATAGCCATGTGTATTTTTGTAAAAGGTAGTTTTACCACATTTTAATTGTGCACACATTTTAAAAATAATATTTGAAAATTTAATAAATTAGATTTTAATAAATAAAATTAATTTTTGAAATTGGAATAAAAATTATATTAGGCTTAATTTTTTGCATTTTTATGAGGTGTTTCAATTTTTTATGAATAGTAAAAAAATGCTAGATTTTAAATGAAAAATATTGTTTTGTGTAATTTATTTATAAATATAAAATATAATTTTATTTGTTTTTAAATTATTATTATTCAATTATATATTAATAAATCCAATTTAGGTCATTGTAATCATATTCCCATTGAAATTTTATATAAAATCATTTCAAACTTTTTAACTTTTTCTCTTTATAAAACATGATGTCTCGTCCCGTCTGTTGGGATTAATTTCAAATTAATTTTTGTAACTTATGTGAATTGAATTGTTAAATATATATTCAATATTGTTAATAATCACAAATTATAATTTATAATAATTTTAAATTAAATTTTTTCCATAATGATTAGTGAAAACAATTAAAATAAATCATGGCAATTAAAAGAAAAATGAGTTTACTAAGGGACTAAATTTTAATATTTATGGAAACAAATAAATATACACTTATATAAAACCCATATGATGGAAATATTCTGACCTTACCCAACCTATTATATGGTATTTTTAATTATTGATGTTTTTTAGGTAAAAATGTTTGAACACTCAATCTTCTGTTAAAAATTATCAAGTGTGTCCTCTCCCCCAACTTATAAAAGGCCACTGCCTCTCCCCTGCTCCTCACACCTCAGAAAAAAAAATGTCTCAGACAATAACTACCCAAATAAATTCAATACATCCCTCACATCATCCTACAAGCCTTATCTTTGGTATAAATAAAACCTTTGATGGTTTTTGTGCATACCTAAGTGAGATACTCAAAGAAGTTGTAATGTTCTTCGAAAAGTGTTTTCATTTTATTTCTTTATCCACCTACTACTATTTCTATTATATCATGATTATATGAAATTCTAATTATCTTAAATATAATTATATTTTTTAATGTTGAGATCATATCTTATAAATTTACACACTTCTATCAAATGGGTTACACAATCATCGTTCATGTGTATGATAGACTACCACCTCGTGAACCGATACCATTCATTATTTCATTACAACTTCTAAAGGTTTATAATAATGATTTATTTAAATTTTATATAATATAGATAAGATATTTTTTATATTTTTATGATTTTTGTATTAATTCATCACATATACCTTCATGATTCCCATTTTTTGGAATACAATAACACCACATATGTGTATAATGGACAATAGCCTCATGAAGTGATGTGATTCATCCTCTGTTTACTTGGGCAATATTAATTTTGGGTTAATTAAAAACATATTATATATATTAAAAATTAATAATAAAATAATTATAATATATATATATATACATATCATTTACTGTTCTCTCATTCAATACGATGAGAAAACAGAAACTATGTTCATTTGTACGTACAACCTACCATCTCTAGGAACGATGTAATTTGTTTCCTATCACTAAATTTTATGGGTTACTATAAATAAATATATAATTGATGTATATTATATTTATATCATGTTTTATATAATTTAAATTATTAAATTCTGATTAAATTAAGCCATCCATAAATTACAAGTCAAAACATATATAAAAAACAAAGTTGTTATTACCCAAAATGTAACTTTAACATGGAGTTGTTAATAAATGGGTAATAAATTGGAATAAGAAAATAATATACAGTTTATTATATTTAATTAATATTATTTAATATATGTATAATAATATTATATTTAATGTATATTAGGATTGATTGTGTATGAAATAAGTAACGTCATAAGGTAAAAAAATCGCATCTCACTTTTAACTTCTATGAGACACATTCCAGGTTCACCCATAATTTATTTTATGTGGTGTATATAATTCCCATAAATTTATATAATTATGATATTAATGAAATATTTTTGGGTTTACATATCCATTTTTTTACCTAAATTTATTAGGTTTTTGGTTCAAAATTTAAAAATCGGTAAAGGGATTTCATCTCACTTTTTTCTTCTATGAGACACAAGCCATTTTCATCAACTATTTATTTTATGTGGTGTATATAATTCACATGAATATATATAATTATTTTTCTTCTAAAAATCGTTGGTTTTACATATCCATATATATATATATATTCCAAGGGGGTTATGGTTCAAATGCTAACAAATTGGTAAGGGGTTTTCGTCTCACTTTTTATTTTTGTGAGACACATGCCATGTAACCACATATTTATTTTATGTGGTGTATATACTACCCATTAATTTATATAACAATTACTATACTGAAAACTATTTTGGTTTAAATATATAATTTAGGTTATATCTTTCACAGGATTTATGGTTCAAAAGTTAACAAATCTATAAGAGGTTTCCACATCAGTTTTTACTTTCTTAAGACAAATTCCATATTCACCACCTATTTATTTTTGTGTATATAATTCCACCTAAAATTATATATCATGAATATAACTCATTTAATGATAATTTTTGTTTCCATTAATGTTACTATTTCACAAGGACTACGATTGAAAACTTACTTAAGAAATAACCTATTTTTTTTCTCAATTTGCCTTCTTTGAGATGTATGATCTATTATAAATGTCTATTCTTTAATATGATTAATATAAAAAAACTTTGACATGTAATATAGTAAATTAATTTATCCTAATTAAATTTAATGTTCCATTTTATGATTATTACTCCATGGGGATTATGATTCATGATTACCAAAGTCATAAAATTTTGTGTTACAATATCATTTTCTATCGGGATTGTTTATGATTATGCTTCTAAAGAATAAATAGTAAGATATATATCATAATAAATTCATCAATCATATTTTACTATATTAATTTCAAGATAATACATGATATTCATTCGTTTTCCCCTCTTCATGTACTCAATAGTTTAAAAAACATTTCTTAATAAAAATGGTATTTTCAATCGAAAACACTCTTCTATACAAAAAAATATTTTTTAAAAAAAATTAATTTTTTAAATGATATTTTAAGATTATTTTCAAATAAAAGGATTTTAAAAATGTTTTCTGTTAAAAAATTGGTTTTAAATTATTTTCAAAGAACAAGGTCTTAAAAAAAATTGTTATAAAATGTATATTTCAAGGAAAATGGTAATTTGTCTAAAGAAATATTTTCAATGATATGAATCACTTCCTTTATAATTTTTCAATTAGATTTTAAAATAACACGTTTTCTAAAATATTTTTTCTGATAAAATTATTATTTCAAAGATGAAAGGATATTTTCCTCACGAAATGTTTTAAATTATTTTCAAATCTTATTTTAAATTTTTTCAAAGATCTTTTCATAGAATAAGGTTTTTCAAATATTTTATATTATAAAAATATTTTTTAGAGAAGAGAGGATACATTCCCCAATAATTTTTTTAAATTATATTTAAATCTTCATTTTTAATTTTTCAATGTTTTCTTCAAATAAATGATTTTGTAATTCTTTTATATTTTAAAATGTGATTTTTAAATAATGGTTATTTTCCTTAATAAATGTTCCAGTAAATCTTAAAAATCATTCACCATCTAAGATGAAATCATTTTATGTAGTTTACGAATTATTGGGGATATAATCCAAGGACACCATTATTATTATTGCTTTGAATGGTTTATGTTTTTAGGAAATGTTATTTATGAAACCCATTTTTATTCCATGGGTTATAAAATAATAAAATTCTTATGAAACCCTCTTATTTTCATGGTTTATCCTTTAATAAAATAATTATGAAACCTTCCTCTTTTTCCATAGGTTATGATATAATTAAATGTTTATGATACCCATATCTTTTCATTGGTTATTATATGTGGAATGTTAATGACCTTGGTACACACATTAGTATGCTTTTCATTATATGATGGGTGGCCTAGATATCATTGGGTAAGCTCATTATAGCTTATATAATGTGGTGTCCCAAATAGCGCTAGGTAATCCTATTAGAACATATTTGATGGGGTGGCCCAGATAGCACCTAGTATGCCTCTTATAGCTTATATGATGGGTGTTACTATATTACTCTTCAATGAATTGGGTAAATATTAATATATATCATGAGATATACAAATATTGAATGAGAATTGAACTTGATAAAGTATGGAATTTTTCAACTATGATGGTCTTGGGAGTGAAACATGACAACTATGAAGGATTTCACTAGGGATGATGGTGTATCCAACCCTAGAGGTGTGGTTGCTTATAGGTGAACTTGATAACATGTTCATTATGTTGTGCATGAATATTATTTCATTTTCACACTGTTATGAATGAACCTGGTTTCATTTCCATAAGTTTATGCGAGGACCTGATTTCATGTCCTTAATATAATGAGTAAACCTGCTTCTATTTATATATGTTCACAACATTTTAATCTAATGTTAATTCCAAAAAATAAATGTCTTATTATAATGTTATGATCTCATAGATCATTTTATTGATTATCTTATGATTCATGTCTTATGAAATTCTAATGTTTATTCCATGACACATGTTTATAATCTATAACAGGTTTGGTATAAACCTCATAAGTTATGATCATGATCACATACAATTATGTGTATCTTATGATTTTGTATGATCATATATTGATATCAATTGTGTTTACACATACTAAGAATACTAGCTCACCCTTTATTAGGATTCCTTTTCCTAGGTTATAAAGAAATGATTTATATTGGAGTACTAAAGGGGAAGATCGTTAAGGGAGATGCTGAAAATCTTTCACCAAGTTTGATGATTTTGTTTCAAACATTCTAAAGGCACCAAACGTTTATAGTAATCAGGTGTGTGGTAATATAATGTAATAAATATTCATCTAAAAAGATTTAATATCCATGTATGACAAGCCTTTTTTTCACTACTATTATATGTGCACCGAAATAAAACTGGTGATCTATATTTATCATTTAATTTATTTTGTTATAGCTGGAGAAATTCAATGTGTCAGAGTCCTTATTATAAGATAGTAACTTCTGGATAATCTATTTATTTTCCATGTTTTATTAAAAATTTAATATAATTAATTGTATTTTATTCATATAAATCAAAATTTTGTTTAAATTATTTTCATATGGGAATTTTCTACATGATTTAATGCTGGTATCTATGATACATATTAAGTAATCATGAGAAAGATAAGAATTGGAGAATTTATCTAATTTTAATTTAATCATATGTGTGAGAGAATCGCTATCACATGTGAGTGAATATATAATAAATAAATATATTGATTTATGTATTAATATTTTGTATTTTTATGATAAAATATTCATATTTGATGGCTAAAATATAATCTTATTCGAGAAAATATGACATAGACAAATATATCAATGCTGTGAGAAGTGGGTTATGGTATCTCACCATTTTATGAAACACAAATATGATATAATATGTGTGATAGATATCATTAAGTGGGCAATGATTTTGGGGTTAGGGATATTGTATTACTCAACATATATCAATGGAGGATTATAATTGTAATGATCCAAATATTATACATATATATATATAACATTATATTATTTTAAAATAAATTTAAGAAAATACACCCAGAAATCATATGGTCTAGGGTCTTTAGAATATTAGATAAAAAAATTTAAAATAAAGACATCATAATTCATTTCCATATTCATTGGATAACACCATTCTTCTATTATCTTATAGGATATATTGGGGTCATACATAAATAAGTTGTTACTAAAAAATCTTAGTAATGTGGATACAAGGTAAACATGAGGGAAAGAATCATTAATAATGGGATAAAAATAGAGGACTCAAAAATAGTAACCTAAATGAAATCAAAAAAAATAGTGGTATCCATATAAAATGGTAATAATTAAAATCTTTATAATCAATCAGATACAAAATACATGTCATCAACATAATTTGAGTATCTATTCCAACTCATCATAACATAAAATGTTAAACTACCTTCCCATTGAACATACATAGCATCTAAAAATATTTAAGTGTTACTTACTTGATTGGGAGATGTATATCTCTATAACCACCCATAAAATCATAACAAAATTTTTTTATTTGTTCTAAATTTGAATATAAATAAAAAATAAATCATAAAAAAGGATGAAACCAATGAAAATAATATGGGTAACAACAAGGAGAAATAATTTTTATTAACTTACTGAATCATGTAGCTTCCAAAATACTAAAAAATTATATTTGATATGAAATATCATAATCATAAATTTATTAAAAGGTATATTCCATGAATATAATATTCTTGATATGAGAATAAATATATATATATATATATATATAAGAAATAAAAATCAAAATAGTTCAAATATATAATCAAATAGTTTTTATTCAAGAAATAATAAGTTGATGATAATAAATAAATTCCTGTAGCTAAAAGAATGTGTCTAAAATAGGTGTATAATGATATAAATAGAGTGAATGATAAGAATGATAGAGATAAATACAATTTGGTAAATGATACTTGAAATTGAATATGGATTTGGAAAGAACTCCTTTCCCCAGGACCATCGCACTTGAGATTCCTCGTCCAACCTCCTTGATGATCAAATTAATTTAATTAATTAATTAATTAATTATGTATAAATTTAATTTTCATTTAGTTTTTTTATTGTTTTATCTTTATACTACTCTCTTATAAGTTATTATGCTATTTTTAAATAATAAAGATGTTTGTTTCATGGTTCCATGTTTACACCAGTTGGATGGTGTTGGTCACCTGTGCCCATCCAATATTTCCATGACATAAATATACGAAATAGTAATTTTCGATTGAATCCTTGTAATGTAATTTAACAATAGTTATATCAATAAATTATAATATATTAAAATGTTAATGTGAATCTTGGTAAAAATATTACTGACCAATTCACTAATAGTGAATTGTTTTCATTAATATTGTTAATATCAAAAAAAATTCCGAATTCTAAATTCTGAAAAGCACTTAATTTGATTCTGAATATTTCAATTATTCTATATAATCATTTTTGTAATAAGAAGATAAAGTTTGGGATAAAAAAATATCATAATTCAAGTTGGTATTATGAACCTACCATGGTCTGAGATGTGTTATTAAGAATAATTTAAAGGAAACCAAAATATTTATGAATTTATCGATGTGGTATAATTATTATTATTTGAGGATCCTATTATTATTATTATTTTAATATGGTGTTTTGGATGTGTAAGACATGGAAAAAAATTAAATGATGTGTGATGGGAAATATTACTATCATTGGGAACACTCACTTAAATTACTCTTTTAGGCTTCTTGAAGAAGTATTTTAGTTAGTTTAGAATATAGAAGACATGGAAATTTAAATTTGGGCATGGGTTTTGTTAGATATTTATATTCGGATTTATTTTTTATGTGAAAGGGAATGGGTGGATAATGTTTTTATTTTCAAGAAATGCAGTACAATGTCTTTTGAATTATATATTCAGTGTTTTTTTATTTTAACTCATGATTGTGAAGGGTAATGATTCTAATGACTAATTAACATTTTCAATTACAAAATGTATATCCTTTTTCATTTAAACACTTTAAAATTTAAATTCTATCATTGGAATATTTTATTTTATAAGATGAATATAAAATAATTTTTTATTAGAATAGAATCGAATTTATCGTTTAAAATAATAAATATAGGTTTATAAATTAAATTTATTATTTTTAAGTGAATTATTTTTCTTATTAAATCCAATTTAAATTATGATAATGTTTTTGTAATTATTGAGTTATTTTAAAATCATTATGATGTCATAAAACCTACCCTATACACAAAATAATATTTCTTTTATGAAAAAATACATATTTTCCATTAAAAACTAAAAAATCATCCTGAGATAATATAAACATATTTATGTTAAAAGAAATTATTTTTATGAAATTATTTTATAAAATTAGTAATTATAATATTTAGGTTATAATATAAAAATTGTTATCTTACTGAATATGTAAAAAAATATTTATTAAAATTTTCACTTATTTATTTTTCATACCATATAATAAAATAAATAATTTTATTATATTATAATATTTATATTTATATGTTTTATTCTTATTAAATATTGTTTATTATATATTTTACTACTCCAATAGGTTTGTTACTATTCCATATAGTTAACTACTTTTCCTAACTGTTAATTTATGTTATAATAGTCATATTAGGTTTATAATTCCTATAAATTCATCTTATTCCAATGATTCATCGTCCTCTATAATTCTATCATGGTTATATATTTTTCATTTAAAATGTTATTAATGTATTTTTGAAATTCCCAGTGATCCAAATGACTACAATAAGAGGAGATGTATGAATCAGTGTAATGTTTTTTTAAAGAATTTCATTCTTTGAAATAAAATACTATATTCTATTAGGACTCAACACATTGATTTTGATTGAGCTAATAATTACATGATTAATTTTAATGAATTTTTTGTAAAAGAACATAATATTTTTTATAATTTCTACTCTCATTGTGTGATCCTACTCCTTGATACAATAGGTTTTTATCCATGATTTTACATTTCACACTAAAATATTATTATTGATACAAGTGGGTTAAATCATTTATTATTCTGAGCCCCTGATTCCAACACAAACACTACTCCTATAGGTTACACTGACTATTGAAAGATTCAATAAAATATAAATGTCACCAGATATGGCGGAGGTGTTCTTTTATATACGTTTTCTCTTATAGAAGACGTGTGAACTACCTATTCAATTAAGAATGTTAATATCAAGAAAAAAAATATCACAATCTTTAATTACATTCTATTCAGAATCAACCTAGTTATTAAAATATGAAGAGCTTGAAATGATCAACTCACTACATGTAAAAACTTTTGCTGGTCTACTAATCTTCTTCTCTCATAGTCATCAATGTAAAAAATGAGAAATAATATATCTTCAAATGAAGTCTTCCTTGGTTATAATCACTCACTACTTCTTTACATATTTATCTTTACTTCATCAGTATCATATATTTTTATATTTTATTTACTACATCAGTGATATTATTTCCCCACATAATAAATTGTCAACATACTAAATTCATCCAAAAGTTCATCCTTTAGGATCATTAAATTGGTCGCATCAAAATCAACATCATCAATTCAAAATGATGAAACCGTTTTTTTCTATCCACCTAAAAGAGAGATTATAAAATGACTACTTCAGGAAACCTCAGTTTTCTATTTACTTTTATCAAAAAGTATTTCAATGTGGGAAATTTATCAACATTGAATTTTCAATATACCCTTATTTAATTTATATTATTTAAAATTAAATTTGATCTTTCACAACTAATTCAAATTTTATAATAATTAACTAAAATACCATTTCAATTTTACACGCATAAAAAAATATTCAAAACTACTCCCATATAAGTCAAATTCTTTTTTAAAATAAACTTCAAAAACTAAAACTTTAAAAACAATAATCTTTAATCACAATAAGGTTTTCATGTGATTTAAGGAATTTATACATGTAAAATCATCATCCCATTAAAATTTCAAAATTATTATCGATAATATAATAGTTAAATTTAATATTTTTTGATATCTCCCTCATATGGTTCCATCAGTTGAAAATATTATACTTAATGATGTGTGGTAAAAAATTCATCATTTTTCTGGAATAAAATTTTAAATAAGACGATTTAATCATTGTAAAATATATATATCTTAATATAGTTAATTTTTATTCAAGAACATCATCTATTATATTCATAGATTTCTTTGTGTCTTCATATACACAATGGAATGATGACATATACACACAACCTTGATTACACATACATAGTTTGATCACTCATACATAGATCTAAATGAAACTAGCACACCTTCATACAACACATAAGGAGTTTAAAAAGACACATACATAGGTAGTCGTTGAAACATACACTGGTTATTGATGACACATACATAAAAGTAATTTACACATACAAAAACAAAAATAAAAGAAACTAAAATATTCAATAACTAATATGTAGAAATACTCAAATTTACAAATTTTATAAATAAAACATAGAATTATACCAAAACACCTAAAAAATATCAATAAATGAAAATAAAAAAAACATAAATGGGTTGGTTGAAAACAAAGATAATAAGAAATCAATTATCAATAATTGTAAAGGGAACTTAAATATCCATGTTTGGATTTGTTTTTAACTCAATTCCAACTCATTATTATATAATTCAATCCAAAAAAATCTCATTACTAATTTAAAAAAACTAACTCAAGAATCCCTAAATCATATTATCTCTCCAATTAGATGCATGTTGACACCAAACTATAATAAAATATATTTTTTAAAATAATTTCTTCCCTTTATGATAGGAAACTTTATGACAATTGATCCAAATGAGTTTCTCTTTTATAAAATCATAAAAATATCCCCTTTTTTAAATAACTATAATAATGGATAAAAAATAAGTGCACACCCTCCTTTAAAAAACATATCCCTTTGGAACGAAAATAATAAAAATTGGTGAACCATATCTCTCCCCATTTTAAATGACAATCCAAATCCTTAGGGGGGAATTCCATAATACATTTTAAATTAAGAGGTGTTGATGAAAGATATTTATTATACCTAACTTAAAGAACCATCCCTTTTAAAGTGTTTGGGTGAAACAATCTACAATCTATTTTTAGTTATAATAAACTCAGGATTCACATCACTATAATCCAAATTATCTTCAATGAAATGATATCTATGGTCCATGTCATTTAATCTAGATAATTGAGCAAGATTCTTGGGTAGATCTATAGCACTTTTGTTTTCATGAGACATGAATAGGGGATTATCAACCATACTTCCCATGTTAACTAATTAAACCTTCATCCATATCATTTGAGTATAATAATATTTAGGTATAATGTACTTGATCTAAACTATTATCAGTGACAGTAAACATTAATTTTTCTTATTCCATTACACACAACTCCCACTAGTAAAAAATTCCACACCTAATGTAAACTTCATATCAATAGATTCTTTATCCAAATCATCATTTATAAATACCTTCATGGTCAAGTATGATATGGATCTCTATTTTAGGATAAACATTAATGTATTACTAATATATCAAAGGATCATCTTGGATATTATCAAGTCAAACTTCTTATGGTCCCTTTGAGATATAATATATAATGTCATAAAAATATAGTGCAAGGTCTATAAGTTATTCATTAAAGAAGGATTCCAATTATTTTTCTATATTACCTTTATTTTAAACAAAATTTTTCTTCATATTTGGATAAATTTGTGACAATAAATATAGTATTACAAATACAAATTCATTCCTCTAATCCAAACCTGTCCAAAATAATCTAGAATATTTTTAATTGAGATAGATAATTATGATCAACTCCTTGAATGATTTGCAATCCCAGGAAATATAACGACCCACACAACATAGGAATCTCATAATGATTCTTCATATCATCATAAAAATACTCACAAATATTCTTTTTATTTCCATAATATATTATTTCATACCCATATACTATAATAATGAGAGTAGTAGTGGAAAAATCCATTATATATATGTTATTATCAACTTTTCCTTTTGAGAAATTTATGCTCCTCAGTGACCTATCCAACATAGAATATAAGGATCTTAAACCCTATGTGAGAACATATAAATATTTCTTCATAATTTTAACCATTATCCCATCTATAATAATAAAAAAACTATTATATTGTTCAATGAAAACCTTTTATTCAAGATCACCATTTAGGAAAGAAAATTTCATATCCATTTGATAAATCTAGTAATGTATCAGATCTTCCACTACTAAGAACACCATAATTGTCTCAAGTATTTTAACTATTGTAAATGTATCTTAAAGGATAAATCCTTCCTTCTAACAATAATCCATTCAAACCATCATTGTTTAAATCCATGTGATTTCACCTTTCTAATTTGGCATATTTCTAAGAACATAGTTAATGACAATGTTATCTTTCTTCTCATTTCATGACACAGTATCGAAAGTGGATTTACATTCAATCTTATCATGTTCCTAATTTATAGTACCAAAACACTCTTCATGATCAATATCCTCACTAAAAAGATGATGTTTTACTTTTTAACGAAATGTATTTTGGTTTTCTACCCTCAATAATGTTTGGGTTTTCATTGACTCATATTGTTGGCCAATAATGTTCTCAGAATTCACTTATTTCTTCACCGTTAATTTTTATACCTTTGTTATCTAGAGAAGTATTCATTATTATTCATTTATATGTCAACATAAACCACAATATACTCATTTCCATTATTTTCCATAACATGTGTTAATAAATACGCTGGTCTAATCCTCCTTTTAGATTCAACCGAATCCTTAATAAATTCCTCTATTATTTTAGGATATTAAATAAATTTCAGATTTAAAAACAATACCTACTTATGTTTATATCTTCTATAAAATTCATTTCCTCCTCTATTGGGCATATTTTCAACAAATTTCTCTACCTATTCTCTTTCATCAAAATTTCCCAGATTTTTTTTATTTATTCTCATGTTACTGGAACATTCAAATACCATAATGTAATTGATATTTTCATTTTTTTTCATTCTATATCTCACATGGAGTCTTATGTGTATCAGGTCTCACTAAACACCTATTTTGAATATGAAAAACAGTGTATATAACTTTTATCCAAAAGAATTATGAAAGTTTTTTTTGATAGCATATTTATTATTAATAATTCTAAAGTATTTTGATGGTTTTTTAAATAAAGAATATTACATTGATGAAATTAAACAATATGATCAAGGTGATTCTTGGAATATTATTAATACTGATCGTGGATTATTATTTTTTATTTTTTATAAGGAATCATGTAGGTTATTATGTTGATATCATTGTACATATAATAAGAATGGAGTCTGAACACAATCTATAAGTCAGAAGGAATTATACATGGATTTTACATTGTCAACACTAGGGATAGAGATATGTTTATGGAATTTTTAGATAGTTGTGATAAATTTTACCAATCTGGGAAAAACCATGTCATAGTCAATGGTTGTGGTGAAAATTATGTAGAAGGCTGGTGCGATCACACTATTGGGATAGATGTGGAAGTGAAGGACATTAAAAATATGTGAATAATAGAACATGACACACTATGGGGGTCATTGGGGTTGAATTATAGAGGACCTATGTTAGGTGGTGAAGGTTTAGTTGACTGTGTTGTGGAACAAGATACTATGAGTGAAAGAATGGTATAATTTTTATGTAACACCGTTGAAGAGTCTCTCTGGTCGATATTTATATTATATTGAGGTATTGATTCTTGAAATGGTAAACATGTCCAAGGGATATGTTCCATTCCATGGTGATGTGTGTGTTTTCATGATATTCTACCTATATTCCATGGTAAGGGCCGTTATGGCCTTAGTGGTGGTCGTGATGTGGTGATTTTGTAGACAGACAAAAATGGGTTTTTGTATTCTATGGGTGATGGAAACATTGCCAATAGGCCAAATACCTATTATTTTTAAAGGTTTTGTTAGATTGGGAAAACAAATAACATAGTGTATTGTTTGGAAGATATCTTTATTAGGGGGTGTGATATAAATATATAAACAAAATTGGGTGGTTTTCTCTTATACTATGCTTGAATGGATCCGAAATATTTTATAAATCATGCTTATCGGTTTTAGAACATGATTCAATAATGATTCAAATGTAATTTAAATGTTACCCAAGTGGATTAATTCAATACATAAGTTTACACAAAAAAGTTAATATGGTTTTCCACGAAGTAGTTATGGTATATTGTAGTTATGTAAATCATCAATGAAAATTGGGGAACGTTATATGCAATTTGAATGGTCCATAAGGATTTTGATATGTGACAAGTTTTTTTGGTCATGATCACTTATTTAATAAATTATCGAATGGATTTTGAAAAAGAGATAGAAAATAGATCATACTACATATTCGCTACAAAAATAAGTAGAGGATTTCTATGTGATGGGATAGAATATGAAAAAGAGCCTAGTAATCATTAAACCTCATGAAAAGGAAGAATATGATGATTTTTACTATGAAACTAAAAAGTGAGATGATGTTCTAGTATTTAAACTATAAGGTGACATTTTATATTTTATTTTATAATCAGGAAGAGAAATTTGCGGATGTGGAGGTGCTCATAGATTCTGGGGGATTATCTCAACAAGACTTCAGCAGAGAATCTATATGTAATTAAGGACTCCTGTCGATCAAGTAAATTGGGTGAAGGGACATTTATATCTATAAAATATGGGAACTTATTACATTCCAATATATTGATAAAATGAAGAAATATTATAGGAAGTTACCATTGGGTAGTTTTTATCTATCCATAAGCATTTTAAGGTAAGGACCTTGGGCATAGAGTGACCTAACAAAAACCCATTGTGACGAGAAGTGTATTTTACAGTGATTTAGAGCATTGAACATCGCCAATGAATTCTCCATGAATGTATCCTAGTGAGGGTGAATGAGGAAAATTTACATGTCCCTATTTACTTTATACATGCACACCATAAGTGGGTAAAATTAATCATTAAGAATATATGTTAAAAAGGTCTAGTGAAGTGATTGGATTAGATAAATCTTATGAAAAAGAGCATAGAAAGTAACCCTGAAGGTTGAGATAACAAGATCCTTTTAAGGAAGTGATAGTTAAAGGGAAAAACATATTTATTGTATAATACATTACATAAACTGATTCACCCCCTATTAGGGTAATCTCACACTAAGACCATATTGAGGGACTAATAATTGGTATAAGAGGAATGCTTTTTGTGTGTTTGTTATCGCTTTGACTTGATTTGATTATTTTTGAAGAGACATGGAATACATAGTAAAATCCCTTATGTTTTATGGAAATAAATTCAAAACATGGAAAAGTATTTTATTTTCTATATTGAATATTTTCATATATTTTAATGAAAATTTATGAAGAGTGAATTATTCCACTAAGCCAAAACATAGTGATATTCGAAACATATCAATGAAACATTGAGATTTATGCCTCTGTAAAAAGGGTACTAAAGGGTTTAATTAGAGAAAAAAATTAAAATTAATCTGTAAATTAGAAGTTATCCAATGATATATTAGAAAAATTTGAAGAACTCCATGGAAATATTTTGAAGAGTGATTTATATCCAAATGTGAGAACAAGAATATGGATTCAAGAATAAAGAAAGGTACTAGAAAGGTAAAAAATTCTGAATATAATTCTATATCTAATTCTAATACCACATTGGATAAATTATGTATAATTTTATACTCTATCTCATATCAAAATTGAATATGCGATGAATAAGTGACATTAATATCAAGACTAAAAACAAGGAGGAATTCTTGAAATAGACAATAGGATATCCCAATTCTATAAGATAAGGTAGAATATTGGGAAGTCGTGAATGAAGTTCATTTTGCAATGATTTTATAATTCTCCTTCAAAATTATAAGGATAATGAAGAATAAGTGGCCCTAAATTTCAACATAAATATAACAAGAATAAAAATAAAAGAAAAAAGAGACATGTTATAAGATATTTCCCAATAAATGTTAATTAAAATGGCCATAGATAAGAAAATTAATGAAAACCTCATCCCTATTTAAATCTAACCTTAATAGAGTATATAAATTGATATAGATATTTGTTTGAGTTTTAATATAATGGATTCTAATTTGAAATAAAAATATAAGTTTATAAAACATAATGAGGAGATTTTAAACACCTAAAACTGGAAGATGAAAATCCATCTAAAGGAATCCTCGAAAAGAAGAAGAAATACATATCTAAAATCAATATTAAGGGAAAGATTAAAGTCAATGGATTTTCAATACTAACATGCCTCAATCATAAATTTGAGGAAATTTAGGTACCCACCTACCCTATGATTTTTTGTATCAAACCATTTATCAAGAGGCACAAAATTAACGAACATATATGACCCATGGTGTGAGTGTTCTAGAAAATGTATGTTATATAGATAAAAGAAGATCGATAAAATTGTAGCAATGTGGTGTCCTCGATTTGAACATAAAAAATTTGCATAAACAGATAATGTATTATGAGTATATTTTAAATGAATTAAAAGTATTATTATTATATATAGTTTTATGATTACAATAAATAATTGAAATAAAAGTAGTTTCAATTGGTATCGATGTGTATTTCATAATTGGTATCATTTTTAATAAAATTTATGATCTTAATACAAAGTAAATTTTTTTAATACACTAATATTTTTTTTTAAAAGTGTTAAGGAGGTAAAAGGTTGTGTTTGTGGTGAATAATCCAAATCTACAATGAGTTTCCCATTGGTATTTTTGAGTTACATGGATGACTTTGTTGTTGTCTATAAAAACTTCTCTTTCCTACAATGATATTATGCATAATGGATTAAGTGTTGTTACTGAAATCCCTAGTTCCAAGTGGTAAATTATCTCAATTAATCTCTTGATAAGGCAAAACTACATTGAAAATGGATATTCTATATTTGGGTATTCTAATTTTAATGTTTCCCCATTTTAATTCTTATTTTTTCTAAAATAAATATGTTTTTTATTCCAATGGATGAATACAAAATGGTAGATTTAATAAGATAATAAAGTCTGCCCTATACTCAAAGATGGATGAATGTCCACTAAGAATCCATCTATAATGATAAAGATAATATTAGAGATTATATTTACTATATTTTTTTATAAAAATAATAGGTGAGAAATGTTTTATGATGATTGGAGATGACCATATTTATAGGGGTGTTTAAGATTCAATGAAAAATCCCCACATTAATAAAAGATTATATTCCCATTTTATTCTATTTACAAAAATGGGTAGTAATAAATATCATAATTATAATTTTTGGATACTTCAAACAAAATAAAATGGGGTATATTGTTATAAATCCAAGATTATTGTGGTAGATTTTATTGACAATAGGTAATATGACCTTTATATAAGGATTTAGATGATCAATATGATTCTTAGAGGATCTTGTTCAATGTTCTTGAATGATTTATGTTGTATTTAGTGATAGGTAATCCTGAATTTTGTTGTGTTTATTGATTGTCCACACAATGATAATTGATTTTGGAGAGAATATAAAAGTGTGAACGAATTATACAAAGTTTCTGCATGGTCAAGAGAAGTCATAGAGATGTGTTGAAGAAATAATAGAAGAGGTTGTGTGGAAGTTTCCCAATAAAAAACAACACACCATACACAATAGTTGAGATAAATATCAAGAAAAAGTCAGGGGTGACCATTCCATGATGATAGTTGTGGTAGTGAAGGAGGCTCCCAACATGGGTAAATAGGAATAGGCTATGTTGTGGTGGTCCCTATAAAAAACATTCAAGAGAAACCATGTACTATGGTGAATATATTTCTGAATAAACCATTGAACAGGTTTTTGTTAGTGCAACACATGCATTATTTATGTTCTATGTTATAGTGGAGTCCTCCTGGCAGAGATTTTTACCACATTCAAGACCAAATTCTTGAGATGGTCAATGAATAAATTGGAGATAGAAAACACTATGGTGATGGTTGTGTTCTCCTAAGATTCCATATGTAAGCCACTGGAAGTACCATTATGGTCATGGTGGTGTCCATGGTGGAGTTGTTTCTCAGATGATAGAAGTGGAAATTGTCATTCTATAGAATAATGTAACATGACAAACTGGTCATCATGTCGATCTTGTCAAAGGGTGTGTTATACTAAAAATAATAATACCATACCATGGTGTTAGAATATTTTTCGGTTAGTGGGAGTATCACACCACAACTATTTTTTTTATATTTTAATTATTTATGGATTTTTGGTCTGGGAAATTATTTATGGGTGGAGACAGCTTGAAAATTTTATGTTTTTGAAACATAATGATGGGCACACTGTCAGCCTATATTATTAGTCTTAACTATGAGGAAATCGTATAAGGGTCCTATAATTCTTGATGAATCTATTTTTCAAGGTGAGAATAAGGTAATCCTAATCATAAATTTTAACAGTGAATGTGACTTGGTTTTCCTAGTTAGGGAACATGGTCAACATAGAGTCTGGGTAAATTATGAGAAAACTGTTTGCGCCGCCCATTTAAAAAAATATAAATTAAAAAAATAAAAAAATAAAATAAAATAAAACATATCTACCCCCTTTCACATCTATATCCCATGTTAACTATCTCTTAGTGGTTATCCCCTTGCATTCATTCCAACCCTTCCAATCATATTCTCTCCTTATTGATTTCTTTCTCATTTCTTAGTTTGATCATCCTAGGTCAGATTCTCATCATATCCTCTTCCTTATTCTAGATTTTTGTCGGGGTTTTATTTATATCCCCTATGGTTTCTGCACCATGGATGAACTCTAATGGTAATGGGCTATTTATTTGTGGATTCATGGTTCATAGGGTTCATGTCGACTGATTCGAGACCCATTCATACTGTGATTATCGAAAGCAACATTGTCTCCACTAAATTTGGGTGGGGGTTTCTCCAATATCATTTTTCTATCTATTTTTAATTAGGTATTTTATGAAAATTAGGTATTTCATCTTTTTATAGAGTAACTTAGACCCTCTTGAGGTAGATTTTGGCCACCATTGGTGAAGTCAATAAATTTTGGTGTAGGTTACCATATGTACGAACCTTTAAATTAAAAAATATAATTTCTTGAGTATTGTTTGGGGGTTTAATTGTATTTTAAATTATATAAATATTATAATGTGTTTATGATGGATGAAAGTTTCCTCTTTCATGTTTTCTATGTTTTATTACGTTTTGGACATGGGTTTTCCAAGGTGAAACATGTGTTAAAAATATATTTTGTAAGGTTGAGGACACAAAGTTCTTAGTTTATTTTCCTAACTACTTTATTTATATATGTTAGAGGTATTAGGAATTTTTTACATTTTTATTAGTTTTCCATGAATTCTTAATGATGCACATGATTTAAAAAGAGAATCAAATTGGTTTTTAAATTCTTCTTCATTATAAATTGTAACTTATACATGTTTACACTTATATATATATACATCTTCTTTGTACATATTCATGTACAGTAATGTGGATTTATACATTGGAATAAGATGTGACTATATATGTAGATTTTCATATGTTTGTAAGGTTAAAGGTTGACTTTGGAACTTGATAGTATTTTTTCGAAAATGATTTTCTAAATGGTAAAGGTTTGTTTTCAAATTATGAGGCCTTGTTGGTACATTTTAGTTGTTATTATTATAAGTTGGATACCTCCATGGATACTCTCTGTTCTAAGGGGAATTCAGGTGGATGGTGTTGGGAGGTGGGATTAGAATTTTTGAGGTATTTTCGTGATTAAAATGATTAATTTATACTTTCTTCCTCGACTCTAACTTTTTATATAGTAATGGGGTATTAGACGTTATAGGGATGGTCATGATAAAGTTTCTATTTAATCCAGAATAGACTGACTAGATCCCCATGGTAGGGAAATACCATGTGGATTGCACCACTAGTGATGGTAATTGGGAGTACCTGGATTGGTTATTATGTGTGGATAACACTGATTGACTAGTAGATTGTTCCAAATGGAGTACATCTAGGGTTTCATCACAAGATTTCTAGGATTATCCCATGTGTACCCTTTTAAGGGTATTTTCCCCTTTATTTGTGATATTTCTCATAAAATAATTTCAACTATTAAGATATTGTTAAAAAAAATTATATCATTGGATGTTTACATGAATTTTACCTATATTTTGGTAGTACCTTATGATATTTTTTCAACTTCTTACTTTTCACTGATATATGTCTTTCCTCGCGTATTCTTTCTTATAAATGAATTTATGGGAAGTCTTTCATTTTTTAAAACTATTTTTGAAAATGGATTGAGAATTGGTTGTTTTGGAATTATTTTCTAGTTTCTTACTTATAAATGAAATGAACAACATAATATATATATATATATATATATATATTATAATATAATGAAATGGTTTTATTGTTAAAGGTAATGAATATGGAATGTTTTTCCTTTTGGAATCGCTACTAAGCTTCTTTCTTACCCCTATATATTTATCATTTTATAATGGTTTGTTTCTAGATTATTATATGCATGACCATGGGGTGTCGTTGATATTATGTGTAGGGTGTAGTCACATGAAGATAACTATGTTTATGTGTTGGATTTATTTTATCTTCTTTTTATCACATTTGGCTACATTGGGTTTTACTACATTATAATGATGGAGGGTAGCTGTAGGTAATGATGGGAGAAGAAAATCCTTTAAATGGGTGAATTTTTCTTAGACTATATAAATATCAGTGTGGGATAGTTTTTTTCGAGTGAACATATATATAATACCTTCTTATTTTTGATATTTGGTTGTTAATTTGATTATTTTTCACTACCAAAGATTTCTGGTAGATGGACGGGTCATGAAAAAAATTTATTTAATTTTCCATTCTTATTTAATTAATTTTTATTAGGAAAATCATTCTTATGTGGTGATTCAATGGTGCCTAGGTAACTATTCTAACTTTTAGGTATTATTAATTCCATTTAGGCCTTATCACATGCCATATCGAGTGTCTGATAAAGGGAGGCTTTCCATATTTCATGAAAAATGGTATAATAGGATCCCTTTGTTATTAGGGTTCTCAGGTAGATTATATGTTAGGAATCGTATATCTTGAGAGGTTGGACTAGGAACAATTTTTTAATCAATTACTCATCATGAGACTCAAGTGACCATGAGATATTAGGTTTTTAACCTTTTTGTGGTTTTTTAATATTTTAATGGTTTGGGGAGGATAAAGGGGATGGAACTGGTGGTATTTAGTGATCTCATAGGGCCTAGAAAGCAATTTGGAGCATGAAAACATGGTTTGTGGTTGATCCAAGTTCCATTTGTGTATTAGGACCATAGTATTCCAAGACATGTGGAAAAACTATGCACCGACACAAGCCCCATCTTGAAATTATGCGTCAGGATCATTTATTTTTATTTATTTTGGTTATGGAATTTTGTATTTTCTGAGATTAAATTTGAATATTAGTTTTAAATTCTTGATATTAATATAAAATTGTTTTGTTTTAAAAGATTATTCATATGGAATTTTTATAAAAAATGGCTTGACATTAAATGGATTTTTGATATTGAATTTGGGTTTCTAATTTTAATAAAAATGGTTTTTCAAATGAAAAATGTCAACTTCGAATGGATATGGATCATTTAGAACAATGTCTATTTTCCTTAGAAGTGAAAACCCCACTTAATTCAGCACCGTGATTTTGAAATTAGGTATGGAATTAAATGGAGGGAATGTATTGTATGACCCAGAAAATAGGCTTTTGGATTATTGTGTTTCATGGAAATGAAAAAGGGGTTGTTCTTGAAAAGGGTGTTTCATTTTGAGGACATATGAATGTTGTAAATGAAAATATTTTGCGGTTTTGAAATGTAATTAATTCATGATAATGATTTCAAATAAATCTATATAATTTAAAGTGGTTTTAGAATTGTTGGTAAAATTTATAATTTTCAAAATGTGAAATTTGAAGTCTTAAATGTTATCAATGGATGATTTTTAAAAATTGAGTTTGGTGGTTTAGATTATTTTATTTTTTAGATTGTTGTATTGAGTTGATATTTTGTTCCTTTATTTGGGATTTAATTTGAGGATGATATGGATCTTTCTTTCGTTTCTTTTTTTATTTAGATTATTCCTCCCAAAATAGTTTTCAAGGTTCCTACGGATTCGAGTATCATTTGGATAGTCGATGACACCACCAAGACTTATGATATAGTGGTGGAGCTACTCTCCTCATGTGTCTGTCGTTCCATTCAAGTTGATATGGATTATTGATATATGGCTTAGTTTCATGTGGATGTTGAGAAATTATTTTAATCCATGGGTAAAGCTAATGCTACCAGGGTTAAAGATTTTGTATTTGTATTTGAGGGTCCAATTTTAGATCAGTGGAATATCATCATCCCATCCAAGTTGCACGTTGGGATGTCATGTGATCTCTTTAAGACCCATTTTTATTAGTGCTTCCTTCCTGGGGTGTTTATGGTAGAGAAGGTTATGGGACTTATGAGAATTAATAAAGTTCAATGTAATGTGAAGAAATACTATAACTATTTTATTGAAATTTTCCAATTTTATCAAGTTTTTATATCAATTAATTCCTTATAGGAATATAAATTAATGAATTTTGTTAACCTGAAACTCATTTATTGAGTACTTTTATAAGGGAATGTCTTGTTTTTCCATTTTCTGAATTATTCCTATCTTAATAAGCTGTATTTTTTAGGGAAGCCTTTGGTGAATAGTGGATAATTTTTTTAGAGTGGGTAAAGGATCCCCATCATTTTAGAAGTTAATACTGATGAGTCTATCTCTCATGAACCTTATTCAATTTTTACCTCTTCAAAAATAAATTGTTTTGTTTTGTTCTTCAAATGTTGTTAGTTCGAGCACTCGAATCCCTCTTGATAAGATGTTACAAATACCTGTCACCATTATAGTTATTTGAGATACCACAATATGTTTTAAACTAGGAAGTGTCTATCAAGAAATATATCCTCCCTAAATTTTGGATATCAATAATGGTACATGTCATTTTGAGGTATATTTCCTATCATTTTCCTACTTTTATTGTTCTATAATTTTTTGTGTATTCATTTGGAGATTGAATGCTTTTTTGAGGAATTTATGAATGTGATTTTTTAGTTACATCACGGATATCTCCAGGGATAGAATTTCCAGTGGTCAAATTTCAAGTTTTTCTTCCTCTTATTGAGCCACTATTAGTAGTAAATTTTTAAATGGTGGGGAGATATGAATTGTACCTCAATATTATGATCTATTGGTTTATTTGGGTGTTACTTGAGTATATTGATATCACACTGAGGTTTATTATTTTAGTTTTATTGTAAGTTTTATTTAGAGGTTTAGTTTCAGAAGTTCTTTATTTTGGGTAGATTGTATTGATTTTTCTCTCTTCTTGGGCTCATTAACTTCTTGGGGGAAGAATGTTTTTATGTCGAGAAAATTTTCACACCATAAACATTATTTTTATAAATATTTTAATTATTTTTTTGTGAAATATTTTTCTTGGATGAATTTAGCTTGAAATGTTTATGTTTTTGGAGTATAATACATGGAACATTGTTAGTATGCATAGTTAGTCTAATTTTGTGACAACCGTGCAAGGGACCTACAATTCAAGAAGTTCTATTTGCTAAAATTTTTGAATGGTTATCTTAGTAGTGTGGAAAAACTGTGTTTATGCTTGGGTGTGCAAAGTAAGGGCGCATGGTCAATGTATGTTTTGGGTTATACATTCAAAAAAATTCGTATTCTGCCCAGTTTAAAATATTAATAATTAAAATACAAATTTTTAAATAAAAAAACTAATCTACCATATATTCCATTTTGTATCCCATGTGACCCATCTCATAGGGGATTCCCCCCATTCTTTCACCGCACCCTTCCAGTGACATACTCTCTTTGTCAGTTTCTTCCATATTTCTTGGTGTGATCATCCCATGTTAGCTTCTCTTATTAGCCACATCTGTATTGTTCCTTTTTTATGGTTTTATTTTTCTCGCATTTGGTGCATGTTCCATTGAAGAATAATAAACCTCATAGGGTATTGTTTTTGGAAATTCTTGGTTCTTTGTGTTCTTGATGACTGATTTGAGACCGTCTCAAGCCATGGTTGTTGAAGGCATTGTGTTCTATAACAAATATTTGTAGGGTTTCATCAAATATTCTTAGTATATATATTTTTAATTAGGTATTTTTTTACCTCAGTTTTTATGTATTTTATTATTTTCTTGGACCCTTATGTGGTAGATTTGGTTCACCATTAGTGAAGAAAAAAATACATAGGTAGGTTACCCTATGTCTAAGTCAATAAATTGAAAACAATAATTTTTTTATTATATTATTGGGTATTTTCATTATATTACAAATAAAATATATTATAGAAAATGTTTGAGATGGATGAAATTAGACTCTATTTATTTGAAATGTTTTATTAAGCTTTGGTCATCGATTTACCCTAAGGAAACATGTTTTAAAAATATTTTTTGAACAGCTGAGAACACTGAGTGCTGGGTTTATTTTCAAAAGTGTCTTACTTATGTAATCTAGAGATATTGAGTGTTTTTTTCTTCTCAGATGGTTTTCTGTATAGTCTTAACATTGATTTTGATTTCCAAATAGCATAACAATGGTCTCTAAAATCATTTATATTCTAAAATATGACTTTTATATGCATACGTAGATAGATATATATATATAGACACACATATTATTTTTTCATATTCAAGAATGGTCATGTTAATATGTACAACATAATAAAATGTTCTTATATTTAATGGTAAAAATTTGCTAATAGTTATAGGGTAACTATGGAACCTAAAAGGTTTTGCTTTGAAAATGGTTTACCAAAAGCTAAAGGTTGGTTTTCTAATTATGAGGTTATTTAGGTACCTTTAGTTGTTTTTTATAAAATGAGGATTCCCTCGTGGATAATGTCCATTCTAGGGGTAATTCTCTTGGATTGTTTTAGGATGTGGGATTAGCATGTACGATGGATTTTAATGATTGAGATGTTGTGTTTAAATATACTTCCCCACCTCCCACTTTTTCAATGTCCATGGGAACCTTTTCGTCAAAGTGATAGTCACAATATGGTTTCTATATATTCCTAATTTCATGGAATATATCCCCATGGTAGGGAAAGTCCATGTGGATTATGCCATCAGTGAGGCTTGTTGAGAGAAGATGAGTTGGTAATTGACTATGGATCACACTGATATGTCATCATATGGTTCAAAACATAGTATGTCTAGGTTCTATTCACTTTATTTCCTAGATTATACCATATTAACCATGTTATAGGTATTATACTTTCTCCCCCTTTGGGATGTTTTTATAAAATCACTTCCACTATTACGATTTTATTGGAAAATATTATATCACAACATATATATATGCATTAAACTTTAATCAATTATGGTAGTACCTTGGGATTTGGAACTCCATCAGGTGTGGACGCAGTCTAGATTGCGCATTTGATGGAGGGATAACTCGGGATGGTTCATATTACAGTGAGAGGATATTTCTTTGGGTGGATTGTAACACACTTGGATATATGAGACTTAAAAGTCTAAACTTCAATTCCCATTTCAGCAAGGTGCGCCTTTATTTTTAGGAGCCTACTTCATTTTAACTATATAGTTATGAATTATTTCACTATATTAGTGGTTAATATGGGTGACCTCCTAGTAAGTTTCCCAATGTGTATGTGGGTGCGGACAAAGAAAACTGAAAGAATTGTTGTTGGCCTATGGGAAAACTCATTATTCATGTAACTGAATCAAGTTAGTAATAACCCATAGTGTGTTGGAATGATATCTAACTTATTACAGAAAACCCATGGGATCAGATGACCAGGATCATGGTCTGATTATGGTCAGGTTTTCATAGGGAGTGTTAGTAAGTGGTGCACAAAATTGGGGGGGTCTAAGATGATGGTTGAATGAATAATAATCGTTTTATGCATCATGTTTATCATTTTATCACTATGATGAAATCTTGATTAAAGGGTGATTGTATTGTTAACATCGTGTATTATATGAAAATTTAATTCTATACTGTAATATGAATATGGTTGACCATAAATCATTTATGTTGGAATGAATTTATAAAAATATTAGAGGAAAATCTATGTATTTTTCGGTGATTTGAATAGCCCATGATGATATTTACAGGTTGTTGATTTGTTTGGTAATGATCCCTCATTTTATATGGGATTGAATGGAAGAACAAAAGGGAGAGAACATAAAACATATTGAATATATGTTTCTCAGAGAATAAGAAAAGTCCTAGGTGAGGGGATGAAAGATGGAAAAGAGTCCAAAACTCATCGAACATCATGAAAACAAATAATAAGAAGAAGTTTTTTGTGAAACATCAAAGTGAGAAAAAGTTCTACGATATTAACTGGAAGGTGGAATATCAGATTTTTTTTATTGATGTTAAAATAAGAAGAAGAGGTTTCACAATGAGATGTTCACATAATGTAAAAGAGTATCCTAGTGGTTCATCAATAAAGAAGTTATCTATACTTAAGGATGCATAATGAATAATTGGAGTTGGTAAATGGACCTTGATGCCCATAAAATATGACAAGGATAGAATTTCCACCATATTAAAGGAAGTAAAATTCAAGGAGTGACCCTTAGGAAGTATTTATTTGTCCCTAAACATTTTAAGGAAGTGATACTATGTATGGAATGTCCCATCAAAAATTTATTTTGAAGATAATTTCACATTATAGTGATTTTATGCCCATCACATCACATATGAATTACCTTTATACATAGCCTAGTGAAGGAGAATTAATTAAATTCTCAGGTCCTTATTTTCAATATGCAGGAACACCAAAATAGGGGAAATGAATCATTAATAATATATAATAAAAAATGGATTGTCATGTGATTGACTCAAATAAACACATAGTAAAAAATAATAGTAATTTACATTCATGTTTAATAGGTAAATATCATTTTAGGGAATTGAAAGTTAATGTAAAAATGTATGGTAATTGGATAATACATTAAATACCCTAATTCACCCCACTCTCTATGTAATCACACATTAAGAACATATTGGGAGACTGACAGTTCATTCAATATCCACATTTCTCATATTCTTTCTCTTAGCCACTCTATTTTTTAGGAGTGTATAGGGTGATATATTTATTATTTATTCAATTAATTTTTATATATCTCAAAAAAATTAGATTTATATTACATTGCATTATTAGACCACACGTTTTTGACATAAACACCATGTTCTTTATCGGATTATCCTAAAAAAAATTATACATCCCAAGTGCTTCATATTTGATCTTTATAAAGAGAAATTTAGTCATCCAGATGAATTAATTTATGAATGTAATGAAATAAAGATCACTCTTGGTTTAATTGTTCCTCATTGGATCAAAAACATTGTATATATAAATCTCAATGATATAGTGAATTAAATATCATATTTTTAATGTGTACAATGATTCATCTTACCTTTTAGTCATGTCTTATAAAATGATTTTCTATATCTTTATAGCATTGAAGGATATCTTACTAATTAATTTCTTGAAATCTTGTTCAAGTTTTTCATTCTATGATAGATATGTATTATATGTCTTAATCCATTCCCACATTTAACACTCAGATTATAGGAACAATATGGGTCAGCAATTTGAAATGAGTTTCCTTTAATTATTTTACCCCTTATGATGAATTTTTAATCATTGACATTATTGATAATACATGTGTTTGATAAAAAATAACCTTGTTTACATTATTAGAAAATTTGATAACACCTAGGAAAAAATAGTACATCAAAAAGTGACACTATTTTTAGATTTTAGTCTTTTGACTCAATATAACTGGTTATAACACCTTTAATTTTTAAGTATATATCATAAATGAATGAAAAGTTTACTCCTTTATGATAATTAATATCATTAAATATATTTTTTGTCTCCATTAAAGTGTAAATAACACCCACTATTAAGGATCTATGGTCTTCTTCCCTTTCTTTCTTCTAGTACAACATCCAATGTGTGTGATTTTTCTTATTGTTTTTTTATAAAATTATTTACCCATTTGTTAATAGGATAAGTGTCTAGAGAAATTTTCCATTCAATTTTTATAAAAATTCCATTTTCCCTCAAATATTACATAAACTAATTTCAATATCTCAAATGTACTTTTAGTAGGAAAACTTTTAGATATTTTATTAATATAATTGTTTTATGGAGACATGATCTTTTACACTATATAGTTTCCCCCTTGACACATAAATTCTTCCAGGAAATGAAATGATGTACCAGTATGTGTATGCCTTCTTTACAAAAATACCATATCACCTATAATAAACATATAATCTAAATCTTTTGTTGAACCCATAATGCTATCAAGTAATTTTCACTAGATATTTTTAACATTGATATCCATATCTGGAATGATTTTTCATGTTTCTTAAGAAGGGTTATTTTTCATGGATTCATTTTTCATTACTAGATATAGAGTATATTTTATCATCAAATTTTCTTCCCAAACTTGTAAAAATTCAGAAATTGGACCTGCAGTATTAGGCAAAATATATACAACATTTTCGGAATCTTCATGTATAGATTTCATCTCAAATGATTTACTAGAAACAAGAGTTTTTATGGATTATTGATACTTTACATCAATATATTTTGTGATACCTTATTTTACCCTTTCAAGTACTATTCATTTATAATATGATTTTCTTCCATGTTACCCAAATTTTATTCTTTTATATTGGGATTTTATTTGAATTCCTTCTTTTTATTTTAATGCTCAGTAGAATTAATTCTGAATTACCAAAGAGCTTAAATAATCTCAAGAAATATTTTGACAGAATTGACTTTGTATTCAACTTTTTTGTAATTATATTCATTAATAGTTTAATTTACTTCTTCAAAATGGTATTTTTTTCTCAAGACAAGCCTCTAACTTTAATTTAATATTATTCTATATTTATGTCTATTCCCCTCCATCTAAATCACAACTTAATAATATTTATTTGTCTTCTACATGATCCATTAAGTTTTTTAATTTTTTTTGATTCATATTATTATAGGATACTAGAGATGGAGAATCTTCCTCTTCTTTATTCCTTATTATGTTTCTCTAATTTATTATTAAGAGTATTTTCTTACTATCACATATCATTATCACCAATTTATAGGAATTTACAATTTATTATTTTGAGTATTATATTCATGTTCATAAATATTTTATGCTTAATTATCCACATTTGGATCATTGACTACAATGTTTTCAAAACCTCTACATTTGAGGAAATTCAAGGTTAGCTTCCTAATGTATATTCCATTGCATTTTTTAAAATTTATATTGCTAAAATACATGATTAATTTATATTAATTACCTATATCAAAATTATCATTAGACACTCCAAAAGTATATAATTCTTCATCCAACAATAACTTTCTCGAAGATTTAAAATACATATCATCTTCAACATTATTCTTAATGTATGGTTAATTTCTCATTTTATAGGCAATTAGAATATTTTTTAACTCATTTATTGGGATATCTTTTTTTTATTCAAGAGAAGATTTTTTTTATCAAATCAATCAGAATAATTACTCATGATTTTCATTAAAATGATGGATTCATCCATTTTATCATCAAAACCTCTAATGTTTCTCATAATCTCTTTCACTATTATGAATTAATCATTAATGGATTTTACCTTATTCATCTTTATATCTTAAATTTTTTTCTTAGAATTTGTATCTTGTCCTATATTACTTTACCATTTTCTTTATAACCACATCCAAGTTCTTCCAAAATCACTTTACTAGTTTGTAATCATGTTGCTTTGGTAAAATCCTTCTTATAGATATATATTAAAATTACATTCCTAGAATTTCTATCAACCACAAGGTACCTTTTATTAGTAAATGTATTTTTATTTCCCCTTTGTAGTGGTGGAAATACCATTTTGGATATGTTAAGAATTTCAAGACCCTTAGATTATAAAAATTGAATCATTTTATCTTTATGACCATGGAAATGTTTTACATAAAATGTTGGAACACCTCAAGTATTAATTATGATTATTTTATCCATCCTTTCTAGATATTGAGTTATATAGGGGAGGAATTTCATTGAAACCTATTAAATTTCCTAGTTGACTAAACGGATACACTTATAGGTGAGAGTTGTATTATTTTATATATTTTTAAAAGTTATTTCTTTAAAATAGACCACCGTTTTTTGTTAGTACTCTACCCAATAATTTTTTTTGAACTCATCCTAACATGAATATTTTGAATGTAATGAATAATAATGAGTAATTATTTTTTAATAAAGTTTGGCCCAAATTTATGATCCTACTCCTTATTGAAATAATTTTATAGCCTTGGAGAAATAATTTCAAATAATATCTTATTTTCAATAAAATTGGTTTAAGTAAGTTATTAATCCAGAGAAGTGTGAATTAGAGAGGATGGTCTCTTCATCAAAGAACGCACCACATGCACCCTGCAGTTTTAAAATTTCTCTGCCCGTTCCTGCAACGGCCACCAGTACATCATCGGAGATCCCAACCCATGGTTATTTGATCCAGGTCCTACTCTGGTTGACGTCAGGCATAGGTTCTCCCAATTGGAACAATATTTCAGGGATGTTCTTTGTGGATCGTGCTAGGATTCTCTTTCTTGATTTCCCGAATCCAGTCTGATTTCACCATTGGAGTCCCATGAGGGTTCTTTAATTTCTATAGAGGTCTCTTCAGCGGTGTTTGATGAGGACATAGGGTGCCTCGGGTGGACCCTTGTGGCTCGCTTTGGTGCTGCAAAGTTGTCCCTTTTGATCTTTAGGTGATTTTTGGATTCCTGGGATTTTCAATATCGAGTGGGGATCTCTTCTGTTTCCCACAACTCTTACTTCCTGCTATTTTCTTCATGAAAGGGATTTGTCCATGCTTGGTTTTTTGCAGCTCACTCCTTCGGTAATTATAATTTCATTTTGTCCCACTGGTCTCTGGATTTTCATAGAGGGAAGGAGATCCCATGAGCTATAGTTTAGGTCAGCCTCCCATTTCCTTTCCAGAATAGGGCTTTCTTAAATGATATTAGGGATTATCATAGAGGTTTACTTTATGCGGATGATCTCACCATTTTCAAATAGGACATGATGGGGGCTCAGATCTGTGCTGAGATAGACTTGTATGTCCCTCTCTTGAACAGAGTCTCCTTGAAGGTGCAAGGTTCGGTGGTGTGGAGGCAGGATATTATCTTCTCTGTGTTTCCCAAGTTTTGCATCTCTTTTTATCTCCAGGAACACTCTGTCCAGGTCTGCAGGAACCAAAGGCATGGTGGTCAGAGTCATCCCCTTTGGGCCCATTCTAGTATCTCATCGTCTCCATCAAATGATCTGGAGTCTATCCAAGGTCTGGTATCTTCTTCTATTCTATATGTGGCTCAGCTAGCTCCCATTGCTTAGGTGGCCACCCTTCCACCCCCTTCCCCCTTTTGCTGGAGCTCCGTCCTATTTGGATCTGCTCCCTTCTACACTTCGGGCATCCTCTCATTTGTCTCCAGTGTTTTTTGAGCATTTTTCCCATCATATCCAATCTCTATTAGGTGGGTGTTTACTAGAAAGAGCCTTGGGGACCACCCTTTGGCTTTAATTATCCCAGGTTCCCTCCCTTGGTATAGGTTTCCTTAGGTTCCTTCAAGCATAGGCACGATGCATAGATGGTGCATTGTCCTCCCTCTTTGGTTGATGTCAGTCTGCATGTTTCTTCCAGTGCAACCCAAGATGGTCTTATGGAGGTCTTGGTATTCAAATTATCAGACCATTCATTTTTCTCCCCTCCTAGTGTTGTGATAGAAAATTCTCTAATATTTGTTTCTTCAGTGTCCTAGATAGTACAATACTACACTACTTCTAGTTCGGGTATATTCACTCATTCAAAATTAAAATAGTTGAGGTTGTTTTCTTCTTCCCACGACAGTGAGACTGAAAATCCTGGGGCCAAAACCAAGAAACTATTTTTTTAAATGTTACCTATGATCATTTGGAACTCCCATGGCCTAGGAGAATGGGTGAAATTAGACTAAATTGTCTCGAATGTAAAGAAGAACAAGTTTCTTTTAGTGCTTTTTCTTGAACACAAATAGATTCCTGATAAGATTAAGACTTTCGGCCACAAACTCAAAATGTGTGGTGCATTGAATGCAGAACCAGTTAACATATACATCTAGTTTTTCTTGAATAGGTAGATATCGGTTGACTTAATTTCCTCAGGGGACTATTTCATTACTATGAGGGTGTCAATGGGGGGGGGGGCAGTGTGTTGGTGTATTTTCTGTATGGGAGATGTGATGCTCATTGTAGAGACCGGTTATTGAAATACTTGAGTTATTTTTATCAGATGGAATCTCCTTGGCTAGTGGTGGGGGAATTTAATGTTATTGTGGATCCTAAGGAGAATAAGGGCCATGGAATTTTCCCAAGCAGGGCCATCTTGAATTTCACTCGCTTCATGGATGTGAACTGTCTGATAGATTTTGGGTTCTCTGTAGATCTCTTCACATGGTGTAATAACCAGAGAGGCAGAAGTTAGTATTGGAGTCGTCTTGACCAGTTCCTTACAAATGTGAATGTTATAAACATGTTTCCTAATTTAAATGTAAATTACATAGCTTGTGGTATCTCTGAACACCCCCCTTTACGAATTTACTTATCATTGAGTCAGGATACACTGGAATTTTTTAGGTTCTATTGCCACTGGAATAGCATCGCTGGTTATAAGAATGTCATTGACGAGCTTTGGGGTGGATTAGTTCAGGGACACTCATGGGTTGAGATTCTTAACAAACTAAGGTGATTGAAGATGGGGTTGTAGGTGTCGGTAGTGTATCTTACCCACTTATACCAGGACATGGATTCTTTGAAATAGAGTATTGAAAGTATAGAATCTAGCTTAGAGGAGACTTGGAGTCTCTTAGTGTTTGGGGAGCTCTTGAGTAGGCTGAGTAGATTCTTAATCAGGAATGTGTGGCCTATGAAGGATCCAATATTAAGTGGTTGCATGAAGAGGATAATAAATTGATAGTTTTCCATGATTTCTTGAAATAAATAAGGCAATTCAGTACACTAAATATCCTAATTGATTTTGGTGCATGCACTGATGATAGAGACACCATGGGTAACATGGCACATTCTTTCTTCCAGGATCTACTGTCTAGGCCTAACACGAGTATGTCCATGTGATACCCAAGTAGAAATGCAGCTATATAGGAAGAAGTGGTACCCTCTGTGTCAATCAGAGACAATGAATGTTTAGAGATTATTCTTTATGGGGAGGATACTCACTCAGCCAAGATGAATCTCAATATGGAGAGTGCTCCTGGACCTGATGTCTTCCCTGGATCATTCTATTGGAATTTCTGGGAGGTGGTTAGAGTTGAAATCATTGTTGACGTTCAAGACTTATTTTGGGGTGGTAGACTTCCTAGGGTTTTCAGTGCCACCACTTTAGTGATTATTCCAAAATTTAAAGATCACACCCATCGCTTTTATTATAGACCGGTGTGTATGTGTAATTTCCCATATAAAATTCTAGTAATTATCATCAACTCGAGGTTGTCCATGTTTCTCCCTTGTTGGAATTCTATTGAACAACATGTGTTTGTTAAGGGGAGGTCAGTTCAAGGGGCTATTAGTCTTTCATAGGAGCTTCTGAGGGATATAAACACTAAGACCCATGGCTCGAGCTTGGCAATCAAAGTGGATATGAATAAGTGTTATGATATGATCAAGTGGGGTTTTATTAATAGATTTTTGTCTGCAATGGGATTATCTCATATAGTTGTGGACCTCATCTTAAAATGCTTCAGTTACTCATGGCTGGTTGTCTCCATCATGGGGAGGACCCATGGATTCTTTAAGGCAACCTGTGGGCTCTACCTGGGAGACCTAATTTCTCCTAGAATCTTATTCCTTGCGTAGAATATTCTTAGTCGCCTCATCAATAAAGGTTGGTACAATGGTGATTTACTTCCATATCGCATGAAATGGAACTATCCTCCTATTTCCCATTTGATGTTCATGGTTGATACTATTATCCTTATTAATGGTGGAAGGAGGTATGTTAGAAAATTCTATAGGAATACTATCTTCATAGTGGTAAGGTAATTAATAGTTTCAGAAGAAATATTTACATAACAAACAAATGAATTCCCCAAAGGGTCTCTAACCTTTGTAGCAGGATGGGTATGAAACATGATACCTTTCCCATGGAGTATCTTGGAAACCCTATATCATTAGAGGGACTAAGGGTGCGGGGCGTTGATCATATTATGATAAAAATCACTGGTCGGGTTCTCAACCGGAAGAACCTCTAACGTTCTTTCGAGGGGAGGATTGCTTTGGTGAATGGTATCATTTCATCCATTCCTATCTGTGGCTTGGTTTCAACCTATGTTCAAAACGGTGTCATCAGTGATAATGATAAGATATTGTCTAGTTTCATGTGGGATGAACTTTCTAAAGGGAATTGGCATTGGGTCTCATGATATAAAATGGAAAAACCCATACAGAAGGGAGATTAATGAGAGAAGTCTCTCCTCTACGCATCAATGTATAGATGCCAGGCTAGAATGGGAAGTGATTGAAGGGAAAAAACTTTGGGGGAAGACCATGTCTTGCAGCTAGGTGGGTGGTGAAGTGATGGATGATGGTCACGTGTCTCCCTTATAGTCTAAAATTTTTCGGCTCATCATTAACCTCAAACAGAACATTCATTGGATCATTGGGGAAGGGGATATTCTTTTTTGGTACCACAACTAGTCAGGTTTGGTATTGGGTTTTCTTGGTTTCCTGCCACCATTGATTTTGTTCAAGGAGGCTAGCTGGAACCCCTTGTTTTTTAAATAATTCATGGACATCGAACAACATGTAATTTGGGAGTCTAATTTGATCAATTCGTACCTGGATAGATGCATCTTCAAAGATTCCTCCCCATGAAATTCTCTATGAAGGATTATCTAAGGCTCCTAGATCTGCAAGAGCCTTGCGATATTTGGGATGTCAAGGGTTGTTGTAACAAAATACCGTTTAAATATAATTTTCTAACTGGATGAATCAAGAATAATGCAGTGTCCATGGATGAGAAGAAAAAAAAGTAAGTTGTCATTATTCCATCTGAATTCCATTATTTTGGTTGACATCCGGATGATAGCACTGTTCACCTATTTTTGGGAGCGACTGGGCCCATGAGTTATGGTCCTTTTTTGGGGGCTCTACGGAGTTCTCCTCTGGTACATACAATGATGAACATTTCCTAGATAGGTGGTTCAATAGGATAGGTAGCCCGGGCTCAGAGGGGATGGTATGGTCAATTCTCATTAGCACTAGGTGTTGGTGATTGTGGCAGTCTAGGAATCAAGATAGGTTCAAAGGGACGATGCCAACAGTGAGGTCCATTATGGTGCGCATACAGAATTTGCTAGTGGATCTGGTCACACTCATCCCCAACTAGAGTGAAGTTCCCTTTCTTAGGTTTCTGCAGGTTAGTGCCCCTAATATAACCTCTTTTAGTACCAGAACTCAGGGGAAACAGATTTTTTGGCACCCCTTGATCTTCATATGCAATCTTAATTTGGACGGATCATGTGTGCTAGGATAAATGAGAGGAGGGTGGGTGGTTCGGGACCAGTGTGGGAGCATGGTGTTGGACATTACTGTCTTTTTTGGGTTTGGTACCTCAATTCCGGAAGAGGAAAGTGTTATGCTTACCATATTATTTCTTTTCCAACAGAGTAGCATTTCTATTTCTGAGGACGAGACTGATTCCTTGATCCTTCATGATTCTCTACATGGTAAATGTTGCATCCCTTGGTTAATATCTTGCATAGTTAAGAAATTCTTCACCCTCCTCGATAATGTTAGTGTGATGCATAATTTTCCTAATAAGAACAAAGTTGTGGATCACCTTGCTTCTATGGCGCAATAGGGATCTAACATCACATTCCCCCCATCGATAATTTTTTTGAACCCTGAGGGGGTAATTTTTATCTGAGGGGATTCTATCAGTTTACATTACTTCAGTTATCCCTAGGTCTTGTGCTCTCTTGATGTTCTGGGTGTTTTGGTGTGTTACTTTTTTTTTGTTTATCGTCTCTTGGTGCTAGTTTACGTAACATTCCCATTATAAAAAATTTTATGTTTGATGGGAATTAGTTATTATAAAAATCCCATGATTTCTAAAACATACACAGCTTTGATAGGCTATGTTATATCTCGACAAGTTCAATAATAGATAAGTATAACTAAATGTGACTGAAGTATTATTTAAGATTTATTCTTCTTTAGAAACAAGTGTGTGAACCTCCTCTTAGATCCAACAAGATTATATATACAAAAAATAATATATTTCTTCAAGAAAAAATGAATTTTATTCTACCTGATGATTAGAATATGAATAACTCAAACTCTATAACTCACTGTACCAATAAAATATTTCATCTACTCATATTCTTTAAAACTCAACATTGTAAACTCAAGATAAAATAGTTTATCGGATGAAGGATTACTTGGTTATAGTTTCTCCCTAATTATAAACTTCTTCTAATTTTCTTACTCAATATTATATATATATATATATATATATATTTATTTATCAATAAAAATAATTTATGTTTCTCATACGTACAGTTTTCAACTACCTCAATTCTATAATTATTTCATCAATTTGTATAATTAAAATTTTCCTCTCGAAATAATCATCTTTCAATGTAAAATGATGAATCCTTCTTTTCTTTCTAGCTAAAGGAGTGATTAAAAAAATAATACATTGGGAAACCTTGGTTTTTTCATATTTTTAAAAAAGTATTCCAATGAAAGTAGTGTCTCCACATTGGGTTACTAATTTACCCTTATGAATTTTATCCACTCTTGCACAAATGTTTAAACTTATACAACTCATTAATACTCAAAAATTCTCAACTAAAATCACATTTAACTTTACATTCATAGAAACTCAACAACACTATACTCATGTGACTTAACATATTTTGATAAATCCGATTAAAATTACATAATATTTCAAAAAAAACTAATATTTAATCAATAATAAATTTCAAGTGATTTTAGAAACTAAAGAACAAAAAAATACCATTAATACATCTGAAATATTCTTGAAAATAGAATACATGTATTTCAACAAAATTGAAATATCACTCATTCGGTTGCATTAGATGAAAATCATGTTCATCATGATGTGGTGATCATATATTCTTTATATTTATTGAATCACATTTAAAATGAATTTTTTTATCATCATATAATAGATCTTATGTCACATGGTTTCATTTTATAAAAATAATTTATTTAATAGATTATCAGACTTCACTATGTTGAGGTACACACATTGGCCAGATGAAATATACACATTTCCCTGACATCACATACATAGTATGAACACTCATAAATTGACCCAAATGACACATATGAATCTTTATATGACTCATATATAGTTTCCGAATACATAAAATGGTATTTGATTACACATATGATATATTTTGATGACACATTCACAAAATCAGTTTATATATACATATCTCATAATGACTGAAATGAAAATTTTCTATGACTCATACTCAAAAAATAGAATTTTATATTTCCTTATTAATGTGTACAATTACTTCAACACAGTTCAAAAACTTATCAATCATTGTAAATACCCTTGAAACTATATAATTACTTGGTTACCAATAAACAAGAAAGGAACAAATGTTAAAAAAATCTAAGGAGCACTTCAATTTCAAATTTTTTGTTTTACTTTTATATTTTTTTCATGGTTGTTATAATTCATAAAGAATAAAATTCACTAGAATTTAAAATTCTAGTAATTTTATTTAATTGTGTTTTTTTTCTATTGTACCATTTTAAATTTTATAGAGTGTATTTATCCTTATATGTAATTTTCTATATTGATGAAATTAAATAATTTTTATTATTGTTAAGGGTTCCATATTTTTTATTTTATAATATAGAAATATATGTGACACACACAGACACACACACACACATATATATATATATGAGGTAAATTTCCTATATCGAAATTTTGGGTTATTACATTCTTTCCCCTTATGAAACTTCTACAATAAAATTTATATTTAAACCTTACGAAGAAAACACATGAGTGTACTTCTATTTTCATGAATCATATGGATCCCATATTACCTCTTAATATATATAAATTCACTAAAGTACTTGGACCATGTTTGTTTTCTTGATTTTTAGGAATTTTCCTTTGTAATCCAAGATCTTCAATAGATAATCCTCATAAGAGAGATCATGCTCAAACTAAACCACCTTTATATTTAATAAATTAGTGGGATGTTATATTTACTTCCTTAAAAATGATACATTAAATTCATCAGGTTCTTAAAATAGATTTAATTAGATTTATTGTTAACATGACACAACTCCAAAGTGATAAAGAATCATAAATGGTTCAATGATTTTCAGAACATAGCTTTCCCTTATTCCCAAACCTCGAGAATTTATTCTTTGAGGATATATAATGGAATACTATAACTAAACTCAAACCATAAGCCTTATCTATGATTATCAGCATAGCTATTATATTGAATTTATTTTCCAAGGAAGTGTTATTGAATGGGTTTGACCATATATATAATTTATTTGACCAGTTAAGGCCCTAATTAATTACATAAAAAAATTTCATCCAAACATATTGGAGTTCTATAATTCTTACCATAGAGGGATTCATATAGAAGAATATTTATTCATGACTAGAAAATATTTTTCATACAACTAATCATCTAGAAGAATATGATGATCCCATCCTCTTTTAAATTCCATAGATAAATATCTTAGCATATCCTCAAGTTTCTAGATAATATTTTCAAATTTTTCCTTTTTTAGGGGTGATTGACCATATTGATGTTCAACTCAATGCTCAAGGAATATTGAATACTCTACCATAACATTTAGGTAAACCTCATATATGAATCAAATATATTTGATAGTGGTGTTACATATCACATAAATACTTCTCTGATGTATATATTGTCATGTTGATAGAGTGATAAGTCTTTTATAGTTACAAAAAAGTGAGAAATAATTTCAAAAAATCCACCAAGACCTGGATTGAATTTTTTATTTTGGATTTTTTTGAAATACCCATGCCGCAATCCATGGTGATGTTCTACCATTTCCATGTTAGTATGGGTGATAGTTGCATCATCCCATTGGTATTTTTTCATTATTCCTCATCTTCTTGAATTTCTATCAATATTGATGTATATTAAAAAATATCCTTCTTAATATTTTCCAACTATAAGTTATCATGGATATTGTTTAAAATATTCATTCTTCTAGGGTGGATGGAAAATACCGATTTATAAGAATCATTTAATAGATCTTTATTTATCTCATGCTTTTATAGTACACATAATCATGACCTTAATTATAAAAATCTCTCTTTATTAATGTTGAGATAAAATATTTCCCCATCCTTATTTATTCCTCATTATTTTTAATCTCTTTATCATACCATTGATCATCCTTAAATTTCTCTAGGATAGATGGTGAAGATACCATTTTAGAAATATATGATGTTTTTGTTACCTTATGATTTATATGTTTATTCCTTTCATGTTTAAGAATATTATATCATTTTCAATCCTCATAATCATTATTCTAATATAATTTTTTCTATTTAGTACATATATGATTTTATTCACCTATCTATATAGGTACTATATTAAGAAATCATAGTTTTTGATTTTCTATAACCATCATTATTAGTTCACATTGAACTCACTCTAGGTGAATATATACGTAAAATCCTAATGATCCATATATATTTAATATTTTTCTCCATATAGATAATACCACAAAATATTCAATTTAATGATTACTAATTCTAATATTATATCACATGTAAAATAATTTTTTTCCTGATCCTTTAATTATTTTGACGTATTGGCTATCAATATAATTATTTCCAAAAGTATACAACCCAATCCCATTACTTATACATCATTTTTATTAAAATTACATCTCCATGTTAGGGTAGCATTAGTACATGTGTTGTGATAATATTCTTCTTCAATTCTTGGAATATAATTTCATATTCATCCAAATATATAATATTTACTCATTCTTTATTTTACCCGGTATTTTGGTTTAAAAAGATGAGATGTTTCTCAAAAATAGTTGGTGTTATCCATTTAATTCTAGAAATCTCTAGATTGTCAATAAATATGTTCGTATAGGGAATTTTACTATTGAAATTTACATTGAAGGATCCATTTTATACTATTTATTACCATTATATGACCAAAATATTAGAGTAGATCCATTCAAAAGTTACATTTATAGAACTTTGAATAGAAAATATCGATTGGAAAAGTCATCAGAACACTACTTAAGTTCTCTTTATATTCTACTTTTACCTAAAAAATATGGGAATAAAATCTATAAATACATCAAATTTTTTATGTAAATATTTAATTATTTCTTTCATTATATTAATAATGATTTTTGGATAATTAATGAGTCTAAATAGAATCACTACAAACTCATATTTTCTATATCTTATATGAAATAGACTATTTGAAATATTCACATTCTTCACCTTCAGTTGATGATAACCTAAATTAAGATCCATCTTTAGTAATTAATTAACCCCATATATTGTATCCAACAAGTCATCAATTCATGTAACTATATACTAGTTCATTATCTTGATTTTTTTGAGCTCATTATAATAAATATAAAAATGGATAAACCAATCCTTCCTCTAGAAATATTTGACTAAACAACCCATGGGAAGAAAACTAGGGTGTATAGGACAATTTTTTATGCAATTTCATAGTTTCCTATTAAAATATTACCATTCAATAGGGTAAATTCTATAGAGACTCATGAATATGGGTTTATCTACTGGTATGAGTTCTATATATAAATAAAACTCTAAATTATGAGGAAAGACATAAAACTCATTAATGACTATGTCATCATATTCCATAAAAATGGGAATGTTTTTAAGGTTAATCAATTTCATTATCTCTATAATATTAGGTACATATTCCTACTCATAAGGATAAAATATCAATTCTTGAGATGGAATTTCGATAAGATATTCGTCATTATCTTTTCACTTCTATAAAATTAGTGGATGGTTTGGGATATGAAATGGATTTCCCTATATTAGGAGTTGATATTGGATATGTATAAGTGGAACTATTAAATCACAAATATAACACTAAATTCAACCAGACGAAGTATAAGAATAATAATTAGTATATTCATCCTACAAATTAATTTTTAAATTTTTTTCATACATGGGATGTAATGATTACTCAGTTTTGTTTTTTAACTAATAACTCATATTCTATAACTTAATGAGGTACAAAAATATATCTACAGAAAATATATAAGATGAAATAATATATATTACCATCATTAAAATTACATTTTATATTCTTGAATGAATTAAAAGTGTATTTATCACCACTTCAATTTCATATTCCACCTCATTTGTAGTGATTGGATAATATGTTCATTTATCCCTTGCATACTAAGGTTTTTGTCATCAGTTATCATCAATGACCATTATCTTAATATATTGAATCACATAATTTTATGTTCTTTATAGTTGAAACATTGGACCATGGGTGGTGGATTGATCAGAACCATCCATTATTTTATATAATTGATTTGTTTTTACATATTTATTTTGTACTCATTAGATATATGAGAACATTTTTCATACATAATGTATTTACTTATTCCTTTGAGGTAATTTTTAGGATTATTCTTCCCAAAATTATGTCACGTGGGTAGTTAAATCTTCATTACAGCATGATATTTATCATTTACTTCTATATAATTAAACTTAATTCATCTATTTTTATCCCCAAATCCTAGAATACCATTGAGATTCACCGATCTATATATCAACTTTAACAGAATATAAAACTATTTATTCATAAATTTTAAAATATTAAATCATTGATGATTTTAAAATATATTGATATTTGAAAATAAATAAATAGTAAATGATTTTTTAAGGTAAATGTAAAATTTATAATTATACCTTTCAATAATTTTGAATTTTGCCTAATAATATCCATTGAATTCATCCTTCTATTTATTTAAAATAATAAACTCCATTTCCATTTTTATATAGATTGTGTGAGGAAAATATTTATTTTAAATTATTTTTCTTTAATCTTCTCATTATATTTAGTTGATGTTATCCCTATACTTAGTATTATTTAGAATGATATTAAATTGATTGTATTCTTACTCTAGGTGATATAAGAAGGAATATATGTTTCTCTTCCTTATAATATTAGTGTAAAAAAATATCTTCTCATTGGAAATAAATCTATTTTTTTATTTTTAGGGGATTACAATTTATACCGAAAGGGGAGATATTTGTTAGATAAATGAAACAAATACAACCAATTATCTCCTGTGAGAATAAGAGAACTCCAAATGGTTTATTTTATTATTAAAAATTTCATTTAGTTGACAAAGTTCCACTATTTTTTTCTCATGTCCATCCCTGATCATTGTAGGCATCTTGTTCTATGAATCATTGCATTTACTATCTAATTGTATGTTGAAAGTTTTACTCCTATTTCTATGAGTTTACTAAAAAATATGTTTAGGTATTATAATAATAAAATTTTAAGCATATAATTGGATAATATTTAAGTAATAAAATGTAACATATAATCACTTATATATCCTAACATTTGTATTATTATGTTTCAATCTATGTAATTTGTGGCCTAATTTTTATTTGGATATCTATCCTAATCACCATATATAAATATAACATACTATAACACTAACTATTATTACGTGTATCTCAAACACATTATATTACATCATTCTTACCAAAAATTCAAAAAAACCACCCAAAAAGTTTAAGGCATGGAATATTTTAGAGTTTACATACAACATTTTAAAAAAACTATATGATATTTCATATTCATATTCATTATTCTATCAAATATTTCACCAATATGTTAATAGTTCGATGGATATCTTGTGGACATTCATAAAGAATGGTTGAAAATTCCATTTAGGGTTAAACTATGTAGACATAAGGGTGATATATCATCAATAATGGGATCATAAAAAATATGAATGATAACAAGTCACAGGAAAGTAAGACATAAAAATAATGGGTCATAAGAACATGGTAAAGTGGATAATCATGTAAATATTTTACAAACATAAAACATTTTATAAGGTCTCTCATCTAAGATATCGTAACATAATGTGTGAGGATAAATGTCTTTGTCGGATACTATATATCACCTGAGATGTAAGAATTAAAAAAAATATTGTTGGAGATATATAATTATTTTCTATCCCATCACATCATAAAATATATTTATTATGTGTTACACATGTAAACATCAACCATACATCAAGCATAAACATGTCCAAAATTGATGAGACAAGTGTTACATCATGGGTACATAAAGTGTAATAAAGTAGTGAATCATGGTGTTTTTCTAGAAAAGGGACATATTATATTGGTTGTGAGAAGGTGGAACCACAAAGTATAGAAATTGGTTAATATAATTATATAAATTTTTATATAAATTGTGTATCATATAAATATTGATAATTGAAATAGATAAATTTTAAATGTTTCACATATAACATCAAAGGGTTTGTCTTTAAGAAACAATAAGATGATAGTCATAAAGAAACAAATATCCTTGGAAGAATGAGAATAAAATATGAGTATAATGAAAAAATATAATATATATGAATTAGAAGATATAGAAATAAAATTTTTAACGAATACTTGAAAAGGACTGAAAATTTTGAAAAAACCCCTTACCTTCAGTACATATTTATTGTGAGCCTCCTTTTTATTAGATGATTATAATCATAATTACACTAAAAAACAATATATAAATTACTCTGAAATTCATTTTAGGTTTAGTGTCATGGAAACTAGGTACATATTACAAGACATACATGGTATATAAATGAAAAACTAAATAAATCTAAAATACTATTTAAAGTAGTATTTATTATACCATACTAGATCATCATACTGATTAAGATTTCCTTGTGATATTTATCAAATTAAAGGGGTGAGAATAATTACTAATAAGTGACAAAAACATTATGAGGAGATCATTTGTGAAACATTAAGGATAACAGTATATCATGTGGATAATATTTTGAAGCATAACATAAGTACATAAATATATAACATGAGGTGTGACATGGAAATGTGGCTATAAAATAAACAGTCTCTTTGGGGATATATATTAACATTGGAATGATATAGAGAATATTAAAATGGTCCATGCATAAGGATTACATGAACAAATAAATAAAAGGTCCAATATTAATAGTGAAATGGGTGTGGGAACCCTAGGCGGTGATGTCAACAATGGAAAATGTGTTGGTCCCTCTCCCACCAAAGGTGAGGGAACTTACTTTCTTCAGGGCCTATTGACCCTATTTTGTTCCATTATCCAACCTAGATTTTATCCCACCTCTCCCAGATATCACTATCAACCTAAATATTCCTAATCATTTTTATGGATTTCCTCATCCCATGATTTTGACCTCAGTGTTCACTGATGCATCGAATCTCTAAAACATTTACCTAGTGGCTTGATTTGGTTCACACTATCCATTGGAGACACTTTTGAAAAAAAAAATTATTTGGTTCCTAGGGATTATAGGAATAGTAAAACATGGCCTTTCTTGATAAGAAGTACACCATAGTTCTTTTCACATTGGAGGATGATTCCATTATTTTTTGGTCCAAATATCCATGCATCTCCAATAGATCTCGTTTATACCTCCTTCTATAGTCCTACAAAATTCATATGAAATTTTATTCTCTCACAATGGCGTTGTGGGTATGTATTTTTGAAATACCACTTTCATTCTAGAATCCTTATATTATACAGATGCTATCAAATCTTGTTGGTTATTTTTATTGTATGAACTATAAGAAAATACCATTATCTACCCGATATCCTCATGTATATTTGTTAAAGCATATATTTTTAAACCACTAGTGGTGTGGGTGTAGATATGGGTTGGGTAAGAGTTGAATTAGAATACGTCAGTGGTCTTAGAGTATTGAAAAGACTAATTTTCATCTTCTAAATGCTTAGGTCTCATCTTCTCATCATGTCAGCATGGTATCAGGGAAAAATATGGGGTGTTTGTCCCTCGATTGATTGGCTGTTCTACACTTTCTTCCCTCTCTATTTATCGTCTATATATTAGTGATGCCTTCATTGATGATCCTCTCTAGAAAGAATTCAGTACTGAGTACTCTAATCCAAAGGATGCAGATGTATTTTCAAATGTGATATGAGATTTGGGTGATTTCAATTTCAAAATGTAGGCACTGGGAGAAGTTGATCTTATTTATCCAATGGTACCACCCCCCATTGTGGATACTGTGAAATATTGGATTGGTGGAAGGTTGTAGTAACTTAGTCACACAGCTACTATCAAGAAGTATTTCAATAGTACCAAACATGATTTCAATAACCTCCCTTTATTAAAGGATTTTCTATGTATGGATGTAATAGTTTCTACAACGAGGAGGTCTCCTAGAAAACGAGATACTCTAAGTGTAATATAGAATCAAAATATTTTTACATCGTTTAAGGGGATGAGAAAGAAAATATTTATCCTGAAGGATGGTGAACATATATTCCTAGATGGAAAAGAAAGAAGGCGGGATCATGGCCCCTCAAATATATTGATCTGAGTGACATGGAAATTGACTCACAACATATTACATACAACGAATAGGACCACAAATTGATGATGAGATTAGGTTCATGATAAATAAATTGGCATCATAGTAACCTATATTTTAAAAAATATCATGTCAATAAAGATAAAAAATCAAGGCCATGCAATCACTACTCAATATTAGAAAAAACCATGGTTACCAGATCCTCAGGAAAAGAAAAGTAAATACAGTAGAGAAAAGTCCAGTTGAATCAAAATGTGTAGAATAATTTGTTTAAATTATTGTTAACTCAAAAAGGAAGGCTCCATCTCCTAGAGAAAGGGATAAGGAGGAACAAGATGAAAGATCAAGGAATCGAAAACTTTTATGGAAACTCAGGATAGTACAAAAATATCCCCAGATACCATAATGTAATTATTCATTATAGTTTTGATGTTTACTTATAAAGTGTTTCCAAATCGAGAATATTTCTACAAGATTCACCATCATTATAATGAATATATGTTATAGTAATCCTTCATGATTAATTTTACAATGAAAGATTCAGATAGAGTGTTTGGAAGACCGGTGCTTGTTGATTTGAATGAAAAATATACTTCTTATAATGGAAAATAGAATCAGACTTTGATTTTTGGTTTCAATGAGGGGAAACCATATTATATTAACTTGTATATATTTGGGATAATATTTCATACCACTTTTAAGTACTCATCAAGGATAACCCTAACATGAAGTTAACCTCCATCCAATGGAATTAATATTAGGTAAATCACTCTAACTCCATTAATTTTATCTAGAATAAATAGATTATATTCTATGTTGTTTGATATCATCTATGATTTTGTGAAATTTTTTTGGTTTTCCACTTTTCCTTAAAAGTTCTTTCCTAAAATAATAATATTAATTTTCACTCATATTTCCTATAAGATAAACATAAGACATTCATAAACATACCACCAAAGATCGTCACTAAGGTGTTTTAAAACATATTACCACGGATATTGACCAAGATATCATAAAAAATTACCAGATAAAAATTCCGAGGTATCTTGAACATTTTGTCTCTAGATATTACTTCTTTACCCAATTAAATTTAGTGATATGGGGGCACACACTTCATATGTATAATATTATGTGTGTCACATCGATCAAATATCATAAGTTTATATCATTTATACCCTAAGAGTAGGGAATCCGGGTTACACACATGGATTTCCCCAATAAGTAGTTTAATGATACATGTAAATTAATTCCGCTGAATTTAAAATATATTTGGGTATTCAAGACAGGAAATATAGCTTAGAAAATAAAAAGGATTATTTTAGCAGCGTAATGGGTATAGAAAGAAATATTGGAATGGGTTCAATGAGTGGGAAAAATTACCATTAACAAAACATCATATATAAAATAATAGGGGTGTTTATAAAAACATAGAAACATAATAAATTTGGATTCAAAATCCATATATGTAATACATACTTGAACTGAAAAAGTGGAGGAAGAGATTTGAAAAGGTGGAGTAAGAGATCCCATGCCTTAGGAGGATACTTCTTAAAGATAGAGAGAGATGACTTATAAGCATAGAACTACCTTGTAGATGCTCGTAATAATTATATTTAGATATTTTCATGGTCATTTTCTTTGTTTTGAAGATGGAAAATGGAATGAGGGTATTTGTACCCAATGATGGGTGGTTTTAAGGAATAAATAGTGATTATTTTGTTATTATTTCTAACCAATTTCGGGTGGATTTAATCTCAATGAATATTGTGTATAATAAATTATAATAATTTTGGTCATGGACTAAAAATACCTCATCCACCAATTTAATGTTTTCATTTTTAGTTATCTTATTTCTTTAATTTTAATTTTAATTGTTGACATTATTGTATATATACTACGATAACTCTTCTTTTATCGTGGTAATTTTTTGTGCCTTAAAAAATTGATCTCATTACCTAATTTGAAAATTATAATTCCATGCATTCAATCTATTTTACCTGATTCAATTAATTAATGTGAAAAAATTAATTCTAATATGATATGCATATAACTCATAAAAATAGTTTTTTAAAAGTGATAAAATCAGGGTTTTAAGACATGCTAGGAATGTGTTTCTAAAGGTAAATTGTTTTCTATAATTTAATAAATGAAATTAATTTTTAACAATATTATTGACTATTAAAATTATTATCATGATTATATCATAATTCTTGTGGTATTTCGTAAAAAATTATTTCTATTTTTACCTAAAATGAAATTTTTAGAACATTACCATAAATTCAACCAAAGATAATTTTTATTTGGTTCAATCAAAAATGATATTTACTTTATCTAAATAGTACTCTAAATATGACTTTTTTTCTTTTAAAGAAAAATACATATTTAATGAAAATTAATAATTCTTATGACCTAAATAAATTTTTGATCATTATAAAAATTAAAAAAAAGATTGTTAATTGGAATTATCATCTAAAAGTGTATTATAAGATATTTTAATAAAAATTAAATTTATTTAATATATATAAATTGATCATAAAAACTAATTTTAATTGTAATAAAAAGCTTTTATTGTTTCCAAAACTCAATGAAAATATAATCCTGATCGCCACATTATGTTTCCAACAATAATAATGACCAGATGTCTTGTTTATTAATGGTCATAATGCCCATCAACCATATTGGACAATTTTCCTAATATATAACAATCATTTTTTCCTATGAATACACAATAATTCTAACTCTATCATTCATTAATTCACTTAAAAAGGTTTTTATGCATCCTTTGATAATGAAAATTATTTTCGAAATGCTTATCTTCATTTTTATAGTCATTATGGAAGAAAATATGTTTATTAGGTAATTAAATCTTATGGAGTTTCTTTTAGTGAATGTATTATTCTTCCATGTTCATATCCCTTTACTGTTATAAATTATTCTAGTCCATATTTACATGGGATTTGTAGTGTTCTTATACAATGTAATGTGTTTCTATGTTATTTTAATGTAAGACATAATAAAAAGTGACTGAGAGGTAATATTCCATTATTAAAATATGAATATTTTTCAGGTCATTAAATTATTCCATCCTTAAAGAGATTTATCCCTCTAAATTTTATTTAATATATTATGGTGAAAAAAGTTGAGGGTACTTCTACTTCATGACTTCGTCCACTTCCCATGTATTATCCTCGTACTTATGGGTTCACTATCATACTTTATCTTGGTGAGTTATCTAATTATGTATAAATTTACCTCTATGATACAATATCTTCATATGATACTTCCCATAAGAGAGACCATTTTCCAGTTGTGCCACCTATGAATTCAATACATGGTAGGGATTAGGTATGTACTTCTTAAATATTGATATGTGAAATATGTTGTGTACTTGAGATAGGCTTTGTGGGTGTGGTAGTTAGTATTACACAAATTTTATGGGATCAAAAATATCAAAGAGGACGATATAACCAGGACATAGATTACCCTTCATACCAAATAGCATGACTCTATTCCATAGATATATGTGAAGTTATAAATTATATCTAACCTCAATATTCACATCTCAATGATGATTGTCAAGATATCTCTTTTATCAACTCTGTGAATCCATAATGTACTACAATATAGTTTTAACCATTTATATCCTTTCCTCAACCATTTCAGGCCCCATATAATTACATTCACCAACTTCATCCTATAACATAGGTGTTCTTCATATATTCCCATAAAAGGATTCATATGGATCCATTTGGATAGTAGAGTGAAAACTATTATTTTATGATAACCTGACTAGATGAATATATTGACATCATACTCATTTGAAGTTCACTAACCATGTTATCAACATGTAATCATGGGTCTAGATATTCCACTTATATTGGCCATATATTTGGGGTGATAAGACATATATATGTTCAATACAATACTTAGATAATGTTCATGACTCTTTGGAAACATAAAGGTAAATCTATGAGCACTATTAGATACAGCTAATAATGGTTTTCCATGTATCCTCACCACTCTCTGATGTATATCTTTACAAGTCGAACTAGTGATAAGTCTCAAAATTTTCAATGATGTGATAAATATTTTTTCGATAATCCACCACATCCTATATTTCATTATTTCTACGATTTGAATTTAAAAGACTCATGAAACCAGAACTCACATTTACCAAAATTATCAAAAAGATTCTCTTTCTATATAGTTTTTAATATAACTTTTAGGTTTCAATAGTATCCCTCATGACTTTTGGAATATATTATAATAACATCAATTAAAATTAATAAAATTTTATCAATATACTATCTAAATAATCTATTGAGAAAATCCCTAAATTTCTTGGGATCATTAGTAAGATCGAAGGGAAAAATAATATGCTCATAATGTCTATACCTTGTTTTGAAATCTATCATTAGGATATATTATTTTACAACCTTTAGTTGATGATATGACTATCATAGATCAATAATACAAAATATATAATTTTCATAAACATGGTTGAATATATAATAAATTCATGTTTAAAGGTATTTTTTTTCTTCACTGTTATCCAATTATATTATCTATATTCATTGAATTTATACATTGATCCCTGTTTATTCTTCATAAACATAACTACATCTTCATTAGGAGATACATTTGGATGTATACAACCCATATCAGAAAGATCCAGCAGTTTTTATTTAATTGTTTAATATTTGTGAAAAAATTATATATGGGGTCTTTTATATATGTTTTGATCTAGTTATGAGTTCATTGGAGAACCCCACCTCTCTTTTTAGGGGAGTTCCAAATAATTATTTTGGAAATAAATCATTGTATTCCTGAAAAATGGTTACAAATTTTAGATTGTTTACATTCAGTTTATTCCCCTTATTCACTAATCATTTGTATAAAGATGGGTCTAGGATGTAGTTATTGAAAAAACTCAAGATAGGATATCTCTCTTTTGAAAATTGTTTTACTTCCCCCCAAGAAAACTGAAATTTTCTTCCTTCTATAATTTATCATGGAATTATAATTTGAGATCCAATCAATCATTATTATTATTTTAATTTCCACCATCAGAATGACTACTAAATTTTTTATAAGATTGTTCTCATCAACCTCAACAGGGTAATAGCTATATAATCATGTTGATTAAATAGAACATTTAGGGGGTTAAACTGATAAAACTAGTTTTAAAATATCCAATATTGATTCAAAATTCTTTGTGAATTTAAATGATGTAAAGGAATGTGTTGAACCAGAATAAAATATTGTACTATATTCGTTTGATTGAACTACATTTGTTCATGATACCATATCATTTGGATCCTTGAATTAATACATCATGATATAAAAGGCACAACTTTTATACCCTGACCTCTGATGGGGTTGTCTCTAATTACCCTCCACCATTAATAGATTTGGGCATAGTTTTGTAAATTCACCAACAACCCATAATTGAAGTATTTCACTACAAGATGAACTTATATCATCTTCCCCTTTTAATTATCATTGTGGAACTAAGATTTTACATCTCCCCAAATATTTAATGAAATATGGCTAGCATTTCCATGTTTTTATAACCTCACCCTTCCTTGAGGATAGTTCCATGAGTACCTTTTTCTATAGTTTTCGCACAAGGGATGTTTTAGTTTCCTCCTCTCTTTATCTTGGTTATGATTTTCTCCTAAAATTTTCTCAATACGTTTATTTTTATAATTAAACCATTGTGTATCCCCAAATTCCATATCCATCATGAGGGATCATTTTATTATTCCCTCGTAGATTTAAATTTCACATATTGCCAATGATTTATATAGATGAGATCTCAACCTGCTAAAGAATTGATTTATATTATCATTAAAATAAATCAAAAAGATTTAATCATATTGTACAAGACCTCTGAAGTTCATCTCATAACATCCCATAGAATCAATTTACATTTTCATTAGAATAGTGAATTCCATTTCCATATTTTTTTGTTGGGTGAGAGGAAAGTACTTATTGAAAAAGGTCATTTATAAATATTATCACTTTATGGAATCAATTTCTTCCTTAGAATTGGTAGTTTTTATAAATTTTCAACATTGATCAGCCTCCCCCTCCAAATTATAGATATCTAAAGTGACATTGTCCTTCTCAGAACAATGTAGTATAAATTTTTTTTTTCTATTATGTTGATCCACTATTTTTTCATCAAAGTGATAGAGGGTGTATGAAAGGCTGGTTGTAATTGTTGCATAAAGGATTAAAGGACTCGTGGTTATCTCTTAGGTAAGTCTAGAAACTCTACATGATTCATAACACATGGTAACATCATCATGAACATTTATACTCTATATTCCATCATATTAGGAATTATATCATTTGCATTCACATTGCTACTTTTGTTCACCCAATCCCTTCCATTTATATCCATTCTCTAAAAAAATATAAAATGATAAGGATGGTACTTTTATGTATATTTAAGATAATATATTTTAATATAGAGTCTAATCCAATTATTTATCTAATATTAGGCTTCTTGGATTGTATACTCTAATCTTTTCATCTTTTAAAATAAATAGTTACCCTTTTTATAAATACTTTCATGTTTTTTCATAAAAATCATATCATAACCTATGTATATCCCATGGGAATTTCAAATCAGATATAAAAAAAATCCAATATTTATGTACCAAGTGATAATTAGGTTAAACCCAATAAATTATTTTTAGGGTTGTTACCCTATGTTATAACTATTCTAGAGATACTTCTACATGTTGTGTCTATATAGGGACTTTATTGATTGGAATCCACTGACTTTATGCTTCACTAAAATTTCTAGAACATTTCTTATATTTATACTTATATCTAGGGATCATACTAATGTTTTCTAATATTAATATTCAAAGAAACTAAATAATCCTTTGATTTCAAATATGGAAACCCTCATGGTTATTTCATGATTTTAACCATAATTAATTGAAAAAATATGTCATAAATAACAAATAAAGAACTTTTTAGGTTTAGTTTATTGGAATATATGTAAATTTTACAATATATTCGTGGAAGATAAATGTTGAAAAAAATTCAAAAATCTCTTATAAGGATTCCTTATTATCCCATCTTGGATCAGCTTATTATAATGGATTTATTAGGTACATTTTTTATATAAAAGGGGTGAGTATAAAGCCTGATAATGGATAAAAATGTAAGAGTATATCATAGGTGAAACATTAAGAATAACATAAGCTAATGTAAATAATAACTTTATGCATAACAAAATTACATGAAAATATAACATGAGGGATAACATGGAAATGTTTTTACAACACAAACCTAATATATTCATAAAAATATCACCAAAGCACATCACTAAGGTTTTTTTGAAACATAATACTAAGGTCTTTAACCATTTTGTCATAAACATTTACCATATAATTATCCAAGGTATCACGAACATGTCATATCCATATATTTTTTCAATACCTAATGCATTGGAGTGTTATCAATTAACACCCTTAATATGTCTCATATTATGTGTCCACATAAATCAAGTTTTATAAGTTTATATCATTTATAAACAAAAATTATGGAATTTTGGTGTCATAAAAGGATGTAACCAATCAATAGTTTAATTATAAATCTAAATGAATACCCTTGAATGAAAAAAGGGTTCGGTATTCATGATGTGAAAACATATCTTATAAAATTAAATATTTATTTTGGTAGCATAATAGGTATAAAAAGGAATCTTAGAATGGGTTTAATGGGAGATTAATGAAATATATCATTAATAAAACAACTAATATAAAATAATTTGGGTGTTTATAAACACATTAAAACATAACAAAATGGGAAGCAGATTCCTTATATAAAATATATACGTGAATTGAAAAAAGTGGAGGAAGAGATCCCTTGCCTTGGGAGGATGCTTCTTAAATCTAGAGAGAAAATAATAAGAAACATAGAACCAACATGTAAAGAATATTTAGATAGATATAGGGAGATTATTAATGATCAATGGATTTTTGGGGGGGATTGAGGAGGGAATACGTGTATTTATACCAGAAAATGGTAGATTTAAGGGTTAAAATAACAATTATTTTGTTTTTAAGGCTATCCAATTTTGGGACGCATTAATTTAAAATAACATGGTAGATAATAAATTTGGAAAAAAAATTAAGGAAGATAAATACCCCACCCACCCATTTAAATTTTTCATTTTTCGTTTTCCTTTGTCTTTACCTTTTAATTTTATACTTTTACATTATTTTATCTATACTATTGTATCTCTTTTTTACGATGATAATTTTTTTGTACCTAGAAAAATAAATAAACTATATAACCGAATTTGAACCTTATAATTCAAAAAAAATAAATCCCTGTTAACTTATTAATTTTATAATTGTGATAAAATGTAATTCTATTATGATACACATGTAGCTAAAAATGGTGTCTTTTTTAAAAGATAAAATCATGGTTTTAAAAATACTAAACATGGATTTATAAATGTAACACAATATGTATTATGTGATTATAAATTTTGATTCATATTATGCGTTATAAATTTTAAAATCATGATCATGTCATTTTTATATCATAAAAGTTATGTTATCCCATAAAAAATAGTATTTCACTTTTTCCCAACAAATCTACTTGTTAGGAAATTACCGTAAAGTTTCCCTAAGATAATTTTGATTTTATGAATACAAATATTATAATTAATTTATAAAAATAATAATATAAATATGTTAATTTTATATTTTAATTTTTTTTTGATTTATAGAAAAATAATAGTTATTATGACATAATGAAATTTCTGACCGTGATAAAAATTAATTAGGAATTTGTTAATATAAATAATCTTCTATAATTATATTATAAGATAATTTAATGGAAATAATATTTATTTTAAACATATAAATTTTTTATTAAACAGATTTTTAATTTAAATTAATTAATTATTTTGTTTCCAAAATCCAATTTTATAATATAATCCCAAAACCCACTTTATTGCACTAATAATAATAAGGACCAATTGTCTTATTGATTAATGGTAAAAATGACCATTACCCATATTGTCCAACATTCTTAATTCCAAATGAAAATGTTCCACTATATATACACCATGATTTTCTCTCAATAATTCACTACTTCACTTGTAAATATTCTTACACATACTTTGACAATTCCAATTATTTTCATAACGCTTCACTTGATTTTTAGTTTCATTATGGTAGGGTAGATATTTATGGGGGAATTCAAGCATATGGAGTTTCTCTTATTGAGTGTAATATTATTCCATGCTTATATCCCTTTATTGTTCTTTTTTCTACTAGTCTATATTTATTCAAGGAGTTTGATGTTCTTATGTAATGTAAGGTCTTTTTATGAGCTCTTATTATAAGATAAAATAAAAAGGTGTATAGATAAATGAGTTCCTTTATTAAAAAAGTAAATTTTTAGGTCATTAAATTCACACTTTATATCCATTAACTAATATTTTGGATTATAAATTTTATGTTTATAAATTTATTAATTCTCAAACATGTTGTTTCTTATTCACATATGTTTGTTCCAATTTATTAATATAGTATTTACTAAATAGTTATTTTTTCAATAATAGAGTTTTTTATTTCATGGTCCCATGTTTTCATATATAGGATGATGGAAACCATCATTTATCACAATATGTTCCATTAATTAAAGGACTTTCAGTGTAATGGCTTATACCATCCCATTAGTATTATGTATGAATAGTTTTTTGGATACTATAAAATATATTCAAATAGAAAATTATTTATTAGTAAATTTATTTTCGACCAGTTAAGCTGACTATGAAGTTTGATATTTAATATAGTTAATAACATAATTTTGCAATCTTAAAAGTGGGTTTATTTTATTATAAATATTATCATTATTCTAGTAGTCAAATTTTCAAAACCCATATAAAAAATATAGTGATGAAAAATCCACATCGTTGACATAGGTAGTGTAAACCTCTTATGGTGTGAGGGCTGTTTTGAGAATAAAACAAAGATAACAAATATATTAATTATGTTTTTAATGTATTATCACTATTATAGTAATTGAATAAAATTATAAGATCTTTTCATATGTGGTTTAGAAGGTTTAATAAGTGAATGAAAATCTAAAATAAATACACAGAGAAAATTTACCTTAATTGGAGATTATTCTTTAGAATAATCCATAAGGACTCATTATGTTGTCTTTTTATTAAATAAGAAAATAAAAAAACATGGTGATGGGTGCTTATAGAGGGATTCTGGAAGATATTTGGTATAAAATAGTGTTTTTATATGAAGATGAAGGGGTGGAGGTGGGGTGTATTTATAGGAAAATGTGATGGGGATATGACATGCCTTTTCAGCTTGCATGTGTATAGTGTGTGTGTGTGATTGTAATTGTACCCCAAACACAGAATGTAATATTATTTTAATTGAAGACTATGAATAGTAATTATTCTTGTAACAAACAATTTACTATGATTTTAAAATTTTGATTTTTTTCATTTGAAAACTATAAAAACATTGTAACATTATAATATTATATTTAATTTCAAGGATTGGAAATAATTTTTTATAATAATAAAATATATTTTAGACTACAAAATTTTTAATATTAGTTTCAAAATTAATTTTTTTTATATTAAAATTTAATATATAACTCATTTAATCTTTTTTATGTTTTAACTTTTTTATAATTTATTGAGTCATTTTTATGTCATCATAATGTCATAAAACTTTTGTTATATGTAAAATATATATTTATACAACTTTACAAAAGGTCAATTCTTTCAAAAAAAACACCAAAAAAATCTCCATAATCTAATTTTAATATGGTGATTATAAATATTATTTTCATTTTATCTAAATAATTTTTTGAAATAGGTAATTATAATACTAAAGTATTAAAATATATTTATTTATTTAAAAAATATACATTAAATTTTTTTATTAATTTTTCATTTTTTTTTCAGATTTTGTATTATATAATCTGAGAAATAATTCTATATTATTTTAGTATTTATATTTATTTGGTTTATTAAGTAAAAATATTATTTAGTAGATATTTTACTATTCCCTATAGTGAGTAACTATTCTCAAAGATAATTTACTATTCTGATTGTCCTATTGGTGTTATACTTACTCTAAATTCCTTCCACTCAATTCATTCACCATTCCCAAAAATTTATCTCATAGTTTTTTATTTTCCATCGATAAATTTTATATTATATTTCTCATAATTCCATTCAATGTAGCAGTATTGTTTATGGGTATGATAATTTTAGGAGACTAAGACACACCATAATATGAAATTGTAGTTATATATTTTAATTGAGTTGTTTATCCCGTTGTAAATTTTTGAATTTTATGAAGAATACTTATCCTTCACATTTAATTTTATATATTAAGAAAATAAAATAATTTTCATTTTTTATGGATTTTATGTGTTTTATTATATAACTCTTACCTAAATATGACACATAAAAATATTTATAGTAAAATTTCATATAGATAATGTTAGTGGAATTAGACTTATGAGGTTTGGAAAGAAGGGAAAGTTATGTCCTAGATATATAGGCATATTTGTGATTCTGGATCTTTTTTGGGGTTTTCATATTGACTCTACCTCACCTCAATAATGTCTTGAGTATATAATGTGTTCCACATATCTCTCTTGATAAAGTGCATAACAAATCCCTCACAAATATAAAATCCAAATGTTGTATAGTTTGAGAATGATCTCTCTTAGGAGTACTCTATGGAAATATCAAATCATATAGAATAACTTATATGAAAAAGATCACCCATCTAGTAAAATTACTATAGAAAAATCAAAAATATTAATAGGAAACATTGGAACTCAAGGATGTAATGAAAAAAATACCAACAAAAATTTTCATTTATGTTTTTTAGTTGAAATATTGGGATGAAATTTTTTCTGTGTAAGAATGTAACAACCCATACATTTCAAATATAGTAAACCACGTTCTCTAATGTGTTATATATAATTATAATGTATAATATGAATCAAATACATGGAATAAAAAATTATACTTTTGTTAATTCAATATATAACATTTGATATGAAGTATTAATCTAAACACATACTAATAACACAACTAGATTTCTAAATTCAATAGCATTGTAGATTCCTAGAATTATCATAGTTATGAAACACACTATAAATAGAAAAACAATTAGATACATGATTTCCATTTTCTAAATAAAATTTCAATACCTTTAATATAAAATTTAGTGAATGAATAATTAATTTAATTAATTTCATAAATAGAAATTATAATAATTATATGACTATTGTAATAATATCTGACTATTGGAAATTATTACTAACCATTGGAATAGTAACCTGAATATTGAATGTAGAAAAATGCCTAAAAATTAATTATCATAGTGATTAAAATAGTTGAAAATAAATTTTATAATCCTATAATCTTATTTTCTAAATAATATAAATTAAAATAACATTGAGTATAAAATTTAAAATTCATTTTTAATTTATTTATTAAAATAGTGATTTTTATATTAAACATTAGATATTAAAATTTATGAAATTTGAAACATATTTTGGTTAAAATATTTATAATAAATTTTCATCATTAATAAAATAATTCATAAATAATATGGAACATAAATGAGATCACCCATATAAAACTAAATGATATTTATTCAAGATAAAATTGGGTTTCCATGTATTAAATAATTTTATTTAAAATGTAAATTTATAATATTTATAAATTTAATTTAATAAAATAAATATTGATTTTTTGAATAATAATATCAGAATTTTTATTGGGAAGTTTTTTGTATTTTTCTAAAAAATTAGTTTTTATTGAATAGTGAAAAATAATGTTTTTATGAATAAATTATATTATATGACATCATAATGATAAAAATGTGAATTTCAATGGATTAAATTTTTAAAAAATATAAATATATTTAATGATAAAAAGAGAAATATTTTTAAATTAAAAAACATAAATTCCAAACTTATAAATAAATTTCCAAAACCTATGATATATTTTATTTTAATAAAAAACATTTTCTGGTTATTTACTTTGAATAAAAAATCTACATTCCCTTTTGGGATTGTGGGTGTTAAATTTTCAATGTTACCATTTATTTTAATAAAACTACAATAAAATTCATATGAATCAACATAATTAAAAGTCTTGAGGATAAATAATAAAGTAATAAATATTTTATTGATATATACCCTTCAATTTTTTATCTAAACACTACAAATATACCCCCTTATCCAAACTTAAAATACAATTTCTATTTCCAAATATTTTCCCAAGTCCATATCTAAAGTCCCATAGTAACATCTCTAAGGCATTGTTCTATCAAAAATTCCCTCCCTAGAAGGCTTTAGATTCAATCCAAAGGAGGCGAATCAAAGAACTAGGTATTGGTTTTGAAACCCACGTCTTCTAATTTTAATTATTGAATTCTATAATATAAGTTATCAGCATATGTAACTTTAAAATATTAATTTAAATAATATCAAATTTTTTTATAAAACACAATTTTGTAATAATTTTTATCTTTTTTAAATTTGTCTAAAAAAACATCACTTACCCATGGTGGTTTTACACTACCTAAGTGAATTTTGATGTTTTATATTTCACTTGTGTCTTCCTTCACTATTATTAAAATTTTATTTTATTAATAAATGTAATATTATTATGTAAATAATTTCATTTTGTAATTTTTTAATGATATTATAGTCATGTTAGTAATTTTATTAAAATTTAAAAACCATAGTTTTTTCAAGATTCTAAAATAATACTACCAAAGAAGATTCTATAAAGGGTTTAATTATACACATCTTATACTGGAAGTATTTCTAAACAAAAACATGTTATTTTTATACCTTATGGAATTTGTGGATAGTTTCATTTGACTACAAGGACTACATCGAACTTGTTTTGGAACTATGAATCAAACAACCTCAAAATTTTCAATGCATAAATTATAAATTTAATAAATTAAATATGACTAATTGTGGATAATAAGGGATTAAATATAAGTCAATAAGTGTATGAAATAATAAATTCGTAAAATATGACTATTTGAGAGGTTAGAGGATATTTTTAAGTAATCCAAGACTTGAGGTAAGGGGTATTTCCAACTCTTTCTCATTCATGAGGTAATTTTCTCTATCAGAATCTATATCTCTCTCCCTTGTGATTTCTATATTTCATTTCTATTCTGTATATATTATTTAAATATCATCCATTATTTTACATCACAACATCCTTCCATATTTTTCTTTGGATTTATATTTATCTCGTGTTCCCTTTCTAATATATTAATTAAATTTAAACTGATAAAGGAAACAATTATATTTTCATATTAATTTATATGTTTTAATATTATAAGGATTATTATGTTTTTTAAATTTTCTTAAACCATATTATATTAAAATAAAATAAATTAGTTCATTTCTATTTTTTGTTAATCTTTAAGATCTTAATCCTTTTAAATATTTTCTTATACATTTCTAGAATGCTCGATAAATATGTTTAATTACATATCATTTTATTCACATTTTCTTTTAAAATTTACTTCACATTTGGATATATTTTCATAATATGTGATTCTTTGATAGATAATGTGGAAGGTCTTGGACATTATTGACCTTTACATTGTATTTTTTTGGTTTTGTAGGTGTTTTGGGTAGGTTAGGTAGTGGAAAAGATGATTCATCACTAGAATATAATCTATTAGTGTTAGTTATACCTTGGTCATGTTATTTTTAGAATAAGGTGTCACATTTCTCCACGAGGCTTCAACTATGTTTTATTAGTGTTATTTTATTTGGTTAGTGTAGACAGGTTATAAACAATTGTCTTGGATTTTCAAACGGGGGTTCTTGTAGTGATTTTTATTTAAAATTTTGAATGAACCCTTTTGACAATCCTATGGTTGTTGTGATGTGAGGTTATTAGATTTGTTATTTCATAGTTCTAAATTTTGGTATAATTTAGGCCATGGTTGTTTCATTACATCATGATGTGATTCTCATAGTTATCATGTTTTGAGTTTGAGGTTAGGGATTAATCTATAAATATATGGTTTTTTATTACTGTGGGGAAAATAACCCAATTTCATTATGAAATGATTCATATTTTTTAAATCAAAGGAGCTTGAATTTCGTATTTTTATGGTGGATCATTCAATGAATAATTTATTTAGACACCAGTATAACATGACCCTACCAATTGCACCACAGAGACAATGTTTTAGATATTAGTTAATATATTTGGAATTCCTATAAAACTTTCTTATATTACATTGACTTTTTCCTAATCGTACACACTCTATGATGTGTCTTGAGATCCCCTGGGTTATTTCATTTTTGATTTTTCATCTATGACTATGTTTGATTGAGATCCATTGACCTCGAGTGTGTTTCTCCCCCCTTTCCATGTCTTCCTCTATTATTTTCCTTTGTTATTATTTTAAACAAATTATAGAAGTATGGTTACCATATTATGTTTTTTCATTGGTCATATTTCAAATTTATAATTGATATGGTTATGTCTTGTGGTGAATCCTTGAGAACATGGCAGGGTTTGACCATTAGTTTTTCCCCACTATTATGTTATTTTCTTAAATGAAATATTTGAGGTAATATATTTCAGGATATACTTTTTTATATTCATAGGTAAAGTTGTATCTTTTATTCCTATATTTCTTTAGGTGAATATTTTGAATTAACCTAATGATGAAAATGTATCAATTAATGGAATTTAAATTTTGAATAATGATTACACATCTGATTTATGTATTTGGATGGTATTTCCATTATAAAATTTCATTATTAATTAATATTCTGATAACAAATAAATTGAATTTTTTATCAATATTAATGATTATATTTTTATATTCGCATTTATTGTAATGATCTTATATCATTTTTAAAGTTGAATAAATAAATAATATTATCCAAACTGAAGTGGTCCCCATGTATTATATGATTTTATTTAAATTTTTATAAATTTAATTTTATAAAATAGAATTATTTTTTTGATAGCATCATATCATATATATCTTCTGGTGAATTTTTTATAATATTCCATAAAAGATTTGTTTGGGTGAATCATGAAAAAGAAAGTTTTCTTATTAAAATTTCAATTTATTTCAATGTATATTAAAGTACCAATATATTTTGTATTGGTTTTAAAGTAACATTAGTCAACATATAATAAAAATAATCAAATTAATTCTATAAAAATCATAATTATAATTTATTTTGATAAATATTAATTTTTATTTATATAAACTCATTTTATTAAAAATTATTTTTCATTAGGTTTTTTATTTATATATTAATATTAATTTATACCAAATTTGTCGATTGAATTTCAAAAAAATCATGTAATATTTAGAATAATGAGTTTTAAATTTATTCATGAGGTTAATTTCATTTTTGGTCATTATGAATCGTAAATTTGGTAAAAAAAAGTTGTCACCATTGTAATCAGGTAAAACAAGTTAATTAAGGTTAAAACATTGTGATAAGGTTATAAATAACTTTTCTATTCAAATTGTTTCAGTACATTCTGACCCTTATCACCTTAGCATTAAAATTTAATTTTTTTAGGGACACTAAACCTTGAGTAAGATACTTATAATATTTAAAATTCATGAATAATTATAAGTGTACCACTATCCATCTCATTCTCCATAATTCTATAATACTTCTATTTTAATTAATAATCCTTGACCACTTTGGTTAAGAAATCCCCATCGAAAAAATTGTGTAACTCCCATCATATACAAAAGGTAACCTCTTCTCCTCACTTATCCACACCAATTAATAAATTTATATCATCCAAGTTCTACCAAAATCCATACCCAATATTCCTCCTTACGTTTTAGAAATTTAAATCTCACTAAAAGACCTTCTTATAAAGCTTCAGGTTTATGCCAAAGGGGGTTTCCAAATAATATGTATAACTCTTAACTGATTTCTTTTATCTTAATTCATTTTTATACATAATTTAGACATATTATAACTATGATGATATAATTTCCTGACCCCCTCCCTCCAAATATTCCCCTCCTGGAATAGTAATGAATAAAGGTAGATAATGACCCCTGAGTACGACCTTCAGTAGGCCTTGAGGCGGTGACCAACACTAAGGCTACACAAATCTCACAAAATGGAAGACAATACACTTTTATAGTAACCATGATCGGGAGATAAGATGTATCAACCTCAAAAAAACTCATGTATATATATATATATATATATATAAAAGAGAAAACCAAAACCATGCAACATGCATGTTTTAAGTCAAAACTGCTACAAATACAAGGAAAAGCCCCAAAGTAAATACCCAAAAGAAAAGATAAGTGTCGACACAGAAACTATCTGAATATCTGATCTAGTAATACCCAGAGTAGTCCATATAGTCCTCCTGGGAACTAGAAAATAGTTTTATAAACATTGGGTGAGCATACGAGTACAATCAGTTAGAAAAAACAAAGGAATCTCATTCACAAGTGCGAGAAGCATACTAATGCCCCTGTGAGAAAATAAAAAAAACCAACAACACATAACAAGGAATACATTCCAACACAACCTCACCAAGTCATGCTCACCAAATAACCCAAGTAGAGTAAATTAATATAATAAGCACATCGATGTTTGGGTACTTCGCACCACTTCCCACTGTTTCACTTCTCATACCCTAGATAAAAATGTCTTGGCACTTCAACACACTTCCACAAGCCCCATGTCACAACCTATTTCACACACATAGGCCTCAAAGCTAGTCCCACAACTTGAAAAAACTAATCTCACCACATCCCACCTGTAGACACATGGGACACAACTATACTACATCCCACCCATAGAGACATGGGAAACAACCATACTGCATCCCACCCGTAGACACCTGGGAAAAAACTATACCTCATCTCGGAGACACGTCATAAATCACACCACATTTCATTTATAGACACCTAGGAAATCACACCTCGCTCGCAGACACCTGGCCCTCACAACTACACCACAACCTTCTCGAAGAGTCTTAGGCTACCAATTCCTGGAAGAGGGAGTAGGGAAGAGTAAGTAACAAATCATTCATCCACCCACTTTGATGTTGGAAAATACACCCTCCCCCTTGAAAAATGGGGTGTTCATAACGTAGTTCAAAAAGTAGGGTTATGTGTGTATTGAATTGACAAGAGAATAATACATATAGATTCCAAACACTTATCCAAACCTATGCGTTCTCAAACAACAACTATCCCATTGTACCAGCTTTGATTCTACCTCTAAATTCATGTATTAATACCAGAAATAGTCACTTTGGATGTTGATAAAAGAAAGATGCTTCACATCCACCTTCTAATAACACCAATTCAATTAAAATTTACTACCACATTATTTTTTATGTTCCACCCCTACTCTGGAAACTATCAACCAAAGCACACAACCAGTAACACAACAAATACAAATGGAGAAAGAAAACTATGATAAAGGACCCACTCCACACTTTTTCCCCACTTATCACCCATGCCAAAATCATCCATAATCATTCTTAAAAGTGATCCCACCCAAACTATCCTCCAAAATAGAAAAACACCATCTCATACCCACAATCATCCACACCTCTCATCGTAACCATCGGCATCTCCACTGCTTAAAGACACCACACCCTGTAACATAAACCAAACACAACCTGGTTGTAGTCCCACTACAAAAAACTGCTCATCCATTCCACAATAAATCACTCTCTCAACCTAAGATTACATTACACCACCTATGCCAATCAACACACATCCGTACCCTAAACAAAAACATCATAGAATCATACAAGTAACAACATATAGATTTAACAAAACTCATGTTCTTTAATTCTACTTTTTTATTCATGGGTGATCACAAAACAAGTTCAATCTTAGGGATTCCATTTAATTAACCAGGTATATGTGGTTAATCGTATTTTCATATTTAAAATATTATAATAGAAGACGATAAACAATAATTAACTATCCACCATAGGTGAAACAAATTCCACCAATGACCATGATTTTCAATAGGCACATAGCCCAGACAGATCACAATAACAATAAAACCAATAAAATAGAAACTTTCATCACTTTTCCAAAGCCCCTGTTTATTGATTTAGAGGTAGATTCAATTATATTCTTTAAATTTTGATTTAGATGTATTCAAAAGTAGACATTATCACACCCACACCACATGATATACAATTAAGAGAGACGATGGGATCCCTACCTCGGGAAACAAATGATCAACACCTGCTCCTTATGCCAAACAGGGGGTGTGAAAGGCTCCAGGGAAATGTAATCTGAAGGTAACAACATAATTCAAAAACACTCAATGAAGAAAGGTTCTATGATTCTGGGTATCAAGATATAAGGTAAACATACAATGAAGAAAGAGTCATGTCTTTAGAAAGTCCAAATCCTATATCAATAGAAGAAATGATTTCAAAATCCCTTAAAATGAGATCTTAACCAATCCCATGCAGTTAGTATATTTAAAAGTATTCAGGAATTTTAGAAAATTAAATATATGATCCATAACCCACAAATAATCCTCAAAACAATTTATATTTGGTATTTAACACATTTTACATCAAATAAAACGTTAAATGGGGAAAATTGGAAAACTAGCAGAAAACTGGAATTTTGAAAAACTGTTGGAAATGACCCACCATTGGTTGAGTCACCATTGGACGAGTCACCATTGGAAGAATCACCATTGTACAAGTAAATTTTGGATGAGTCACCATTTCTGACCTACCATCCGCAACTCATCGTCACAAATTACCATTGAGAGCTACTAGTGGATGACTCACCACCACGAGCTACCAGTGGATAACTCATCGTTGTGACTCACCGCTGTGAGTCACCATCACGAATCGCCATTGGAGACCTACAATTAGTGAATTATCATTGAGAAATACTAGTCCTAAATCACTGTTAAATGAGCTACCATTGGAAAACTAAAATTTTGGAAAACTCTGGAAATGAGTCTTCATTGCCTCCTAGAACACTATAAAGACTATATTTTCACCCAATAATGGACTAGGAAGGTCCGCAACATTATATTTGATAAATATCAAACTATTCACATCCTCAAGAATCCAAAACCAGCCTAGAGGAAAGAGGTGTTTGAACAACCAACCCATTAGGTACCACTCATGGACCCTTCCACACTTGAAACATTGCTACCGACAAAACACATCATAGTTCAACAATAACCACCTTATGATTCTTGAAATCTTGAGGGAAACCTCAAAATTCAAGAACACCTCCTCTGAAATCTACTAAACAGATAGGCCAAAAGAGACACCATACAAGAAAAAAACCCACACTACCTGAACACATTAATCAAAGAATTCTCTTTTCCATGTCAAGATATTATCTGCTTTGGGAAGCACGGATTTTCCCGCATGGGTTTAATCGCATCGCAATTAATGTGTCTCAATCAGGAATCAGTTATTCAACTTTTCACATGTTGGGACTTTATCACACATCAAGAAACAAAGAAATAACTCATCTCATAATAAACAATGTTCAAGTATTACATTACAATGTAACATAGAACAAAGAAAAACTCAAAACAACTCCGGGTACTAGGCATGCATCTACACTTCTTATTCCCAAGTACTCTCCTCCAGTCCACCATGCCTCCAAAACACGTGAACCAAATAAATGGTCTACCAATGTCGATCCTTCTCCTTATGATCATGGATCTCTAATGTCCACTCTACATATGTAGAGTCATATTTGGTATCCAACTCTCCCCAATCAATTACATTGGAGTTATCATGAAGATATTGGCAATGCTGGGAGATGTGAAAGACATCGTGGACCCTCTCGAAATATGGTAGAAATGCCAACTAGTATTCCACTTTGCCAACTCATCCCAACACCTCAAAGGGTCTGTTGAACCTAGGATAAAGCATACTCCTTCTTCCAAACCTCCACTTCCCATGATGAGGGGAAACATTCAAGAAAACATGATCCCCAACCTCAAACTCCAAGGGGCTCCTCCAACAATTGGCATACAACTTCTTCAAGTTTTGTGCTTCTTTCATCCTCTCAAAAACGAGTTAAACCTACTTTTTCATGCTTTTCACAGCCGTATAGCTATGAAAATTTGTCTCTCCAACCACTACCTAGCATAAATGTTAATGAAATGGTCTTACATATGAAGAACAAATGAATCCATGACAATGAGAGAGTGATAGATATTATTGTAATCAAACTATGCCAAGGGAATTTGTCCTACCCAAGATCCACCAATGTCCAAGATGCATGCTTGCAACATATCTTCCAAAGTATGGATAGTCTGTTATATCTTCCCATCTATCTGAGGGTGGAAGGTATTACTGACATTTAATTGACTTCTGAATGCCTGTTTCATTTGAGAAGACTATAGTTTCATTTGAAACAAATAGCCTCTACCATTGTTCATTCATGCATCCAATTTCAAGGCTTCCAACTCCTCCATCTACTTCAAAGAATCTACAAATTCCCAAAATACCTCTTTATGTGAATTCCTACTCAAGGAATCATCCATGAAATTCCTATTTTCTGAGTTTTAAGAGATATTGAAGTCATACTCTAGGAGAATCTCTATCCACCTACATTATTACAATTTCATATCTCACTATGAAAAGATATACCTCAAGTTCTTATGAATCGACAATACCACAAATCTCTCCACAATAAGTTAGTTCCTCTACAACTTCAGTGAAAAAACAACTGATTCTAGCTCCAGATCATTAGTGGAATAGTTATGTTCATGGGGACGTAACTTCTTAGGCCCATAAGAGATCACTCCCCATTATTACATCATCGTCCATCCCAATCCCAGCAAGGAAGGCTAAAAACAACACCTCTAACATCACCCCTTCCTATAGAACTGGAGCACTGTAGCACTAAAAAAATATCCCTTCAGATAGTCGAATACTCCATGGCACTACTCACTCCACACAAAATCTTGGTCTTATATGTTCAAAGACATCAATGGAGTGGAAACTCGAGATAAATCATGAAAAAATATTCTATTAATCACCTACTAGACCAATAAAACATTAAACATCTACAAAATTCTTGGGTGATGTCCAAGAAACAACTACCTCAACCTTTGATGAGTCCACTTATACACCCTATTGGTACACCACATGACCAAGGAAATTTGCTTCTTGTGTAAAAAACTAAAACTTGGACAACTTTTTGAAGATCTTGTGTCATTGAAGGACCTACAAGATAGTATAAACGTTCTCAATATGATCCTCCTCTGACCTCAAGTAGATCAAGATATTGTCGATAAACATGATGATGAACCAGTCTTGGAACGCATGAAGGATGAAGTTCATGAGTCCCATGAACATGGCTGCTGTGTTCGTAACACTAAATGGAATGAATACGAACTTGAATTGACCATACCTACAAATGAAATAATTATTTAGTATATCTCCCTCATTCACCCTCAACTAGTGATATCTAGACCATAGACCAATCCTTGAAAACCAACTCTCCCCTCTCAGCTGGTCAAAAAGATCGTCTGTCTGTAGGAGGGTGTGATGGTTCTTGACCATCACTTTATTCAACATCTTGTAGTCTATAAACAACCACATAATACTATCCTCCTTATTTTCAGACAAGACTGGTGCACCCCACGGTGACACAGTATGCCAGATAAATCCCTTCTTCATCAATTAAACTATATGAATCCATAACTCCTGCAACTTATAAGTTGTCATCTGATAAGGAGCCATCGAAATCGGGGAAGCACTAGGCTACTTGTATATCATGAACTCAACATCATGTAGAGGGGGGTAAAGTCACAACCTCCTCAGGAAAAAAATTCATGAACTCCCCCAAAAACCCTAGGAACTTCAGTCTCCACTAATCCTACTGACAGCTCAGCCAACATAGAATGAAGAGGCTCCCCACACCGAATGCCCACCTAATATCTCATCTCATCGAAGAAAGCCACACCATGGCCATCCACATATGAAAACATGACCCTTATCTAGAAGCAATCGATAATTAAACACATGGAGTAAAAATAGTTGATGCCTAGAACAACATTTTATGGTTGCATCTATCACAAGTAAAGATCCCCATGGTACTGATGTGGTCCTATCATCAGTCTACATCCCTGGAATACATCAAACAAGTTGGCTTGAAATCCAACTATTGTAATCAACACTAGGGGCATGAGAAGCCTCTCTATATCTAGTCCAATATCATGGTCTAGATTGGGTACAACTAAAGATTATGAAGAACCCAAATTAAACAAGACACAATAAATAGTACTAAACAAACTGATCATACCTTAAACGATCTCATGCCCTACTCTAACTGATGCATCTGTGGTGTGAAAATGAACACACCCAGCACCTCTACCCCCTACTGATTACCACCTCCATGACAACACACAGGTTGAGTTCACTTTGGAACCCCCTGAGGTCAGCCTAAACCTGCTCCATATCCCCTTTGTGGAGTGGGAACCTAATGTACCTACTACTAAAACAGTCTGGTTGGAAATTTCTACTGAGGCGAGTGGTGAACCTACCCACCTCCACCATATTGTTCTCGAACAATAACTGAAAACTGACACTGAAGATATCCAAAAGCTCCACAAGTGAAAAACCTGAGTTCTAAGTGCACAGAAAAATCACGAGGAACTGAAGGACAAAACAGAAACTACTAAGGTTGGCTCTCTACTAGTCAAAACCCCAAAGTCCTTGGTGCGTGATACCTTATTTTGGTAACCATACCTCTCAAAGAACCCTATTTTTCCCCTCTTGCAGCATACCTCCTTTTGAGTGCATACAATCAACTACCTCCACCTTCTTCTATACCTCAATGTAGTTCAGTAAGTTAAAGGGAGTAACTATGTATTGGAGAGAAGGACTGAGTGCCTCATCTAAGATTCACGCACAAGACTCCTCATCTGAAAATACATCTTGAAAAAATTGAATGATGTCCTTGAACTTGATCCCCATCTATCTTAATGAAATACTCCCTTGTTGGAGGAAGAATAACTAAGGCCTATTCTTGGCCTTCATGGTCAATAAAAGGAATTATTCTCAGAATTACTTCTCGAAATTTTCCCATAGAACATTAGACTCCTTCCTCTCCCCTAAGTACAACATCCCCCACTAACGCACAGATCCCTGTATTTCAGTCACTACCAATGTAACCCAGTACTCCATCGAATCCTGGATCAAACTGATGTTTATCACAAGCTCCTCAATCCAGATCTTTGCCTCCATATCTGAAATGCTACCCTAATACTTCCCTAGAGCCATCCATTTGATAGCATGTAACATTCTCTATCACTAATCATCCACCTTTACTAGATCAACCCTCCAACAATCAACTGGATTAGCCTGTTGAGCCTCAACTTCCCGACCCACAAGTGAATTAAAATGAGGTTACATAGCTAAAAAAGGAAAACAAGGAATTCATATGCCGTAGTTGTATGTAATTTTTTTTAATAGTAATTTTAACTCATTATTTATTTCAATTCCTTTAAATGCTCAATTAAAACAAAAACACAAGTCATTATGATGCATGTACCTTTCCAATGGTTCTTACCCTACAAATGGTGTAGCCTTACTTGGTTTTTTGGTAGGATCATAGTCATTTCATCGGATCATTGTGTCCCAAAAATCACATGTCCTAGATAGTATTCCCTAGCCTATGTCATGCACCAAGATCACCTGACACTATTTACTCTACCACTAGTCATCCCCCTCCACTAGATCAACCCTCCACCAATCAACTGGATCAGCCTATTGAGCCTTGACTTCCCGAGCCACACGTGAATGAAAACTAGGTCACATAGCTAAAAAAGGAAAACAAGTAATTCCTATGCTTTGGTAGTATGTTATTTAATTTAATAGTCATTTTAACTCATTATTTATTTAAATTCCTTGAAATGATCAATTAAAAACACAATTCATTATGATGCATGTACCATTCTTATGGTCTCTACCCTACAAACGGTGTATCCTTACTTCGTTGTTTGGTTGGATCATAGTCCTTTCTGAGGATCATGGGGGCCCAAAAATCTGGTGTCCTAGCTAGTATTCCCTAGCCTATGTCATGCACCAAGATCACTTGACACTATTTCCCTACCAAGCCACGAAATCCTCACTATTCCTAACTCCAAACTCCATCCTATCTCTCATCCACCTTCATTGATACTATTATTTCATGAACCCCTCTCTCCAAAGATGCTCCTCCAAGATTGGAAATGAATAAAGGGGGATATTGACCCCTCAGTCCTTACTTTTGTAGGCCATGGTGTGGCGACCAACACCAAGGGCATATAAATCTCACAAAATGGAAGGCATTACCAATTTATAGTTACCAAGATTGGGAGATAAGATGTATCAACCTCAAAAAAACTCTAATATATATATATAAGAGAAAACCAAAACCATAATGCATGCATGTTGAAGAAAAAACTACTACAAATACAATGAAATTATCCAAAGTAAATACACAAAAGTAAATCTATGTAGTGACACAACAACTATTCCAAATTCTGAGCTAGTAATGCCTAGCTTGGTCTTTGTAGTCCCCCTAGAAATCTAAAAATAGTTTAATATATTTAGCATGATCATATGAGTATACTCAGTAGGAAAACCTAATTTGTCTCATGCATAAGGGGAAGAAGAATCCTAATGTACCTATGAGAAAATAGTAGATAGAAACATTACTGAACAAAGAATATTAGCCATAACAACATCACTAAGGCATGCTCACCAATTAATATAATTCAAGTAAAGTAGCATAATAATAACATTGATGTTTGGGTATCACGCACCACTTCGCACTGGTAAACAGCTCATACCCAAAAAAAAATATCTTGGCACTTCCACATTCTTCCTCAATTCCCATGTCAAAACCTGCATTCACACACCTGGGCCTCATATCTAGTCCTACATCCTAGGAAAATGAAGCTCACCCCATCTTTCCAACAGAAACCTGGGCCCCAACCATTCCACATCCCACCCACAAATAATTGGGCCACAACCATACCACATCCCACTTGTAGACACCCAGTCCACAACCATACTTCATCCTAAACTACAAAATCACACCACATTTTATCCCATAGATACCTGGGAAAGCACACCTCACCTGCAGACACATAGTCCTCATAACTACACCACGACCTACCTGAAGAGTCTTGAGATACCAATGCCTAGAATAGGTCGTTGGGAAGAGAATGTAACCGACCATCCATCCTCCCACTAATATGTTGGTAAAGACTCCATCCCCCATAATGATGGGGGTGTTCGACACATAGTGCTCAACTAGGGTGGGGTGCATATAGAAATCATAAGAGAATATACACATAGTACATATAGATGCCAAACACTCAACCCAACCTTTGGGTTCTGAAACAAAAACCATCCCACAATATCACCTTTACTATTAACTCTAAATTCATGTATTAACACCAACAACAGTCGCTTCAGATGTTGATAAAAGAAATACCCTTCACAACCTCCTTCTCTGAACACCCATTAAATTAAACGTTATTAAGCCTTTATTTTTTTCATCCCTACCTGGGAAACTATCAACCACAGTACACAAATAGTAACACAACCAAGCCGAATGAAGGAAAAACTATGATAAAGGACTCACTCTACACTCCCTACCCACTGAGCACCCATGCCAACCACTACCATCATAATTATTCAAAGTGATCCCCCTAAAACATCCTCCAAAATAGAAAAACCTCCATATCATACCCACACCCATAAACATCTCCCATCTCAACCATCGGTAGTCCCACTATATAAAGACATCACACCTAACAATAAAAACAAAACACTGCCCAGTTACAGTCCCACTTCACATCACAGCTCATCCATTCTGTAACCAATCAATCTCCCAACCAGATATTCAATAACACCACCCAAAACAACCCCACACACAATTGTACCCTCAACAGCAGCACCACACAACCATACAAGGCACAACGCCTAGATTTAACAAAAATCTGGTTCTTTAATTCTACTTTTTAATTCAAGGGTGATCACATAACAAGTTTGATCTAGGGAATCCATTTATTTAATTGTGTATACATGGTTAATAATATTTTCTTATTTATAGTTATTCAATAGAATACCATTAACAAGCATTCACAATCCATCATAGGTGTGCCAAAAAAGGCCACCAACATCCCTGATTTTCATTAGGCACATATCCAATTTAGATCACAATAATAATAAAACCAATAAAATTGAAACATGCATCACTTTTCCCGAGCCCCTTTTTATTGATTTAAAAGATGATTAAATTATATTAATAAAATTTGGATTCAATGGTATTCACAAAGATACATGAGTACACCGACCCCACATGATGCATAATTAAGAGAGAAGATGGGATCCCTGCCTTGAGAAACAGATAATCAACACCTCCTCCTTGCACTAAAAGAAGGGATGTACACAGATCCAAAAAAATGTGATCTGATGGCCATAATAAAACAAATGATAGTTCAGGGAATAAAGGATCGAGGATTCTGGGTATCAAGAGTAAAGGTAAACATACAAGGAAGAAATGGTATCATATTTAGAAAGGTCATATTCTATATCTACGGATGAAATAGTTTCAAAACCCATTAATATCAGATCTTAATCCAGACCACACGTTTAGGCCATTTAGAAGTATTCAAGACTTTTATGAAATTAAATATATGATCCATAACCCTTAAAATAGACTCAAAACTATTTAAATGTGTTACAGAACTCATTTTATTTCAAATAAAATTTTAAAGGGGTGAAACTTGAAAAACTAGTAGAATACTAGAATTTTAAAAACTGTTGGAAATGACCCATCAATGGATGAGTCAATGATATATGATTCACCATTGGATGAGTCACCATTGGTGACCTATTGTCAGTGACTCACTATTGTGAGTTATTGGTGGATGACTCATTGTCACGACCTATCGGTGGACAACACAACATTGCAACTCACCATCATGAGTAACTATCGTGAATCACCATTAAATACCTACCATCAGAAACTCACCATTTATGAATTATATTTTCTGACTCAAAAATTAGATGAGTGGTCATTGAAAAACTAAAATTTTGGAAAACTCATGAAATGTGTCATCATTGCCTCCTAAAACACTATAAGGATCAGATTTTCACAAAGTAATAGACCGAGGAGGTCTGTGACATTACATATAATAACATTAGTATATAAAATATACTAAAATGTTATTATGTTTATAGTATATCCCTATTTCATCTCATTTTTCATCCTGTCCAAAATGAAAACAATGATTGTGTGTACACATGGACTACCACCTCCACAGAGAGATGTGTTTCAATTTTTATCACTGTATCACATGGATGGTTATTATAGTGGATTAAATGAATATGTATGATGTTAATAATATTATTATATTTATATGAAGATAATATATTACTTATTTTATTACCCTTACATCCATAAGAAAATGATAACTTCCCTCGTGCATACAATTGGACAACCATCTTCACGAATCAATGTGACTCATTCTTCATGTACCTATTTTAAGGATGGTTTTAAAATATTATTTAATGTATAAACATGTTAATTATATCATGATTAATATTCCAAATATTTTGAAACCCTTTAAATTTTTACCATGGTCAACCCACCAAATGTTTTATGGTATTATGAACCGAACATCCTCAAAACATCCGACAAGAACTTAATCGATGTAGTAACTAAATAAAAATTTATAATAAATGAAATAAAACTTTATTATTAAATTAAATAAATAATATAATTTTACAATATGGGATTTAATGAATCTAGGTGTAAATTAATACTGGATTTAATGGATTTTTCTTTAAAACCATCTATAAAATGTTTAATGTTTTATTTCCAAACAAATTTACTCCAAATTCTTATTTAAAAAAAATTCAAGAATTTTTTTATTATACTCAAATAGATATTTTAATTCATTTTAAAACTATATTATAAATTCCTAATATTGTTTTAAAATGGTACATTTTTTATGTCTTCTTTACATGTTTCTTTTCAAAAATTATGGAAGGATATTTTTTTTCAGAAAATAATACACGAATAGAATTTTATGTCATTATTAAAATTATTATATAGGAAACATCTCATTTATTTATTCATTTATTTTAAAAAAATATTCTATTTTCAATTCATTTCCCTATTTTATGTTTAAATAGTTTTCAAAGGAAAAATTATTTTTATCCTTATATTTATGTGAAGCCCAAAATTAATTTTTCATATATATAGATAGAATATATTATGAGAATCTATGATATAAAAACAAGATTATATCTATTTTTTGTGTTTTATGTGTTTTATGTTCCTTATTATTTTTTATAATGATGGTTGGGTACAATATAGATCTCCAATGTAATGGGTAATGATATTTTTTCTCCAAATAATTATGTTGGAATTAACCAAGTAGGTTATTCCACTTATAAGTGTTCTTGTAAGGGTTCTTATAGGGACTATATGAAGATTATATCCAAATGAAACTACATGTATTTTATATTTTTAGATAAAAATATAGAAATATTTTGATTTCAAAATTTAATAAAATAATCTTATGTTTTAATAATGTTGATGGCACTTTTAAGGGTGTCAGGTATGTTTTCACGAAAAAAAATTCATAGATTTTCATTTTTTTCTAAGAATCCCTAATAATTATTATTATTAATTAATTATTTTTTAATAAATATTTTGGGAAAATATTTGTGAAATAAATATGGCTTCATGAATAAATAAAAAATATTTGATCACAAATATTATTATTTAAATGGGAAAACTTTCTTATGTATTTCATAGTTTTTTCAAATGGACTAAAAAGTTCCTTTATATTTTATATAATATTATTTAATTTTTTTCTCATTCCTTGTTTAAAAAAATGGATTTAGGATGACTAAGAAATATAGCATGTTCTATATTTCTATTATGGTGGATTTTTTAATTGAAAGAAAAATTAACTGAATGAAAAAGAAATTTAAATAAAAGAATATTTTTTTGGGAAAAATGGACATTGAGCTGAGGTGTCCTCTTTCCAATTTAAGGTTTTTCTATGTGAGTAGTTTTCCAAGTTCACTAAATCTCTAATCCAAAAATATATTGGGAATGTAAAAATAGTGAAATCTTTTCAATTAACATCGTAATTATGGGTTGTTGAATTTATAATTAATCAAAATTAGTAATAGAGAAATTCTTAATTGAATTTAGATGTTATTATGTTATTAATATAATACATTTAAGTGATATTAATCAATGGATTATATAATATTGATAAAACATTGGGGTTTGGATGTTGTATCTTTTAATAAATATTTATTTTCGAATGGTTTTCCATAGAGGAATCATGGTGAATGAAGTGGAATGGAATCAAGAAGACAATATCTGTCCAAATTATAAACATTGAATGTTTATAATTAGAACATAATAGTTTGTAGCCATATTAACATACTTTATGTATGATATTAACAGTGATAACCATGATATAGAGCAAGAAAAATCTCTATAAGGGAATATTTTTAGAGTGGAGAAATTAAAGAAACAACACCATTTGGCTTTTGGAGGAACCTCTGAACTAGTGGCATCTGAAGGATTGGTCAATTATCTAGAAAATATATTTGGTTTATTAGTTTTTTTACCATTAAAGGTTACTTATTATAATTTATGATTTTAAATTGGAATACAATTAGTACTGTTCGTTGGTTAAATAATAACATAGTGAAAGATGCTATTGATTCCTGGGAGTCGTCAGTATTTAAATATCTTTTCCATTAGAATTATTTTTCTATGTCTGTTCAGTTTAACAATGAATGGAAAATGTTTAACTAAAATAAACAACAGATCGATTTTTTACCATGTATGAAGCCAATTTTACCAAACTAGACATGTATAGTCCAGATTTCATTCAGGAAAATAATAGAAAAAATAAAATATTTTCTTTGGATAAAACCATGTTTTTGAAGTTATTTGGTCTCTCGTGAATAACTAATCTTTGGGAAAGATGTTCGGTGTGATGAGAAGTTAGAGATTGAGTTTTTTTATTTTATAAAATAAAGTATATGTATAAGTCCATATGGAATGTTATGGGGAATCATTCATTGAATAAATATGATGGTAATAGGGCTAAATTTCATTATTTTGTCATGTGTTGAAAGAAACATCCTGATTAGTTCCTCATGAAATCTTGGAAGTATTTCTGGCATGGTAAGATATATAAGTCATCATTTCAAGGGAAAGTTAATTGGAATGGTTATACCGATAATAATAATCAGGTATTAAGTTGTTATAATTATAATTAAAAGTGATATTATGGAAATTAATGTATGGAGATAAACATGAAAGATTAAAATAATCGTAACCAAAATAATAATGGTGTGGAAAATTCAATTTTGACTACCTCAGAAAATATAAAACTGTTAAATAGCCTTATTAAAAGTTCACTACTTGTTTAATCAGATTAATATAATGACTTTGTTGATTTTTTTGTCTACACATAATTTTATTTAAGGGAAATTTTATAGTAAAATTGAAATATCACCTCATGAAATAGAGATAAATATTTTAGTAAAAAAATATGTTATAAGTATTAAAGATATAAATATTTCTAGTAATCTTCCTATGATTATCTATGGAATGTTTTTTCCAGCAAATATTATTATCTATCACATAGTGGATATTGATGTTATCTTAGATATGTATTTTCATTATGATTATAATTCTAAGATACATTATAGATCTAGGGATGTTTTATTCAATTTTGAGAATGAGATTGAATTTGTATATAATAATGGGTTCATAACCATTATATCATATCATGATGTTGAGAAATTGAACAAATATATTTGTTAATTTTATCTTTCTCATATCATTGAATGAAAATAAATTGTATAGATTAATGTTGTTCCAATAGTTAATGAATATATAGTTATATTTTCTGATGATTTTCCTGGTGTTATTCATGATTGGGAGGTTGAATTCAATATTTAATCAGTTCTAAAAGCTAATCTAATTTCAAAACCCCCTCATTAAATGGATCCTTCAGTGTTATTGGAATTGAAAAATAAATTGCAATAGTTTATTGATAAAAGATTATTTCACTCGTGTACATCACCTTAGGGTGCTGTTTTTTTGTTTGTTAAAAATAAGTATTGTTTTATGACGCCTTCCATTCTTTATAGATTACTAAATAATATCACTATTAAGTTCAAGTAACTTTTCCTTTATATAGAAGGATTGTTTGATCAGCGTCAGGGAGTCAAATTTTTTTGGAAGATTTATCTTATGTCTATATATAATTCATTGAAATTGAAAGATTGATATATTTTAAAGGCCAAATATTATACTAGGTATATCCAATACAAGATCTTAGTTTTTCCTTTTAGTTTGATTATTTCATGCATTGTATTTATAGATCTTATGAATATATTTTTTTCATGTGTATTTAGATAAATATATGGTGGTTTTCTTTGATTTTATCCTTTTTTTCTAAATATTATAAGTAATATTAGAAATATCTAAGAATGTTTCTGCCAACACTAAATGAAAATAAGTTATGTGGAAAAGTTACTAAAAGTGAATTTTGGTTGCAAAATATTTAATTACTTAGTCATATTTTTTCTATATATTTAATAATTATTTATCTTTCTATCACTAAGGTGGTTTAATTGAGAAAAAGACATAAAAATGTCACTAAGATTCAAAGTTTCTAGAGATTTGTGGATTACTACTAATGGTTTCTGGATAATTTAATCATTTATATATCATAATAATTAAGTTCACTCAAAAAGGTGTTAAATTTATATGAAAATGGAGTTTGGTAAATGTTTTTAGGAATTAAAATAAAATTTGTTCAATGCTCTGTATTAGCCTTTCCAATATGAAATAGTATATTTTTTCTTTTATAGTTATTATTTTTTATGGTACTTGGTTGTGTTATGATGTAATATGATTTTTTAATTATATATACTTCATGTCAATTTAAAATTGATGAGTATAATTTCCCTAAATATTATATTGAGATTTTAGTGGTGTATTTTTCTTTAAAACTTTTGAGTAATCTTTTATATGTTTTAAAATATGAAATATATACTGACTATAAAATTTAAAACTATATATTCATCCAAAATGTGTTTAAAATAAGGGACAAAATATTTTTGGAAATCATAATAGATTATTATAGTAGAATTAAATATCATCCATGTAATTAGAACAAGGTATCTGATGACTTGGGATGAAATGATAATGTATCGTTAGGTATGATACATTTAGTACATGACCCTCTTTTAATGATTTGATGAATGTTGCCCTATAAATTTTTCACAGAGTAACATCCTCCATTTTGGTTCAAGGGTCCATTTATTTGTATTTTTCAAAAAAATTAAGCATGATCTGAAGAAATATCATGGTTTTCAAGAAAGATAATAGTATGTTAAGAAGGTTATGTTTCCTAATTTTAACATTTATGGAGAATGTGTTATAAGATTTGGTAAGAGGTTCTTTGTGCCAATTGGTGCACATTTTAAGATATAATTTCTGTGTAAACCTAGATCTATATTTTATATTCATCTTAGAAGTAATAATATATATAGAGATATTTTAGAATATTATTGGTGGGAGGGAATGAAAAAGGCTATTGTTGTTTTTACAATGAAATTTCTGACTTAACCGCATATTAAAGTTAATTTAAAACTACGAGAGGGGATGATTCATCCTTTTCCACTACCTTAATAAAAAATGAAAGAATATAATAATTGTTTTAACTGTGGGATTACCAAATAAATATCTTGGTAACAATTTGATTTGGGTTTTTGTTGATGAATTTACTAAATCTATTCATTTTCATCATTTTCTTGATACTAATTATTTAGATAAATTTTATACCTTTATTTTAACAAAATATAGTAAATATCTTGTCCCTAGTATCCTAAACCTAGGGGATAATTTATTAAATTGGTACTAAATACATGTAATGGCATCCTAGAGGACCGAGTAGTTTAGTATTCTTGGTAAACTAGATATATATATTAATTCCTAATTATATTTGAAAATATTAAAGGAAACATTGTTTTCCTTTGGATTATCTTCATTCCTTCTTTAATATCTCTTTATATTAATCATAAAACAATTCCTATCATCCTATGTAATGAAAACATAAGAAAGGAAAGAGATTAGATGATTAGTAATGGAATGTATATAGTGGAAGTTAAATAAGGGATGAATAATATAATAGGAATAAATGATGACCAAATAATTTCATACCAACAATCACATGAGTTTGAACCTTATTCAAGGATATAAAACAATTAAAATAAACTCATTGAAATAAATAACTAATATTATAATGATGTAATTCATAATAATGGACATCTAAAACTTACCGTTGAGGTCTTGTGCCAAGACATCTGAACATACTATCAAGGACTTATTCCAATACATATACATAAATGGTTAAGTCCATAAAGAAAATAGCCCATATATTTTGTATCAAAAGATATACTGATTAAACAAGGGGGTGCAAGATTTTGGGCACACATTTCACTTAATAAGTCTAACACATTCTTCATAAGAGTAAAAATTATAACTTAATCAACATGCCTTAGAAATCAGTAATTGTCTGTATTAAATAAATAAAATACATAATATCAATAATTTCCTTAGTAAATATGATCATTAACCATCCAAATAAATATGTTAGATTGTATAAAAAATTAAAACATCAATAAATTATAATATTCAACAATGGATGTTGACATAGATGAAAATACATTCAAAATATCATTGATAAATTTCAAAAGGAAAATAACATTTTATCATTGAATATAATTATTTAAAATAAAAAATTTAATGAAGAAATTAAGAAAATAATTTATTTTAATATAACCTTGTAAACATGTAGAGTAATCGTCAAATAAAATATCGTTTATGATTGTAGTGAATTCCATTCATGTCGTATAAGTTAAAAAATATTCTGTTCAAATTTTTAGAGAAAGGATAAAAAGTACCTCTTTTGGAAAATGACAAGAATATTTCATTTAAAATATTTTTTAAAAAAATGGATAAAAATTTATTTAATAAATAAATTTTTAATTCTAAAAACTTAAAGTTTTATATTTTTTAACAAATATGAACATGGTAGAAATATTCATGATCGAGTAGAAAAGAAATATCGGTTTTTATTAAAAACATTACTATGGTATCTTAGGTACCTAAAGAGATGAAAATGAATGGATATATTTTAACTTCAATAAATAAACCCAGGATAAGAAAATATATTGGTTTTAATCAAGAATGGTCATGTAATTCCCCCAACGGGGACTTAGACATAAATAATCCTGAATAATGATGAGATTTTGAATTAAACCCATACCTCATGTTTGAATTCCTTCATATGTGTCTGAACATCCTATATAATAAATATAGACTTATTATACATATATTCCATAACAAAAATAATATATATAATTCCATATAGTACTTATTCAAAAACATTTATCACTTGTTTATTAATAATTCCTTGTTAAAATCATTGTTCTGGTTAATAAATACATGTTTTTCATGTCTGTTTTGGTTTGGTATTTTGTTTACTTAAAATTTTATCATCGTTACATGATCTCTAAAATATTTGAAATGAGATAAATATAATATATATTAATTACATTTATTCTGATAAGCCCATAAATAAGAGATATTGAAAAATTAATTACCTTGTTCATTGAGACAGTTGGTTGTATGTTCAAATGAACAACATATCACATTGCTTCATAAAGGTGGTAGTCCACACATATGCACAAGTGATGTTATCATTTTTCCACAGGTTGGAAGGTAAGATGGTAGATTATATATTATAATTAAAAAATAATATTTATTAAATATTAATATATATATATATATATAAATTAAACATATCAAATACACATCCATAAATGATGGTGGTTAAAAATTTATTATATCATTACATGGAGATAGTAAGCCATACCTACGCATGATCCTTAACTTTACTCTCTATTTTATTGAAAAGATGGTGGATAATTATTGTTTAAAACTAATAATTAATTTTAAAAAATTTAGGAAACTCAAATTATTATTTTCTGATAAATCCCATATATTTATGGGAGGTATAAAAATAAATAAATTGAAAGAGGTCAAGTAAGATGATTGTCTCTTCTACAGGATACCTTGATTATATCCTTTGTTATGGAAACTAGGGTTGGTCTTTTTATTATATAATAACCTATATAAAATGAATATTTATGTTTAGAAAATAAATAGATAGGTATTTATTGGGATATGCTACTCATTTTCTGTGTAATAAAATGAAGTAATTGTTGTCCTTTTATAAGGGAGGTAAAGGACACATTTGTAATTATAAAAAAATATAAATTTTATTTCATAAGAAAAATGGTTCAAAACTGTCATATCTTTGATTATACGATTTTATATGGTTTATAATTTATCAAAAAATTAAATTTGTAAAAGGTAATGTGCTATTTTAAGATTAATCTTTTGGATTATCCCCTTAATTAACATATTTTTACATTATCTCTGATAACATCTTTTTCACACGTAAGGGGTTATTATATTACTTATAAAGTTAAAACTAGATAATAAATGTATAAATGATTATGTTTTATTACCATACCCTATCCCTATCATCATCTTTAAATATTTTAATGATTTGAAAATTATTTAATAAAAAAATATTTTCATAAAATTTTACTATTTTCAATTTTGGAAGTAGTCATCTAATGTGAATTAAAATACATAAAAAATGTTTTAATTAAATTTAACACATTTCACATATACCTAATAGGATATATTTATCTAAAAAATTCATGGATAAATGTAACTAAACAAAAATTTGTTACTTTTAAAATTTTTAAAATCATTTATTTTATTTTTTTCATTAAATTAATAAATATTCTGTCAGTGTTGTGTAAGTATTAAAGATAACTATATAATAAATAAAAATTAGAAATAAATTTCTTCTATTAAACTGGTTTTATTATTATTAAAATAAATATATAGACTCTAACATCACATTTTTTCCTATGTGAACATATAAGATATATTTTAAAGTGTAAGAGATATATTATTTTTCATTTATTTCAATATTATAGAGGTAATTTTCATAGTTAAGTATCCATTAAACAATTAACTCTCAAGAATAAGATGATAACTGTATAATTAAATTTATCCAATACAAATTTGGATGAAAAATAATGACCATAACACTTATTTTTAACCTATCTTAACTCGATTTACCATTTAATGAGGTGATAAAGTTTACCACAGTTACTATTTATAATGTATAAAAATAAAAGATAACTATTTTAAAAATATGAAACTCATGATTCAAAATATAAAATATATTTTATCAAACTCTATACTTATAAGTGAAAAAAATTAATTTTACAATACCTACAAATAAACATGATGGAGACTATTTTTTATAAAAATAACTTTTAACTATGAAACTAGATATATTCTTTTCTCATGACTAAAAAACATCATATTAATGAAAAAAATTATTCATTTTATAAAAAAATATATTTCACTAAAATATTTCATAAATATTGATTAATTTAATTTATTATGAAAAAACACATCGCATGCAAATTTTTTTTTCAAGAAATCCATTTTTATTTTCAAGTGATTTTTATTTCAATTTATAATCAATTGATAATGAAGGAATTTAATTTGTACATAACTTTTTTATAATTTAGCTATAATTATTAATACATTCCAATTTAATATCTACTTTATAGAAATATACTGTATTGAGGATCTTTGAATTTCTAATCACAGGGTGTTCTGTTATACACCATTATAAAGAATCCAACCCTTTAAATTACATCACCTAGATATAAGAAAAGAGTATATACCTATTTTATTACATCCTTGAGGTCCCAAGTAGCTTCTTCAAATTTCTGATTCCACTAGAGAACTTTAACGAGGTGAGTCATCTTATTCCATAACACTTTATCTATATGATACAAGATTTATATCAGTTGTTCCTAATAGAAATGATCATTCTCTAATGGTACTTACTCTAGGATCATTACATATAAAGTATTAGTTATGTACATCCTCAGGATAGATACATGTAACACATTGTGATCTTGATAGACGTTAAATGAAGTGACATACGGTAAGCTATTGACCATACTTGATTAAGAATATAAAACTGTATAATTTACCTACGGAAAAGAATTAACATAATTAAAAATTTCATAACATTAATCCATTGATAAATTCACAGATAAAACATTCACCAACTTCAAATTCTCTATCATGTGGATGATTTTCAAAATAACTTTTTTTTTCAACTCTGAGCCGCATTGATTTGTTGTTGAATAGCTCTATCTTTCTCTATAACTTCCTCAGCTAGCACAAGTCCCAATTTCTTTCTTTCAAAAAATTCATTCTAACAGGTCTAAGTTCTACACTTTTCTGTATATGGGGCTTCATTAGGAGGCTTCTCAATTCATTAGTGAAAGCTATTATTGTATGAATACTTGACCATAGGAAGGTGTTGATACCAAAAATATTTCAAATCCGTATAATAAGATATTAATATTTATATTATAGTTTTAATGGTCCAATCAGACTAACCATCTATCTTAGGATGATCAGAGGTTCTAAAACATAATTTTGTAACTAAAGCTCACTGAACATTTTTCTAGGACATTGAGTTAATCCTCAAAACCCTATGAAATAAAATATATAGTGGTACTCCATGAAACCTTACCACCTCCATAATTTTTCTCAAACAATTTTATCAAGTGATAAATATTCTCTAGTGGCAATGAACTGTGTTAAATTATTATGGTGTTTGATTAAAACCTAAATATCATTTTTACCTATTGAAATTTTTGGTATAATGAATTAAAAGTCAAAGGTTATGTTTTCCAATTTTAATTCTACTAATGGTAAAAATTGTAGAATCCAATTAGAATTATGTATCTAATACTTAACTTAAAGAAAAACCATGTACTGAGATACATACTATGAAATACCTATCTTTATGTTTTCCAAATATAAATACTCTTTTAGATCACTATAAATCTTTGTGCTTCCATGATGAATAGAGAATAATGAACTATGTTCCTCATCCAATATCTCTTTCTTCATGTTTGGAATTGATGGAAACATACTTAGTTAAATAACCTTATCATTTCATCATGGTCATGGTTGAACTTGAGAACATTCTTTAGCTTATTTTCTAATTCCACGTCTTCCTTCTATGGCTTCTTGATCCTTTTCTGATGGATGGTTGAACATTTATCCGATAAAGATAATATCTTCCCCTTTCCTCATGATTTAAAGATACATATTCAATACAACCATAAATATTTGACCTATTTAAATTCTCATCATGGATAAACATGTATTGTCTTTCTTACATAGACTATCAACCACCATGATAGCTTTCCCATGTTTGAAATATATTAATATATCCTAATCTTTGATTAACTCCAAATATTTACTAGAACATATTAATGTTTTTTATTGAAATATACATTTCAAGATTTTATTATCATTATATAAATCACAATATTTTCTATGTAGATAATTCATTTATATTTTCCATTAAAAAATTACCACTTCCTGTCACGAACCGGATATAGTATCCATCACAACTGGCACCAAACCCGGCATGTGGTAAGACTCAAAGGCTTTTCCCGATCCCCACGGGATTCACAAGTGCCCTTTTATCAAGAAAATGAAATTTGGGAACAATTTACCTGATTTTATAAACATACGACAACAAACTAATCCAATAAACCAAATAAAGATTTTTTAAACCAAAACATTTGATACAAAAATTAATAATTGAATTGCATAATTTAGAAAAAACCTAAAACACTATAACAATGTAACAAAGTCAAAAAGTAAATCCGAAGAGCCACCTCATGACAAGGGGAAATGCCTACAATCCATCTCCAAAACACCGCATCAAGAAGGATGCAAGAAACCCAGACCACCGGCACTAAAAGATTTACCCAACCTATGACAATGATAACCTAGTATACTTAAACCCATAGGAGTAATTAGGGTGGAGGAAAATCTCAGTATGATTCCACCAAAAAAATATTCCATGTGATAATAATTATAAGACAAAAATCTTGTAAGTTTTGTAAACAAGAAATGCTAGTAAAAATCTTTAGAAGATGAAACATTAAATAAAATCAGTTTTCAAGTGGGATATATTAAAAGAAATGAACACATTTAAATAGAATGAAAACCATATTTAATTTCTCCATAAAAACATATATTATTCTGATGGTAAGTATAAAATATCTAATGATTACTTGAAATGGGAAGTCAACCATATGAACTTCCTCATTGTGGGTTCCAGGTACCTTGTACTTAGGGAAAGTAACCATAAAAATATATGTTCATGTGAACATGAGCCACTAATAGGGATCATATGTATAACCTAGTAGTATACCAACATCATTACCATAATAGCTTATTTGGTCTTGTCATTGTTAAACTTTCTATGTGAAATAGGGCCCAAACCCTCACAGATCACTAGATTACTTGCACATGTCCACCCACAAAGATATCTGGGTTTTCCCTCTTGTGCTCAAACAAGTTGCACAATCTATGAAATATAATTTTCACATGAAAATACCACTTCCAAGTCACACACACACCAAACATCCCACACACATGTCAGGTGATCCCCTTTTTCATTCAAATTCATTTTGGAAATCATACTCACGCCAAAACAACCCACAACATTTTTCACCTGTCATTCACACTTCAAAAAACATTTAAAATTTTACAAAACCGTTCCAAGATAGTACAAATAACATAAAAAACCTTTCAAATTAAAATAGACCATTTGAAAAGTACACTCCTACCAAAATATTTTGGCAACAAACTTTCACCTCTTACATAAATCAGGAAACCCTTTAAAATATGCACAAAACAATTCCAAGGAGTGTAACCATGTTTTCCACATAAAATCCTTATAAAAACCCTATTTGATTACCAAAAGCATACCAATATCACATCAAACCATAATTCTCATCCATAACATCATTTAATAAAACTATTCCATAAAACATATAACAACCTTAATGAACACAACTAGGAATACACGCAAAAAATATTCATTTTGCACAAAAATAACACTTAAAAACCAACAGATTAACAAATTTTACCAAAAATAATTTTTTCACAAAACACAATAGAATATAATCATGCTAAAAATATAAATCAATCAAAAATAACTTATATAATAATTCTTACACATGGAATCTCCTACCATTTGTACCAAAAACTCCATACCATTGTGAGAAACTTCAATCGCACCATCCCCACACCAGAAAGAAGTGAAATCAATCCCTAATCCATAGTATTTCACCAAAATGACAAAACATAAAACCCTAGGTATGAACCAGAACTTCTGTGCATTTTAAAACCTCAATAAAAGTGGAAGAAACCCTAATAAAGTGGAAGGAACGTGAGAGGAAACCCACTTACTTGGGATATCTTGAATAAAACTCCCAAAATAAATCAGTATCTGAATTTAAAAACATCCAAAAAATCAAGTGCGGTTTGAATAATGCTGAGGAGGTCATGTAAAAACTAGAATGGTGGGAAAAAAGTTAAAATGAAGGAGTTATTAAGGATGCAAATTGCCTCTTCAAATCTGGATGATTTGAGAAAGCTTGAGATGTTTTTCCCTAATTCGCAATTTAAATGAGATAAAAAGAGGGATACAAGAAGCTGGGGACGCATTTAGGGATTTTCTTTAGAGTGGGATGTAGAATCACCAAAAAAGAGTAAAAAATGAATAAGATATTAAATAAACAAATTTGTTTTTTTAAACTTGAAATGGGCTTATGGGGTGGTACAATTACTTAGATAAAAACCCAAATCTACCATGATTATGGATTCCTAGAGGGTCAAAATTGATATTGTGGCTTTACTAGGTTAATGGAGGACATGTTGGAAGTGAAATGGGTGAAAATTGTGAAAAGTAAAAGAGTTATATAAGAAACAAAATTGGTTTTTAAAACTAGAAATGGGCTCAATGTTTGGCCCAAATCATGAAAACTCACCCTTTCCTCCAAAAACTTATGGGAAACCCCCACAAAAAATAAATAATGGAAATTTAATGAAAAATACCTTTAAAATAAGACATGTATGTGATAATTCTCCCCACCATAAAACATTTCTCCCTCGGAAAGCCACAACAAGTCCAAAAGCAAAAACCAAATTCAACTCCAAGGCTAAAATGTACTTCTTTTCCAAGTTTTGCCTGCCCCTAAAAGGTCAAAACACCTCCAATTGATCAATAATTGATTGAATACTCTCACCAACCCAAACATACACCACTTGTAACACCCCAATATTTCATAGTGTGTTATTTCTTCAAAATAATTCAATAACTTGCACTACACGCAACACCGAGTTCAAGCGCACCATGACTTACCAAACAAGCCGTTCAAAAAAGGTTATGAATAGTATTAACTAAATTTTAAACTTTATATAATCCTTATAATTTTAGAATCCATATTATGAGTTTCTTAGACATAATGTAAGAACAAATTCATCTTCAGTATTGTAGTTTTACCAACTTTTAATAGTGAACCCTTTTTAAATAAAATATTTTAAACTTTTTGACTAAATGGGGACATCAAAAAATTTAAAATAAAACATCCCAAGCTTCCACAGTACGCTTTCCTTTGAATAAAACAGTAGCGTGTGTTGTACGCAACTTCGAGTTTTAACACACACCACAACCGATCAAACTAGCCGTTATGAATAGTAATACTTAATTTTTTTGAAATTATATATATTTTATATTTCAAAATGGACTTCATTTTTGGATTTGTAATATCAAATTTAGCCTAAGGTGAAATTTTGGTACTTTTCGAATAACTTTCATATTTTGATGAATAGTAAAAATTACTAAATTTTAATTAAAAACAACTTTTTTAATCAAAATAATTAATAGTGATAAATTATAAATTTGAGTGGTTTTAAAGTATATTTAGAATATATTTTTACCATTTAATATAATTTTGGTCATTGGACATAATTTTACAATTAAACCGAACATAAACAAGTGTCAATCTTTTGATAGTTATTATCTCTTAAAAACACGCTTTTTGTTTTGACAGCGGGAATTAATTTTAAATTAATTTCTGCCACTTCTGTGTTTTGAATTTAGAAAAATGGATTCCATATTTGGAATCAGGATGTTCAAATTGTGTAAATAGGTAACTTTTATTTTTAGACATTTTGAATAATTACTGCGGTAAATATTTTATTTACCATGGTTAAGGATAAATCCGGTAAATAAAGGTTAAAAAATAATATTATAATAATACTAAATTACCCTAAAACGTGTCATAACCCTATTGGTTGATACATGGTCTACCATGTGCATCTTTGGGTCAATTTTGGGACCCCATTGATCCACTTGTAAGTGATAATGACACTTTATTTTAATTAAGTTAAAATGAATACAAAAATGGCATAAGCTTACATATTTTAAAAGAACAATTTTTACATAGGGTTATACATGTTTTATTTTCGATTATAAATATTCATTAGAAAGCTAAAAAGATTTCCTACATAATGATATTTTATTTATAATTTTTAGACATCAAATAATTTAAATTATTAATGACACAATAATGATGCAAAGATTACCTCATTAATAAATCATTTAAATAAATAAGATTATAATGATTAAAATATTATCTAAAACCTGACCAATTCTTATTGGTTGATGTTATTTAGAATATGAGTCATCTTATCTTCGACCTCAATGATTTTTGGACCATTATAAACCGAATATAATTATATTATAAAGTAATACTTTCACTCTTTCCTAAAGAGCCCCTCCTCTCCCTTATAAAAGGAGACCACTTCTACTCATTCCTCACACCTCTCAAGCCACTTGGCTCGTCCAAACTCTGCCCAACTAAGCTCCCCACATCCCTCTCCTCCTCCTTGAAGCTTCCCCTTAGGCAGAAAGAATTTCAAGAAGTCCTTTGGTTCCAACCAAAGTGAGTTACCTAAATTAAAGGTAACATTTTCTCTTAAATTATTTCTATTATTTTGCTTCTCCAACCCCCAAACTCTTTTTATTTCATTTCTTTTGTAACAACACCAGTATCCACAATATACTAGGATGTTTTTATAAGAAGGATTCAAACTAAACATTCACACAACTCCATCTAATGGATGATGAACATAATGTTTCTGTGGATGGAAAACTAATGCCTCACGAAACGATGATTGTTCAAATACATCTTACCGCCTCTCATGGTGGCCATTAGGATGGAACTGTAATTAAATATGATATTAATGATATATATTTTATATATAATCTTCTGTAATTCCATTTTATTTCATACAATTATTCGTTTCATGTTGTATATACATACGATAATTTCATTTGAGGAAGTGCGGACTACCACCCCCTTAAAATGATATGACTCGTTCATACCACACATGGAACGTATAAAGGATGGTGTTAATGAACTTAAGTAACATATATAAAATATTATATTTTACTGGAATAGTAATATACCTATGTATCATTTGGATTCGATTCTTTTAAAATAAAAATTAAATGGAAGTAGCATTCGTGCGTACGTACGGACTACCGTCTCCACGAACGCGATGAGATTCATTCTCCATCGTATCCATTCAAGTATAATTATCATTTTATGATTTAAAAATGATGTTTAAGGACTTGATACCATTCTGGATATGAATAATATACATCCCATTAATAACGAATATGGCTCACATAACAAAGAATATAAAGTAAAATGAACCCGTTAACACCTGAAATGACGATAATTCTAAGATATTATTAACAAATCAATGTTAAAAGATCATATATGATATCATATTAAAGTAACTGATTCTTGTATTATTCAATAACAATTATTTCACCATTATACAGGAGGTAAACCTACCATCGACCAAGGAAAAAGTACAAAGTAAGGGATTCTCTTATCTCACTTTCAATTCCGTGAGATTTCCATTATTCGCTACTAAATTATTGAAAGTGGTGTATTGTGTACTTCCATTTGATATATATTATCATGATTCACTTTATATTCATGTTATTCTGTAAATCATTTGGGGGTTATTAACTTTTGGCCATGCGACTCAGTTGATTAACGTGGTAAGGGGTTTCTTGTCTCACTTTTAATTCGGTGAGAATTCCATTGATCACCACTTAATTATTGCATGTGGTGTATGTGTACTACCCATGATTGTATTCATTGTGTAATATACTTTATTTTATGGGTATTTACATCATCATGGTATGATCTTTCTTTCATGGGTGTTTGTTTCTTAAGTTACCTAATCAATAAGGGAATTTGAGATTTCAATTTCCACTCATTTGGCTTTACGCATATTTCATTGATTATATTACCCCATGATTATGTGTGGAATCACTATTCATTTGATTATGTCATAATTTCCACTCCCCTTCCTGTGGATATACTTTTGATACAAATAATCACTCCATTGAAAATTCTCAAGTCATTGATATGAATTTGATAAGAGTAATTTTAACTCTTTCACCATTTGTTGAGTTAAACATCCAATTCGTTGGTGTTGTTTTTACAGGAATATGTGTGAATATACTATGATTGTCTTACACTGAATATTCAATCATATTTAGTGTATTTATATTTGTCACACATAATTATGTCATTGATTTATCCTTAACCTAAGGATACAACCTTTATGAGAGATTTCATCTCAATTTACATTCCATTGAGACTTCTTTGATGATATACACCAAATCACTTTTATGTGGTGTATATAATGTACTTTGACATAGAATATCATGATTCCCTTTATTCTCATGATATTACAAAGTTTTGATTACCTCAATTATTTGTATTCAAGTGTCTCTTTTGGTTAGAATCTCTAACTAAAGTACCATTTTTAAATGTTTTAAAGACTTATTCATCTAAACCTTTCTCATTAATGTCCATGTTTTAAAAATGGTTTTAAGGATTTATATGGACATTAAAGTTTAGAAATCAAAACTCCTCTTAAAAAGTTTCAAAGTGGTATGGGACACTTTGATTCAAAAATCTATTTTTAAATGGCTTCTTGACAAATAGTGTTACTTTTAAATGTTTTCAAGAAAAGGGGGATATTTCTCTCAAATAGTTTTGATGATTATTTTCATCTATGTCAACATCCTTCATTATTCATGATTGAGGTTAATGTGATACAATACAATCTTCTATATTGTATCAAATGAGTTATATTTGACTGTGGATGTTCTATTTTTATACCATTCATGGTTTGTGGTTAAAGTATTGACATTTCGTATGGTAGTTTTAATATGAATGTTTATTTTATGCTTAAACCTATTCATATGAGGAATGAATTGGACTTAATAAGTGACGGGTGGAGCCCGCTATAGCTCCTCGATGCATCGGTAGGTCTCATGAGACAAACTAGTGTCTTGGCACAAGGCCTTGGAAAAATCTTATTTGTAGTCTTGGCACGAGGCCTTGGCTATGTGGTTATGATAGTCTGGCATTATGCATTCCATCATTATGAAAGTGGTTATTGATATTGCATGTGATCATTCGACTAGTAGAATATCCATGTGAGTAAGTAAATGGCATTATTTCATTTTACCTTTGCCATTTTATTCTGAAGTTCAAGTTTCAAAGGCTTTTGTTTTAGTTATAAATTGCCTTAAGTGTTTATGCTTATTTATGAAAGATTCTGCTATAATGTTATCCTTACTGAGCATCCGAGCTCACCCCTTTCAATGTTTTATTTTTTTTCCAGGATTATGAAGAAGTAATTTATGAATGACCTGCAGGGATAGAATGAGGGGATATGAAGACAAGATGTTTTTTTATGATGTAATGTAAAAATTTATGGATGTATCTAGTTATTCCAAGGCTACTAAACTAATCGGTCTTTCGAGACTTGATCTTTTTCATGATCATGCCAATGTTATGTAATAATGCACCGACTCTGGGTAACTAGGGTCGGGGTGTTACCGTTGGTATCAGAGGAAGTTTAGTACAAACCTTGGTAGCTAGATTTAGATAATCTCTGATTAGAGCACGTAGACCTAAGATGAACTTTGAGGATTAGTATAAAAGAACTTCCTAGAATTTTGGTATTGTAAAGATTTTGTGAGTTTTCCGAGCAATACATCCCTGTCTGGATACGAGCAGGTAGAGGCGGCTCTGGCACAGATGTACCTAGGGGTAAAACCCGAAAACACCACTTTGAGCTAGACTCGAACGGGAACTGGTGCACGACAACGGGCCTTGCTGCACTCTTGGTTACGACACTCCCGGGGTATATGCTTAGGATAATTTACATTTTCTTTACAAACCGATTTAAGTAATATATACATAAGATGAGAGTAAATGACCTTGGTTAATCCTAATATGTTTCAAATTGAGAATATGGTGACATTTTAATCTCTAAATGATTTTACGACTACTATTACTCACACAATGCTTTCTAGTTTTAGTCAATGGCTGGATTCCAAGGAAGTCATAGTGACTTTGAGAATGCTGTACAAGGTGGGAACGGTGGTGGAAATTAGCAACAAAATGGAATGTTGATAGGCGTAAAAGATATCGTCTTTATGCCAAATCAGTTTTCCAAAAATATGATCAACAACATATATATTAACCAACTCCCAGACTCAACAAGGAAGAGAAAGGTGATAAATGATAAGATCTCCAGCAATGGAGACCATGGAGAAAAGAAACCTCAATTTTCATCATGCAGGAATTGTGGAAAGAGACACCCAGGAAAGTGTCTCAATGGGACAACGAAATGTTTTACGTGCGGGAAGAAAGGACATAAAGTGAAGAATTGCCGAAGAAAAATGAAGAGTACTATGGAAGAAGATAAAAATGGTCCCAAGAGTCCATTTACAGTCATTTACCGTAAATGTAGGGGACCTGGCCATTACCCGAGTGAATGTCCTATTTTATAGGATATTTTCTTGCTCAAAGAAGAAGCTATGTGGAAATAAATGGTTGGAGAAAAATTTAAAAAGTATTAGCACTCCTTGTTGATGGGTTTACTTTGGAATAATTTTCTCTTGTATTTGCAACCCCTCATTTTGCCATGTGAGAATTATATTTGAGGAATAATTGTCTCTTCTCTTGTGGATATAGGTATAAATAACCATTTGGTTTTATATGATCATTGGGGTTTGAGAAAATGATAAGTTATTATAATTTGGGATGAAAATGCAAAGTATGATATAACATTTGTGGTTAAATTATGTTATTTTGAAAAATTTATCTCATTTTGGTAATATTATAGAATATAGTTTTTGAAAAAGGACAACACGTAGACCGTGTGACAACTCGTCGCGTCGGACAAAGCTGTGGGAATCGAACCCACAACCAAAGTGCGATTGGGATTTATCGCCTACCACTGGACTACGTGAAGTCCCTGGTTAATATGACTATTTTTTTTTGTTAAATGATTTTATTGATCAATAATAAGATGATTTGGGTTCTTATGTCTTATCAAATGAATACCCTTGGTATAGGAAAATGATTTGGTGATTAAGTGATAAATGTTATTTTGGAAGATGTTCGTTTTGTTAGGAACACTATATGCCCAAGGAAAATAGAATACAATGAGGTTTCATTTGTAGAGTAATGGTGGATTTTTATCTACATTTTTATTGTTGATTTATAGTGATTTGGGTTATTTATGGAAATGATTAACCTATAACAGAGAATATGTGATGATGTTAATTACTTTTAAGTATGTGACTTTAAGAGTATTTGATGTCATTTGGAGATACAATGTAACATGGGAGACTACATAATCAAATTCTTCTATGTTTTGGGTTTCAATATTAGTTTGGATTATATTAAAGGATTTTAAGGACAATTGGTTATTGAATGGTATTTATTTAACTTTGGGGTATTGTTGGTTTAATTTTAGAAATTAAGATTAGTGCATATTTATCTCAATGAATATCCTTTAGGGGGATCATTAGATCATTCACTAACCATTTTGGTTTTGATTAATCTTCAAAGACAATGTAAATATATGGTTTATCCTGCATGGATCATGTGATTCTATAGAAGTTTATTCTAGCTCTTCCAGTGTGACCAAGTCTTCTTGAATGCTCATCGTTTAAAAAAAAATTGAGTTAGTGGTGGAAATTTATTAAAGAATGTAAATCTACTTAAAATTTAAGTATATCTCATAATGTTCTTAGTCAATATCATAAATGAATTCCTCTTCCTTATGTAATGAAGCTTTAAAAAAAATGTTGTCCTAGATGGTACCTTAAATCATCACTAATTTATGGCTTTGGGATTGTTGGCCTTTTCATAGCCATGTTCTCTAACACTCTCCATCAGATAATTGATGGTTAGATTTCTTCTCCATATCCATATTTTCCTACATGTAACCCTAGTATGTGTTATTTTCGGTAATCTTCATACTTTCCACTCTTTATTTTAAATAGAGGCCTCATTAATTCATTTTTCGATGTGGGATTTCAACTAAGATATTTTGAACTGTCAAAAATGTGTGATCCCTATACCCTATATTTTGTTGAACCGATGGTACTTCAAATCATCATAGATTGATGAGTTTAAGGACCTCAATTTTATACTTGTTTGTGATTGATGACCTCAACCACTACCTATAAATATTTACGTTTTTCCTCCAATTATATGTCTCTAATTGCCACCAATGTTCTCCTAATCGAGATCATAATTTGGTGGTGACCCTTTCATTTCTCTTTTCCTCATATTAAGACTAAATTTTAGTAAACCAATTTCCGATGAGGGTTTTCCCACAAATATATTTTCTATTTTCAACCTTTTATTTTTGAAGAACAATTTCAAATTGCGAGGACGCAATTTATTGAAGGAGGGGAGAATGTAAAACCCCAAGATTTCATAGTGTGTTATTTCTTCAAAATAATTCAATAACTTGCACTACACGCAACACCAAGTTCAAGCGCACCATGACTTACCAAACAAGCCGTTCAAAAAAGGTTATGAATAGTATTAACTAAATTTTAAACTTTATATAATCCTTATAATTTTAGAATCCATATTATGAGTTTCTTAGACATAATGTAAGAACAAATTCATCTTCAGTATTGTAGTTTTACCAACTTTTAATAGTGAACCCTTTTTAAATAAAATATTTTAAACTTTTTGACTAAATGGGGACATCAAAAAATTTAAAATAAAACATCCCAAGCTTCCACGGTACGCTTTCCTGTGAATAAAACAGTAGCGTGTGTTGTACGCAACTTCGAGTTTTAACACACACCACAACCGATCAAACTAGCCGTTATGAATAGTAATACTTAATTTTTTTGAAATTATATATATTTTATATTTCAAAATGGACTTCATTTTTGGATTCGTAATATCAAATTTAGCCTAAGGTGAAATTTTGGTACTTTTCGGATAACTTTCATATTTTGATGAATAGTAAAAATTACTAAATTTTAATTAAAAACAAATTTTTTAATCAAAATAATTAATAGTGATAAATTATGAATTTGAGTGGTTTTAAAGTATATTTATATTATATTTTTACCATTTAATATAATTTTGGTCATTGGACATAATTTTACAATTAAACCGAACATAAACAAGTGTCAATCTTTTGATAGTTATTATCTCTTAAAAACACGCTTTTTGTTTTGACAGCAGGAATTAATTTTAAATTAATTTCTGCCACTTCTGTGTTTTGAATTTAGAAAAATGGATTCCATATTTGGAATCAGGATGTTCAAATTGTGTAAATAGGTAACTTTTATTTTTAGACATTTTGAATAATTACTGCGGTAAATATTTTATTTACCATGGTTAAGGATAAATCCGGTAAATAAAGGTTAAAAAATAATATTATAATAATACTAAATTACCCTAAAACGTGTTTTAACCCTATTGGTTGATACATGGTCGACCATGGGCATCTTTGGGTCAATTTTGGGACCCCATTGATCCACTTGTAAGTGATAATGACACTTTATTTTAATTAAGTTAAAATGAATACAAAAATGGCATAAGCTTACATCTTTTAAGAGAACAATTTTTACATAGGGTTATACCTGTTGGATTTTCGATTATAAATATTCATTAGATAGAGAAAAAGATTTCCTACATAATGATATTTTATTTATAATTTTTAGACATCAAATAATTTAAATTATTAATGACACAATAATGATGCAATGTTTACCTCATTAATAAATCATTTAAATAAATAAGATTATAATGATTAAAATGTTATCTAAAACCTGTCCAATTCTTATTGGTTGATGTTATTTAGAATATGAGTCATCTTATCTTCGACCTCAATTATTTTTGGACCATTATAAACCGAATATAATTATATTATAAAGTAATACTTTCACTCTTTCCTAAAGAGCCCCTCCTCTCCCTTATAAAGGAGACCACTTCTACTCATTCCTCACACCTCTCAAGCCACTTGGCTTGTCCAAACTCTGCCCAACTAAGCTCCCCACATCCCTCTCCTCCTACTTGAAGCTTCCCCTTAGGCAGAAAGAATTTCAAGAAGTCCTTTGGTTCCAACCAAAGTGAGTTACCTAAATTAAAGGTAACATTTTCTCTTAAATTATTTTCAATTATTTTGCTTCTCCAACCCCCAAACTCTTTTTATTTCCTTTCTTTTGTAACAACACCAGTATCCAAAATATACTAGGATTTTGTTATAAGAAGGATTCAAACTACACATTCCCACAACTCCATCTAATGGATGATGAACATAATGTTTCTGTGGATGGAATACTAACGCCTCACGAAACGATGATTGTTCAAATACATCTTACCACCTCTCATGGTGGCCATTAGGATGGCACTGTAATTAATTATGATATTAATGATATATATTTTATATATAAGCTTCTGTAATTCCATTTTATTTCATACAATTATTCGTTTCATGTTGTATATACATACGATAATTTCATTTGAGGAAGTGCGGACTACCGCCCCCTTAAAATGATATGACTCGTTCATACCACACATGGAACGTATAAAGGATGGTGTTAATGAACTTAAGTAACATATATAAAATATTATATTTTACTGGAATAGTAATATACCTATGTATCATTTGGATTCGATTCTTTTAAAATAAAAATTAAATGGAAGTAGCATTCGTGCGTACGTACGGACTACCGTCTCCACGAATGCGATGAGATTCATTCTCCATCGTATCCATTCAAGTATAATTATCATTTGATGATTTAAAAATGATGTTTAATGACTTGATACCATTCTGGATATGAATAATATACATCCCATTAATAACGAATATGGCTCACATAACAAAGAATATAAAGTAAAATGAACCCGTTAACACCTGAAATGACGATAATTCTAAGATATTATTAACAAATCAATGTTAAAAGATCATATATGATATCATATTAAAGTAACTGATTCATGTATTATTCAATAACAATTATTTCACCATTATACAGGAGGTAAACCTACCATCGACCAAGGAAAAAGTACAAAGTAAGGGATTCTCTTATCTCACTTTCAATTCCGTGAGATTTCCATTGTTCGCTACTAAATTATTGAAAGTGGTGTATTGTGTACTTCCATTTGATATATATTATCATGATTCACTTTATATTCATATTATTATGTAAATAATTTGGTGGTTATTAACCTTTGGCCATGCGACTCAGTTGATTAACGTGGTAAGGGGTTTCTTGTCTCACTTTTAATTCGGTGATAATTCCATTGATCACCACTTAATTGTTGCATGTGGTGTATGTGTACTACCCATGATTGTATTCATTGTGTAATATACTTTATTTTATGGGTATTTACATCATCATGGTATGATCTTTCTTTCATGGGTGTTTTTTTCTTATGTTACCTAATCAATAAGGGAATTTGAGATTTCAATTTCCACTCATTTGGCTTTACGCATATTTCATTGATTATATTACCCCAAGATTATGTGTGGAATCACTATTCATTTGATTATGTCATAATTTCCACTCCCCTTCCTTTGGATATACTTTTGATACACATAATCACTCCATTGAAAATTCTCAAGTCATTGATATGAATTTGATAAGAGTAATTTTAACTATTTCACCATTTGTTGAGTTAAACATCCAATTCGTTGGTGTTGTTTTTACAGGAATATGTGTGAATATACTTTGATTGTCTTACACTGAATATTCAATCATATTTAGTGTATTTATATTTGTCACACATAATTATGTCATTGATTTATCCTTAACCTAAGGATACAACCTTTATGAGAGATTTCATCTCAATTTACATTCCATTGAGACTTCTTTGATGATATACACCAAATCACTTTTATGTGGTGTATATAATGTACTTTGGCATAGAATATCATGATTCCCTTTATTCTCATGATATTACAAAGTTTTTATTACCTCAATTATTTGTATTCAAGTGTCTCTTTTGGTTAGAATCTCTAACTAAAATACAATTTTTAAATGTTTTAAAGACTTATTCATCTAAACCTTTCTCATTAATGTCCATGTTTTAAAAATGGTTTTAAGGATTTATATGGACATTAATGTTTAGAAATCAAAACTCCTTTTAAAAAGTTTCCAAGTGGTATGGGACACTTTGATTCAAAAATCTATTTTTAAATGGCTTCTTGACAAATAGTGTGACTTTTAAATGTTTTCAAGAAAAGGGGGATATTTCTCTCAAATAGTTTTGATGATTATTTTCATCTATGTCAACATCCTTCATTATTCATGATTGAGGTTAATGTGATACAATACAATCTTCCATATTGTATCAAATGAGTTATATTTGACTGTGGATGTTCTATTTTTATACCATTCATGGTTTGTGGTTAAAGTATTGACATTTCGTATGCTAGTTTTAATACGAATGTTTATTTTATGCTTAAACCTATTCATATGAGGAATGCATTGGACTTAATAAGTGACGGGTGGAGCCCACTATAGATCCTCGATGCATCGGTAGGTCTCATGAGACAAACTAGTGTCTTGGAACAAGGCCTTGGCAAAATCTTATTTGTAGTCTTGGCACGAGTCCTTGGCTATGTGGTTATGATAGTCTGGCATTATGCATTCCATCATTATGAAAGTGGTTATTGATATTGCATGTGATCATTCGACTAGTAGAATATCCATGTGAGTAAGTAAATGGCATTATTTCATTTTACCTTTGCCATTTTATGCTGAAGTTCAAGTTTCAAAGGCTTTTGTTTTAGTTATAAATTGCCTTAAGTGTTTATGCTTATTTATGAAAGCTTCTGCTATAATGTTATCCTTACTGAGCATCCGAGCTGACCCCTTTCAATGTTTTATTTTTTTTTCCAGGATTATGAAGAAGTAATTTATGAATGACCTGCAGGGATAGTATGAGGGGATATGAAGACAAGATGTTTTTTTATGATGTAATGTAAAAATTTATGGATGTATCTAGTTATTCCAAGGCTAATAAACTAATCGGTCTTTCGAGACTTGATCTTTCTCATGATCATGCCAATGTTATGTAATAATGCACCGACTCTGGGTAACTAGGGTCGGGGCGTTACACCACTTCCTGAAATAATCAATCATATTAAAATGACATCACAAAATAAAACTAATCATACACTATCCGAACAAGACTCAAGAAACTTACCTAGAATAAACAACTAAAACGAATAAGGTCACCATAGATTTACTTCAAAAAAACCGTTTGGCACACTCCAATCCCAAAGTTTACCCAATGAAGAATTTTTTAGTTAAATAATTTTGAACGATACTACCTATTTTCAGACCAAAACTTGGGACAAAACCAAGTTACTGATATAGTGAGACACAAAGAGACTCCCCACCATAAGGGGAAAGTCAATTTTTTCCGAGACGGAATTGGGACACTAACAAGGCGTGGCTCGAATGGAATCCCTGGCATACGGGGTAGAATTTGATTGTAATTTTCCAAAATAACTTACATGAGACCCATAATGCGTCTCCCCCCATTATAAGAATCAATCTTAATCGACTAGCACGAGTCGGCATGAAAGGACCCAAAAATTTAAAGATTTGGCACGACCACACGGTTAATCCACACAATTTGGGAAATTGTGGGCTGACCATATAGATAATTCTATCCAAAGGGGAAAATTTGCATGGTTACATGGTCCAAGGTTCATGTCCATGTGGAGACCATGCGACAACTACTATCTCTTATCGTATTGTTTCCTAGGTTGGTGCACAGTTACTACTAATTGTGTACAAACCATGTGCTATGATCTACCTAGAAAAATTTACATACTTTTATCTAAAAAATAAATGGAAACCAAAGGGGGAAAGGATGAACTTATGAGATAACATGGGAATGATATTCCCCCACCATATTCAACCAAAGGATAACAACTAGATAAAGATGAAAATAATAGAGGTTTAAACTATTCCCTTATTTCATACCAAGGACGGTAATTAGACCAACAATTTTTTATGACCCTGGGATTTCCCTGACTTTGCGCCAGCTTCACTTCAAGACCTATAGCTGGAGCTCAGATGATCAAAGCATATTCAGCCTCATAGTTTGGCCTCGGAAAACCCCTAAATAGAACATCTTATTTTTCTGCCATAAGAATCTACATTGTTATCCCAAATGGGTTCAACAAGATAGAACACACTCCAAACACATTTTACCAAAACCTGGCATTTTTTCAAAACAAGAGCTTAGAATATGCACACACATCACCCCTTGTTTCTTTGGATGAAAATTTGAAATAGGAAAGGATATATGAAAACATATTCCTCTAAATAGAGGATGTCAAGATTTTAGGAAGGTAGGCACACTTCCGACAAAAAAAGACTCTCAAAAGATTGCACATCCTTTACTTTTGTAGTCAAACGAGAACATAACATCGCAAGGTGTCACAGAACATGACCCAAGCGACTGATAGAAACATTATATAGTTAGGGACCTTATGAGGAGTCCCAAAAACACATTATTTCTTACAAACGGACATATCGTCCTCTCTTGACTATATTCCCCACACCGGTGTTCTAACATGAACCCTCATTTTAGAGATTATGATGAAAGACCCATAGGCCCTCATAGAAAAAAATTTATACTGACAACACCAGATCACTCCCATATTTGGCGACTCATGTAACTTAAGGAATTAAGGTCTCTTTCAACCTTCCATGACTTCTCTCCCACTACAAGAGGATCTACAATCCCAAGAAAGGAAATGGTGTGGAATCAACCTCCAAAGCTCAATAAAAATAGTCGTTGTGTTCATCAACTGGGGGGACATTCCAATGGAGAATCAATTTGGGCTCCACATCATTCATGCATTAAATATTTACGGGGGTGTACCCTATTCAATGAGAGAACCCAAGGACCCAACCAAGCTAGTCCATTGGACCAGAAAATATCACTATTCAGAACTGAGCCCATGAGGAGAGCCACCACAAGGGCCTCTCAAACTTTTCATAGAGGAGACCACTAACCATCCCTACAACCCAACATACCAACCAAAAAACTAAAAACATCATTCAACCAAGAGGGGTTCTTGAACTAAAAACATACTATAATGAAAACATTTCCCAAAACACATTAGACACACCACCCAAACCAGTTATCAACACATCAAGATTTCATTTAAAATAAGTCACTTCATTTTAAATAAATGGGTTGGTGGTTAGCATACCCACTAATGGCATTCTATGGGCCTCACACATTCATGTTTCCATGCCACACTAGGAACCCTCCTCATATCCATCCCGACACTAATTCATTTGTTCCATTAACCATCCATCTTTTAATATAACCCCATTCATGTGGTCGCTCATAGAAATACCAAAGTTTAAAACAAAAATTCCTTCCACTTTTAAAATCCAAAACATTCAACTGACACTTCCCTTTTTTTCTCAAAATCGCTAACCATAGAATGAAAACCTAATTTACATCTTACAAAAAAATTTAAGAAGCCCCAATCATTCAAATAAAATCTCAAATTAAATCCATACATTAGTTTTAAAACATTTCAGCCCGTTTCAAAACACTCCCAGTTTTATGAAAAAAAACTCCATTTCATCAACACCCATCCATTTAAAAACCCATTTCTTCTTATTTAAACAAGATTATAGTGATTCATAAATTTTTTCAAATTCTTACTAGTTACCAAATCAAAATTTATCTTAAAATACCACACATAAATTCCCAAAACACTTCATTCAACTCAAGACACTTGTCAATAATTAAGAAAAGTCTATTTGGAATAGATTTTCAAAACCCACTCTAACATAATTAATACTTTTAAAAGAGGTGTAAATACACTATTTACCATTTCTAAATAAATATGAAAATTCATTTCCAACATTTTATAAATCAAGAAAATTCCACTTTAATGAAAAATCATTTCATAAAAGATAACATTTCTTAAATGAAGTCTTATTTATAATTTTAAAACCAAGATTCTTAGATTCTAAAATAATAGGACACAAGATAATGCGATAGGAAACTAGTTTTGGTGGGTGACTTGAAAATTTTGTTAGTGTCCATGCGCCAATCACATCACTATCATAGAGAGGGTTCAAGGATAATATCCCAAGCTTCACATGGCTTTCTAGGCCCTACAAGCTCACTGAGACCATTGAACCAACTCTCTTTTCATTTCCCCAATCATCGATTACCCATGAAAACAAATGTAATCAGATAAAACCTCACTTTCATTGGTGACTTTAATCCCATCACGAGGTGTGATGGTTAGGCACCCTACTCGAATTATAATGTCAAGTCCTAGCAACCCTAGCTTCAGACTATCCTGACTCTTCCCGAAATAACATGGCCCAAGAGAGTAAACCTGACGCTCTGATACCATTTTTTTCACAAACCAGATATGGTCTCTATCAAAATTGACACCAAACCCAGCCTATGGAAAGACCCTAAGGGCATTACCAATCCCCACGGGCTGTCACAAGTGCCCAGGTATCAAAAAAATTAAATCTGGTAATGATTTATCCTTGTTTATAAACATAAAACAACAAAAAAATCCAGTAAACCAAATATGGATTTTTCAAACCAAAACATATTTTACAAAAAATTAGAATTAAATTACATATTTTAGAAAAAAACACAAAGACTATAACAAAGGAAAAAATTCAAAAAATTACAACCCAAGAACCACCTCATGAAAAAGGGAAATGCCCACAAGCCATCTCCAAAACAGCACATCATGAGGGATGCTAGAAACCTAGACCAATGATAGTATAATCTTTACACAACCTGTGAAAAAGATAACCAAGTATACTTACACCCAAATGTGTATGTGGGGTGTGATACAAAGCCCATTAGGATTCCACCACAAAAAATATTCCATGTGATAATCATTATAAGACAAAAATATTTCATGTTTTGTAAACAAGAAATGCTAGTAAAAATCTTTAGAATATGAAACTTTAAATAAAATCAGTTTTCAAGTGGATCACTTTAAAATAAATCAACACTTTTAAATAGAATGAAAAATCTATTGAATTTCTCCATCCAAACATATTGTATGCTGAAGGTAAGTATAAAATATCGAATGGTCACTTGCAATGGGAAAACAAACATAGAAACTATCTCGTTGTGGGTCCATGGTACCTTGTACTCAGTGAAAGTAACCATACAAATATATGTTCGTTTGAACAAGATCCACTAGTAGGGACTGTACCAATAACCTAGTCGTCCCCCAACAACATCATCATCATAGTTTAGTTACTATTTTCACCGTCAAATATTCTACATGAAACAGGGGTCAAACCTCCATAGGATAACTAGCATACAAGTACATGTCCACCCACCTAGATACTCGGGGTTTTCCTCTTGTTCTCAAACAAGTTCCATGGGTCATGAAATACAATTTGCGCGTGAAAATACCACTTACAATTCACACACACACACCAAAAATTCCTCACACATGTTACATGATCCCCTTTTTCATTCAAATTCATTTTGGAAATCATACTCACACCAAAATGACCCAAAACATGTTTAACCTATCTTTCACACATCGACAATTCCTTTAAAAAAATTTACAAAAACTTTCCAAGATAGTAAGCATCACATAATATCCCTTTCACATTAAAATAGACTATTCCAAAAGTACACTCCTAAAAAAACAGTTTGGAAGCATAGCTTCACCTCTAACATAAATCATGAAACCATTTAAAACCTCTACAAAAAGTTTCAAGAAGTGTAACCATGTTTTTCAAATAAAATCCTTCTAAACCCCATCTTTCAAGACCAAAATCATACCAATATCACATCAAACAAGAATTGGAAACCATAAAATCATTTAATAAAACTATTCCATGAATCATAAAACAACCCCAATGAACACAACATGGAATACACACAAAAAATAATCATTTTTCACTAAAATAACACTTAAAAACCAACCGTATAACAAATGATACCAAATATAATTTTTTCGATAAACTTAATAGAATTGAATCATGTTAAAAGTATAAATCATCAAAAAATAACTCATCAAATAATTCTTACATGTGGAATCCCCTACCATTTGTGCCAAAAACTCCAAACTGTTGTGCGAAACTTCAATCGCACCACCGTCGCACCACTGGTTATTCAAATCAAGCCATAATCCACAATATTTCACCAAAATGACAAAAAATAAAACCCTAGGTATGAACCTCATCTTCTGGACATTTTAGAACCTCAAGAAAAGTGGAAGAAACCCTAACCAATGAAAGGAACATGAGAGGAAACCCACTTTATTGAGATATCTTGAATAAAATGTCCCAAATACACTAGTAGCAGAATTTCCAAACAGCCAAAAATGAAAGTGAGATTATAATGAGGCTGAGGAGGTCATGTAGAAATATAATGGGGATAAATGAGTGAAAAATGAAGGAGTTATGAAGGAAATAAATTACCTCTTCAAATCTAGACGATTTGAGAAAGCTTGGGAAATTTCGACCTAATACATGATGGAAATGAGCTCCAAAGAGGGAGAAAAGAATATGAGGTCACATCAAGGGATGTTGTCTTGGGGTGGGAGTTATAATCACCAAAAAGAGTAAAAAAAGAATAAGATATTACATAAATAGTTTTTAAAGAAAACTAGAAATGGGATTAGGAGATGGCTCAATTCCTTAAATTAAAAACCCAAATCCACCATGATTATGGATTCCTAGAGGATAAAAATTGATATGGTGTTGTTAATAGGTTCAGGGAGGCCATTTAAAAAATATAATGGGTGAAAAATGTTGAAAAGGGAATGATTTCTAAAAGAAATAATTTTTTTTAAAAAATTAGAAATGGGCTCACAGTTTGGCCCAAATCATGAAAACTCACCATTTCCTCCAAAACATTATGGGAAACCCCCCAAAACAAAGAAATAATGGAAATTAAAGGAAAAATAACTCTAAAATATGTCATATATGTGACTCTTCCAACTCCAAATCATTAGTAGGGAAATTTTTCTGTTTAACTTTCAATTGGAATGAGGAATAAGCCATTGACATATCATTCGGCATGAGTATTCATCCTAGTCCCTTATTTGATGCGTCAATATAGATCACAACCTATTCTCCACTATTGGGTACTATAATTATAGGCAAAATAATTATACTTCTCTTCATTTATTTGAAATACTCCTTACATTTATCTTTCAATAATAAAATAACCCCCTTACATGTCATTATTATGAGTGGATAATATTTTCATGAGAAATTTATCACAAAGTGCAGGTAATTTCATGAAAATGTTATAAAATTATGGATTCTGATTCACGTGTTTGGTCTAAGTCATTCCTAAATAAATTTTTCATTTAAGGATCAACTAATATAACCACATTAGAGATTATTTTACCCAATAATGATACACTATGAATCCAAAATTTGAACTTTGAAAATTTAGAATAAAACTTTTCCTTATTTAGGGACTTTAGAATAACTCTAAAATTTTCTCAATTCTATTCATTGCTCTTAAAATTTATAGTAATATCATCTATAATTAATAATTAAAACTAATAAAGGTAATCTATACATACTATATTCATAAAATCCATAAATATAGCAGGAGAATTGGTAAGTCAAATTAGAATTACTATGAATTAATATTGACCACACATCATATAGATGGTTGTCTTTGGTATATACATCATCTTGATATTTAATTAATGATATATAGATTTATGATCAATATTGAAAAAATATATCACTCCTCATAATTGATCAAAATGATCATCATTATGGGATATAGAATACTTTCTATTCATAATGATTCTTTTATGTTCATGATCATCGATGTAGAGATACTTTATACCAATTTTCTTCTTAATAAAAAGAAAAATTTCACCCCATGGTAAATCACTTGGATTAATGAATCTTTTATCAATATTATCTTAGATTTTCTTCTTCAACTACTATAACTCAATCAGGTCTATTATATATGAATTATTTGAAATAAGTGTTGTACGAGGTATGAGTTATATTGAAAATTAAATTAATTATTTAGGTGAATACTATCCAATTACTAAATAAATAAATTATCATATTCCCAAAAAAATAGACACATTTTCAATGTTGAGTTTCTACCAAATAATTTGGTATTAATATACCTCAATAATAGGTAAAAAGATACATATAATAGATGTAATTTACATCGGGTTTTCATATCCATCCATGCATTTATATATGATTGAAGGATGATTTATAATATCAAATGTAACATCCCTTCCCCAAAAATTGATATGGGGTCTACATTAAAAGATCCAATCTATACTCAAAATAATTTCAAATTAAACTAGTGGAATAATAAAAATATATTAATGAATAACCATCCCAAAAACTTCTATTAGAGATGAGTTATAGACTTGAGATGTGTTCATCCTACCACTATGTTTTTTTACCACCATCTCAATATCTAATAATTAAGGTGGTGATATGATACCCATATAAAATTTTTCATATATAAAATAGTAGGTAGGATCATAATAAAATAAACTTTTTCATTTTTGATGCAGATGAAAAATGTACCTTTCAACTCATGTATAGGAACTTCCATTTTTTCCAATGTTATTTCAAAATATTAATCTTCTCCGCTTTCTTTATTTTATGTTAAGTTACATTAATGTTTTGGGTGTTGGTTATAATAACTCACCATCTCATTATAGTTAATGAAATATACTTTTACAGTTTCTCCCTTACACCTGCATTCATGAGCATGATGAACTTTTTTACCACACATGAATAAAACTCATTTTCAATTTATACATATACCAAGGTCATTCCTTACAAAAGTATCACATCATGGAAAATTATTATTTTGGTTTTTTCCATTATTCTTTTTTTATATGTCATTACATTTTTATCTCTCTGTATTTTGATGCCATAAGTCTTGTAGATTTAATTCTCTATATTGATATCAAATGATACTCTATCCTCATATGATGATAATGTTTGGGAAACTAGTTCCCCTCAAAGTATTGGAATTATCCAATAAAAAAATGGTCAATATTACAGTTTGGATTGTGTATATAGTCTGTAACATCCCTTGTTATCCTTTTTAAAGTTAACCTTATTATAACAGCAATGAATCCAGTAATCTGGATCTAGTGTCTTCTTTATTAAATTGGCGCAAGATAGAAGGTATTTCATCTGGATGGACCAAATAGTTTAGCAGTCTTTGTTAACTACATACATAAATAAATCCCAAATCACATTGAAAACATATATAAAAACATAGTAATTTCATTGAGAATTCCATTATTCCCCTTAGCATATTCCTGTATATCAATCATAAAATACTTCCTTGTTTCCTAAGTAAAATAAAACATAAGAAAGGGGTGACCTCAAATTCTCGATAAGGGTATAAGTACATTAAAAGCAATGAATAAATAAATAATAATCAATATTTAAATGTAAATAACTAAAACACAATAAATTTAATAAATAAACGGAGAATAATTTGGTAATTATAAATAATGATCAAATAAACCCATATAAATAATTATATAATCTTGATACTTATCCATGGAAATTATAACTGATCTTATAATCACGTGGACAAAAATTACCAATATCATAATTATAGAATGCATAATCATAAACATCTGAACTATAAATATCTATCCTCAAGATAGTTACTATCAAGATATATCCTTTATATATTTTATATCTATGGGTAGAAACCCATTTTATTGGACAAACTGATTTGTATCATGAGTCTTATCGATGAATCAAAGGGCTATACTTTTCCCCACCTACAACATACTAAGTTTGTTACATTCCTCATTTGAAATGGGAGAAAATAGAAACCTAAACAATCATATTAAAAAACTAGAATATGAAATGTGTATACTTTCCCTAATTAATAATCATAACCATAGAAAATCCAGTGAAATATGGTGAATGGTATCAAAATAGAACGTACATAGTCAAAATGATCATAATACTTTCAAATAAAGAATGCGGATGATATCAATTCAACATATCCCCAGTGTATCATAAGTACAATAAATGTTTCATGTCATTTATGAATAGAAATTCCATAAAAAGATTCTTAAAAATTTTTTAAGGATAATAAACATTGCATTTTGAAAATCATCTTTTTAAACTAAATTTCCACAAGTCATTTTAAAAAATTACTTTATTTGAAAATAACTTCAAAATAAGGTAAAATATGTTTTAAAACATTGAGTGGTCATGACTTTATAATTTTTTTTTTCATGAAATAGAATTTTAAATAAAGACAATGTTCACATTTTCGATAAAAGTTAAACAATATTTATTTTACAATTAACATTAATATTTGTTTAAAAATTTGAAAAATAAATACTGGTAAAAATATCATTGATAAATAATTTTAAAATGTTTTAAAACATTTTTATAAAACATGAATTTTGATAAAAAAATGATATTATACTGAATATATATAAAAATGATTTTTAAAAAATATGTTTTTTCAATCATTCTAAGTATTAAAGAGTGAAAAATAGAACTATTAAATAAAAATTCCATGAATGACTAGATAAGAAGAAAAATTATTGAGTTTGTGTAACATCCTGACCTGAGAGCCTCTAAACCGTCCCCCGAACAAGTTGTCCACATGTCCTCAAGTTTTCCTCTCTGTACAACAGAGGAAGTCGACTAGTAGTGAGGGTATAAAGTAGTAGAGTGGGTAGGTTATACCCTCATGATCAGTGTAACACAACAGTACCATAAATTAGTAAGAAATTGAAAGGAGAATATAAATGAGTGATAGAAGTTCAATCATCCAGATAGTAATAATAATAATCAAATTCAACGGTAGATTCATATACAAAATGATGAATATCTCATGGAGCTATAAATAAGATAGATAACACATATAGACCAAAATCAAGTTAAATACATGTATCAAAAGTATTAAAAGACCAAAAGAAACTATCTCCATAGAGTTTCATGAGACATTTCCCCATCTTGTGATCCCCTACTCCTATTTAATAATCAATCAAGAATCACCAAGAGGGTGATTTTAACTGTCCCTACCTACATCCAAGAAGTATTTCTGGGTACCAAAAAATGGCTTGAATAGGGTGTGAGATAACACTGAATATGACACTGCCAATATAGTCTATACATTGTCCATTCTTTGCATATAAGCTGAAGTAGTGTGCATTTATAACATGAATAAAGGTAATAAAAGTAAGGGGTGGTATTGTCCAACATATCAAAGCTCATTGTAATCAGGTGACCATTAAAGGGATATCTGTAAATCCTAGTAAAAACAACTATCAAGGAATATGCTAAGTAATGATGTATCTGGATGATATGGGCAAAATCTAAGCTCAAGCAATGACCAAGGAATCCTCATAGTTTCCATGAAGTGCATCAACAGAAAACTCAGTATAGATATGGGTGGAGCATAAGGAGTATAAATGTAAAAGTTGGTCCATGAAATCCGAATCTAAGAAGTATAGATTCTTCAGGTGTCCAAATGAGTCTTCAGTTCCATAACACAACCTCCCCCCCAACTGTTCCATACTATGAGTCCACATATCAGTTTCATAACCTGTGTCCCACATCAATATCTTACCATGTCATCCATCATCGACATGATAATGTAAGTAAATAAGGTTCATATCAATACCCATTCCATTTATCACATTAACTCATCATAATCAATTTCATTAATCATTTCATACTCTTATAGTAGCCCTGGGATTACCCATTTCATTATTTTAATATATAAATAACAAGGATCATTACGATTCTTACAATCTTCAACAACTGAATTTTTTACCAAATTCAATTCCCAATAATGACAAGAAAATAAAACTCACCCCAAGGGTGGAATATCAATGGTAAATGAAATAAACCTCTACATGGTTAATTTAGGTTTAGGTCAACACCACTAACCTAGTAAAAGGGTTTCATGACATTCATTTTATTCAATGGTTTATTAATTTAGAATGAAATTACTAGAAGGTCTGGCATGTTGCTTAACCAAAATAAAGTATAAATAAAAATACTTTGAGGTCAAAAGTATATACCACAAACCTTATGTCCAATGTATAAACCTCTCCCAGTATTGGCCCTTGGTTCGACCAAAAACGGGAAAAAAATTGATGAACATACGAATACCCTAGAAATATAGAATATTATCTTGAAACAAAATAGCATGATAGATAGAAGGGAAAATGAATAATGGATCATAAGGAATAATGAAATTACATATGTCTATTTTGACGAGGTGAAAGATGTTGGAATCAAACGTTGGATAATGAAAGAGAATTAAATACTATCTTTAGGACTGAGAGATCTCAAGGTAAGTGGAAGGATGTTTTTTCCTTTGGTGGATAAATGAAAGGAGTGTGGTCTTAAAAAGGTAGTAAAATTATATTTATTAAATGTTTTAATGATGTAACATCTTTCCCACATGGTTGGACAAAACATACACCAACTATGTGTCAGACACTTTCCAAGGAAAGTGGACCCACATGGTTTGAGAGAATCGTAGTTCAAATCATGCTCTACCCATTCATCCCACTCTAACCAAGGTGAAAACCCTACCTTACCTATAGTGGATGGTTACACAAACCATGCAAAAACCATTCCCCCCCCCCTCTGTGGATCCCTACAGCACCCTGCATGGTTTTCATAACCATGTGGACTGGTTGGAATGGTTTATACTAACAGTGTGGCCTATTTGATTTCTCAAAAAAGCCAGTTCTTATGCTCCTAACAATCCCCATAAACCCTTGTTTCATCCTTAACCTCAAAGGAAGTCAAATTGGGTCCAAACCATGGAATTAAACAAAAAAATGTTATTTAACTCAACTAAAAACCTATGATCTTACAATCTCCCCCTCTTAAAACAAATAATCGCCTATTTTCCCTTAAGTGGGTGGAGAGGCATCTGAAATGAGTTCTGGAAAACACACATTGTAACTCCCCGACCCTAGAATCCCAGAGCTGGTGAATTAATTATTATATTGTCATGATTAAAAGGAAATAAAACCCAAAGGAATTGCCAATTTAGTAGTCTTAAATAAACTTGATATATAACTGTAACTCAAATTACATTGGGAAAGGTAATAAAATAGAATACATAACCAAACCAAAAAATTGTATTCATTAGAACCTAAAAAATAGTCTCCTCTTCATAACCTATTGAAGGTAAAAAAATAAAAGGGGTGATATCAAATTCTCATTAAGGGTTAAAATTAGTGGAAGCATGAATCTTCAATAATTTAATTATAAAAATAATCATAATCAAAATTCCATGTTGAATAAATGAAAAACACACACCATTAATAAACTGAAAGGGAAACTACATCCATAGATTTTGTCACAGTAAAAACATTGTGGATAGTAATAAATGAAAATGAATAAAGATATATGATTATTAATTGGAAATCATGTACCTGGAACATGATACCACTATAACATCAAAATGATTTAAGTCTATGGGTAGAAACCCATCTTATTTTTTCAAACAAACTTGAAGGGTTTGCAGCAAACTGATTTTTCTCATGAGACCTATCATTGCATCGAGGGGCTATAGCGGGCCCCACCTATTTCTTCAATACAAATCATTTTTATACATAGATTTAATACATTTACAGTATTACTTCTCAATATCTGTATAGTGTATAGGATACATATTCATCAATATTTCCATAGTTAAAACAACATTCCAAATAGACACCATTTATAAAAGGGTATACGACCTAAGTTAATAATATCATCCATTAAACAATAATATGGATATAAAATATATTTAAAATTAAAAATTACAAATGATCTCAAATGGGAAGTGGATACACCACATAAGAAAAATTAGTTGTATAATACCATGTAAGTCTCAATGAAATGGAAATTAAGATAAACTTCCTTACCACGTTGTAATCAATGGAGTCGTATGACCAAAAATTAATAACCACCAAATTAATCATAGAATACTAGGAATTTAAAGAGAATAATTATAATATATATCAAATGGAAGTACAAAATACACCCCCTTTAAGAAATAAGTAGAGAACAATGGAAATCTCACGAAATTAAAAGTGAGATAAGAAACCCCTTACCTTATGCATTAATGTGTTCTCAATTGATCTTAATGACCTGAATAATCAAATTTATCTTCATTAATTAATAATTAAAGAACCTAATATACATGTAATATATTTATTCTCACTTTATTAGACTCATTCATTTCCTTTTTCATGGGTTTAAGAGGATAAATTTTATTGTTTTGGATGCATCTTCTTCCGTGGTTTTCATGATCAGTTTACATGTATGAATTGAAGTTCATTTGAAATGTAGTCAAACATCCAGAATTATTAATATATTTTATTTTTGAAATTATATAGATATAAATTATATTATAATTATTTTTAATTATATGCCATGAGGATGACTCATTAGTAAAAATTTATTGATAAATGCTTGGATTAACTTGGCGTTTTTGTGCATAATGAACTTCTTTTGTATTATTATGTTCTATTATGAGTTTGTAAGGATTCCAGAACATTGAAAAAGGTAAAATTAATATATTATGATCTGGTTAAATAATTAAAAATGTTTCATGATCATTCATGAATATAGTAATAGAAATTGAAAACTTGTCGTCCATGAATGTTATAAATTAACACATCTTAGACTATATTTTCCTTTTTTAGTGTAAGTGGAGATGGAAAAGAGAGATGAGGATAAAATATTCTATTAGCATAATAAAATTACAGTCCATGTAAGGTAATATAATTTCCATATAATTTGGATGTGGGGAGGTGAGTATAAAGAAACAAAATAAAATAACTTGTAAAAGATGTTGAAAGAAAAAAGAAGATAAGTTCACCTCTTGAGTACTCCTCCTTGAGAATCTCATTTAGACCTTTGTTTTTTTTCTTTTAGTGAGACCAGAAGATCATGGACGTGGGGGGAGGGTTTTGAAACTTTATTTGAAAGATATTATGAAAGGCTCAAAGATTGGGTGGTGTGGGAAGAAGAGGGGTGATGGGTGGTTTTTATAGTGTAGGGGAGAGGGCTTTTCTTAAAATTAAAATCATTAATTTATTTTTTCTTCACAAGACAAGAAATGGTGAGTATTACATGACCTAGAATATTAATAATTGAATTTGAGTTTAATATTTGGTTTCTTACATAACTCGTGATTTTAAGAATTGTTAATATAAATTATAATGTATTTATATGGTAAATTAATCTATTTTACTATTCACCAAAAAATCAAGTATTTTAGAAAAATACCAAAAATTAACTCTAACTATTTTTCAATGTGTAGAATCCAAAAATGAACTCCATTTTTTTAAAAAAAATAAAAAAATGATAAACATAATTATTAATTAAAATCATTATTTAATCAAAAAATCCAAACACTTAAAATATTCATCTTTAATTATGAGGTGGCTATTTTTTTTACACTTTCATGGGTATGGTTACCATTAATAATAGTCATGTTACTATTAATAAGGGTATGTTACTATTCATATGGGTAGGTTACTCTTCACCAAAAATTATGTTGATTCTATCAGACTCCAAATATCACACAGACCATAACCATGAATGTCCATTTTTCAAAATTCAATACATATAAGTGGAAAATTTGAGTTTAATGTATTGGTTATTACTATATCCAATAAATAACCATGTTTAGTTTCATAGAGACTTAGTGCTTCATGAAATCTAGGCTATCTAATAAATATAAAGTATTTAAGGGAAACATACCATAATATTTTTGGGGTGTTATATTATTCCCACCTTCAGAGATTTCATCCATGAAATTTTTCATGTATAAACCCCTTCCAAAAGATGTGGGTAGTTATTCTTAATAACATCCTCATGTCCCCATGTTTCTTCCTCTATTTTATGGTTTATCCAATAAACCTTTACTAGTCGAGTTGTCTGATTCTCAATTCCTGCTCTAATGTGTCTAGAATCTCGATAGGCTCTTCATAGTATGAAAAATCAGGTTCTAGCTCTATTTATTCATAGGTGAGTAAATGCATTGGTTATGGAATGTATTTATTTAAAAATGACACATAGAACACATTATGAACTTTAGAGAGACATGGTGGCATTGTTAAGTGGTATGCTACAGCTCTAATTCTTTCTAGAATTTTGAACGTTCTGATGTACCCGGGGCTCGGTTTCCTTTTCTTACTAAACCTTAAGACACCCTTCCATGGAGAAACTTTTAGACTGACCTGGTCTCCTTATTTAAATTCCAAATCCTTTCTTCGGTTATTAGTATAACTCTTTTTCATACTTTTGGATTCCTTATTATGGGCCTGAATTTTCTTTACCTTTGGAGTTGTATCTTCAATATGTTTTGGGTCTATAATTTTACTCTTGCAAAATTCATCTTAAAAAGTTGGATTTAGATAAGTATTACCATATAATACATCATATGGAACTATTTGAATGATTGAATGGAAACTATTATTATAGAAAAATTCCACCAAAGTAAGGTATTGATCACACGTACCTTAAAAGTCAACAGAGCATGATCTCAACATGTCTTCTAGTGTTTGAATAGTACTTTCAGACTATCTGTTGATTTTGGGGTGATAAGAAGTACTCATATAAAGCTTATTATCCAATGACTTCTTAAGAATTTTACAAAATTTTGATGTAAACTGGGGAACTTGATCTGACATAATCGATAGAGGTGCACTATGAAGCCATAAGACTTCATTAATATAATGTCTTTCCAGGTTCTCAAGTGGTAAATCCTCTCTAATAGTTGGAAAATGTGATGATTATGTGAGACAATGAATAATTACCGATATCGAATCATTCCTTGTAGGTTTCCTCAGTAGTCCTATGACTAAATCCATTATAATGCCATCCCACCTCCACATAAGAATATGTTGGGTTTGCATGAATCCTCTGGGATTATGTCTCTTAGCCTTCACTTGTTGAAAGACTATAAACCTTGACACATAGTCAGTAATTTCTCACTTCATATTGTCCTACAAAAAACATTTCTTCAAATATCTATAAATATTTTTGCTACCAAGGTGTATAGAGAAATTTGCGCTACGATAATCATCAAATTTTTCCCTTTTTAGCTCAGGTATTGACGGAACACATAACCTCTTTCCAAGTTTCCAAACTCCATCTTCAAGCACAAAGTCTTCAAATATTCCATACTCAGTGGTTATAATTTTATTTTGAAGGTTCTCATCCTCATATTGAGTTCTTTTTATTTTCTCCAGTAAATATGGATTAATAATCAATTTAAATAGGAAGTTTTTTTCCCTTTTATATCAATTCCCACATGTATCTTTAGTCGATTCATGAATATTTGATCTCTCTCAAACCTCATTGGGGTCTAAAGTCTATGATTTTTCCTGATTAATGCATTTTCCACCTTATTTTCCTTTCTTGGGTGTTATTGTATTTAAAAATCATAATCATTGATTAACTTGAGCCCTATATTTTGCCTCATGTTGAGTTCTTTCTGTATAAAATTTTATTTCAAACTTTTGTGATCCGTATATATCTCACACATTTCACCATAGAGATAATGTCTCTATATTTTTAGATCAAATATTACAGATTCTAACTTAATATGATGAGTTGGATAATTTTTCTCATAAGTCTTCAACTGCTTTGATGCATTAGTAATAACTTTATCATTTTTCATAAGGATGCATCCTGGTCTATTCTTTGATGCATCATTATATATAACAAATCCATCATGTCCAGATGGAAGTGTCTAAATTAGAGCATTGTACAATCTTCTTTTAAATTATTCAAAGCATTCTATACATTCTTTAGTCCATACAAACTTAACCCCTTTACGTGTGATCTTGGTTAGTGTATTAGCCAGTCATGAGAAATTCGAAACGAAATGCTAATAGTAACATGCTAGGACAATAAAACTAAGTGCCTCGGTTATGTATGTTGGCATGGGTTATTCAATGATTTCCTTTTTCTTCACATGATCAACTAATATTCCATTCTTAGATAAAATATGTCCCAGAAAAGAAACATATTTAAGCCAAAATTAAAACTTTATATACTTCCTATATAATTAATTTCTGCTTAGAGTTTTTAGAATAATCTACAAGTGATTCTTATAGTCTTCTTAGATTTTGGTGTATACCAGGATATCATGGATAAATACCACAAAAAATTCATCATGATATTCTTTGAAAACACTATTCATTAGATCCATGAAAACAGAGATTTCATTAGTTAGTCCAAAAGGCATTATTGTAAAATTGTAATGCCTATACATAGTTCAAAATGTTTTCTATGGAATATCTTCTTTCCTCCAATACAGCTGATGATATCCAAATCAATGGTCAATCTTCAAAAAAATATTTGGCTCAATGAAGTTGATCAAATAAATCATCATTGTGTGGAAGAGGATACCTTTTCTTTATTGTAATAGCATTGATTTCCCTATAATCAATTCATTGTCTCATGGATTCATCTTTCTTCATGACCAAGAGGATAGGGTCTCCCCATATAGAAACACTAGGTCGAATAAATCCTTTGTCACTAAATTACTCTAGTTGTTTCTTTATCCCCACTCATTCCACATTGGCCATTCTATTTGGAGTCTTTGATATAGGTCTTGCACCAAGAATTAAATCAATAGAGAACTCAACTTCCCACTCTGGAGGATGTCTAGGTAAATTCTTTGGAAATACATCAATTTATTCTTGCACAATATGTACATATTCTATTTGAAGATTTATTTTCTCACCCCTAGGTATTTTTTTCTCTTCCTCTCCAAGAATAGAATTCAATAGACCTACTGGGGTGTATCTAGATAAGAATGAGAATGAGATTATTCTTATCTAAATATAAGATATTCTACACCATTTTCAAAAACTGTAACTTCCTTGTCCTTTCAATAGATATTCACATCATAATTTTATAGCCAATTCATACTGAGAATTATATGAAAGTTAATCATTGGTATAATTATAAGGTTATCAACTAAATCATGTTTACATGTCATGATGGCCACTAATCAATATATCTTTTTTGTAACGACACATCCCCTAAAAGCTCTGACTAACAACTCCTTTATTAAATCAAATTGGACATGTCTAATTTTCGTGGAAAACTGAGAAGATATAAATGAATTCGATGATCCAGAATCAAATAAATCATTGACTATGTTTGAAGAAACAACTAATGTTCATTCCCCCACATCATTAGTAACTTCTCTCTTCACCTTGCATTCTTTAGATTGATGAACCTATTCTCCACACTTATAGAAAACTCCCATTCCTTTCAAGAATTTCCCAGGATGATTCTTTATATAGTATTTGCATAATGGAAATTGATTCATTCTCTTATTCTTCATTGTCACTTCACCTTTTCAATGGTTATTAGAATGTATCTTCTTATCTTGATTTCTGTTGAACAAATTTTATCTAGAAAATTACTTTTATATTTTGATAGAACATAATAGAATTTCATCATATGATGAAAATGTTTGAGAAACCGGTGCCCTTAAAAGAATTGGCTTAATGCCTTTAAAGAAATGATCAATCTTATCATTCGAGTCATGTACATAATCTATAGCATAACTAGATAATCTTTTGAAGGTATCCTCATACTCTACAACACTCTCTTATTCCCTTTGATTTAGGCTAAGGAATTTATTATTCATTTTATTTCATTGTTCATGAGGGAAATATTTGTCAAAGAATATTTCCTTAAGAGTTCTCTATTCCATATATTCTATTTCTTCTTCCTCTGTGGTATTCTGGATCAATGACCACCATTGATCCGCATCACCCTTGATGGAATACATTTCTAGTACTACCTTTTTATTTTCATTGCATCTTAATGCCTGAAATATCATTTCAAGAGACTTTATCCACTGCTCATCTACCACTGGATTAGTAGTCCCACCAATATATGGGGGCTTCTACTGCATGAAATGATCTATTATAGGTGTATCATAGTTGTTCATCATAGCCTACAGAACTTATCCCAATATGGTCATGATCTGATCTACTCCATCATTGACTGTGCTGACTTACTCAGTGGGGAAGTCCCTAAATTTTCTGCGAGTATTGATTCCCCTTTCTTCCATTAAGTTATATCACTAAACAATGGAATTCACTAAATTAGATTTTAGTTCATAATTTCTAACTAGAAATCACTTAACAAAATTTGAAAATTTATGCACGACTAATCTCAGAATCGTAAGCATTATTTCTATTTACTTTTAAATACCTCCTAACAATTTCTTAATAAAATGTGAATTATTATAAGCATATCCCCTAGGAGTGTCAAACCAAGATTGCATAAAGGCATGTTTTTGTGCATCAGTTCGCATTTGAGTCTAACTAAAAGAAGTTTCTTTAGGTTTTACCCCTATATACATCTGTGTTAGAGCCACCTCTACTTGATTGTATCCAAATAGGGATTTATTAGCAAGAAATATCCACATAATATATACCTTTCCAAAATACCAGGGTGTTCTTGTATGTTTATCTTTAAAGACTATCTTAGGGGTTTGTTTCCTGATCTATGTTTTCTAAATCTAGTTTCCATGTTTTCTACTGAACTTCCTCTAATACCAACTATAAAACCCCGAACCTAGAAACCCAGAGTCGGTGCATTACTTATTGCATTAGCATGATTACAAGGAAATAAATCCTAAATGAATGATCATTTTAGTAGTCTTGAAGAAACTAGATACATATATGTATCTCAAGTTATATTGGGAAAGGTAACAAAATACAATACATAACAAAACTAATAAACTGCATCCATGAGAACTCAAAAAATGGTCTCCTCCTAATAAAATGTTAAAGGTAAACAAATGAATGGGGGTGAGCACAAATTATCTGTAAGGGTTACAAATAGAGGAATAATTAATCAACAATAACTAAATCATAAACAATTTGGCATAATCGAAATGACATGGTGAATTAATGAAAAACACATGCCATTAATAAACTGAGAATGAAACGACATCCATACATTTTTCCATAGTAAAAACTTCATAGATAGTAATAACTGAAAATGATTAAAGATATATTCTTATTAATTGAAAGTTATATATCTAGAACATGATACAACTATACCATCTAAACATTTTAAGTCTATGGGTAGAAACCCGTCTGATTTTTGGAAACAAACTCAAAGGGTTTGTCGCTAACTAATTTGTATCATGAGACATATCGATGCATCGAGGGGATATGGAGAGACATTCCCATCACTTTATGTCCAAATAATTATTTATACATATATTTGAGACAAGTAAAATATGCCTTCTCAATATTCGTATATTGTATAGGATACGAATTTATCAATATTTCCATGGTTAAAACTACATTCCAAATAAACATTGTATGTAAAAGGGCATACAGTTTAAGACAATAATCATATTCAAGAAACTAGAATATGAATATATAATATATTTACAATTTCAAATGAAATATTATCTCAAATTTTTAATGGATACACAACATAATAAATATTAGGTTCATAGTACCAAGTAAGTCTCAATGAAACACAAATTAAGACAAAATCCCTTACCACATTGTAATCAACCGAGTTGTATGACCAAAAATTAATAAAAAAAAATTAATCAAATAATACCATGAATATAAGGATAATAAGGATAATATATATCAAATGGTAGTACACAATACACCACATTAAAGAAATAATTTGAGAACAATGGAAATCTCATGGAATTTAATGTGAAATAAGAAACATCTTACTTTATGCATGAATGTGTTCTCGATTTATCTTAATGACCTGAATAATCAAATTTAGCTTTATAAATTAATAAGTATATAACCTATTATAAAATATAATTTATATATTATTACCTTATTAGGTTCATTCAGTTCATTTTTATGGGTTTAAGAGGTTCAAATTTATTATTTTGGAAGCATTTTTTTCCTTCATTATCATGATCGGTTTACTTGTATGAATTGATGTTTGTTTGAAATGTGGTTAAACATACAAATTTTTTTATATATTTTATTAGTTAAATTATACATAAATAAATTATATTATAATTATTTTGAATTATATACCCTGAGGATGACTCATTAGTTAAAATTTAATGATAAACCCTTGGACTAACTTGGTGGTTTTGTGCCTAATGAACTTGTTTTGTATTATTATTTTATATTATGAGTGGCTAAGGATTACAGAACATTGAATAAGTTAAAATACATATATTATATTCTAGTTCAACAAGTAAAATGTTTTCATGACCAGTTGTGAAGATAGTAATAGAAATTGAAAACCTCTCATCCTTGAATGTGATAAATTAACACATCTCGGGCTGTACACTCATTTTTTTGTGTAAGAGGAGCGGGAAAAGAGGTATGATGATGAAATATTACATTAGAATAATAAATTTCTAGTAAATGTATGGAACTATAATTACCATAGCATTTGGATTTGTGGATTTGAGGAGATATAATCAAAAGAAAGGAACTTGTTAAATATGTTGAAAGAAAAAGGAAGAGAGGTTCACCTCTTGAGTACTCTTCCATGAGAATCTCCTTAAGGCCATTTTTTTGGAATTTTGTTGAGACCATCAGGTGTTGGAAATGGGGGTGGGGCTTGGGAAGTGTATTTGGAAGATCTTAGGCAAGTCTCAAAGCGTGAGTGGTATGGGAGGAAGAGGGGGTGAGGGTGGTTTATATAGTGGAAGGGAGGAGGGTTTTCTTAATATTATAATCATTAATTTATTATTTCTTCACAAGACAAAAAAAATGAGAATTCCATAACCTAGAATAATAATAAGTTCATGTGAGTTCGTTATTTGGGTGCTTACATCACACATGATTCTAGGAATAGTTAATTTAAATTGCAATTTATTTATATGGTAAATTAATGTATTTTACTATTCATAAAAAATTCAAGTATTCTAGAAAAATCCCAAAATTTACTCTAAGTATTTTTTGATGTGTAGAATCCAAAAATTAATTCTATTTTAAAAAATAATTTTCCAACTATTATAAATTTTTTTTTATTAAATTGTTTATTTAATGGAAAAATACAAACAATTAAAATATTCATCTTCATTTTGAAGGTGCATAAATTTTATTTACACTTTCATGGGTATAGTTACCATTAATAAGAGTCATATTACTGTTCATAAGTGTAAGTTGATATTCACAAGGGTAAGTAACTATTCATAAGTGTAATTTACTATTCACAGAAAATTAAGTTGATTCTATCTGACTCCAAATATCACCCTGATCGCAATCGTGAATGTCCATTTTTCGAAATTCAAAGCACATAAGTGGAAATTTTATATTTAATTAATAGGTTATGACTATATCCTATAAATAACCAAGTTTTGTTTCACAAGGACTCAGTAATTCATGAAATATAGACTATCTAATGAATATAAATTATTTAATATAAATGTACCATAAAATGTTTCAGGTGTTATACACACATTCATCTACCTCTCTCTCCCAGGTCTTTTCTTAAACACATTCATGATTCTATAGAACCTGAACTAGATTAACTCACCTACCTTATAGAGATTTCATGCTTTGATCAACAATATATATTAAATGATCCCCAAGGGAAGCATCATCATGAAACTCAAACTCATCCTGCTGAAGGGTATGAGATGGGTTTGAGTGATTATGACGTAGCTAAGATATACGAGAGACATCATACATGGCATGATACCTCTAAGGTAACTGCAACTAAAATGATATGATCCTAAATCTCTCCAAAATCCTGATGGTCTCAAACTAATGATGTGAAATTATACCTTTTCTCTAAATCTATATTTTCCCCATCCTTGGGGAAATATATAAGAGGACTAGATCTATGTCCTCGGACACCATAGGTCATCGATATTGATCGGTTTAAGATTTTTGTCTAGATTATGCTATAACCATCCATTTCTTGACTATCTTAGCCATCTATAAAGTCTCCATATTGAGATAATGTCTGAGTAATGATGCCTCCCCTTCCTATACCAATTTTAGAGGCGACCAACATATCCTATCATATAAATACTCATAGGCTTCCATCTGTATAGTCACCTGACAACTATTATTGATGATGAATTCAACTAGTCATATATAAACCTCATATGAACCCCAAAAATATAGTTCAATGAACTAATCATGTCCTATAAAATCGATATTATGTTCTCTAACTTCCCATCAGTCAAATAGTGGTATGTTGTGATCAAAATCATTTGTGTACCAAACAACCATTACATGTCTTTCCAAAACTGAGAGATTAACCAGTCGTCCCTATATGAATTAACTGTAATAGGAAACTTTTTAAGGTTCACAATCTCATGGATATAAATTCTACCAAGATCATCTATTGATATGGTCTCCCTGATAGGCAATAAATGGGTTACCTTCATGAACCTTTCCATAATGACCCATATGGAATCACTACATCAGGGTGGCCTCAACAACCCAATCATGAAATCCATAGAAACATCATCCCATTTACAGTTGGGAATGGGCTACTACTATAAAATCAATTTTTTTCACTAGGGTTTTACCTTCACCTAATGACCGGTGGAGCACCTAGGAAAAAAACCAGCTACTTCCCTTTTCCTTCCAGGCCACCAATACTAACGAAATAAATCCTAATACATCAAGGTAATACCTGGATGTTTTTATGAATCACAGGGTTAAAACTTTTTATAAGATCTTCGAGTATATATAATGGAACCCGAACCCAAACATGAACACATAGGATTTTATCCTCACAAACAAACCAGTCATGTGGTGGGTTTACACCTACTATGCTTTCCCTTAAGACCAAGCCCTCATGATCGGATAACTATCTCACATTTACCTTTTCCAAAAGTGTAGAACTAACTACTAAGGATGACATAAAATTATCCACATGACTATCTTTCACCTTTATATTCATCTCTGAGAACAAGGAACTTAATTTACATTCACCATAGTCCCCTTACTTTGATTTTCTATGAGTCCCTAGGCTCAAATAATCCACTAATTCATTTCATTTACAAAGAGAATATGTTGGCTCAAAAATAAAATGACTAGAGATACTAAACCCACCTTATCTATCTAAGGTTTTTTAAAATATTTTTAAATAATTATTTGAGGCTTATTTGGGTTTTTTACACTAAAAAATTATCTCCCATAAAATAGTTCCTCTAATAATAAAAATCATAAACAATATTAGATAACATGAGGTCCTGTGTTGGATAATTTCTCTCATGATGTCTCAAATGGTGAGACTTGTATGCCACAAATTAATCCCAATATAGCATGATAGCTCCCTGACTGATGCCTGATGCATCATAGTAAACCATATATCTTATTCTAGGCTCTCGTAAAATCAGGATTGACATTGATGCCAACATTCTTTTTAACTCTATAAAAGCCTTTTAATAAGATTCCAACCGTATAAATTTTGATCCAATTTTGGTTAATTCCGTGAGAGGCATATCTAGATGTGATATATTTAGAATGAAGTGCCTATAATGTTTTTCCATTCATAAGAAACTCCAAATATCAAAGACATTATTGGGATGCTCCCAAGAAACCACATTAGTCATCTTCTCTGGGTACATATACACTCCTATCTTTGAGATTATGTAACCTATTAAGTGATCTTTATTTATCAATAAATTGAATTTTTCATGATTGGAATATAATTAATCTCTCTATGTGTATTTCGAATGATGAAAAAGAGTTTGGCATGATCATGACTAGTATCAGAAAACACCAATATGTCATCCAAAAAAAACAATAGAAAAGAATCTAAATATTGGTGCAAACCCTGATTCATCTAGGCTATGAAAACATCCAACACATTTGTGAGACTGAAAAACATAACTAGATAATCATAGAGACCCTACCTATTATAGAAGTTAGTACATGGTATGTATGAAGGTATAACATATATCAGATAATAACCAGACCTCAAATTAATTTTTTTTAAACCTAAACTGCTTAGAGGTCATATATACAGGGAAAAAGAAATCATCCCATGACCTTAACGTTATTAAATTTTTGTTAATCTACCCATATATGAAGGGTTCTATATTCTTTATTAGTGAAAAGGATGGGAGAACCCCAAAAATAAGTATTGGGTCATATAAACCCCTCTACTTTTTTGTTTTATAGCTATCTCTTAAGCTCCTACAACTTAGTAGTGGCCACCATATAATGAGGAATAGACAGTGGTGAAACTCTTTGAACTAGGTCAATAAAGAAATCTACCTATATATCTATTGGGAACCCTAAAAATACTTCAAGAAATACACCCCTGAAATGATATACTGGTAAAGGTAATTAAACCTATTGTATTCCATGATCGTCTACATAATGGTTCAAAATCTAGGATGGCACAGCATCCAACCCATGATGTTCTGGTCTAAATCCACCTGTTTAGACATCCAAATAAACCTTTTGGATATAACTACCACTATCTGGTGACATGAATGAACCCCTATAGTAATATAATATTTATATTCATGGTAAGAAACCATCCATTCCATTCCAATTATCCCATCGGTACTTGTCACTAGTGGGAAGCCTACAAACCTCAAGGGGAACTCCCTGAACTAGCATAAACACTCAAATCTGATTTCTAATGGATTATTGTGTTACATCATGCCACTAGTAAAAAAAACCTATATCCCAAGGATTTTTACAACATGAAAAAATATAAATGAGTTGGAATAACATATATAGAGATAATTTAACACTAATGTAGAGGATTCTAGAATAGTACCTCTCAACATAGATGGGATGGAACTCTGCTATTTAGGTATAGGATTCATTGAATATATATATCCTGAACCGTGGCCCTAAGAATCAACTTGACTACCCTAAGAATACCCACTCCACTTTTTTGGTGAAACTGATATCTTTCTTTCTCATCCATGACTACCTCTTGGACAGGAATGACCCATATTATTCCACCTCCTAGCCTAATGTGCTTCTTTGAATCCAACTCTAGAACCTAGAGTTAGAGCAGACCCTCTCTCACTAACCACTAGAGGTTAGTTCTAAAAAAATCATTGTTGATTTCTCATTGTGCCATATTCTTGGAACTCAATAGGGTCTCTATCACACTATGTAGATGATATAAAATATAACCTCAAATATGCATGTTCTGGCTAGTATTCCCCTCACTAGAGGTCTCAAAACATTGCTTCCTTCCACCTAACACAGAACCACCGAGTTAAAAAGTTGAACTACCCTAATATATTCCCTTAGACTTCCCCAAGTTATGTTCAATAATTATTACCTGAATCACAATTTTAGATGTGGTTTCCATCTAAAACTCATTCACTTGTGATTGAACAACATGCTTATGTCCTTCCTCAAAACATCTCACCTGAGATAACTCATGAGTAAGATATATAGGTGAAAATAACTGGAGTTATATAAAGAAATATTAATACTCCATTAAAGAAAAATTACCCTTCCCTTGGTTTATAAACTCCATGGCCTATTCATCTCTTAATGTCTCAGGGAATAAGTATTCATAAAAACTAGATTGTAAATCCTTCTAAACCATGTATTGATTCTGATCATCCTAGTTCAAGACACCCCACCAATTTTGTGGCTCCTCATAGAAAATAAATTGATTGATTTACCCTCTTATATGGAGGAATATCCATGTTCTTTAAGATATAGAAAATAGTCTCAACCCATATCTCAACAACCTATGGACCACCATCCCCTAAAAACATGGGTAGATGTTACTATTGAAACTCATGAATCAACTCTTTCATAGTCGAGATAGTTTGTGGGGATTGTTGAATGGTCTGTATAAAGAGTAGGAAATACTCTTGAATCTATGCATCATCCCTCATGTAAGGTATAATTGGTGGAACCTATAGTGGCACTACTGGAGGTTCTAACTTGGGCCCAAGGCCTACCACCTCAAGATTATGGTCACTAACACCCTCCTAGTGTATAAATAGAGGCCATCATGGTGGAATATATAGAGATATAGGCTTATAATACATGGATATCAAATCAATTTACATGAATATTTAGCACATTACAAAATCCCATGCTTGAGGACTATATGGTTTTAGTATATTTGGAAACATGGAAACATAATCTTATAACATGGTGAAAAATCTTCTATATCACCTCTAAAGATCATTCCCTTTAGTAATCATACTTAAAACCCTTCTTCATAACATGGGTAAATTAATCATAAGAAAGGGTATCCTCAGATTCTCATTAATGGTAAATAAAGGAGATATGTAATAATAAAATGAGCATATGAGTATGAGAACATGAGAATAATAGTTGAAGATCATACCCTACATATCCAAGATCATATACAAGGTTCATGGAATAAATATTAACATTTCATAAGAAATGAATCATAAGGGAATAAAGATCATAATATATGAAATCATAATATATGAATAAGATATATAATTGGTTGAGGACACATAAACATGTAATACAATCCCCTCTAAGACAAGGCTCATTTCCAAAAAGGATCAGGGAACATCTTGGGGACTACACCTATTGGGTGAGATAGACCAACATCCCCAGTCACAGTCCATTCCTTATAAGGTATCGGGTTTCCCAATCTTCCCATAGTCAATTGGGTTTCCCCTTCATCGCATAGTGGATCAAGCCCACTAACTTGTTTCCAATAATAATCTCATGAAATATAAAATTTTACCTAATTCATTAGAAATAGATATAGGTCCCACCCATCTCATCAGGAAATCACACATATATATTCTATAATATCATAAAACATTCATCATATCATGACTAATAAAAATAGTTTTGTTTCATAAACATCATATAATAACCCATAAAAAGGAATGGGTATCATAATCATGACATAATATCATAACCTATAGAAAAGATAAATTTTTTATAATCATTTAATCAATGAATTGCTTATGAAATGAAATATTTCTCAATGGAATATATCCCATGGAATAGAAATAGGTTTCAAAAACATATATACATGAATGGGAAATGAGTTTCATAAAAATCTTATCATAGATACAAGAACCATTCATAGAAATAATATAAATGGAACACTAGGATTATATCCCTATAAAAAATGATTAACCCAAATATATTTCATATTGTAAGGTAAATAATTTTTAAATATCTTTTAAAAAAATCTTAAGGAAAATAACCTTTTTTCTATGAAGATATTATTTTCTAAACATAAAACCCTATGAAAATTATTTTCTTTTAAAATAACCGTGAAAACTTATAAAGGATTATTTGAAAATAATTTAAAACACTTTGATAACATTAAAAAAATTCAAAATATTTTTATTTTAAAATTTCCTTTAAAACTGATATAATAATCTTCAGATAAATGATGATTATGACATCGAATAAATCCTTACATTTTGAACATTCCATCTCTTCTATAAGAAGTTTAAAAATAGAGCCTTGATCGAAAAATGACAAGAATAATATTTTAAAAAAATAAAAATGTAAAAACTGGGGAAAATTTTATTTTAAATATCATATAATAATAATATAACATTTTTGAAAACATTTCTTTAGAAAACATGGTTTGAAAGAACATAGATTTCAGACTGAAGAGAGAGATACAGTCATTTTTTTAATAAAGACACTTTCTTAATTATATTAAGTACCAATGAATGGAGAAATGACACCATTACATGAAGATATCATTAATAACAATAGGAGAATAAAATTCATGAGAATTATTCAGAGATTGATCCTAATATTTCCTCAATTTTAACGTCACCATAAACAATCCCGATAAACTGTGAAATTGTTGCAATAAACTATTACAAATTTGGAAACATTGAATCATAATATCCAAGAGAGAATAAAGTTACATGAAGATTAAAATATTATAAAAATACAAATATTAATGATATAACATTTCAAGGGGTAAAATATAAACTCTATAAAAAAATATAGGCATATAACATGCCATGCAACTCAAAATAGGAAAATTGTGACAAAAATCACTCTACCGATTTAGTAACTTTTGAACCATAAATAATATGGAATAAAGATAATAAAATGGATATTTAAATACCCATAAATAAAAGTATATTAATCATAGAATACATTCATGTGCATTATATAAACCACAAAAAATAAATGAGTGGTGAATAAGATATGTCTCATAGAAATAAAAGTGATACGAGAAAACCCTTACTACTTGACTAACATTAGAATCAAAATATACATGGAAGAATAACATCAATTGAATCATTTAATCTCATGAAATAAATTTAATTCAAGATATAACATGTATTAGTCCAGTTAATACACCACATAAAAGAAATAAGTGGTGAATATGGCATATATCTCATGAATATAAGAAGGTGAGATGAAATTCCCTTACATTAAGTCTTGAATTTCATCGTACACATTCAAAACTACATTAAAATAAGAATAAATTTATTATAAATATAAAATCGATACATATTTGTATATATCATACCATATATTATTTATTTATGACTATATATTACCCTTTTATTAAAAATTCCATGTAAAGGTTTTATTTCGGGTAATATCAACTTTGTTTTTCATACATGTTTTAACTTTTTTTCTTGATCCTCTTACCTAGATTATGATTTAATTATTTACATAATGAAAAAATGATATAAATATAATATATATTCACTATATATGTATTTTTAATAAATTTAAAAATATGGAAATATTAAATGAAATACACCGTTCATGGAGACGAGAGGACATATGTATGAATGAATATTGTTTCCTTTTTCATGGAATATTGAAATAAATAAATTAAAAGAAATATAAATATAAATATATATAATATCATTTAAGTAGAATCATTATGTCATATATATCATATAAATTCACTAAACTCATTGTTAATACAATTTATGTAAAGTGTTAATAGATCAGATCGCTTTGAGGAGGCGTAGACCACATGTCCACAAAGAAGTTATCTGAATTAAAAAAATGGAATGAATAATGTTATGTGTTATATAATATTTAAATAATACTAAATATATCATAAATATCATATAATAACATAAATTATATCATTATTACCAACCTTTAAAGGTTCCAATAGAAGAATGAATGTTATCAGTTTGTTTGGTGGTAGTTCGTTGTACGCACAAATAATGATTGTGTATCCTATTTTATGTAGGTGTGTGTTAATGTAGGTAATAAAAATATCATAAAGACATATTAGAATATTTATGATAATTAGTTTCTTATATAATCATGTAATTAGAAGAATTTCTGGGATGAAGAAAGAAATAAAAGGAAATTTCTTATTGAATGGTGTTCCCTCTTCTTTGGGTAACTCTATTTGGTCTCCACCAAAGGGCTTACATGGTTTTCTTTATTAACAAAGTGAGGCTAGTATTATAATAGGAGGTAATTTTTTAGATTATTTGGGCAGGTTATGGATGAGCCAATTTTTATTATAGTTGATAATAAGTGTGGTGGATTGGAGGCCTTTTATAAGTGGGGACACATTGGGTATTCTTCAAAATATTTGAGTGATCCCCATACTTTACTAGTATCAAAAGGGATAAAAATAGACCATTATATATAATTATAGGTGTAATGGTCCTAACATGTCAATACAGTAATTTTTAAACAAGTGTAGGGCCATTGTAACAAATTATTTTCATGTTTAGTCATATTTAAGCTCGTTTTCCTTAGTCACTATAAATAATTTTAATTAATTACACTTATATTTTTGGAAAAATACTTAGTTGAACATATTATAAATTATAAATTTTTTTTACTAAAAATATTGAATTAATTATTCCATTTTATAATCATATAAGTGTTAGAAATTAATTTTAAATTAATCCTGTAGAAGGGCTGAGATGATGAGTTTTTAAAGTAACAAAGTTAAAAGGTTTGAAATTTATTTATATCCAATTTCAATGTGAAAATGGTTAAAATTACCTAAATTAGATTAATTTATTAGTTATTTATCTAAATTTACTTCAAAAACAATTAAAAAAATAATTTAAATATATAAATAAATAATATGAAAAACAGTTTTCAATTAAAATTTAGTGTTTTTCACTATTCATCAAAAAAATGAAAATTCTCTAAAAATACCAAACAAATCACCCAAAGTAAATTTTAATGTTAAGATTTCAAAATGAGGTTTTTTTATCAGAAAAAAAATTATAAAATATTCAAAAATTATATTTACCTTGGGTTCTACATTAAAACACAGTAAAATCACCTTTTAGAAAAATACATCTTTTGATTAATAAAATTGGTTTCATTATTATCTATTTTATATCAAACCTATTGTATGAGTGTCAATTATTTTGATTGAATATTTAATATATAAACTTTTTTTAAAAAATTCATCAATAGTTGTTTGTTTAATTTATTGTATTAAATTTTGTTTTTATATAGAAAAACAGTTTTCTTGGAGAAGGAATTATTTTTTTCATACTGTTAATACATTCATTTATATCTATTTGATAACCAAAGGATTAATTTTATAAACATGTTTAAATCATATTTTCATAATTTATTATATTTTATTCATAAATTATATTCTAATGGTTGGGTGAAAACTATAATAATATTTTAACAATAATAATAATAATATGTTCTAGTTTGGTAAAACTAGGTCTTTTATGTAATGTAGGCTATCGAAGGAACTTGAAATTGTGTGCAACACAATCCAAATGTAGTGTTTCCTGTTAAAAAATCTAAACTAAGTGTTTCATGTAGTAAACAATTTACTTTTTGCTACATACAAAGAAATAATAACTTCGTACATTCATATAACTCAATATATATTCAGCGTTTCATAAAATGAAGAATATTAAAAATATTGAATTAATTTGAAAAATAATATTTCACAATATCTAGGGATATTTCATTCTACAATCTTAAAATAAATTTCACCCTTTAAAATTTTATGGGTTATTAAAGGTATAATTTTTGAAAATTCCATTCATACAAACCCACATCATAAAAATTAAAACTAAAACCTCCTTTAAAAAGGTAAAGTATGAAATATAATGGTTACCCAATGTAACACATAACTAGGTTTCAAAATTAGAGAACATTAGTGGGGTTTGAAAACATGGACATGAAACAAAATAATAAATAATAATAGATACTGATAAATATCATTGATCATAATAATGTGGGTATAAGGCCCTAGACTTAAACCTTACTTAATATTGAGTTATTACAAGATTACACATTGAGGATCTTTTTAGGTTTAGTGTTTTAGAGAATTAGATCATAAAACTTTCATTATATTCCACATTTAAACAAATTGGTTACATAAAGATAGTATTTATTTATCCCATCAACAGAAACATATTTAAAATAAAACATGGATTCTTTCTTGACACTTCCTTGTCACTATCATCATATCATGTACCTTTCCCTTGCCCTGTGAAAAAAATTTCAAAAAAAAACATGGGATGAGCATAAAAAGCTCAGTAAGGGTTATAAAAATATGGAAAGGAAACATGAGTTCATATATACATAATAATGAAATCATACTTTACCCATAAAACAAAAGCACTTTAACATACCTCATAAAATCATGAATAAATCATAGAAATCATAATACATAAAGGAAACTTGAGGCATTCATAACATTCTTACGTAGGGAGTAACCCTCTTGGTTACGTTTGGAATACCCATCACAGTATATTCAAAAAATATCTCCGGAGAAACCTTAATGTTTCACTCCTTCACATTACCGAATGCATTGGAGAGCTATATCGGGCTCACCCTCCCTTAGTTTATCACGGAACCACCCGTCTTCATAACAATGTCCAAGAACCATAACATAACCGTATCACATAAAAAATGCATAAAGGAAACATAACATTTCCACCTTTCAATCACAAGATATCAATACAACACATTGATAAAAAAACATTATGAAAACTATTTTCAATACCAAAATAAATGAAATGTAAAACATGGTATTTATTTTTCTTTTAAAAATAAGGTATGGCTTGTAGAGGAAGCCGAAACTCAAATAATGGTCACGACGACATAAAAGTCGTTGTCGCCGCATACGTAGGACAAAAACATTCCCTTTTATCGTTTAGTAATTGCTTCGTATAAAAAAGATTCCTTTTGAATAAATGTAAAAGTAAAAGGGGTTTATACACCGTATAAAAGAAAGTTGTGTATAAAACAAAATATGCCTCAATGAATGGAGATTGAGATGAAGTCCCATACAAAGACGGAATCCTTAGATTAAGGATAAATCAATTACATAATTATGTGTGACAAATGAATACACGAAATATAAGTGGATATTAAGTGTAAAAAAATCAGAGGTTATTCACACATATTCATAGAACAACATATTCAAGGAGTATAAGTTTATCCCAAAGAATCAAATTTGGGTTAAGAAGTTCCCTTGCAAAAATTTGACAGCCTAACGGTGTCACTACAAAATTCAGAAAATGAGTTGATGAGAGATAAAAAGGGTATCTCATCACATAGAAATAAAATTTAAATAAATAAGGATATAGAAGAACATATCCCAACATAATAGTATGTTAATTAAAAGGCATAACAAAATAAGTCTTTTAAAAAGAGGAGGGTGAAAGGTTCCCTTACCGACAAGGGTATCTTTCGAAACATACACCTCGTGAAAGAAGGAAAATACAACATTGATGTAAATACTCATAAATGAAAGTATATTACACAATGTGTAAAATAATGGGTATTACATACACCACTTAGAGGAAATTTTGGCAAATGTATCATAAATCTTACGGGAATAAAAGTGAGATGAAAAATCCCTTACGAAAACTTGGCAGCCTAACGGTGCCGCTTAAAACTTAAAAAAATGGATTGATGAGATACAATAGGATCTCTCATCATATTAACATAAAGTTTACAGAAATAGTAATATAAAATAACATCCCACAACATAAAAAAGTGGAGCTTAAAATAAGTGACATAAAGGAGAGTACTTAAAAAGAAAGAGAGAGGTTAGGTCTCTTACGAAAATTCGGCAGCCTAACGGCGCCACTCAAAAATTCCAAAATAGATTTATGAGAGAGAATAGGGTCTCTAATCATATGAACATAAAAATTACAGTAAGATTAATATAAAAGAACATCCCAATATCAGGAAATATGATCTTTAAAAGGAATGACATAAAAGAGTGTACTTAAAAATAAAGAGAGGAGTAGGATACCTTACCTCAAGCCCAACTTGTCTTGTTCGTTTCTTTATATTCCAGAATAATAAACTTTATTCAATTTATAATTGCTTAAGGACCTCATATAAAGATTATTATTCAGTTCATATCACATATTTTAATGTTATAATAATTGGTTAATAATATGAGTTCATATCAGATGTTTTTGTCGATGTTTGATACATGAGTCAAAAATTGAACTTGTTGGAAAATAATTTTCCATGTAGTTATAGGTACATCATATCCATAATAGTATTGATGTTTTAAATATCATATATATCCAATATATATTCTTTTTATACTATTCCATAGAATTTGGAGATAAAAATTAAAAGCACCGTTCATGGAGACGGTAGACCGTACGTACGCATGAACGCTACTTTCATTTTTTGTCATATTAATGGAATTAAAACAAAATGAGAGATATATATGTGTGTTAAAATTCCCTAATGATATCCATCATTTATATGTAATATATTACATATATATCCATTATATATATGTACTTATAATAGTACATAACATTTTGAGATAACAAATGAAATGTACCTTTCATGGAGACGGTAATCTGTACGTACGCATGAACGCTACTTCCATTTCTATTTAATATTTAATGGAATTAAAACATAATGATACATAATAGTATTTTAATTCCAATATGGTATAATATATAATATCATTAAATATATCCTTTATACGTACCACATATGGTATTAACGAATCAAATCATTTTGAGGGGACGGTAGTCCGCACTTCCTTAAATGAAGATATCGCGTTTACCCATAAAGGAAACCATAACGGTATGCCGTAAATGAAAAATACAGAATCTTAAGTAAAATATTAACATATTATATATCATTTATAAATATATTTTCATCTTAATGGACACCTTTGAAGGTGTTAGAAGAATGTTGAACAATCATTGTTTCGTGAGGCAGAAATTCGCCATCCACGGAAACAGTATGTTCTTTAACCATTAGATGTAGGTGTGTATAAGTGTAGCTAGAATAATTCTCATAAAAATATCCTAGTATATTTAAGATACTTTATTTGTTACAAAATAAATTAATAAAAAGAGTTTAGGTGGTTGGATAAGAAAAATAATACAAAAGTACACAAGTGAAGACATTACCTTAAAATCGGGTAACTCCCTTTGGTTTGAGCTCAAAGGCTTCCTTGGGAAGACTTCTGCCCAATGTGAGGCTTCAAGGAGTTATATAGGGATGTGTAGAGACAAAATGGGTAGGGTTTGGCCGAGCCAAAGTCTTTGGAAGTGTGGGTAAGGAGGTAGAGGTGGGGTCCTTTTATAAGGGGAGAGGTGGGGCACTCTTGGAATGTAAAAAAATGTTACTTTATTTTAGAATGAGTTTTTTATTTTAATGGTCTCACATTGATGTGTTTCGAGGATAAGGTGATAATGGTTCTAAATACACCCATACAATCGGTTTTGGACATGTGTAGGTCTAAGATTTTACATTATCATTCCATTTTATTTAAATCGTTAAATAATGAGGTCATCGCTGCATCGTCATGATGTAATAAATAATTTAATTTATTTAATGTCTAAAAATTATAAACAAAAATACTATGATGTAGGAAATCTTTTTATATTTCCAATTACTATTTATAGTCAAAAATATGACTAGTATAGCCCCATGTAAAAATTGTTTTAGTAAAACATCTCATGTCTGTGTCATTTTTACTTTAACATTAAATGAAAAGGTATTTATGTCATTTTCCAACCAAAGTGGCTCCATGGGGTCCCCAAGTTGACCCATAGATTTTCTTGGTCGGCCACGACACATCCAATGAGGGTAGGACATGTTTCTAGGTCATTTCATTTTATTAAAACATTATTCCTACCTTAAACTACAGTAATTACCTCTAATCGCGATTAAAAACTTAATAAGTTACTATTCACCAAAAAATTATTCTAATCCCATTGAACCACATTTTAAATCTTAATGACAACCATGTATGTTGGATTTTTGAAATTAAAAAACAAATATGGAAAAATTTCATTTAAACGGAAAAATCAGTTTTTATAAGTACCACTTAGTGGTTTAACTATTCATCAAAAATTGATGTTTTTCAGAAAATTACCAAAAATTCACCCTAAGCTATATTTGATATTCCAAATTCAAAAATTATTTCTACTTTACAAAATTAAAAACATATATGTTGCACTAATTAATTTAATAATTAACTTCCGTTGTCAAAACAAATAGTGTGTTTTTATGAAACAAAATGTATCAAAAGATTGACACTAGTTTAAGTCCGATTTCAAAGCGAAATTAATTCCAATGAACACTATTGGATTAGAGGGTTAAAATATATTCTAATTTAACGTTAAATACAATTCAAAAGATAATCTAATCATATAAATAAATTATATTAAAACAAGGTTTTGAATTAAAATACAACATTTTTCACTATTCATTAAAAATTGAACTTTTTCGGAAAAATACCAAAAATTTACACAATGTAAATTTTAATGTCCTGATTCTGAAGAAGAATTTTATTTTGTCAAATATAACACATAAAATTTTCAAAAAGTGGATTTAAAAGAGGTTCTCCATCAAAAGGCGATTAATCGACCTTTTAAAGAATATTGGAATGTTTACGCTTAAAATTGGATTCATTTGCATTTTTAATCCTATAACATTTATTGTAAAGAGTAAAAATATTTGAAAAACATATATAATCATTTTTTAGTTAGTTCTGTTCATTCCCGCCATTACAACGGCTAGGCGTTAACTACCATTTAAAATAATATTATTTTATTATTAGAGTGAAACGCAAGATTCCCAAGAAACTCATTGTTGCGTATTGGGTATGCCATCGTGCATAGCGTCCCATGTAAAGTAATATTAATATTTTATTCACAAATACGGATAAATATGAAAATGTCATATTCTTTATTTACCTGGGGTGTTATAGTGGGTGATCCATAGAAAGTTAATAATAAAAAAACCATAAACTGAAAAGGCATGAAAGAGGTCAGTGACATCATAAAAAATGATTATAATAGGAAAATGTTTTATTTTAAAACCATTTTCCTAATGTTGAAGAAATTTTTCACAAGAAGATATTCATAATTGATTTTATTCCCTTTCATAATAAAAATATCATACTTTCATTATACATTGATCAATTTCTACTACATCTTTTACTCCAATAAATGAAATTGAATTTTTTATTCATAAGAGATCATTATATCCATATATATAATTATAAGTAATTCCGTTTATATTTTTTTAACATCAGAAAAAGAAATGGTTACCAGAGGTTATCCAATATGCATATATATTCATATATTTATGTAATACAATAATTTATTAATACATACCCAATGATTAAATAAAAACATTCAATAAATTTTCAATGTTGTAACCCTTCTGAAAGATTAAAATACAAAAAATTAAAAACAAGGTAAATTAATATCTCAAAATCATCTTAACATTGATCCCCTATATATCATTAATAAGTCCTTATTTCTCATATTCCAAACATTTAAATAACATTTTCATGTATTCTGTTGGAAAAAGATAATTAACATAAATCCTTATGAAAAACATGAATTATTTCTTATTCCAAAGATCATTGGATATATTCCTTAAATATAAAAATGTAGTACTCTCCATCCATGGTATAATAAATAAACTTTTTCAACAAATACTTAATCAGTTATGAGGTAATAATTATTTTTTAATTTACTTTTTCCAAATATCATTATCTTAAAATCAGGACCTTATTAAGGGTTATTCTTCCCTTTGTAATTTTTTCCCACAAATATATAACCTTCACATTAAATAAATTTTCTAGTCCCTTAGAACCATTCAATATATTCTTTTAAATCCTTAGTGAAAAACATAAACTAAACAATCCTTATATATTTAGAAATTTATATAACATAATTATTGAATCCAAATACATAAAAACATCAATACTTCCTCTTCAATGACTTCTATAGAATAGTTCCTTCCTTGGTTTAGAAGTAAATTCATAGGTCATGGAATTGATTTGGGTAATCCCATGTTCTCCAAAGATAGGGAATTTAACTCCATGATGATCCATCACTCTATAACCCTTTCTCCCAAACAAATAACATCTTCCCCTCCATTTTTTGGTATTCATCTAGGTTATTCTTCCATAATTTTTAACATGTAAGAATACAAATCATATTTCCTCATATTTCCTTACCATGTGAACATTTATAAAATTCTATCTTCCCCTTATTCAATGTGTTATGAATATCATCAATGTTCACATTGTTAATCATAAGTCATGATAGATGATTCGGCATAATTGCAATATAATTCTCTCTAGTCATTATCAAATTCTTTTTCTCATATTAACCAAATTCTCCATCATATTCAATGTTAAATGAGTCCCTTCTAGTTTCATATATTGACTAAAACAGGAAATCATAGTGCGAGAAACACTTATGATAGTGGAAAACCAAATAATCATAAAAAAAATCTATAGGATGTGTAAATTATGAAACCTTCTTTCATATATGACAGAATAGGTTAATAATTGGTCATTTATGGTCATATTCTATTTAAATCCTTCAGGACTCTTTGTAAAGTGTTTGTAAATTTTCAAAGAATAGCCCTCAGGAGTGTCAAATTAGGTGTGTAGTAAGGCTTGTTGTCTTGCACACATTCCCTTATCAATATAAGGTTTTCAGATTTGTTACTCTATATAAATTTGGGAATGATCTATATCCTCTTGTAGTATATAGGTAGCGTTGTATTACTAGGAAACCACTTGCTCTTTCCTCTACCAAAACTCCATGTCATTTTCATAAACCATAACTCATCTGGAGACTTATCCTTTGATATATCCCTAGAAATAACCTCAAAAATATCACTAGGAATATCACTAATGTTTTATCTTCAAATTTTCCAAATTTTTAATAATCCTTATCATTTATAACAACTATTTTTACCTAGTATTAATATAATAGATATTACATCAATTTATATGAATATTCATCACATTAAAAAAGTACATGCATGAGGACCATAATATTTTTGTGTCTTTATAAACATGGAAATATAATCTTATAACTTGGTGAAAAATATTCAAAATTTACCTTAAAGATAATTCCCCTTACTTCTCCTACTGAAAACCCTTATCAATAACCTTCGTAAAGGTAACATGATGATATGTGAGCTCAGATGCTCAATAATGGTAAACAAAGGAGATACGTATGTATAATATGAGGATAAGGGTATGAAAACATGATAATAATATTTGAAGATAATACACTATATATGAAAGGTCATATACATGATTCATGAAATAAATATTTGAAATTAGTTCATAAGACATAAATTATATGGGAATCAAAAGCCTAATCGATTAAAACATAACATAGGAATAAGATATATATTTTCTGGAGGACACATAAACATGTAATATCATTCATTATAAGTCAAGGGTCATTGCCAAAACTTATGAGGGAAATTCTTGGGGGCCACACCTATAAGTAAAGACAAATTTCCATCCCAAATATCATTCCTTTTCCTATAAGGGGTTAGTTTTCCCTTTCTTCCCATAGAGGATGAGGTTTCCCCTTCTCCATATAGTGGATTAGGTTTTCCATTTCTTCCCATAGTGGATCAATCCCGTTAACTTTTTTACCATAATTATCCCATGATATATAAATATTTACACAATGTATAATAGGGACATATATTTCCCACCAATCTCATAATGAAATCATTAATACATGTTCCACAATATCATAAAACATCCATCATATAATTACCCATAAAAAGAGATAGGTCTCATAAACATCATATCATTACCATTGAAATGGAATGTGTATCATAAACATTCCATCATATCATAAGATGTGTAAAATATATATGTTTTAAAATCAATTAATAAAATAATGACTCATGAAATCAAATAGGTTTCTAAAGCATATGACAAATGGAAGAGTAACAGGTTTCACAAACATATATCCATAAAAGAGAAACAGGTTCCATAACCATCATTCCATCGAAACATACACAATTCATTGAAATAATATTAATAGAACCGTGTCACAATGATGACTTATTTTAAAGGTTTTTTTCAATTAATTTCCATTCTTGCTTTGTTTTTGGAGTTTCCCATGCATTTTGGTGGAAATTGTGGGTTTTCAAAATTTGGGCCAAATAGTGAGCCCATTTCCAGATTTAAAAATAAATCTTTTTTCTTTTATTAATTCTTAATTTTTCAACATTTTACACCCATTACACTTACCAATTTTCATCCCATTCTATATTAAAAAAACTATATCAATTTGGACCTCATAGGAATCCATAATAATGATGGATTTGGGTTTTTTATTATGGTATTGGGCCGACCCGTAAGCTCATTTCCTACATTAAATTATTATTTTTAATTGTTTAATGTCTCATTTATTTTTTACTGTTTTTCTATGATTATACCTCCCAATTTTAGAAATAAAACCTATGTCTCACCCCCAATTATCTAGTTTTATTCTTTGGAGCTCGTCTCCCCCGCAGATTAGGGAAATAATTCTTAATCTTTCTCAAATATCCTATATTGGAATGGGTAAAATTTTTCATTCATAAATCCTTCAATTTTCACTATTTTCCCCCATTTCAGTTCCCACATGACTTAATAAGACCTATTTGATCATCGCTAGTAGTTTTTGTTGTTTCAAGATTCAACTATTGGTGGATCTGGGCTGATTTATTCAAGATCCCTCAAGTAAGTGGGTTTCTTTAAAGACTTTGGGTTTCTTCTTTTTGCTTAAGGTTTCATACTTTTTTTATTGAAGTTACTAATTTACAGAAGCTAGGGTTCATACCTAGGGTTTAAACCTGTGTCTTGTTTGTGAAATATTGTGGATTAGGGATTGATTTCACTTCTTTCTGGTGCGGCAGTCGTGCAGTTGAGGTTCCACACAATGGTTTGGTGGTTTTTGGAACAAAAGTTAGGTGATTACATATGTAAGACATATTAGATGAGTTATTTTTTTCTTGATTTATATTTTTACCATTATTCTCTTCCATTGTGTTCGGTTCAAAAATTATATTTCGTATCATTTTTTAAGCTGTTGGTTTTTAAGTGTATTTTTTGTGAAAAAATGAATATATTTTGTGTGTATGCTATGTTGTGTTCATTAGGGTTGTTTTATGATAATGGAATAGTTTTATTAAATGCTTTTATGGATTCTAATTCTAGTTTTATGTGATATTGATATGCTTTTTTTCTTCAAAAAGGTTTTTTAAAAGGATTTTATGTGCAAAACATGGTTATACTCTTTAGAATTGTTTTGTGATGGTTTTAAATAGTTTCTTGATTTATTTTAGAGGTGAAACTATGTTGTCAAACTGTTTTTTTAGGGGTGTATTTTTGAAATTATCTATTTTAATGTGAAATGGTTTTTATGTGATGTGTACTATATTGGAGTAGATTTTGTAAAATTGTTTAAAGTATTTGTTAAAGTGTGAAAGAGAGGTGAAACGTGTTGTGGGCTATTTTGGTTTAAGTATGATTTCCAAAATTAATTTAAATGCAAAAGGGGATCATGTGACATGAATATGGTCTATTTGGTGTGTGTGACTTGGAAGTGGTATTTTTATGTGAAAATTTTATTTCATGGCTTGTGGAACTTATTTGAGAACAAGAGGGAACACTCATGTATCTTGGTGGGTGGACGTGTACTAGTATGCTAGTGATCATGTGGGGTTTGGACCTTGTTTTACGTAGAAAGGTTTATAGTTAGAACACTAATTAAACTATAAAGATAATGATGATGGTTTTGGGGGACCACTATGTTATTGGTATGATCCCTACTAGTGGCTCATGCGCACTAGAACAGATATTGTGATGGTTACTTTCACCGAGATACGAGGTAACTAGGATCCATATTGAGCTAGTACCATGGGGATATTTATCTTTGTTAGTGCTCATTGGATATTTTAAAATTACCATTGGCATATGGTATGTTTTTCTGGGAAAATTCAGTATATTTTTCTTTTTATTTAAAAGTGTTGATTCTTTAAAATAGCCCACCGGAAAACTGATTTTATTTTAAGTTTCATGTTTTAGAAACTGTTACTAGGATTTATTGTTTACAAAACATGATATATTTTGGTCTTATAATGATTATCACATTGAATATTTTGTGGTAGAATCCTACTGGTCTTTGGATCACACCCTACACACACCATGGGTGTAATTAGACTTTGTTATTTTGTCACAGGTTTGGGGAAAGATTTTAGTGCCAAGGGTATGGGTTTCTAGCGGTCCTTCTTGGTGGAGTGTCATGGAGATGGATTCAGGGAAGTACCTCCTACCATGGGCAGGTTCTTGGATAGGACTTTTGGTTTTGTTCCATTTTGTTAGTCTTTGAGTATTATTTTAAATTTTGTAATTCAATTCTGAAATTTAGTAAAAGATAGTTTGGTTTGAAAAATCTTGATTTGTTTCATTGGATTATTTTGTTGTTTGATAGTTATAAACTTGGGTAAATAATTCCTAAATTTTATTTTTTGACACCCAGACACTTGTGATAGACCGTGGGGAACAATAACACTGTTCAGGACTTTCCACGGGTCGGGTTGGGTGCCAGTTCTTATGGTGACCAGATTTAGTTTGTGACAAAATGGTATCAAAGGGTCAGGTTTTCTCTCTTGGGTCATGTGATTGGGGGAAGAGTCAGGATAGTCCAAAGATAGGGTGGTCGTGACTTGACATTCTGATTATGGGTAGGATGCCTGGATAACACACCTTACGATGGGATTCAAGTCACCAAGGGAAGTTAGGTTTTATCTAAGTCCTTTTGTTTTCATGGGTCATCGATAATTGGGGAAATGAAAAGAGAGTTGGTTCAATGGTTTCAGTAAGCTCACAGGACCTGGAAATCCATGTGGAGTCGGGGATATTATCCTAGAAAACTCTCCATGATATTTAAGTTATAGGTGCATGGACACCAACCATCTGTCCAAGTCACCCACCAAAACTAGTTTCCTCTCACATTTCCTTGTGTCTTTTTGTTCTGTAATCTTCGAAGCGTGGTTTCAAAATTATAAATAAGACTTGAATTAAGAAATGTGAACTTTTATGAAATTATTTTTTAGTAAATCATATGTTTATTGATTTCTAAAATGGTGGAAATGAATTTTCAAAACTATTTTGAAATGGTAAATGGTGTGTTTATACCTCTTTTAAAAGTATGAATTATGTTATACTGGGTTTTGAAAATCTATTCCAAATAGACTTTACTGAATTGTCGACAATTGTTTTGAGTTAAATGATGTGTTTTGAGCATTTATATGTGGGGTTTTAAGATAAATTTTGATTTGGTAACTAGTAATAATTTGAAAAGTTTTATGATTCATTGTAATCTTTTTTAAATAAGAATAGATGAGTTTTCAAAGGAATGAGGGTTGATTAAATGTATTTTTCATAAAACCAGGAGTGTTTTGAAATGAGATGAGATGTTTTGAAATAAATGTGTATGATTTGAAAGTGAGTTCTTTTTTGAATGATTTTACCTTTCTAAAAAGTCTTGTAATATGTAAATTGGAATTTTGATCTTTTGTTTAGCGGGGTTGAGAAAAAGGATGTGTCATTTTAATGTTTTGGTTCTAAAAAGTGGTAGAATTTTTATTTTAACATTTGGTATTTCCGTGAGAAACCACATGCATGGGGTTATATGGGATGATGGATGGTTTATGGAATGGTTGGATGAGGGTCAGGATGGATATGAGGAGGGTACCCAGTGTAGTAAGGAAACATGCATGGGTGAGTCCCATGGGATTGCATTGGGAGATTCTCTAAGCACCAACCCGTTTATTTTCATTGAATTTATTACATTTAAGGGAAAACTTGATTTCTTGATGTCCAATTTGAGTGGTGTGTCTTATCTATTTTTGTAAATTTTTTGTTGTGGGATGTTTATTTCTTGTAACCCCTCTTTTTAAATGGTGTTTTGGGTTTGTGTTTGGTTAGAAAGTAGGTTTGAATGACTGGTTAGTGGACTCTTTATGAGAAATGTTCCATGAAGCCTTTATGGTGGTTCCCCTCATGTGTTCGGTTCTGTTTTTTGGCATGTTTTGACCAATGGACCATCTTGGTTGGGACTTTGGGTTCTATCGTTGGGTAATGTATGCCCCCATTAAGAGTTAATGAATGACTAAAGTGAATCCTAGATTTTTTCCTCATTGGAAAATCCTCCATTTGATCAATATAAAGAAATTTCTTCTTGAGTTTTGGAGGTTGAATATAATCTCTTTACCTTTCCATGTTTTGGGGATCCTCTTGTAGTAGGAGAGTGGTCATGTAAGGTTGAAATAGACCTTAGTTTCTTAAGTTACTTGAGTCGCTATAGGTTAAATAGGTTCGGGTTTGTGATTTTAAGATTTTGTCTAAGAGGGCCCCTAGGTCTATTGTTAGTCTTGTCGAAGCAAGAATTCATGTTAGGCCATTAGTGTGGAAAATTGGCCGAGTGAAGCTATTATTGTTGCTTGCCGGAATCATGTGCTTTTTGGGACTTGGAATAAGGTCCCTATACTTTTATTGATTCTATTAGAAACAATGGTCATGTTCGGTGTTGCCTTGTGATTTTGTGTGCTCATTTGACTATAAATGGGTAGGTTGTACAATCATCTATGAGTCTCTGTTTTGTAAGAAGTGTGTCTTCCTTTGGAAAGTATTGGCACTCTATGATTAGAGGAATTTGTTTCCATATGTACTTTCCTCCTTCAGTTTTTCATCCGAAGTAACAAGGGGTGATGTGTGTGAATCTTCGAAGCCCTTGTTTTAGCAAACTATTAGGTTTTTGTAAAGTGAGTTTTGGAGTTTGTTTTGTCTTGGTAAACCCATCATGGATTGCGGTGTAGTTGTTTGTAGCATTGAAAGAGGAAGTTCTATTCGAGGGTTCATAAAGCCTGACTGTGAGGCTGAATAATCATTAATCATATCTTTTCTAGCCACAGGTCCTGGAGTGAAGCTGGCTCATAGTCAGGGGAAATCCTAGGGTTGTTCCAACCTTTGGTCAAAGTCATATACTCAGAATGAATGATGGGAATAGTTTACACCTCCAGTGTTATCATCTGGTTCTATTTGTTCTAGTTCAGTGGTAGAGGTGGGAGGACCTCGTTTCCATTTTACAGCAGGTTTTAATGTTATTCCCTTTGGTTTCCTTTGAATATTTAGAGAAAATGTTGAAATTTGGGCTAGGCAGATTGAAGGGCATGGTTTGTGCATGGTTAGTAATAATCGTGACCAACCTACGAAACAGTGGGATAAGAGACAGTTACTACCACATGGTATCTTCATGGCCGTGTGCCTCATCCCATGTAACCATGAAAAGATTCCCCTTTGGAAAGAATTATATGCATGGTTAAGACATGGTTAGCCAAACCGTGCAGACTAACAATGTGGTCAATCCAACTCTTTAAATTTTGGGGTATTTTCTATCGGCTCATGCGGGTCAGTTAAGATGGTTTGTACTTATGGTAGGGAGACCCACTATGAGTCTCATATATGTTATTTGGGAAACTTATAATGAATTTATACCCCTTATGATGGGATTCTGTTCAGGTCTCCCCCTATTAGTGTCTTTATTCTACCTTGGAAAAAAAATCAGTTACCCTTTTTGGTGGGGAGTCTGTTTGTGTCTACCCGTATCAGTAACTTTGATTTTTCCCAAGTGATGGTCTGAAAAATGGTATTATTCTTCCAAGTTATTTATTTTCCAAATTCCTCCTTGAGTAAACTTTGGGATTGGAGTGCACCCAATAGATTTGTTGAAGTAAGACTGTGGTGACCTCATTCTTCTTCTTTGTTCGTTCCAGGTAAGTTGCTTGAGTCTTGTTCGAATAGTGTTTGAGGTGTTTTGTTTTGTTATGTAGTTTGAATACACTTTATCAGTTCAGTAAGTGGTGTATGTTTTGGTTGGTGAGATTATTTATTCCTTTATTGATCAGTTGGATGTGTTTTTTCCTTTTGGGGGCAGGTGAAACTTTGCAACAGAGTCTATTTTGGGTTTTCTGTTTGGTTTGGTTTTTGCTTTTGGCCTTGTTGTGGCTTTCCAAGGGTTAAAAGTATTATGATGGGGAGAAATATAACATCCATGATTTATTTTCATGGTATTTTTCATTTAATTTACGTTCTTTCTTTGTTTTAAGGTTTTTCCATGTATTTTGGTGGAAATGGTGGGTTTTCAAAATTTGGGCCAAATCGTGAGCCCATTTCCATATTTAGAAATAAATTTTGTTTCTTTTATGAATCCTTCATTTTTCAACATTTTCACCCATTTAACTTTCAAATTGGCATCCCCTAATATATTAAAACCACTATATAAATTTGGACCTCATATAAATCCATAATAATGATGGATTTGGGTTTTTTATTAAGGTATTAGGCCAACCTATAATCCCATTTCCTCCTTTAGATTTGTTTTTAATTTTTTAACATCTCTTTCAATTTTTATTTTTATCAGTTATTACACCTCCCACTAAAAGAAAATAACATAAGTCTCACCCCCATAATCTATTTTTCCTCTTTGGAGCTCATCTCCCCCAAAGATTAGGGCAATAATTTTTATTATTTCTCAAATATCCCAAATTTGAAGAGGTAAGATGGTTCTTTCATAAATCCTTCAAGTTTCACTCCTTTCCCTCATTTTAGTCCCCACTTGACCTTCTAAGACTTATTATATCCTCCCTACCAGTTTTTTATACTTCAAGATTCAACTATTGGTGGATTTAGGCCAATTTCTTCATGATCTCTCATGTAAGTGGGTTTCCTACCTTCCTCCTCCCATTTTCTTAGGGTTTCATTATTTATCTTAGGGTTTCATCCTTGTTTTCTTGAATTCTATAATTTACATAAGATAGGTTTCATAAATAGGGTTTAACCTTTTGTATTTTTGGTTAAATCTTGTGAATTGGGGATTGATTTCACTCTCTTGTGGTGCGGTGGTGGTGCGGTTGAAGTTCCACACAACGGTTTGTGGGTTTTGGCACAAATGGTTGGTGATTCGATGTGTAAAAATTATTGTATGAGTTAGTTTTCCATTATTTGTATTTTTAGCATGATTATCTTCCATTTTGATTGGTGAAAAAATATTATTTTTTAGTATTTGTTAAGTGGTTGGTTTTTAAGTGGCTTTTTTGTGGAAAAATGAATATTTTTTGTGTGTATTCCATGTTGTGTTCATCTGGGATATTTTATAATTCATAGAATAGATTTATTAAATGATTGTATGGATTCCAATTCTGGTTTGATGTGATATTGGTATGATTTTTTCTTCAAATAGGGTTTTTAGGAGGATTTTATTTTCAAAACATTGTTACACTCCTTGGAATTGTTTTGTGAAGGTTTTAAATGGTTTCTTGATATATGTAAGAGGTACAACTATGTTGTCAAACTATTTTCATAGGAGTTTATTTTTGAAATGGTATATTTTCATGTGAAATTTTTTTATGTTACGTGTACTATCTTGGAATGGTTTTTGTTAAATTTTTTAAAAGATTTGTTGAAGTTTGAAAGAGATGTGAAACGTGTTGTGGGATGTTTTGGTGTGAGTATGATTTCCAAAATGAATTTGAATGAAAAAAGAGATCATGTGACATGTGTGTGTTCTGTTTAGAGTGTGTTACTTGAAATTTGTATTTTCATGTGAAAATTTTATTTCATGTCTTGTAGAAGTTTTTTTAGAACAAGAGGGAACACCTGGGTATCTAGATGGGTGGACGTCTACTAGTATCCTAGTGATCCTGTGGGGTTTGTCCCATGTTTTACGTACCAAGTTTGATGATGAAAATACTAACTAATATATGATTATGATGATGATGATGATGATGATTGGGGACCACTAGGTTATGGGTATGATCCCTACTAGTGGCTCGTGCGCATAAGAACATATATCATGATGGTTACTTTCACCGAGATACAAGGTACCTGAGACCCATAGCGAGCTAGTGCCTTGGGGTTATTTCTGGTTTTTTCTTCTCATTGGATATTATAAACATACCTTTGGCATATGTTATGTTTTTCTAGAAAAATTCAGTACCTTTTTAATTTTATTTAAAAGTGTTTATTCATTAAAATATCCCACTTGAAAACTTATTTATTTAAAGTTTCATATTGTAGAAATTGTTACTAGCATTTCTTGTTTACAAAACATACAAGATTTTTGCCTTATAATTATTATCACATGGAATATTTTGTGGTGGAATACTACTGGGATTTTTCTCACACCCTACTTACACCTTGGGTTTAAGTAGACTTGGTTATTTTGTCGTAGGTTTTGGTAAAGCTTTTAGTGCCAATGGTATGGGTTTCTAGCAGTCCTTCTTGGTACAATGTTGTGGATATGGCTTGAGGGTGGTACCTCTTTCTATGAGGTTTTTCTTAGGACATCCTTTTGTTTTTGTTCTATTTTTATAGTATTTGAGTATTATTTTATATTGTGTAATTCAATTCTGAAATTTAGTAAAAGATGTTTTCATTTGAAAAATCCAATTTTTTAATGGATTTGTTAGTTGTTTTATGGGTATAAACTCAGGTAAATCATTTCAAAATTTTCTTTTATGATACCCGGGAACTTGGGCCAGCCTGTGGGGATCGGGAATTCCCTTCGGGCATTTCCACGGGCCGGGTCATGTGCCAGTTTTTTTGGCGACCAGATTTGGTTTCTGAAAAACTATCAGACCATATCCCCAGAAACTAATGAGTAACAGCAACAAATGTCATGTTAGATGGTAAATAATTTTAATATACCTTTTAAAAAAAATCATGAGGATAATATTATTTCTTCTTTGAAATTTTTTTTTTCTCAAACATAAAACCTTTTGAAAAACACTTTCTTTAAATATAAGCTTGAAAAATATATAAAAGATGATTTTAAAATAATTTAAATCACTTTTGAAACATAAAACAAATTAAAAAAATTTATTTTAAATTAACCTTAAAAATATATAAAATAATTTTCAAACAAATAATTCTCATGATGATGAATAAATTCATACATGCCAAATATTTCTTATACACTATAAAAAGTTTAGAAAAATTCCTCAATAGGAAAATGAAAAGGTGGTTCCTTTTTAGAAATAAATTAAAATATAAAAATGGCTAAAATTCAATTTCAAATATAATAGGAGAATATTAGATCATTTATTGAAAAAATTATTTTAGAAAACATAGTTTTTAAAGAACACAGATTTTGGACTGAAGAGAGAGATAAGCTCGAATTTTCTTTATAACAATTCTTAGTTATATTAAGTACAAAAGAGTGGGAAAATGGTAAAATTACTAGAAAATATCATGAATAAATATAGAAGAATAAAGTTCATCATAATTCTTGATATATGGATCATAATATTTCATCAATGGAAGAATAATCATAAACAATCCTAATACTCTATGAGATTGTATCCATAAATGGTTGCCACTTTGGAAACATTAAATAATAGTAAAAATGAAATGATAAAATTACATGAATCGTAAAATATCATAAAAAGTGGTAAATTAATGAAATAATAGGACAAATAGTAGTATATTCACTGTATATAAAAATATAGGTTCATAACATGGCATGTATCTCAAAGAAATAAAATTGAGGCAAAAATTACTTTACCGATTTGGAAAATTTTGAAACATAAACACCATGAAATAAATATCATAAAATGAATATATAAAAACCCATAAATTTATTTATATGAATCATATAATAAATTCATGGGAATTTTATACGCTATATAAAAGAAATGCTCAGTGAATAAGGCATAAGTCTCACAAAAATGAAAGTCAAGAGTAAAAACCCTTACTACTTGAGTAATAATGGAATCATGATCCCCATGAATGAATAACATAAATTAAAATATTTAATATCATAAAATAAATTTAATTCATTATATAACATGTATTAGGGTAGTATACACACCATATAAACGAAATGGGTGGTGAATATGGTGCGTATCTCACGAATATAAGAAAGTGAGAAGAAACTCCCTTACCTTAAGTCTTGGCTTTGTTCATGTAAGTTCAAACCTAATATATAATAAATATAAGTTTATAATAAATATATAAAATAAACATATTAATATATATCATACCAAATGTGATTTTATTACGACCTTGTATTACCAGTTTAATAAAAATTTAATTTCAAGGTTTCGTTTCAGGTATTAATTTCTTTGTTTTTCGTACATGTTTTGACTTGTTTTTCTTGATCCTCTTACTTATATTATGATTTAATTATTTAAATAATGTAAATCATGATATAAATATCATATATATATTCATTATATATTTATTTATAATAAAATATATAAAAATATAAATAAGAAATAAAATACACTATTCATGGAGACGGTTGGTCATACGTACACATGAACGGTGTTTCCATTTTCAAGGAATATTGAATGAAATAAAGTAACTGAAATATATGTATAGATATATATAATATAATTCATGTAGAATTATTATTTGATATATATCTTATACTTTCAATTAACACATCCTTACATTCAATTTAAAGTGTGAACAAATCACATTACTTTTAGGAGGCTGTTGTCCACACGTCTGCAAACGATGTTATTGTATTTATGAAAAATAGAAATAATTAAGGTATGTGTTATATAATAATTAAATAATTATAAAAAATATTAATTATATATATAATATAAAAATATAATGTACATCATTATTCCCAATCATTAAAGGTGGCAATGAAAGAACAAACGACATCAGTTCGCAAGGCGGTAGTCCCCCGAACACACGAATGATGATTGCATATCCCATTTGATAGAACTATGAATGATTTTAGGTCATGAAATTACCATAAAAATATCAGTATATTTATGATGGTAAGGATATTATATATTCATGTAATAATAATAATTTACAGGGTGAAAAAATAAATAAAATGAAAGTGCTTGTTAAAGGATGTTACCTCTTCTTTGGGTAATTCCTTTTGGTTTGTACCAAAGGAATAACTTGGATTGATTTATGAACAAAATGAGGAATATATGTCCATATTAGGTAAAATGTGAGCTTATTTGGGTAGGTTTTTTATGATCCAATGGTCTTTATATGTATGAATAAGTGTTGAGGAGAGGAGGCCATTTATAATTGGGGAAAACGGCACATAGGGAATTCTTAAAAATATTTGAGTGTCCCCATGTTTTAAGTGTATTAAAAGGGTTAAAAATAGTCCATTATAGATAATCATAGGTATAATAGTATAAATATGGTCAAAAAATAATTTTTAAACATGTTTATGGTTATTTTTTACTCCTTATTTTCCAAGTTTAGTCATTAATTATGCTTCTTTTTCCTCAATAACATTAAATAATTTTAAATAAATTCCGTAATAGTTTTTTCAAAAACTAATATGAACTTATTGTGCAATATAATTTATTATGATTATAATTATTGAATCCACATTTAAAAATTTTGATCACATAAGTGGAATAAATTAATTTAAAATTAATCAAGCAGATGGGATGAGATGACGAGTTTTTAAAATGAAAATGTTCAAATTTTTGAGATGTTTATTTTATCAAATTTCAATGTGAAATTAGTTCCAATTAACTTAATTAGAATAATATAATTATAATTTATCTGAATATACCTTAAAACTAATTGAATATATAATTGAAATATAAAAATAAATTAGAACAAAAAGAACTTTTCACTTAAAATTCAGTGTTCTTTCACCATTTAACAAAAAATGAAGCTTCTTTGAAAAATAATAAATATTCAACCAAATAATACTTTGGTACAAAATTGTAAAAAATTATTTTTATTTATTCAAATAAAAATTATAAAAGTCTAAAAAATTAGATTTAATATCAGTTTGCAATTAAAAGATGGTAAAATAGCCTTTAAAAAATATATCTTTTTATTCATAAAATTGTATTTATTATTATCTTATACCTATAAAACCTTTTGGATGAGTTGAAAATATTTATTAAATATATTATATATAAATTTTATTAAAAAGATTCATCAATAGTCATTCTTTTATTTACTGAGATAAAATAATATTTTCACATATAAAATTAGTTTTCATAAAAAAGGAATTTATTTATTTTCAAACATATCTTACTTTTATTTATAGCTATTTGATAACAAAATAATTAATTTTATACAAATTTTTAAATCATATTTTCAAATTTTAGATAATATTATCTATTAATTCCATTATAATGGATAGGTTGCAACTATAATAATATTATAACAACAATATTAATAGTACATTGTAGTTTGGTAAAACTATGTCTTTGTAACGCCCCGACCCCAGTTACCCAGAGTCGGTGCATTACTACATAACATTGACATGATCACAAGAAAGATCAAATCTCGAAAGACCGATTGGTTTAGTATCCTTGGAAACACTAGATATATCCATAAGTTTTACATTACATCATAATATGAAAAACTACTACAACAACATAATGTTTCCACAGTCCACACTATAATCCCCTCATAATATCCCTGCAGGTCATTCATAACTTACATCTTCACTTCCTGGGAAAAATAAAACATAGAAAAGGGGTGAGCTCAAATGCCCAGTAAGGATAACAATATAGCGGAAACTTTCATCAATAAGAATAAACATTTAAGGCAATGTATAACTAAAACAAAAGCCTTTTAAACATGATCTTTCAACATGGTATGGCATAAATAAAATGAAATAATGCCATTTACTTATTCACATGGATATTCTACTAATCGAATAATCACATGCAAAAATCAATAACCACTTTCATAATGTTGGAATGCATAATGCCAGACTATCATAACCACATAGTCAAGGCCTCGTGCCAAGACTACAAATAAGATTTTGTCAAGGCCTTGTGCCAAGACACTAGTTTGTCTCATGAGACCTACCGATGCATCGAGGAGCTATAGCAGGCTCCACCCGTCACTTATTAAGTCCAATGCATTCCCATATGAAAAGGTTTAAACATAACATAAACATTCGTATTAAAACTAGCATACGAAATGTCAATAATTTCACCATAAACTATGAATGGTATAAAAATAGCACATCCATAGTCAAACATATCACAAAACCTTCAATACAATATAGATGTTTTGTATCATAATAAATTAACTTCAAATAATCTTAAAATCCATCAAAGGATGTTGACGTAGATAAAATCAAAATTCTTTTTAAAAAAATATCTCCTTTTATTTTGAAATCATTTAAGATCCATATAAAATAAAACATTTTCTTTGAAAATATTCTTATAAGCTTGTAAGGAAAGCTCTGAAGATTTTATAACGGCGTAAAATAACCGCACCCGCCGTATAAGTTAAAAAAACATTCTTACCTCAATTCTGTCGAAAAGGTTAAAAAGGACCTTGTTTTGAAAACGACAGAAAGATTACTTTATAAACCTCTTATAAAAAGTCAAACAAGGGTATAAATGACTTTAACCCATATTCATGTAAATAGTAAAAATGTTTTGAAACACATTTTTAAGAAACATGGATGTGGATGATAAAGATATCCCAGTAGATTATTACGTATAAACAACCTCGGATAATGAAGAGATTGTGAAATAACCCTTACCTTGAACTTTTCCTTGGTTGGGGTAGGTTAACCTCCTGTATAATGGTTAAATAATTGTTATTAAATTGTACAAGAATCATATACATTAATATGATATCATATATGATATTTTAACATTGCATTATTAATAATATCTTAGTATTATCGTCGTTTCGGGTGATAATCGATTCGTTCTTCTTAAATGTTTGGTTACGTAAGACATGTTTGTAATGGATAGATTATATCTTATTCATAATCAGAATGATATTAACATTATTTTTAACCCTAAAATGATAATAATACTTGAATGGATATGATGGAGAACGAATCTTATCGCGTTCGTGGAGACGGTAGTCCGTTCGTACGCACGAGTGACAATATCATTCTTTTGATATTAAAATAATATATAAATGGATGGTATATCATATATACAGAATCATTAACATGTTATATTTATTATTTACATGAGTTACATATCATTATTATACCTATCCAAATAATATTATATTGAATAACAATTACACCACGACGTGGAGACGGTAAGCCGTACGTACGCACGTATGGTGACATGTTATTCAAAGGGTGGATAGAATACTGAATATGGTTGTACCATATTTATAATAACATCACAGTATATGTGATATACTGGAGTTATTATTTTAGAATGGTAAGAACAAAGGAAGAATAAGTGGAAGAAGAAATGAACTTAGAAAAGGGTGGTGAAATCATTACCTCTTCTTCGGGTTCTTCCTTTTGATTTGATCAAAATGGCTCCTTAGGTTTGCTTTCTGATCAAAATAAGGCCTCTAGGTTGTATTGAGGGATGTTGGGAGAGTATTTGGGCAGAGTTTGGCAGATCCAAAAGGCTTTAGAGGTGTGAAGAAATGAGAAGGAGGAGTGCCCTTTTATAAGAGGGGTGAGGGGAACCTTTGGAAAAGCTAGAAATATTAATTTATAATAAATTCATATTCGGTTTCTAAAGGCTCCAAAGTTGAATATTCAAAGGTTAAGGTGGGGATGGGTCGAAAAAAACTCAACCAATAGAATTTAGACAGGTTTGGGTACTTATATTAACCTTATCTTTAAGTATTAACTCTATGTTAATTAGTTTCACTTTTACAATGTCTCTTTTTATTTTTATATAATATGGTTAATAAACTTACTATATACATCCAAGCGACCCCAAAGTGGTCCATTAATGATGAACCTATCATGATATAAGTCTCTTGGCAGAACCTTAGATTTTTAGGAATTTAATATCAATTAATAATATAATATTTGTTTTAAGAACTCTTTTATGTCAATTTTGACACTATTCAATAGTTGATTTTTGTGAAACTCATAACAGATTGATTACTTCGAAAAAAGTCAATTAAATCAATCCTAATATATCATATTATCATAGAAAATTATTTTAATTCATTAAAAGTTTCATATTATATTTATTTTGGTATTTATAATATCAATTATTTTAATTTTTCACTATTATGGTAATTACTGCATCATCATTGTGTCATAAATAAAATAAAGTATTTAATGTCTAAAAATTATAAATAAAATATCATTATGTAGGAAATCTTTCTAGATTTCTAATTAATATTTATAATCTAAAATCCAACTTATATAACCCTATGTAACAATTGTTTTTCTAAAACATATATGCTTGTGTCATTTTTGTATTCATTTTGACTTAATTAAAATAAAGTGTCATTATCACTTACAAGTGGATCCATGGGGTCCCAAAATAGACCCAAAGATTCCCATGGTCGACCATTTATCAACCAATATGGTTAAGACACGTTTTAGGGTAATTTAGTATTATTATAATATTATTTTTTAACCCTTATTTACCGGATTTACCCTTAACCATGGTAAATAAAATATTTACCGCAGTAATTATTCAAAATGTCTAAAAATAAAAGTTACCTATTTACACAATTTGGACATACTGATTCCAAATATGGAATCCATTTTCCTAAATTCAAAACACAGAAGTGGCAGAAATTAATTTAAAATTAATTCCCGCTGTCAAAACAAAAAGCGTGTTTTTAAGAGATAATAACTATCAAAAGATTGACACTTGTTTATGTTCGGTTTAATTGTATAATTATGTAAAATGACCAACATTATATTAAATGGTAAAAATATATTCTAAATATACTTTAAAACCACTCAAATTCACAATTTATCACTATTAATTATTTTGATTAAAAAAGTTGTTTTTAATTAAAATTTAGTAATTTTCACTATTCATCAAAATATGAAAGTTATCCGAAAAGTACCAAAATTTCACCTTAGGCTAAATTCGATATTCTGAATCAAAAAATGAAGTCAATTTTGAAATATAAAATATATATAATTTCAAAAATTAGGTATTACTATTCATAACGGCTAGTTTGATCGGTTGTGGTGTGTGTTAAAACTCGAAGTTGCGTACAACACACGCTACTGTTTTATTCAAAGGAAAGCGTACCGTGTAAGCTTGGGATGTTTCATTTTAAATTTTTTTTTGATGTCCCCATTTAGTCAAAAAGTATAAAATATTGTATTTAAAAAGGTTTCACTATTAAAAGCTGATAAAAGTGTAATACTGAAAATGAATCTGTTCTTGCATTATGACTAAGAAACTCATAATATGGATTCTAAAATTATAAGGATTATATAAAGTTTAAAATTTAGTTAATAATATTCATAACCTCTTTTGAATGGCTTTTTCCTTTGGTAATTCATGGTGTGATTGAACTCGGTGTTGCGTGTAGTGCAAGTTATTGAATTATTTTGAAGAAATAACACACTATGAAATCTTGGGGTGTTACATTCTCCCCTCCTTCAATAAATTGCGTCCTCGCAATTTGAAATTGTTTTTGAAAATAAAAGGTTGAAAATAGAAAATATATTTGTGGGAAAACCCACATCGAAAATTGGGTTACTAAAATTTAATCTTAATATGAGGAAAAGAGAAATGAAAGGATCACCACCAAATTATGATCTCTATTAGGAGAATATTGGTGGAAATTAGAGACAAATAATTGGAGGAAAAACGTAAATATTTATAGGTATTGATTGAGGTCATCAATCACAAAAAAGTGTAAGATTGAGGTCCTTAAATTCATCAATCTATGATGATTTGAAATACCATCGGTTCAACAAAACATAGGGTATTAGGATAACACATTTTTGACGTTTCAAAATATCTTTGTTGAAATCCCACATCGAAAAATGAATTAATGAGGACTCTATTTAAAATAAAAAGTCGAAAGTATGAAGATTACCGAAAATAACACATACTAGGGTTCCATGTAGGAAAATATGGATATGGAGGAGAAATATAACCATCAATTATCTGATGGAGAGTGGTAGAGAACATGGCTATGAAAAGGCCAACAATCCCAAAGCCATAAATTAGTGATGATTTAAGGTACCATCTAGGAAAACATTTTTGTTCTATGTTCCTTTTATTAATGTTGAGGAATTTATTTATGAGATTGGATAAGATCATAAGGAGATATACTTACTTTATAATTAGAGTTTTATCCATTAATAAGTTTCTACCACAAACTCATCTTTCACTCTAAAAGATAATAGAATGTAATTTTTTTTTATTTATACTATTCGTACAGGGTTCCAAAATAAATGAATTTATAATTCATCTACCAGATCTTTAAAAAAACAACATTATTTAATCCAGGACATCTTGTGGGCTAGTGGTAGGTGATACACCCTTGTCACCCTTCGGTTGCAGGTTCAAGTCTCGCAGCCTTGCTGGACGCGACGGGTTGCCGCCCGACCTCCGGGTTTTCCTTTTATGGTAATCCAAAATAATCCAAACTAGAACTATCCAAAATACTTCTGTCCAAACTCACAGTCCAACATTTATAAGGAAGGTAAACATAATATAGATCCTTTTTACCCCACAATATCATATGAATACCTTCATCTTGTATTCTTTTAATAAACTGAAACATATTGAATTACCATATTCCTTATTGAATACATTCATGCTCCCCTATTCCATATAGAATGATGGATATACTTCATCAATCCAAAAATGTTTTAAACCCCAACAATGATGGAATATACAAATCATTAATCAGTTCCACGGTAGTCAAGAATATCCAATATAATTTATCCAAATCAATCATGTATTATTCTAAAATCACTACCTCGGTATCAGAACCATATTATGGTTTATCTTTCTCTCAACCATATATTTTCTAAAAATTTATCCTGCTATTGAGTTACATTTCTTTGTTCCACACAATCTCTAGTCCTTAATGAAATAGTACTGTAGTACAATCCTTATATACTCTATAATTATTATAACAAGTAAATTGTTGATACACACTCAATTGACATAATCAACATAAGAACTCTAATCATTCCTCTTCATCTGTGGTAGTATCATAAATTGATTATTATCCAATAACATCATTTGCGGCATAGTTTGATGACTGGGACATAGGTTCGCGTAGTGTCCAAACTCCTTACAAATGAAGCATTGTACATTTGAAACCATTTTCTTACCCTTGCAGTCACGTACTTTGTGCCCTTTTTCTCCACACTTATAACAAACTCCCATTCCTTTTAGGCAAGTTCCAGGGTGTTTCTTTCCAAAGTTACCACATATGGGAAAATTCTTCTTTTCCCTCTTCCCTTTATCCATCTTTCTCTCTTCCATCCTTTTCTTCTCTTGCTTCCCTTCAAATCCATAGGACTCAGTAAAATCTTTACTTATCTTATCAACACATGATATTATTTCTTCATATAATGATAATACATGGGAGACTATTTCTCTTATAAATTCTAGCTTAAGACCATGAAAGATATGATCCTTCCTTCTCTTTGGATCATGTGCATTTCTGGAGTTCTCATTCCTTCTACTGGGCACCATTTCTAAACAATGGCATACACTAGATCAGTTTATGAATCAAAATACATAATCCCATACTTATAAAACACTTAACATAAATTGAACTATTTATGGATATAATCCATAATCATAAGAATGTTTCCTTTGAGGACGTATATACTCATAAACCCTTCATAATGATTTGTAAAGAAAATGAGAGTTATCCTAAGCATATCCCCCGGGAGTGTCGTAACCAAGAGTGCAGCAAGGCCCGTTGTCGTGCACCAGTTCCCGTTCGAGTCTAGCTCAAAGCAGTGTTTTCGGGTTTTACCCCTAGGTACATCTGTGCCAGAGCCGCCTCTACCTGCTCGTATCCAGACAGGGATGTATTGCTCGGAAAACTCATAAAATCTCTACAATACCAAAATTCTAGGAAGTTCTTCTATACTAATCCTCAAAGTTCATCTTAGGTCTACGTGCTCTAATCAGAGTTTATCTAAATCTAGCTTCCAAGGTTTGTACTAAAATTCCTCTGATACCAACTGTAACGCCCCGACCCCAGTTACCCAGAGTCGGTGCATTACTACATAACATTGGCATGATCACAAGAAAGATCAAATCTCGAAAGACCGATTGGTTTAGTAGCCTTGGAAACACTAGATATATCCATAAGTTTTACATTACATCATAAAATGAAAAACTACTACAACAACATAATGTTTCCACAGTCCACACTATAATCCCCTCATAATATCCCTGCAGGTCATTCATAACTTACATCTTCACTTCCTGGGAAAAATAAAACATAGAAAAGGGGTGAGCTCAAATGCCCAGTAAGGATAACAATATAGCGGAAACTTTCATCAATAAGAATAAACATTTAAGGCAATGTATAACTAAAACAAAATCCTTTTAAACATGAACTTTCAACATGGTATGGCATAAATAAAATGAAATAATGCCATTTACTTATTCACATGGATATTCTACTAATCGAATAATCACATGCAAAAATCAATAACCACTTTCATAATGTTGGAATTCATAATGCCAGACTATCATAACCACATAGTCAAGGCCTCGTGCCAAGACTACAAATAAGATTTTGTCAAGGCCTTGTGCCAAGACACTAGTTTGTCTCATGAGACCTACCGATGCATCGAGGAGTTATAGCGGGCTCCACCCGTCACTTATTAAGTCCAATGCATTCCCATATGAAAAGGTTTAAACATAACATAAACATTCGTATTAAAACTAGCATACGAAATGTCAATAATTTCACCATAAACTATGAATGGTATAAAAATAGCACATCCATAGTCAAACATATCACAAAACCTTCAATACAATATAGAAGTTTTATATCATAATAAATTAACTTCAAATAATCTTAAAATCCATCAAAGGATGTTGACGTAGATAAAATCAAAATTCTTTTTAAAAAAATATCTCCTTTTATTTTGAAATCATTTAAGATCCATATAAAATAAAACATTTTCTTTGAAAATATTCTCATAATCTTGTAAGGAAATCTCTAAAGATTTTATAACGGCGTAAAATAACCGCACCCGCCGTATAAGTTAAAAAAACATTCTTACCTCAATTCTGTCGAAAAGGTTAAAAAGGACCTTGTTTTGAAAACGACGGAAAGATTCCTTTATAAACCTCTTATAAAAAGTCAAACAAGGGTATAAATGACTTTAACCCATATTCTTGTAAATAGTAAAAATGTTTTGAAACACATTTTTAAGAAACATGGATGTGGATGATAAAGATATCCCAGTAGATTATTACGTATAAACAACCTCGGATAATGAAGAGATTGTGAAATAACCCTTACCTTGAACTTTTCCTTGGTTGGGGTAGGTTAACCTCCTTTATAATGGTGAAATAATTGTTATTAAATTGTACAAGAATCATATACATTAATATGATATCATATATGATCTTTTAACATTGCTTTATTAATAATATCTTAGTATTATCGTCGTTTCGGGTGATAATCGATTCGTTCTTCTTAAATGTTTGGTTACATAAGACATGTTTGTAATGGATAGATTATATCTTATTCATAATCAGAATGATATTAACATTATTTTTAACCCTAAAATGAGAATAATACTTGAATGGATATGATGGAGAACGAATCTTATCGCGTTCGTGGAGACGGTAGTCCGTTCGTACGCACGAGTGACAATATCATTCTTTTGATATTAAAATAATATATAAATGGATGGTATATCATATATACAGAATCATTAACATGTTATATTTATTATTTACATGAGTTACACATCATTATTAAACCTATCCAAATAATATTATATTGAATAACAATTACACCACGACGTGGAGATGGTAAGCCGTACGTACGCACGTATGGTGACATGTTATTCAAAGGGTGGATAGAATACTGAATATGGTTGTACCATATTTATAATAACATCACAGTATATGTGATATACTGGAGTTATTATTTTATAATTGTAAGAACAAAGGAAGAAGAAGTGGAAGAAGAAATGAACTTAGAAAAGGGTGGTTAAATCATTACCTCTTCTTCGGGTTCTTCCTTTTGATTTGATCAAAAGGGCTCCTTAGGTTGGATTTCTGATCAAACTAAGGCCTCTAGGTTGTATTGAGGGATGTTGGGAGAGTATTTGGGCAGAGTTTGGCCGAACCAAAAGGCTTTAGAGGTGTGACGAAATGAGAAGGAGGAGTGCCCTTTTATAAGAGGGGTGAGGGGAACCTTTGGAAAAGCTAGAAATATTAAGTTATAATAAATTCATATTCGGTTTCTAAAGGCTCCAAAGTTGACTATTCAAAGGTTAAGGTGGGTATGGGTCGAAAAAAACTCAACCAATAGAATTTATACAGGTTTGGGTACTTATATTAACCTTATCTTTAAGTATTAACTCTATGTTAATTAGTTTCACTTTTACAATGTCTCATTGTATTTTTATATAATATGGTTAATAAACTTACTATATACATCCAAGCGACCCCAAAGTGGTCCATTAATGATGAACCTATCATGATATAAGTCTATTGGCCGAACCTTAGATTTTTAGGAATTTAATATCAATTAATAATATAATATTTGTTTTAAGAACTCTTTTATGTCAATTTTGACACTATTCAATAGTTGATTTTTGTGAAACTCATAACAGATTTATTACTTCGAACAAAGTCAATTAAATCAGTCCTAATATATCATATTATCATAGAAAATTAGTTTAATTCATTAAAAGTTTCATATTATATTTATTTTGGTATTTATAATATCAATTATTTTAATTTTTCACTATTATGGTAATTACTGCATCATCATTGTGTCATAAATAAAATACATTATTTAATGTCTAAAAATTATAAATAAAATATCATTATGTAGGAAATCTTTCTATCTTTCCAATTAATATTTATAATCTAAAATCCAACTTATATAACCCTATGTAACAATTGTTTTTCTAAAAGATATATGCTTGTGTCATTTTTGTATTCATTTTGACTTAATTAAAATAAAGTGTCATTATCACTTACAAGTGGATCCATGGGGTCCCAAAATAGACCCAAAGATTCCCATGGTCGACCATTTATCAACCAATAGGGTTAAGACACGTTTTAGGGTAATTTAGTATTATTATAATATTATTTTTTAACCCTTATTTACCGGATTTACCCTTAACCATGGTAAATAAAATATTTACCGCAGTAATTATTCAAAATGTATAAAAATAAAAGTTACCTATTTACACAATTTGAACATCCTGATTCCATATATGGAATCCATTTTCCTAAATTCAAAACACAGAAGTGGCAGAAATTAATTTAAAATTAATTCCCGCTGTCAAAACAAAAAGCGTGTTTTTAAGAGATAATAACTATCAAAAGATTGACACTTGTTTATGTTCGGTTTAATTGTATAATTATGTCAAATGACCAAAATTATATTAAATGGTAAAAATATATTCTAAATATACTTTAAAACCACTCAAATTCACAATTTATCACTATTAATTATTTTGATTAAAAAAGTTGTTTTTAATTAAAATTTAGTAATTTTCACTATTCATCAAAATATGAAAGTTATCCGAAAAGTACCAAAATTTCACCTTAGGCTAAATTCGATATTCCGAATCAAAAAATGAAGTCCATTTTGAAATATAAAATATATATAATTTCAAAAATTAGGTATTACTATTCATAACGGCTAGTTTGATCGGTTGTGGTGTGTGTTAAAACTCGAAGTTGCGTACAACACACGCTACTGTTTTATTCAAAGGAAAGCGTACCGTGTAAGCTTGGGATGTTTCATTTTAAATTTTTTTTTGATGTCCCCATTTAGTCAAAAAGTATAAAATATTGTATTTAAAAAGGTTTCACTATTAAAAGTTGATAAAAGTGTAATACTGAAAATGAATCTGTTCTTGCATTATGACTAAGAAACTCATAATATGGATTCTAAAATTATAAGGATTATATAAAGTTTAAAATTTAGTTAATAATATTCATAACCTCTTTTGAATGGCTTTTTCCATTGGTAATTCATGGTGTGATTGAACTCGGTGTTGCGTGTAGTGCAAGTTATTGAATTATTTTGAAGAAATAACACACTATGAAATCTTGGGGTGTTACAGTCTTTCTTGTAATGAAATCTATCAAATGAACTCGATATTTGGTGTAACACAAGAAAAAAATATTTTTTAACATACCATAATATAATCTAAGTGTTTTTTGTAATGAAAAATCAACGTGATGTTTCATACAAATAATGAATAACTTGGTACTTTCATATAACACTAATTATATTTAGTATTATGTCAAATGAAGAATATTGAAAAGATTAAATTAATTAAATATATATATATATATATCATAAAATCATGGGGTGTTACAGAATATATATATACTTTCTAAGAACAGATCACAGAGAATAATTCAAACTGGAAAGGTCAGAAATACAAGAACATGATATGTACAAACCTTCTTGCAAAGAAGTCAGGAAACTCTACCTGATCCTAAAGCCATGTATATGTGAAATAAATATTAGAAGATACAAAGAATTAACATCCTACATAACACTAAAATGGTGGTAGCTAAGTAAATATCTATATTCCATATTAATGGTACCGGTCTATGTTTTTTCAATTGCAAGTCAAATAAGAAACACCATTTATGTTTCAATAGTCAGCTCCATTTAATAATGGACCTCTCAATTTTATGTTATTTAATTTTTTAATTATTTATATTTATAAACCTTCACAAATGTTTGACTTTTATTGATTACCATTTCCAATTTATAAAGGCATAGAAGTTTTGTAAATTTAACTATGGAATTCATTTAATCGCAACTATAAACAAGTACTGGCCCATGTGAACAATAGTCCCTAACTCAGCATGCCATCATTGACCACTTAAGGTGTTTAAATCAATCTATGTAGCAGAAAAATGTTAGTTCAATTCAGTAACTTTAAGTATAAATTATAATTCTTTCTCTTCTTCAATAATCATTATTCTAATAACAATTATATTACACAAGTTGGATATCATAAATTTCATACAGTCAAGCAATTCATCCTATATTTCATGGAATATGCCTCAAATTTGGATTTATTATGTTCTTAAAATGATGCATGGTCAATTATTGCATTCCAATTCGGGACATGTGTAAAATTTAATCCTCAATCATAATAATTATAATGTTACATATCTTTTGAATCACCGAATATTGGATTCAAATCAACTATAATTTTAATAATCCAAAAATATTAATTTCTCATCCCTAGTAAATTAGATTTTAACTGTATGTGGGTTAGCTAATCCCAGGAATAGCTCATTACCAATACCTGACTCTTTCTTAGTCTCGTATCTACCATCCAAAATATTATTGTAAATAGAATAAACCTTTGATACCATTTTGTAACATCCTAGACGAGGATCCACTAAATGGTTCCCTAAGAAAGTGGGACACATGAGCTCAAGCACACCTCCCGGTAGGAAGAGGATACCAACTATTAGTGAAAGTATAAGGTGGTAAAGTGGGGAGACTAAACCCTGATGATCAGAGTAACATAGCAGAATCATAAATGAGTGACAAAGATAAATCCTAATATCAACTATTAAGAAAAGAGAAATCATCTAGAAATTAGATATATTAATCGAAGCCAAGGGATGAGTCATATAAAAAATTATGAATATATCATAGAGTTGTAAAAAATATAGGTAACACATAGAAACTGAAATCTAGAACAATACATGTATCAAAAGTAAAAAAATAAAAGAAACTATCTCTAGATAACATCAAGGGCCATTCCCGATCCTTTTCTCCTCTTCTCTTATGAAATAATCAATCAAGCATCACCAAGAGATAACTTTACCCTATCTCTACCTATATCCAATAATTCGTATTGGGTATCAAACGGTGACCTGAACATGTTGTGAGATAAAACTCAGTAGGCCACCACCAATGGTGTCTATAACAAGTCCAATCTATGCATACAAGCTAATTTAGTGTTTGTAGAAAATAGTAATAAAGTAATAAAATTAATGGTGATATTGACCAGATTATCAAAGCTCACTATATTCAATTACACATATAAGTGATATTCATAAATATTGGTAAAATAAAATTCATGGCCAATGTTGATTAATTAAGTATCAGGCCTACGTGATCTAGCTCCAAGGTGTATAAATGAAAAAGAAAACTACTTTGCGTTTAATGAGCACATCAATACAAAACTCCTAAAAGACATGGGTTGATACCATGGAGTAAAATTATCCAATATCATCCAAGAAATCTCAATCTATGGAGTAGAAATGGATAAGGCATCCAAATGGGAATTAAGTTCCATAACACAAACCCACCTCATCGGTGCTATACTACGTGACCCCAAATCAGTGCAAAATCTTTTTTCATGCATCGATATCATACCATTTCATCCATTATCAACATGATAATATAATGAAACAAGTGACATTTCAATATCCATTCCCTTCGTCACATTATCTGATCATAAACAATTTCATTAACTATTTTATAATCATACACTATCTAAGGGATTTCCCATTTCATTCCTTAAAAATAAAAATTACATGGTTATTTAAGGTGGTTAAAACCTTTATCAATCAACTTTACTACTATATTTAATTCAAAATATTGAAAATAGAGATTAACTCGCCCCAATGATGTAATATCAATGGTTAAAGGAAGAAACCACCCCATGGGTGGTTTAGTTTGAGGTCAAAAACCTCTAACATAGTAAAACAGTATCATGGAAAGTATTAAACCTGAATTCATATTTTGATTCGATGGTTTATCAATTTAGAAGAAATACCCAAAAGGTCCTGCATCTGGAACAATGAAAAAAAGTTTTAAATAACATGAAATTGGGGAGAAAGGTATATATCATCTACCTTATGAACATGGAAGAACACTCATCCATTATTGGTCCTCTGTTTAGCCTAAATCAGGTGAAAAAGGAATAACAGATGAATACACTAGAAATAGGGCATTGTGTCTTGCACCAAAGTAACATCATCAATAGAAATTAAAATTATGAAAGGAACCTGAGATATGATAAACTCACTGGTGGCTATTAGATGACTTGAAAAATGATCGATTAATAATTCTTATAAATAAATGGTATCCAAGCATATCATTAATCTTGAGAGAGGTTAGGGGAGAAGGATGGATGTTATGTCTGCTTGAGGAGGGAAGAAATGAGTGAGTTCTTAAAAAAGAGGAAAAATATATAATTCCACCCTTATTTTAAATGGGAACATTTTTGGATGCATGGTTGGCCAAACCATTTTCAAAATTTTGACATTCAAATATCTATGGAAATTGATCCTTCGTGGTTAGGGAGTGTAGTTTTTCTAACAATTCTCTAACTATGAATCCCCCTCTGCACATGCGGCACTCCCCGCATGATTTGACAAATCATGTAGAACCCATGCACTCCCCTATATGGATCCCAAAAACACCCACTCAAGGTTTCTCGAACCATGTGTAATATTAATAATAGTTCATACTAATCATGAAACCCATTTTTTCTTTTAATGTACACTTAAACAAAAATAATCTTGAATAATGATGAGATTGTGAAATAAACTCTTAAACCTTTGGTAATATCTAAATCGTATTCCCCATAAAGGTAATAATAAAAAAATGAAGCATTGAACACCATAAATTTAAATTGATTCATGATATGAAACATAAAAATGTTAGTATATACACTATTCAAATGATTAAGTGGTGATTATGATGTATGTCTCGTGGAAGTGAAATTAAGACAAGAAACCCTTACCTTGAGTCTGATTTCCATCATACAAATTCAAACCTCCTGAATAATAATTATAATTCTATTATAAATATATTAAAGAAACAAATTAATATTTAAAATATCATATATGTTCCTTTTATAACATACTATCACCCAGTCATTAATAATATTTCATTATTTTCATTATGTTGGGTGTTAATTTCCTTTTTTCACATGGTGTTTTGTCATGAAATATCTGGTTCATGTACATATTATATAGTTGTATCATCTCTATAATAATAATTAATATCACACAATTAACACATTTATACATCAATTATACTTTTAATACCAATCATTAAATATGGTTTTTGAGAAATAAAGTATATTACAATCATAGATATGGTAGGTCACACGTAGGCATGAGTAACATTTCTATTTTTCAACGATCATTATGAAAAAAGGTATGTAATATATTATTCTTATATAATTAACATAATATCATATATTCCATATTATTTCATTAAATATAATTATATATATCATCCATGTGGTTCGGTGATTGAAATAGATTCACATGGTTTCATAAAGGTGGTAGTCCGTATATACATGAGTGACGCTATCAACATTAATTGAGTGAAAAGGTATGAAATAAATTGATATATATTATATTATAAGAATGATAAATTTTTAATTAAAATAATTTTTATGTCATGTATATCACTTATAATCATTAACTATATCCTTATTACCATCCATGTAAATCATTAGTGAAAGGAACTCACATTGCTTCATGAGGGGGTAGTTCGTTGTACACAAGAGAGATATTATCGTATATCATATAAAATAGAATAAAAAAAATTTATATATCATATAATGAATCTCGATAAATATTTATGTTATAAATATTATATATATACTTTATATCCATCTTCATACCCAACCGTGATATGTTTTAATGAAAAAATGAATGACATCGATTCACAAGGCAGTAGTCCACCGTACACATGAATGATGAATTTTTAACCCATTTGATAGACGGGGAGATGGTTATAGGTCATTAAATTTTCATAAAGTCATATAATTATATGGATATTTTTTTTGTTATTATCTCATAATTTTATAATAATAATTAATGGTGGTGGAGGAAGAAATAATAAAATTTCTCTTTGGAGAACGTTACCTCTTCATCGAGTATCCTTATTAGGTTGGACCCAAAAGCCATAATAGGTTAAATTTATTCCCAAAATATGGATTATAAGATGATGGGATGTAATTTAAACATGATTTGGTTAGGAATTGGATGAACCAAAATGGTTTGATGTTGTTAATAATAGAGTAGTGGGGGTTGCCTTTTATAAGTGAGGTGAGTGGCACACTTATAATGTTTTGAAAATACCCAATGATGCCAACATTTTAATCATGAAAAATCATCCAAAATTGTCCATTATAGAAACTATAATAGATAAAATCGAAATATTTCCCTCAAATGTGGTCTTTACAAGTTTATAGGTCATTTTTAACCCATATCTTCATAGTTTAACCCTTCGGAAAATCCATTTTTACCTGAACCGTAGTAAATAATTTTTAATTTTTTGACTATTCATTTTGGTAAAAAATTTGGTTTGCCTTATTATAAATTATATATTATAACAATTAAAAATACATAATATATTTTTCAAAATTCAATTCATAGAATCAGAAAAAAAATATAATTTAATATTAATCATACATATGCGATAAGAATATGGGTTTTTGAAGAGAAAATGTACAAAATTTGAAAATTTTTTATATCTAAATTAAATATAAAAATGATTATAATGACCTAAATTGGAATAATGGATATAAATTCTAACTAATTTTACTTTAAAAGAAATTTAATATATTATTTAACATCATTACTAATTTAAATGAAAAGGTATCATTCATTTAAAATTCTGTATTTTCACTATTAATAAAAAAAATTATTTGAGAAAAATCTCAAACGTTCAGCCTATGAAAATTTTGAAATGATTATTTAAAAAATGAATCTTATTTTTTTCAAATAATTTTTATAAATTTTTTAAATAAAAATTATAAATTATATGTGAAAAATGTGACAAATACTTCATATATAAATATATGGTTTCACCAAAAAATATTTTTTTATTTTAAATGAATCTTTTTTAAAAAAAAATAGATTACTGATAGACATGTGTTAACTATATACTTTCATAAGTTTTTTAATCATATTCTTACCTTTAATTCCAACATCTACGTGATAACTATTATATTAAAAATAATATTTTAATAATATTTAACATTTATTTTAAACTCAGTGTTTTATATAATATAAGATAAACTCAGTGTTTCATGTAACATAATATAAACTCACTATTTCATATAATTCAAGATAAAATTATTATTTTTAATGCATTTTACTTAATATATATAATTTATTTATAAATAAATATATCATAAAGTATTGGGGTATTATATCTTCTTCTATGCTTGGTGTTGCATGTCGCATATGCTATTGAATATAATTTTATTTTCTTAAAATTTTATGGTGTTACATATACCCACCTGAAATAAATTGTGTCATCCCAATATAAACCTGGTCTTAGTAAAAAATTTCATGAAATTTTGAAATACCATTTTTGAAAAACCCACATTGTAAAAGGGTTCATAAAACATCCTCTTAATAAGAGAGAAAGGAAGTACAAAGGTCATAAGTAATAATCACTTTACAAGGTTTCTAAGAATGAGAGCATTAGTGGGAAATGAAAATACAAAAATGGAATAAAATAAAAAATATATAAAGAGTGATAGATTTCATTGATCATAAGAATGTAATAGAACGTATGAAGGTACTAGGATAATATTATTTTTCAAGATCCTTATCTTAACATTGAGGAATTATTTTACTATTTAAGAATATATAGAAATGTACATAATACATTTATAATTTATAAGAACAATTTCAAAAATTAGTTATTCTTTTATGAATTTTTAATTCATCTCTTACTCCAAGAAACAGACATTCAAAAATGAATTTTATATGCATGGAGCACTAAAATACTCTTTTACTGTATCATAATATCATTAAAAGAGTGACAAGTATTTCCATTTATATCAAACTATTTTACAGAAACAATATAGTTAGATCAAGTCATCAAATACATATAAATCTTCACATGTTGGAGTAATACATTAATCTTCAAAACCTCATCCAATGTTCAAATTAAACTATTTCATAAATGGTTATCCTCATTACCTTTCCAAAAGATCATGATCCAAGACATTGGAAAAAAGGTCACTAAATTTTCAATGTGAACTTAACATAAATTACCTAAAAAATAATTATCTCTTAATTCAAATATAACAAACATTTTAATACATTCATCATGTATTCTTTTGAAACATGATAAAAACCTAAATTACCATAAAACCATATTATAAAAAATGAATGCTTCCTTATTTGTAAGGAACCCAACCATAATAGCATGGTTCTAGTTCCTTAATTTATTACATTGGCATATAAATAGGGAACAAGCATCCTAAATGATATAATAGTATAGTATCTTTGGAAAACAAGATCCATAAATAAGTTCAACATTGCGACATGAATTGAAATATATCATTGAGTCTCCTTTGGAAACACTCTTATTCTTCTATATTATCTTTACATGTCATTCATAAAATTAATCTTGGCATCATGGGGAAAATAAACATAAGAAACGGGTTAGATTTGATGATCAATAAGGTTAATAATTAAATAGAAGCTAAAAATAATCCCTAACACAACTTGAATTACTAAAAACACTTGTTATTAAAACAAAAACGTGACCATAATACAGTAGGAATAAAAACTGAATAAAAAATGAAATATATATAATAACATGAAACGTATACTTACTCATAGATATTATACTAGTTTAAAAATTACATGGAATATGAAATACTAATCCAATAATTATGTAATCCACAATATTGTACATCATAAACAAACTATCAAGGCTTCGATAAGACACCATACATAATCGTGTAAGACCTTAGTTCATACCCAAACTAGTTTGTCTCATGAGACCTACCAATGCACTTAGGGGCTATATAAGGCCTCACAAAATAGTTACTAACTCTAATGAATTATTCATATGAAAGTGGTGAAACATAATAAACATATATATTGAAACTAACATATGTAATGTAAATAACTTTCCCCACTAAATAAACAAAATTACTAACCATTTGGAGTAATACGGTGAATGGTATCCTGATATAACATCCTCAATAAAACTAATAATAAAAATTGAAATAAAATATTGTATATTATATCATAAAATATTAATCCTAATTAAAAATAAGTATCAATAAGGATGTTTAAATAGATAAAAATACTCTTATAAAATCATCGAGGAATTCTTGAGAGAAATACACTTTTATTTTGTAAAGAAGTGTTTATTTGGAAAAAATCATTCTATAAAACTAGAAGTGAATTAATATAGATTTTACAAAACAAAATGAGTGATTTTATAAAACAAATTGTGGCTTATAATATATTATAGAGTGCTGTTGAAAAGAGGTAAGAATTTGAGTCGTTCCCATAAATCTAGATTGCGTATCAGGAAGAATTGTAATGGGAAACATGTAAAACATGTAATTTCCATAAAATGATGAAATGGTCTAGATATATGAATTTTTAATGTATAAACAGAATATAAAATATAACACCCCAAACATTTTATGGTATGTTTCTATTAAATAAATTATATTCATCATTATGTTCCTTTGAAACAACACTAAGTTATTTAAGAGATACTCAAAACCTAGTAATTAAATATAAATTTTCCACATCAACGTTTTGAATTTCTAAAAATGGTCATCTAGAGTTTTGATCAGTAAGTAATTTGGAGTCTGTTAGACTAAACTTGATGTTTGGTGAATAGAAACATACCCTTATGAATAGAAATATGACCCTTATGAATACTAAATAATAATATTATTTTATTTTCTTAAGGAAATAATATAATGAGATCTTAATTAGTTTTTCAATGAGAAATAAAACCAATTGCACCATTAAGATTGTTATTTTTCGAATTAACTATGAATTTATTTAAAAAGTAAATTAATAATATGTAGAAAAATATTTTTAAAAAATGGAGTTCATTTTTGAGTTCTACAAGTTAAAAAATAGTTAGGATAAATTTTTGGGATTTTTCTAAAATTCTAGATTTTTTGATGAATAGTGAAATACAATAAAATACCATATATAAAAAATATCAGTTAAAATACACTATTTATGACATCATAAGTGATGTAAGGCCTCTTGGTTTGAACTCAAATGTACTTATTACTATTAGGGGTCACATGAAACAACACTATTGGTTGTCTTCAGGGAAATAATAAAATAATGAATTAAATATTCAAGATTTACCCCTCTCCTCTACTAAAAAAAACCCCTCACCACTCTCTCTTCTCTCCACTCCTCTAAGCCTTGATGATTCTCGAAGTTATGCCCAAATACCCTTCCCTAGTCACTCCCCATGACTATGATTCTTTTGGTCTTTCCAAAAGACCAAAATCCCTTCCCTTAAGGAGGATCTCGAGGAAGTTATTTCAAGAGGTAAAACACCTTTCGTTTTCTTTTAGTTTCATTTGAATTTATCTTCATTTGTTATCCTCTCCTCTCCTCCTCTATCCAAATGATCATGATAACTAAAGTATCATCTATATAATAGATTTATATCATGTGAATGGAAGAACCATCGTCAATATTCTTACTCCTTCCCTTTTATTTTTATAAACGAAATCAACGTCCATGAGGTACCAATTTATAACCTTCATAGACGACGAAGTTTCATTCTTCCATAGTTCCTTCATTTCTGGTCATGAAACCATATTTATGGTTGAACCAGGTCATAATATATGTGTTTTATCTTGAATAAAGTTCTGTAATTTTTACACATACATTATATGGAATAATAATACAAAACAAGTTTATTTAGCACAAAACTGCCAAGTCAAATTGAAGCATTTATTTTTAACTCATCGAATGAGTCATCCTCAGGGTATATAACCAGAATCATCATAATATAATTTATATCTATTTAATTTCACTAATAATTTATATTATAAATTTTGGATGTTTAACCATATTTCAAACCAACTTTCATTCATGAATACAAGTAAACAAAGCATGGAACCAAGTAAGAAAATGCTTCCAAAACAGCAAGATTGAATCTCTTAAACCCATTAAAAAGGACATTAATGAACTTAATAAGCTTATATAATATTAGTTACATGTTTATTAGGTTCTGTAATTATTAATTAATGAATCTAAATCTGATTATTCAGGCCATTAAGAACAATCAAGAACACACTAGAGCAAAAGATAAGGGGTTTCTCATCTCACTTTCATTTCTGTGAGATTTTCATTGTTCGCCCCCTATTCCTTGTATGTGGTATATGTGTAATGCACATTGATATATAATAACATTATTCTATTTATATTCATGTTATCAAATGTTTCATTTTATGTTCATTAAGTTCTGGTCATATGATTCGACTGATTACATTATGGTAAGGGACTTCATCTCAACTACCTTTTTGTTGTGACTAACATTGTATTGTGCATCTAATAATCCTTATGTGGTGTACCTACTACCCATTTGATATCAATTTTAATTTTAAATTGAATTTATATTAAATATCCATAATCTCATTCCATGTATATGTATGTTGTCTAAACCGTAGACCATTTTACATACGGTGGTTATTTGGAACGATATTTTAATTATGGAAATTTTGATGAATCCGTATACTCTACTCTCTATGGATATTAAAAAGTAATATTGATGATGTATTGAATCAATGTATAAAGAATGATTTGGACATGCAGTTTTGGGTGGGTCCCTCTATATCCCCTCGACGTATCGGTAGGTCTCATGAGACAAATTAGTTGGCGACAAACCCTTCGAGTTTGTTTCCAAAAATCAGATGGGTTTCTACCCATAGAACTAAACCGTTTTTATAGTATTATTGTTTCGTGTTCTAGATAGATGAAATACAATTAATAAGAATTATCTTTATTCATTATCAATTATTATTATTATCCATGAGGTTTTCACTATGACAAAATCTATGGATGCAGTTTCATTTTCTGTTTATTAATGGAATTAGTTATTCATTTATTCACTATATCGTAATGATTATATCGGATTGATTATGATTAACTTATTATTATACTCATGATTCCACTTTTTTTAACCCGTACTGAGTATTTGAGCTCACCCCTTTCACGGTTTACCTTCAAAAGGAGATGAAGAGAAGGTCTTTTATTGAGTTTGTGTGGTTGCAGTTTTTTAGTTTTGTTATGTATTGTATCTTGTAACCTTTTTAAATGTAATTTGTGTTACATCTATGTCTCTAGTTTCTTCAAGACTACTAAACTATTCATTCCTTTGGGATTTTCATTCCTTCTAACCATTCCAATATCACAAGTAATGCACCGGCTCTGGTCTAGAGGGGTCGGGGTGTTACAGTTAGTATCAGAGGAAGTTTACTAGGAAACCTGGAAACTAGAGTAGGAAATTTATAGTATGGAACAAATCCCTAAGGTAATATTTGAGGATAAACATGAATTAACATCCTGGTATTTTGGTAAGGAATGGATTATGTGGATTTTTTTAAGCAATGTGTCCCTGTCTGGATACGAGCAGGTAGAGGAAGCTCTGGCACAGATGTATCCTAGGGGTAAAACCCAAAAACACCGCTTTGAGATAGACTCGAATGGGAACTGGTGCATGATAACGGTCCTTGATATACACTTGGTTACAACACTCCTAGGGGATATGCTTAGGATAATTCACATTTTCTTTACAACCCATTATGAATGAGTTAATGTAAAATTGTCCTAAGAGGAACCATGTTTATAAGTTTAGCTATGCATTGAATTTCAATCTATGTTGAGTGATTTTCTATTTGAGATTCATAAACTAATCTAGTGTATCCCATTATTTAGAAATGGAATCTAATGTATGAAGGGGAATCAATACTCATGGGCAAGGTAGGTATCTCCCTACTCGGAAAGTCAACACAGTCAATGTTGGTGCAGATCAGATCATGGCCATATTGGGACAACATACTCAAGTTGTAACGAATAATCATTCCACACCTGTGTTGGATCATTTCATGCAGAATAAGCCCCCATCTTTCAGTAGGACTACTAATCCATTGGTTGCTGAGCAATGGATCAAGTCCCTTGAAAAGATATTCATGGTATTAAGATGAAATGAAAATGAAAAGGTAGTACTGGCAATATATTGTCTCAAGGGAGACACTGATCAATGGTTGTCCCTGATTCAAAATACCATGGAGGAAGAAGAAATATAAGATATGGAATGGATGAATTTTAAGTAAATATTCTTCTAAAAATATTTCCCTCATGAGCAATGAACCAAAATGAAGAGCATGTTCCATGGATTGAAACAAAGAGAAGAAGATAGTGTTACAGAGTATGAGGATACCTTCACAAGGTTGGCTAGGTATGCCATAGATTATGTATGTGACTTAGAAGACAAGATTGATCATTTATTTGAAGGTATTAAGCCAAGTATTCGAAGGGCACTGGCTTCTCAATCATTTTAATCATATGATGAAATTGTATCATGTGCCATCAAAACAGAGAATGAATTTTCCAGATCAAATTTTTTCAAAGGAAACCAAGATAAGAAGCGGTACTCTGATAAAAAAGGAAAAGGAGAAGAACCAAAGAAGAGAAAGGGAACAAATAGTTTCCCATTATGCGAGAACTGTGGAAAGAATCATCCTGGGAAATGGTTGAAAGGCATAGGAGTCTTCTATAACATAATAAAAAAGGCTCATCGATCTAGTGAATGCAAGGGGAAGAAACAATTCAATGATATTCAACGCTACAATTGTAGAGAGATTGGACTCTATGAAAATGAGTGTCCTAAGTGCCAAGGAAACATGCCTTAGAAAAAGCCAAGAGAGAAAGAGAGAGCCTATGTGATTACAACCGTGGAGGTTGAAGTTCCTAGTGACATAGTGGAAGTTACTTTAATCGTTTCCTCAAACATAGCAAACGATTTTTTTGATTATGGATCATCACATTCATTTATATCCTCTCAGTTTTCCAAGAAAATTAGATATGTCCAATTTTACTTAATAAAGGAGTTTTCAGTAAAAACTCCCATGGGATGTATCATTGAAACAAAGGCATGTCGACTAGTCCCCCTCCAGACACCAAAATGTGCTCTAGTTGATAACCTTATAATTATACCAATGACTGAATCTGATATAATTCTTGGTATAGATTGGCTATCAAATTATGATGTGGAGATTTTCTATAAGAAGAAGGAAATTATAATTTTTGAAAGTGGTGTAGAATTCCTTTTCTTTAGGGCATAAAATTCACCACCAGATTCTTATATATAACCACCCTCAGTAGATCTACTGATTGAAATTCTTGGAGAGGAAGACAAACCCATATATATGGGTGAGGAAAGAAATATTCAAATTGAAGATGTGCACATAGTGAAAGAGTACATTGATATATTTCTAGAGTATTTACCAGGACATCCTCCACAGCGGGAAATTGATTTCTCTATTAATTTAATTCCTCATGGAAGACCTATACCAAAGACTCCCTATAGAATGGACACGGTGCAATTAGTAGAGCTAAATAAACTACTAGAGTATTTGAGTGAAAAATGATTTATTCGACCAAGTGTTTCTCTATAGGGAGCCTCTGTCCTCTTTGTCAAGAAGAATGATGGATCCATGAGGCTTTGCATTGATTACATGGAAATCAATGCTATTACAATAAAGAATAAGTATCCTATGCCCCGGTTGATGATTTATTTGACCAAATTCATGGATCTCAATAATTTTTTATGATTGTCCTTCGATTCGGATATCCTTAATTGTGTGTGAGGAAGGAAGATATTCCAAAGACAGCATTTCGGACCAGGTATGGGCATTACGAGTTTACAGTGATGCCTTTTGGACTGACAAATGCACCCTCTATTTTTATGTATTTAATGAATATATTTTTCAGGAATATCTTGATAACTTCGTTGTGGTATTCCTTGATGATATCCTCGTATACTCAAAAATCTATGAAGACCATGAGAATCTCTTGCGGGTTATTATGAGAACTCTTAGAAGAAAAAAATATATGGGAAGTTTAGCAAGTGTGAATTCTGGCTTCAATCAGTTTCTTTTCTAGGACATATTGTCTCTAAGGATGGAATCCTAGTTGATCCTATGAAGAAAAAGGCAATCCATGATTAGCCCAAACCAACAAACATAATTGAGGAATGCAGTTTTATTGGCTTAGCAGTTTATTATCGACGTTTCATTCAGAATTTTTCCCGACTGGCTAATCCGCTAACCAAGATCACACATAAAGGAGATAAGTTTGTGTGGACTAATGAATGTATATAATGCATCGATGAATTGAAAAGAATATTGGTCAATGCTCCAATTTTGACTATTCAATCTGAAAGTGATGGATTTGTAATATACAACGATGCGTCAAAGAATGGACTCGGTTGTGTCCTTATGAAAAATGATAAAGTCATTACTTATGCATCAAGAGAGTTAAAGCCTCATGAGAAAAATTATCCAAATCATTATCTTGAGTTAGCAGTTGTAATATTTTCTCTAAAAATATGGAGGAATTATCCCTACGGAGAGAGATGTGAGATTTATACAGACAACAAGAGTTTGAAATATATTTTCACACAAAAAGAACACAACATGTGTCAAAGAAGATGGCTCGAGTTAATAAAAGATTATGATTGTTCAATACAATACCACCTAGGAAAGGTGAATAAGGTGGTAGATGCATTAATCAAGAAATATCATGGACTTCTGACTCAAAGCAGGATTGAAAGAGATCATATGTTCATGGATCTACTGAAGATGGATGTGGGAATTGTTAAGGAAGGGGAAACATCACTCCTCTTTCAAATGATTGCTAAACTATATTTACTAGAGAAGATAAATATTTCTCAATATAATGATGAGAATCTTCACAAGAAAATTAATGCGGTTAAGGATGAGATACTGGCTAACTTCATGTATGATGAAGGAGTTCTGAAGTTTAGGAAGAGGTTATGCATTCCATCAGTACCTGAACTAAAAAGGGAACTGTTAGATGATACTCATAGCTCTAATTTCTCTATACACCTGGGTAGCAGCAAGATGTATAGATACCTGAAGGAATATTTTTGGTGGGATAATATGAAGTGAGAAATTGATGACTATGTGTCAAGGTGTCTAGTTTGTCAACAAGTGAAGGCAGAGAGGCAAAATCCCAAAGGACCGATGTAACCTCTATTTATTCCTATGTGGAGGTGGGATAACATTACGATGTATTTTGTCACCGGACTACGAAGGACTCCTATAAGGAATTATTCAATATGGTTAATTGTTGATCGCCTCACTAAAACATCACATTTTCTTCCAATAAGAGAGGATTTACAACTTGAGTGACTGGGAATACTTTATATTAATGATTTTGTGAGACATCATGGTCCACCTCTATTAATTGTCTCGGATCGAGATCCCTGGTTTACGTCAAAATTATGGAAAGTCTCTAGAAGGCTTTGAAAACTGAGCTTCATATGAGTATCACATATCACCACCAAACTGACAGACAATCATAAAGGACTATTAAAACTCTAGAAGATATGCTGAGGTCATGTTCTCTTGACTTCCAAGGTATGTGGGATCAATACTAGCCTTTGGTGGAATTTTCTTACAACAATAGTTTCCATTATAGTGTTCAAAAGGCTCTATATGAAGCATTATATTGAAAGAGATTTCGAACTCCAACTTGTTGGGATGAAGTTGGTGAGAGGAAACTTATAATCCCAAAACTTATTGAAGAGACCACGACAAAGGTGAAGAAAATACAACCCATATTAAAGCATCCCAAAGTGGGGAGAAGAGTTATGCTGACAAACGGAGAAAGGACTTGGATTTTCAAGTGGGAGATCATGTATTTATGAAAGTATATCCATGGAAGGGCATCTTAAAGTTTGGTAAGAATGTGAAACTGAGCCCCAAGTACATCAGACCATTTGAATTTTTGGGAAGAATCGGAGTTGTAGCATACCATTTAGAGTTGTCACCAAATCTCTCCATATTTCGTGATGTGTTCCATGTATCATTGTTAAAGAAGTACATGCCAGACCCAACGCATGTACTCACATATGACGAAATAGAACTGGAGCCTGATTTATCATACTATGAAAAGCCTATCAGTATTCTTCACACAATGGAGTAGGTATTGAGAAATCAAACAACTCGTCTAGTAAAGTTTCTTTGGAGAAATCAGAATATGGAGGAAGGAACATGGGAACCAGAGGCTTTCGTGAAGAAGAACCACCCACATCTTTTTGGTGGGCTTTATTCAAAAAATTTCAAGGAAGAAATTTCCGAAGGAGTAAATAATATAACACCCCAAACATTTTATGATATGTTTCTCTTAAATACATTCTATTCATCATTGTGTTCCTTTGAAACAACAGTAGGTTATTTAGGAGAATGTCAAAACCTAGACATTAAATATAAATTTTCAACTTCAATGTTTCGAATTATGAAAAATGGTCATCTACAGTTGTGATCAGTAAGTCATTTGGATTCTGATAGAACAAACATGATTTTTTGGTGAATAGTAACATACCCTTATGAATAGTAATATGACCCTTATGAATAGTAAATAATAATATTATTTTATTTTTTTAAGGAAATAAGATAATGAGATATTAATTAGTTTTTCAATAAGAAATTAAACTAATTACACCTTTATGATTATTATTTTTCGAATTAACTATACTTTATTTAAAAATTAAATTAATAATATTTAGAAAATTAATTTTAAAAAATGGAGTTATTTTTGAATTCTACATGTTAAAAAAAATTAGGGTAAATTTTTCCGGATTTTTCTAAAATTCTAGAATTTTGGATGAATAGTGAAATACGATAAACTACCGTATATACAGATTATCAGTTAAAATATACTATTTATGACATCATAAATGATGTAAAGACACTTTCTTGAACTCACATGTACATATTACTATTATTGGTCACATGAAACAACACTATTGGTTGTATTGAGGGAAATAATAAAATAATGAATTAAATATTCAAAATTTACCCCTCTCCTCCACTATAAAAACTCCTCACCACTTCCTCTTATCTTCATTCCTATAAGCCTTGAAGATTCTCAATGTTCTCCCCAAATACCCTTCCCTAGTCACTCCCAACAACCAGATGTCTCTTTTTCTTTCCAAAAGACCAAAATCCCATCCCTTAAGAAGGTTCTCAAGGATGTTATTTCAAGAGGTAAAACACCTTACTTTTTCTTTTAGTTTCATTTGAATTTATCTTCATTTGTTATCCTCTCCTCACCTCCTCTGTCCAAATGATCTTGATAACTCCAATATCATCTATATACTGGATTTATATCATGTGAATGGAATAACCATCATCAATATTCTCACTCCCTCCCGTTTATTTTTATAAACAGTATCAACATCCATGAGGTTCCAATTTATTACCTTTGTGGATGACAAAGTTTCATTCTTCAATCGTTCCTTCATTACTATTCATAAAGACATATTTATGGTTGACTCAGGTCATAATATATGTATTTTATCTTGATTAATGTTCTGTAATTTTTACACGTACATAATATGGAATAATAATACAAAACAAGTTTATTGAGCACAAAACTGCCAAGCCAAATTCAAGCATTTATTTTTAACTAATCGAATGTGTCATCCTCATGGTATATAACCAGAATCATTATAATATCATTTATATATCATTAATATCACTAATAATTTATATTAACAATTTTGTATGTTTAACCATATTTCAAACCAACTTCTATTCATGAATACAAGTAAACAAATCATGGAACCAAATAATAAAATGCTTCCAAAACAATAAGATTGAATCTCTTAAACCCATCAAAAAAACCATTAATGAACTAAGTAAGTTTATATCATATCAATTACATGTTTATTAGGTTATTTAATTATTAATTAATGAATATAAATTTTATTATTCAGGTCATTAAGAACAATCAAGAACACACTAGAGAAAAAGGTAAGGGGTTTCTCCTCTCACTTTCATTTTTGTGAGATTTTCATTGTTTGTTGTGTATTCCTTGTCTATGGTATATGTGTACAGCCCTTTGATATATAATAACATGATTCTATTTATATTCATGTTATTCAATGTTTCATTTTATGTTAATTATGTTCTGGTCATATGATTCGACTGATTACATTGTGGTATGGGACTTTGTCTCAACTACCTTTTCGTTATGACTAACTTTGTATTGTGCACCTAATAATCTTTATGTGGTGTACCTACTGACCATTTGAGATCAATTTTCATTTTAAATTGTATTTATATTAAATATCCATAATCTTATTCCATGTATATGTATTTTTTCTAAACCGTATACCATTTTACATACAGTGTTTATTTTGAAAGATATTTTAATTATGGAAATTTTGATGAATCCATATACTCTACTCTATACGAATATTGAAAAGGTATATTGATCTTGTATTGAATAAATGTATAAAGAATTATTTGGACACGCAGTGTTAGGTGAGTCCCGCTATAGCCCCTTGATGCATTGTTAGGTCTCATGAGACAAATCAGTTGGAGACAAAACCATCGAGTTTGTTTCAAAAAATCAGAAGGGTTTCTACCCATAGAACTAAACCGTTTTTACAGTATTATGGTTTCATGTTCCAGATACATGATGTCCAATTAATGATCATTCTATTTATTCATTATCAGTTATTATTATTATCCATGAGGTTTTCACTATGACAAAGTCTATGGATGCAGTTTCATTCTCTATTTATTAATGGCATTAGTTATTCATTTGTTCACTATGTCGTATTGATTATGTCAAATTGATTGTGATTCACTTATTATTGTATTCTTGCTACTGCAATTTGTAACCCTTACTGAGCATTTGAGATCACCCTTTTCATTGTTTACCTTCAACAGGTGATGAAGATAAGGTCTTTTATTGAGTTTGTGTGGTTGCAGTTTTTTAGTTTTGTTATGTATTGTATCTTCTAAGCTTTTTCAATGAAATTTGTGTTACATCTATGTATCTAGTTTTTTCGAGACTGCTAAACTGTTCGTTCCTTATGGATTTTCATTCCTTATAACCATTCCAATATCACAAGTAATGCACCGGCTCCGGTCTAGAGGGGTCAAGGTGTTACATATAATATGTACAAAAAATAAAGTAGCATTACATTGGGGTAAATGTAGTGAATGAATAGTCTGAAGGAAAAATGAAGGTTCGGGTAGAAACCCTTACCTTATGTCTGAATGTGGTCTTAAATTGACATTAATGTCTCAGAATATGAAATTATACTCAATAATAATTTAATTCAAAACATATTAGACATTTTTATAGTTTATTAAAATTTTATTATGTTCATTTATGGTCTTTTTGATAAGATATAAGATTGAATTATGTCATCCCAGATTGTTTGTTTCCTTGATTTTCATGATCAATTCACATGATTATAAGTGATAGGGTTCATGTAAAATGGGTATAATTTTATATTATTTTAATTTCATGTTATTAATGAACAAACATAATATTTAGTGTTATTATATATTTTCATATATGAGTATGAATAATTTGATAACATGTTAATGATAATATTTTTCTTAATTTTAGTGGTTTCTCAATAACACCAAATTAGTTTTGTTTTGTTATTTAATTTCATGTATATATAATGGTTACAGAACATTAAAAAAGATATAATACATATTATATAATCTGTTTCAAACATAAAAATGGTTTCATGGCCATCCTTTTAGGAGAAATTGAAGAACTAAAGTTTGTCATCCAAGAAGTTTGTACATCAGCACCTCTCAAACGATGATTTCGTTTTTAAAATAAAATAGAGTGAGAGTAAATAGATTGATAATGTATGTCAAATTAACATTATATATTTTAGTATATATATTATACATTATTTTTCATGATCATTTGGACATAGGAGGTGATGAGAGGACAATAAAATAGAATAAATTGAAAATGAAATTAAAATAAAAAGGAAGAGGGTATACCTCTTGAATTATTCTCCTTAATAACCTCCTTATGGAAAGGGATTTTGGTCTCTTGGAAATAAAAAAAGAGATCCTAGACTTGGGGGAGATACTGGGGAAGAGTATTTTGGGATAATTTTTACAAGCTTCAAGGATTGGAGGTGTGAGGAGAAAAGGGGGTGAGGGTGGTATTTATAGTGGAGGAGATGAGGGATTTTTGAATATTTTAATCCTTAGTTTATTAATTTGGCTCAAGACTATGAATAGATTGATAATTATCATAAAATATATTAAAATAATAAATTTTAGTTCAATATTGTTTTTCTTTCATTATTAATGACTCACAGAATAGTATATTTAACATATAATGTATTTATACCATAAATTGTCATATTTTACTATTCACCAAAAATCCAAGTATTTTAGAAAGATCTAAAAAATTTACCCCAAACATTATTTTATGTGTAGAATTACAAATTGAACTCCGTTATATGAAAATTTTAATTTTTAATTAAATTATTCATTTAATCAAAAAATATAGTTTTTAAAATTAAAATTGATTTTATAACAATGTGAAAAATTAACTAAGGTCTTACAAAATTATCCTAAAATATTAAGATAAAAAAATATTGATTTATGAATACATTTTTTGAAAATGAATTTTTTGATAAATAATTTAATTAATTAAAAAATTGTAATTACATATTTATGACTTACAAAAAATACCAACACTTAATTAATAATTTTTAAAATATTAATTTACATATACTATGATATAATTATATGATAATTTCACTTATGAGATACCTAAATTGCTGTATACTTATATGGGTGAGGTTACTTTTCATTTTTTGGTTTACTATTTATAAGGTTCATATTAATATTCATAAGGTCATGTTATTATTTAATTAGTATAGGTTTTCTAACTTTTTTAAATACATATTATTTAATTCATTATTTATTAATAAATTTTACTGTGTTCCCAATGTGGTTTTATGTGATTTATACTATATAATATAAATATAATAAAGGGAAATCTCGTTGATTTAATTTTGGTTAATTACATTCTCCCTTCTTACAAAAAATTTATCCTCGAAATTTCTATATTGTCACCCCACAAAAACAATTTGGGTAGTTATTCATCATAATCTCCGCAAGTCACTACATTTCCTCTTCAATTTTATGATTTTTCCAAATTAACATTACCATCCAAGTCATCCGATTTCTCAACACCTATTCTTTAGTGTCCAAAATCCGATAGGCTCTTCATAGTAAGAAAAGTCATGTTCCAATTCAATTCCTTCATAAGTTATTACATGTGTTGGGTCTAGTATATACATTCTTAAGATGGAGATGTGGAACAAATTTTGTACCTTATAAATGCTAGATGGAATTTTAAAATGATAAGAGACGACTTTGATTCTCTCAAGAATTTTAAAAGGACCAATATAACTAAGGATTTGTTTTCCTTTCTTCCCAAATCTAATAACACCCATCCATAGAGTTACTTTCAAGAAAATTTGATCTCCCACTTGAAATTTAAAATCCTTCCTTCAATTATCGGCATATCCCTTTTATGTGCTTTGATCTTCTTCGGTATAGGTTGGAATAGACGTTATCTTCGATGTTTTTTCATCTACAATCTATGGGACTACAAGATTCTATTCACCAAGTTCATCCAAACATATTGGTGTACGACATATCATTCCATACAAAACTTCATATGGTGACATTTGAATACATGAATGGAAACTATTATTATAGGCAAACTCTAACAATGGTAAGCATTGATGCCACAAACCTTGAAATTCAAAAGAGCATGATCTAAACATGTCTTCTAATGTTTGGATCCTCTTTTATGATTGCCTGTTAGTTTGATGGGGATACGAAGTACTCAAATAAATCTTGGTTTCCAAATCATTCTAAATACTTTTCCATAATTTTGATGTAAATTGTGGATCATGATCAGGTTTAATTGAGAGAGGTTATCCATGAAGTCTTACAACTTCATTAATATTGATTTTTACAAGGCTTACAGTGGAAAAATTTCCCTCATTGAAAGCAGATTTGTAGATTTGGAATGTTGCTCAACATTCACCCTTATTGCTTCATTATTTATTATATTTTATGGTAATCGAGTGACAAAATCCATATTTATGTCATATCATTTCCATGTAGAATAGAAATGGGTTGCATGGAACCTCTAGGATGTTGTCTTTTAGCCTTCACCTGTTGACAGACTAAACATATTGATACACAATCAACAATTTCATACTTCATATTATCCCACCAGAAATGTTCCTTCAGATCTATATACATCTTAGTTATAACATGGTGTATTGAGAAATTTGATCTATGTGAATCCTCCAATAACTCCCTTTTTATCCCGGCTATAGTAGGAACACATGGCCTCCTCCCAAATTTCATAATTCCACCCTCACACATGAATTCTAGAAGCTTGCCATCATTCATAGCTTTGGTTTTCTTTTAAATATTCTCATCATCAGACTGAGAATTTTTAATTCTTTCTAGTAAATATGGTTGGGAAACCAATTGAAAATAGTAATGATGTTTCACCTTCTTTGATAATTTATATATCCATATTTACTAGATCCATGAACACGAGATCCCTTTCAATCCTCATTTTTCTTAAAACTCCATTATCCTTTCTGATTAATGCATCAGCTACATTATTTTCCTTTTTGGGTGATAATGTATTAAACAATCATAATAATTGAGTAGTCTAATCCACCTCTTTTTCCTCATGTCGAGTTCTTTCTACGATAAGATATATTTCAAGATCTTTTGATCTATATATATCTCACATTTTTCTCCATATAGAGAGTGTCTCCATATCTTCTACACAAAAATTATATCTTCTTAACTCAATATCATGAGTTGGATAGTTTTTTTCATAAATTTCTAACTACCTTAATGCATAGAAAATAACTCTATCATTCTTCACAAGGATGCATCCAAGTCCTTTATTTGATATATCACTATAAATCATAAATCCACCATTTGTGGATGGAAGATTTAAGATCATTGAATTCACTAATATTCTATTAAATTCTTCAAAATATTATTCACATTCTTTCATCCATGTGAAATTAAACCCTTTATGAATAATCTTGGTTAACGGGTTAGCTAGTCGGGTGATGTTCTGAATGAAATACTGACAATAACCTCTTAAACCAATAAAACTATATACCTCAGTTATGTTCATTGGTATTTTCTATTAATAAACTACATTTTTCTTCACAAGATCAATTGAGATTCTATCTTTAGAGACAATATGGCCAAGAAAATAAACTATTTAAAGCCGAAATTCAAACTGGATAAATATTACATATAACTCATTTCATCTAAGATCCTTTAGAATAATGTGCAAGTGATTCTCAGGATATTCATATATTTTGGATTATACTAAGATGTCATCAATAAATACCACAACAAAGTCATAAAAATATTCCTTGAAAACAATATTCATTAGATCTAGGAAAACATAGGGTGAATTAGTTAGTTCAAAAGTCATTATTGTAAACTCATAATTTCCATACCTTGTTCTAAATGTTCTCTTTGGAATAACTCACCCCTTTAGACAAAATTGATGATATCTAGATCAAATATAAATATTCTAAAAGTATTTATCTCCATGAATTTTTTCAAATAAATCATCAATGTGAGGAATATGTTACTTTATCTTTATCACAATAGAATTGATCTCCCTCTATTCCATGCACAGCCACATAGATCCATGTTTCTTCTTATTGAAAAGAATAAGAGCTCCCCATGGAGAAACACTAGGGTGAAAAAAACGCTTACTATTTGAATCATCTAGGTGTTTCTTCATCTTCACTAATTCCACATTGAACATTCTATAAGGACTATTTGATATAGGTCTTGAACCAGGAATTAAGTCAATGGAAAACTCAGTTTCCCACTATAGAGGATGTTTAGATAAAACCTCTAGAAACACATCAATGTATTCTTTCAAAATAGGTACATCCTTAATTTGAATATTTCTTTCCTCACACATAGATATTATTTTCTCTTCCTCCAGAAGAATTGAATTAAGTAGAGCTACTAGTGGTGGATCTAGATAATAATCAAATGATAAGGTTTATACTATAAATATAAGGGATTTTACATTATTCTAAAAACTTGTTACTTTCTTATTCTTGCAATATATTTTCCTATCATATTTTAAAGTACAATCCATACCAACAATTATATCAATGTAAACCACAGGTATAATGATATGTTTAGAAACTAAAGCTTGTTTATGTGTCATAAAGGAGATTGATTGGCACATCATTGTTGTAATGATACTTCCCTTAAGAGTGTTTAATAAAAACTCATTTATTAAATCAAATTGGAAATGTATAGTCTTCTTAGAAAGATGGGAAAATATAAAAGAATTCAATGATATAGAAACAAATAAAGCCATTTCTATGCTTGAGGAAATGATTAAAGTACCTTTCACCACATCATTAGGTTCTTCAACCTCAGTATTTGTGACCACATAAGCTTGGCCTTTCTCCCTTGGCCTTCTTTGTGGGAATATTACTTGATTTCTAGGACATTCATGTGCATAATTCCCCATATCGTTACAATTATATCCTTGAACATTGATATATTCTTTCTCTCCCTTGATATTCTGGGGTTGGTATCCTTTTCCTTTACACTTTTAATAGACTACAATTGAATTTAAGTTAGTATTGGGGGGTTTCTTCCCACAATTACTATAAGGTGGAAAGTCAACTCTTTCCTTCTTACCCATTTATTTATTTCCTTTTCTAGATTATTCATCATCCCTCTTCTTCTCCTTCTTTAATTTGAATTAACATGACTTCTAGAATTCATTTTATATCTTGATAACACGTGAGACAATATTTTCATATAATGATAAATTTTGGGAGACCAGTTCCCATCAGAGGAATGATTTTAAACCATCAAAGAATCAATAAATATTACTTCATGGATTACTTATGTTGACTACAACATACCTTGATAGCCTTGAAAAGTTTTGGTTATAATTGGAAATATTCTCATCCACATTTTTCCTTAGATTCAATAATTTCATTTCTATATCCACATTTTGTTTTTGAAGAAAATGTTTTTCTAGGAAAATTACCTTAAAATCCATCCATTCTATATTTTTTATTTATTCCACCTCTTTTTTTTAATTAGAGACCACAATTAGTCCTTGTATCTTGATATATGAAAAATATCCATTAAAACCTTCTCCCTTTCATTACATCCCAAAGCGAGAAATATCTTCTCTATGAAACTTATCCACTTATCTACTAAAAATGGGTTTATAGTCCCATTGAATTATGGAGGGTTTTGTTGAAAAAAGAGGTCTAACATTTATCATCAATGTTGTGGTTTAGAATTCTCTATAAAAGTAAGGTTATTATTAATAACCCATGTTGGTTGTCTTAGAATAATGATAAATTGCTCAGCACCATTTTCAACTCTAATACAGACATCATTATCTTTCTTATGAAAGAAATACCTATATGGGATACATGTGTTGATACTATTTCCATTCCTTATACTAGGTTCCATTTCTAGATAATGTAATACACTATATTATGATTTGAATCAAAATTTATAATATTAAACTATAAAAATACTTAACATAAATTGATATTTTACGTATATTTAATCTCATAATCGTATGGATGGTTTCTTTGGGGACATATTAACATTTAAATACTTCATAATAGTTTTTAAAGAAAATTTCAGTAATCCTAAGAATATCCCATGGGAGTGTCAAACCAGGTGCGTAGTAAGGCTTGATTTCATATACCAAGTCACCCTAAGTCAGGCACAAGACACCTTGTTGAAGTTGTTACCCCTAGGTACATCTCGGACAAAACCATGAACACTTTTAGAATCCAGATAGGGATATATTTCTAAAAGTACACACATAATATCTTCCTCACCAAAATTTGAGGATTTCCTTCTATTATTATCATCAAAGTCTATCTTAGGGTTATGTTCCCAAATATTTGTTTTCAAAATCTTATTTCCAAGTTTTCTACTCAACTACATTTGTTACCAATTATAAGGACCCCAACCCCAGTAGCCTGGAACTTGTTCCTTACTATATTACATTGGAATATAGACAAGGAAGACTCATCCTGAAATAGTGAATAATTTAGTATCTTTGGAAAAGAGATACATACATAAGTTCAACATTACAACTTAAAATGAAAAAAATCATAGAGACTCCATTGAAAACACTCTTATTATTTTCAATTATCTTTTCATATCATTCGTAAAATTCATCTTGGCATCATACGGAAAATAAACATAAGAAAGGGGTTATTTTTGATTCTCAATAAGGGTACGAATTTAGTGGAAGGTAAAAATAATTCATAAGGAAAGGTCATAACTAAAAACACTTTCTATTAAATCAAAATCCTAAGCATAATATGGAATGAATAAAAACTTAATAAATAATAACATATAAATAATCACATGAAAATAATACTTACCGCTAGATATTAAACAAGTCAAATAATCACATGGAATATCAAATACTAATCTCATAATTTGGAAATTCATAATGCGGGACATCGTATAAATACTCTCAAGGCTTTTTCCAAGACACTATACCTAATTGGGTAATACGTTAGCTCATACCCAAACTAGTTTGTCTCATGAGAGTTACCAATGCACTGACTAGATATAGAGGGACCCACCCGATAGATACTAATTCTAATGAATTACTCATATAAAGGGGGTGAAATATAATCAACAAATATATTAATATTGAAACTAACATATGAAATTTAAATAAATTTCCCCAATCAATAAACATAATTACTAACCATTCGAAGTAATATGGTGAATGGTATCAAGATAGCATATCCACAATCAATGAAATCATAAACCATTCCACAAAATTTGGTAGATGATATCATAAAATATTATTCTTAGTTAAACATAATAATAAAAAAGGGTGTTTAAATATATTAAAATACTGTTATAAAATGATCAATGAATTATGGAGAGAAATACTATTTTATTTTATAAAGAAGAGATATTTTGGAAAAATATTTTTATAAAACCATAAGTTAATTAAGACAGTTTTTTCATAATAAAATCATTGATTTTATAAAAATAATGGTGTCTTAAAATAGACTACTGGGTGGACTTTAAAATGGGTAAGAATTTGGTTTGTTTCCTTATATCGGGCTTGCGTATTGGGAATAATTGAAAAGGGAACCTTTAAAATATGTAATTTACTTAAAGCAAAGATGAAATGATATGGATATATGAGTTTTTAACATATAAATAGATATATAATATGTAAACAAAAATAATTAATAATTACATTATGGTGAATATATTGAAAGAATAATGTGAAGGAAAAAATGAAGGTTTTAGTAGAAACCATTACCTCATGTCCGAATGTGTTCTGCACTTGACCTTAAGGTCCTTGAATATAAAATTGGGATCATTAATAATTTAATTCATAACTTATTATACATGTTTATGGTTTATTATAATTTTATTAAGTTCATTTATGGTCTTTTTGATAAGTTATAATATTGAATTTGGTCATTCTAGAGTGTTTGTTTCCCTGATTTTCATGATTGGTTCGCTTGATTATAAGTAATGGAGTTCATCTAAAATGGTTATGGTTCTTAAGTATTTTAATTTCGTATTATTAATTAAAAAAAGTGTAATTGTTATTATAAATTATTTTGTTTCAATAATTGAGTATTAATCATTAGATAATATGTTAATGATAACCGTTTAGCATAATTTTAGCGGTTTTTTGTCACAATGAACAAGTTTTGTTGTATTACTTAATATCATGTATATATAAAGGACCCAAAACATTAAAAAAGATAAAATATATATTTCATAATCTTATTCAACCATTAAAATTGTTTCATGACCAGAATTGTAGGATAAATTGAATAATTAATGTCTTTCGTCCACAAAGGTTGTTAATCAGCACCACCCTTTACGATGATTTCATTTTTAAAATAAAATAGAGTGACAGTAGGGAGATTGATAATGTATATTTCATTAACATGATATATTATATTATATATATTATACTGTAGTTATCATGACCCTTTATAAAAATGAGGTTATTAGAGGATAAGAAAATAAATTAAATTGAAAATGAAATTAAAAGAAAAAGGAAGAGGGTTTACATCTTGAACTATCCTCCTAGAGAACCTCCTTATGGAAAGAGTTTTTGGTATATTTGAAATAACAAGAGATCCTGGACTTGGGGGGAGAGACTAGGTAAGATTATTTTGGTATAATTTTGAGAAGATTCAAGGCTTAGAGGTGTGAGGAGAAAAGGGGGTGAGGGTGGTATTTATAGTGGAGGAGATGATGGATTTTTAAATATTTTAATCATTAGTTTATTATTTTGGATCAAGACATTGAATAGTTTGATAATTATTATAAAATATATTAAAATAATAAAGGTGAGATCTAGATTATGGTTCTTAAATCATAAATGGCACTAGTAATAGTGTATTTAACTTATAATGTATTTATACCATAAATTGTTGTATTTTACTATTCACCAAAAACTCAATTATTTGAGAAAAATCTCAAAAATTCACCCTAAAAATTATTTTTTGTGTAGAATTAATAAATTAACTCCATTTTTTGAAAATAATTTTATAAATATGATAAATTTAATTTTTAATTAAAATTTTCATTAACTAAAAAAATATTGTTTTTTAAAATTAAAGCGGATTTTATAACACTCTCAGAAATTAAATATGGTCTCATAAAATCATCCTAAAATAACTACATAAAGAATATTGATTTATGAATAAATTTTTTGAAAATTAATTTTCTGTTAAATCATTTTATTAGTTAAAAATTTTAATTAAATATTTATGACTTACAAAAATACAAACACTTAATTAATAATTTTTTAAAATATTCATTTACTTATACTATGATATAATTATATGAAGATTTCACTTATAAGATGCCTAAATTTTATTTATACTTTCATGGGTGAGGTTACAGTTCATTTGGCTGATTTACTATTTGTAAGTTTCATATTACTATTCTTATGTTCAAGATACTATTTCATCAGTATTGATTCCTTAACTTCTAGAAATACCTATTATTTCATTCTTTTTTAATTTATAAAGTTTTTTTGTGTTATCTATGTTGTTTTATGTTATTTATACTATATAATATAAACATAAGAATGAAAATATCATTGATAGAAAACTTTCATGTCAAATTATTCCATAAGTAAAGCATATATTATTCGATATATTACTTATATCTAAAATTTTTGTAAAGTATATAAATGATAGCATAAAAAACACTGTAAAAAAACATTAATCAGTTCCATGGTAGTTGGTAGTGTAAAATTTACTTTATACATGTAAATAAAATATTATCCAAACATTAATATCTCAACACTAGGAACATTGTGAGGGTAATATTTCCCTTAATCATGTGTTTTCCATGATCTTAAACTTCCCACTAAATCATTTTTCTTGTTCATCATTATCGTTCAAGATATTATTTCAAATCCTTAATGAAAAAGATATAAGAGATAATCCTTATATATTTCATAATTATTATAACAAATATATAATAAATAAAATACTCAAATGATATAATTATTCTATCCATGAACAATGAAATTAATCATTCCTCTTAATCTATAGATATAGCACAAACATGACCCTGTCCCATTAGAAACTCTTGAGGTATATTCCTTTGATGCTTGAGACATTGATTTTAGTAGTGTTGTATCTCTTTACATTTGTAGCATTATTCATTGGAAAAAAAATCCTTAACATTGAAATCAAAATAATGGTGGCCTTTATTTTTATATATGTATAAAAATCCCATTCCTTTTAATCAATACCCAGGATGTTACTTTCTATAATAATGACATGTAGTAAAATACATCTTTCCCTTATTCACTTTATCTATATTTTTCCCTTTCGTCCACTTCTTATATTACATCCCTTCGAAGCGATAATGCATTGAAAATTCATTCTATATCTTTTTAGTGCATAATATTATGTCATCATATAATGATAATGTTTTGGAGACTAATTCCCTTTGAAAGACTAGCTTAATCATATCAATGAAACAATCATTCAAACTCTTTTGATCACATGCATTGATGTGATTCTCATTCCTTCTGTTATAAACCATTTATAAATGATGTAATACACTATATTAGATCATATAATTATTAATATTAATTTATAACAAAAAAATAGTGAAATACATAACATAAATTGAAAATTTTATACATATCTAATCTCATAATAATATCATGGTTTCCTTGAGGATATCTTAATTTTCAAATCCTTCATAATGTCTTGTAATGAAAATTTGAATTATCGTAAGCATATCCCCTCAGAGTGTCAAATCAGGTGCATAGTAAAGCTTATTATCATACACCATGTGATTATTGGGTCCTACCCATGGTTCCCGTTTTAGAGTTATTACCCCTAGGTACCTGTAACACCATAAGAATTTGTGAAAAAAAATTAATTAATATAAACTTTTTGATATTTTTCATTTCACGCAACACTGTATATAGCATGTATTATATGAAAGCACTATGTTTGGTTTCCATTGAATTAAAACCCAATTATGGTTTCACTACAAGAAACACAAAGATTATCTTCGAGTATATGAAAAAATATTTTCAGCTCATGTTACCAAAAAGTATGACTTCCTTCGATAGCTTGTGTTACATGCAAGACCTAGTTTTAGCAAACTACCATGTAGTATTAATATAATTATTAAAATATTATTATATTAGTCACCTATCCATTGGAATAGAGGTTGTTAATAAGATTAAATTAATTATTAAAATATTATATACACATTTTTAAAGTAAGAATTATCCAGTGACTAATTAACTATAAAGGAAAATAACACCCTTTTTGTAAATATAGGAAATCTTTTTCTGGAAAACTATATTTTTATAATAAAACACATTTTACCATAACAAATTAATTAAAAAAATTAGGATAAATGTATTTAATGATATATTTATTTATATAATATTAAATCAACTATTAAGCCTTCATCATATGTGTTCTCTAGAAAAGAGATAAGAGTAAAACCAATTATACACATAAAGATGTTATTTTTCTAAAAGGTAAATTTATCACCTTTTAATGGAGATCCCATTTTGAATATAATTTATGAAACTTTTATAATATATATTTGAAAAAAGAAAATTCATCTCTAAAATAGGAATATCTTAATTTACTTTGGGTGATTTTTTGTTATTTTTTTTAGAAATTTCATTTTTTAATGAATACTGAAAAATACATAATTTTAATTGAAAAACGATTTTTCATCTAATTTAATTATATAGTTAAATAATATTTTTAATCGATTTTAAAATTAATTTAGACTAGTTTTATGTCAATTAATATAATTTTGGTAATTGTAATCAATTTCACATTGAAATTGGATATAAAACAATTCAATCTTTTGAACATTTTCACTTTAAAATACAAATTTTTCATCCCATCTGTGGGATTTATTTTTTATTAATTTATCACCACATATGTGATTATAATATAGAAAAATTGATTCCATATATGGAATCATAATAATTTACAATTTTTAATAATTTAAACATTATTTTTCACCAAAAATATTATTGAATGTAATTAAAATTAATTACAGAGATTAACGTAAAAACAAGATTCCTTTGAGTTTGAACATTTATTTAAGGGAAAATATAACCTAGAAACGTTTCCAAAATCCATTAGATATAAATATTTATAAACATTCCCCAATTTTATCAAAAAATGGATAATTATTTTAGGCACGTGATGTAAGGGAGACCTCTCAATATTGTTTAACTTTTTATATTTTCAAGAATGTCATTCCTCCTCCACTATAAAAGGGAACTCATCCCATCACTTATCCACACCTCTCAGTCCATTTGTATCATCCAACACCTAAAAAAATAAGCTCTTGAATTCCCTCCCTTCATCCAATTGGCCTCAATTTGGGAATAAATCCATTCAATGAATCCCTTAGATCCAAACCAAAAATTGTTACCCAAAGAAGAGGCAACAACCATCCACAAGATATTTTGTTTTATTTTCATTATAAAAACTCTCTCAAATATTATTATTACATTGTTATATAATAACCCCAGTATCATAAGTATAATTAGATATTTTTATGTTAATGTTTCTAACTACACTCACACACACTTCCATAAAATGGGATATGCAATCATTATTCGTGTGTACGGATAACTACCGCCTCACAAACTAATGTCACTCTTTCTTCCATTTCTACCATTAAATGATGGAAATAATTATGGATATTATATTTTAATCGTATATATATTATATATATTATTAAATTATAATTATATAGTCATACCATCATGTTTTTTCCATTTTGTGGGAATACGATAACTTTGTTTGTGGATATGTGGACTACGACCTCCTCAATGCGATGTGATTCATTAACTATTTACATAAAATATATTAAATATGGAATTATTAAAAATATATTACATGTATGACATAAAAATTATACTTGAATTATAAACTATATATATACATATATTTTATTTTCTTTCTTTCAGTCAATATGACAAGAAAATGGAAACAACTTTCATGCGTATGTACGGCCTACCATATCCATGAACGGTGTATTCTATTTCATATTTATTTATTTGATATATTATTATAAATACATATATAATAAATATATATGATATTAATATAAATTTTTAATTTTTTAAATAATTAAATCATGGTCCAAGTAATAGGATCAAGAATAAAAAGTCAAGACATATACGAAGAACAAATCAGTTATTACCCGAAACATAACATTAACATGGAATCATTAATAAATGGGTAATATAAAGTCATAATAAAATAATATATGGTAATATATATAATATTATGGTTTTTTGGAAGATTTATAATAAACATATATTTATTATAAAGGGGTTTTTAATGGGTAAGATGAAATTCAAGACCTAAAGTAATGGGATTTTTAGTCTCACTTTTATTTCAATGAGACTTATGATGTATTCACCAATAATTTACATTTTGTGGTTTATATAATACCTATGATTGTATTATATTATTAATATTCTAAAATTTATGGGTATATACATATCCATTTTTTAATCCTTATTTCATGGGGTTTATGGTTTAAAAGTTACCAAATAAGTAAAGTAATTTTATCTAATTTTCCTTCTTTGTGATAGTTTCCCTATTTTGCTCCTATATTTATATATAAGGTGTATATACCTCCCTTTAAAATTTTATATAATGAATCTAATTATTTACAAAATAATTTAAGATTCATGTAATTTTATTCTATCCATATTATTTTGATTCAAACTTACCAAAGTGGTAATGGATTATTGCTATAATCTCATCATTTTTTTGATATTTTTTATGATTGCACTTCCACTAATGAAATATTATGATGAATATCTCAAGAAATATCTTGAATTTTCTTCTCCTCTAGGTATCCATGATACTTCCATGTATTGATACCAATTTTCCATTCATTGTTAGTTATGAAAATTAAGAAAGCGTTTTTAAGAAAATCTGACTTTATTTCTCTTTTCTATCAGAAATCTGAATTCTTCCAAATTCATGTTTTCTAAAATCTATTTTTAAAATATTTCTAAGATTTATTTATATGTTTTCAAATAATTTTAAAATAAAAACGTTTTCAAGATGTTTTCAGGATTCTTTATATTTTTTAAAATTATTTTCAAATAAAGTAGTTTTCAAATTTTTTTCAAACTCTCTTTATATGTTTTCAAAGTTTTTTTCAAAGAAAAAAATATTCAAAATGTTTTTAAGGATTACTTATAAATATTCAATGTTGTTTTGAAAGAATATGTTTTAAAAAAATTCAAATATTTCTTTACAATTTATCAAAGTTTGTTTCAAAGAAATGGTTTTCAAAACATCTTCATGTTATTTTGTTTGTTTTTAATGTTATTTTCAAAGAATTTTTTGTTTCATAATTCTTTCAAAATTAAATTATAAATTTTCAAGAATTTTTTCAAAGAAATTGGTTTTCAAAAAGTTTTATTTTATAAAAATAATTTTTCAGAGAAGACAGGTTGTTTTCCATTGATAATTTTTTTGAGGTTTTTAAAGCTTCCCTTATAAATTTTTCAAAGTGGATTTAAAATAAATTGATTTTCAAAACGTATCATGTTTTAAAAGATGATTTTAAAAGAAATACTATTTTACTTTTGAAATGTTACTATTGATCTTTCAAAATCATTCCCCACGTAATTTAAAATCCTTTAATATATTTTATTATTTGCTGTGGATATAATCCTTGGATGACATTATTATTCATTATTGGAATGGTTTAAGTTAAGATGGTAAGTTTTTAATAAAACCTATTTCAATTAAATAGGTTATACCATTATAAAATGATTATGAAACCCAGTTCATTTCACATGTTATTCTACGATGAAATGTTTATGAGACCTATATCTTTTTCACAAAATTAGGTTATTATGAAATTTTTATAATACCCATTTTATTTCATGGGTTATTATTTGAATTTTATGAAACCCATTTCTTTTTATGGGTCATGATATGATGAATTTTTTTTATCTTGTGTCACATGAATGTATGATTTCATTATTTTTTGGGTGGGACCTATACCCCCTCCAATGCGTTGGGTAATGATAAATTTTTTATGAGCTCAAAGGGTACACGAGAAGGCATCTTAAGCCCAATATAAAAGGGCTCACCTGAGGGATGTTCTAACTTTATTTTTTATATTAAAAATAAGAAGTAAGAATATATTGAGGTTGAGGAACCTTAAGACATGATTCATATTTCATATTATAGGAAAATGATATTATATAATAAGGTGATAAATCCTGAGTAATGGTTTAAGAATAAATTAATATAATTTATGCCTATATGTTTTGGAATTAAAATATTATGTTATATGAGTCATGAAATATAATATTATTTTCATTATACATTTTCATTATGTATTTAAAAGTGTAATGACCCGGACCAAAATGTCACTCAACAGTGCCCTGGGCCCAGTTGGTTATATAGCCTCAAGAGCTTCCCCCCAAATGAATAATGTTTTTGACAAGAAGTAAGGAACTAGGTGATTCATTGGGGATACTATTCCATAATTACCATAGTATATCATAGTGGAATTCAAATACATTTAATAGAAGATGTAAATAAATAAGAAAATAGCTGAAAAGTAACACCAGATATGAATACATATAAAATCCATAAATTACAAATATAAAATTATGCAGATGATACATATATCTATAAAGTATCTAGAATATTATATGACAATACACTACAATACAAGTGTCCAAAAAGAACAAAAATAACAAAAATACCAAAAATCACCAGTAGCATCGCAAGCCTCAGCTTGGTCTCATGCTCTCCTGATCCAAAGCAACTATGAACATCCTTTACTGGGGAAAATTATCCTACCATCACATGAAAAAATAGAATCTATTTGGGCCCCAAATTAGTAACAAACAGGGTGTGAGATAAACATCCCAGTAGGTTTCCACACAAAGATCTATACAGTTCTAAACAACAATATGAAATGTGCTAGAAAGTGTAAGTAATGAAGTAACGTAAGTGAAAATTCCCATGGAATATGTTTTTTGTAGTAATTAATACTAAACATCTAATCAAGTCTCCCTATAATAAGTGTTATCTTCTAACATGATATCTACAAGAAAAGAAAACAACTAACATGGCCTCATTCTTCATCTAACCGTTTTTAAAACCCACAGCCATGTCGTAGAGTGAAGTGTGTCACAAATCCACATCCTTGATATAATAAGAAGTCAGGTATCCCATGGACTCACCATATAAATAAGTCACAAAAGAAACCCATGACCATGACTTATAATGAAGTGTAGACCACGAAGGGCTTGATGCAAGGTGTAGAAGACCAAGACATCCTCATCGAGTCCCATGGGCATCCTAGTGGAAACTTGGTCTAGGTACTGGTTGGATTTCTAAGAGAATGTGTACCAACACATCCAATGTAATTCTATGAAACTATGATCCAAGGGGTATAAAGGGCTAATTTATTGCACAAAATCAAGTCCCTATGAGTATAATCCACCCAATGCATCCACTACTATGTTCCAGATCCATGGAGTGTCTTCCATGACATCTATCAAACCATTCATTCTTTTTATAAAATTTAAACTTTTCCATTACATATAAGTATACCCACTCACATCATCAATTATGTCACATTAGTATACCCACTCATGTATTCCATTTCACATTTAACTTGTCACATGAGTATAACCACCCATTCAACATCATTTTCACAATAAACCATTTAAATTTTTTAAAAATAACCAACGAGTATACCCACTTTTTTAACCAATTTTGTTTAATCCATTTAATCAATATAAGAATGGAATGACATGATAATACAAGGAAAGGAGGCAGTACATCTCCTAAGAAGTCCATTCCATTCCATTTAAGTATATTTAGGATTCCTCTAACCAGGAAAGCACAAGAACACAACCCTTGGGTGGTTTGATAGTGAATAACTAAGGAATTTCCAAAAGGTTCACCCCATGGGTGACCTTCATTAAGGTCACGAGTGCCAAAACACCACAATAGAACATATGGTCTTCTTAAATAGGTCTGATTACATCTACTAAAAGTAACATTCCCAAAAATGAGGTCGTGTATGGAAGTCCAACGGGTGGCATAATTGTTGTTTTCTCTAAGAAGAACCAAAATCGAAAATAACAGCATGGACCACCTAACTGAGATCGGTAGTAGAGTGCTCATCCAGTATCAAGTATATATTCATCTTAGTCTAGGATAAAGTTTATCAATATAAAAAGAACATGAAATTAGGTCATATGAGCCTAAATCCAAATAGCATAGCTGTTGTTTTGAAGAATCAAAAATGGATAAAAATTAATTGATTTCATACATAAGTTGTCCCAATGTGAAAAATGGAATTAGAATCAGAGCTTGAATGGGATATGGATATGAAAAATCATAATAAATGATTTTCTGTTTTTAAAGAGGGAAAAATTGTTCAGCATGAATAATATAGGCTAGAACCTCTATTTTTAAAAAACCCCGCTGGGATATTACAAGATGTGTACTTTCCTTACATGGAGTGTAATTCCCTGTTTTTCTTTTTTAGAAAAGAAAACATATATGTTATGAAAGGACCTGGATAGAATATTATACATCATGAAATGGGATTACATGAAGTGTATCCCCCTTTCATGCCATGCAATCACCATGTAGCCAGCCTACCTTCTTCCAGCCTCTTCTTTCCCAACCACAACCAAATCGTCCCATGGCTCGCCTTTGGGTACAATACAAAAAGGAATGTAAAAATTCATTTAACCAAAAAATAAAATATCCTTACCTCAAGAAATACTCGAGATCATACAATATTCTCCCTTTATAGAAATTCATCCGTGAATTGTTCTTTATAGGGTAGTCAAGATTCGTCTGAAAACAACTCTGGCCACTGAGCACATACATCAGCCTCCCTCTCCCAAGCCTCGTCCTATAAATATCCATGCTTTCATTGCACTCATACTGGAGTAATTAACCCAAATCATAGAACCTTCATGCCTCTATCTAATATGTTAATTGGATTCTCCTAAAAGGATTCATCAACCTATAACTCAACCTCCTAGGGCTGAAAAGCATGAGATAGGTCTGAATGATAGAAGCACAACTAAGGTATGTAGACGATTTCATGCATGGATTGGTACCTCTGAGGTAACTCCAACCAATATACTACTAACATGACTCTCTCCAGAATCTAAAATGGACCGACATATCATGGTGAAATCTTATCTTATCACCTAATTCTTCTATGTGCCAACATTGGTGACACATGTAGGAAGACTCAATCCCTAACCTCAAACTCTAGAGGTCATCTGCAGCGATCCACGTAAGATTTATGACAAGACTATGCAGTAGTCATCTGCTTTTGAATCAACTGGTACTTCTCAAAAGACTCATGCATAAGACGTGGTCCCAGTAAAGCTGTCTCACCTACCTTTAACTAGCATAGGCGAGATTGGCATGGCCTACTATACAAATACTCATAAGGTTCCACCAGTATTGTCTCCTGATAATTTTTATTGTAGTTGAGCTCAATCAGGGGTATATGATTCTCCCAAGAGACCCCAAAATCTAGGATGTATTCTCACAACATGTCATATAGAACCTGTATCATAGGCTTTGATTGGCCATTAGTCTGAGGGTGGTATATTATGATCATAAGCAACTATGTACCTAGTGCCCTTTAAAAACTCTTCTAGAAACAAGATTTAAATTGGGCATCCATATCTGAAATGATATGCATGGAACCCAATGAAGTTGTACTATCTCACAGATATAAAACTTTTCAAGATCATCAAAGCTGAAGGTCTCCCTGATCGGAAAGAAATGAGAAACCTTCATGAGTGTCTCAACAACAACTCACACAACATCATTACCTCGAGCTGACCTCAGTAAACCAGTCACAAAGTCTATCACGACATAATCTCATTTCCACTCCAGAATAGGTAACTGTTGTAAAATCCTAGATTATTTATGGTGTTTTTCCTTATCTTGATGATAGGTGGAACACCTCGTAAAAGAACCAGCTACCTCAGACTTTATACTTGGCCACCATTACTAATGGAGAAACTCACGGTACATCTTGGTGACTCTGGGGTGCACTTCGCAATCTAAATCATGAAACTACCACATCAAATCCTCATGTATATCCAATGAAACCCAAAGGCATCCATGGATATGTAGGATCTCATTCTCTCCTACCATCCAACCCGAATGAGGTTCCTCACCTGTGACATTTTCCCATAGAACTAGTCCATCATAATCTGATAGATGCCTCATCCAAACATTGTCCAGTAGGATAAAGGTCACAACTAAGGATTATAGATATATCTAACTTTGTCTATCATGCACCTCCAGATGCATCTTAGAGAACAACTCCATAAGCTACCACTCACTACTAGTTTACTGCACATCCTGTATTTAATTCCTCCAAATCATTATATCGGCCACTTCATTTCCTTTACCAATCATTTAGGAAAGATTAAAGTCATTGCACTATAGGTACTCCACCCACCTCTGCTTCCTGAGATTTAGATCACACTGTGTAAAAATATACTTGATACTTTTTTGGTATGTGTACACCACAAAAATCTCTACCAATATGTATTATCTCTAACAACGTAATGTGTGAAGCACTGCAGCTTTCTCCAGATCATGTGTAAGGTAATTCCTCTCATGAGGCATCAACTGTCGAAACCCATACACTACAACTATATCACCTTGAAGCAGGACTACTCTCATCCCAATACCCAGTGTATCACAATACACAATGTATCTTTTACCCTACTCTAGAATTATCAAGACTGGTGTTTATGTCAACCTACCTTTCAAATCCTAAAAGGCTATCTAACAAGAATATGACCATACAAACTTCACACCCTTCTTATTCATGCCTATAAATGACACTTCTAAGTGTGTAATGTCCGGTATGAAATGCTTGTAGTAACTAGATATCCCCAAGAAACTCCATATATCCAAAAACTTCTTGGGTTATTCCCAATAAACTATAGCTATCACCTTCTCCAGGTCCACTGAAACTCCTATATATGAGATGATGTGACCCAAGAAGTGAATATGATCCATCCAAAAGTGTATCTTTATGAGATTATCATATAATGATCCTCTCTCAGGGTATTCAAAATGAACTCAATATGGTTGGAATGGTCATGTTGATTGTGAGAATACACCAAGATATCATCCACAAAACCAACACAAAAGAATCCAAGTAATGATGGAACACTACGTTTATCAGTGCCATGAAAACTGATGGTGTATTCATGAGACTGAACAGAATAATCATATACTCATATAGACCATACCTACTTAAAAATTTTGTATGAGGTATGTTTGAATCTTGAAAACAAACTTGGGGATATCCTGAACCTAATTTGATTTTTGAGAACACGCAGGCTCCTCAAAGTTGATCAAATAGGTTATCTATCAGTGGAACGGGATATTGATTTATAATCCTCAACTAGTTTAGTTTCTAATAATCCACACATATCCTAAGGTTTTAATATTTCTTTTTTACAAAAAGGACCAATAAACCCCATAAAGAAGTACTGGGTCAAATAAACCCCTTCACCTCTAAGTCCTTTAGCTACCTCTTAAGCTCCCAAAACTCCATCATAGCCATAATATAAGGAGGAATGGATACGGGTGCAGCTCATGGAACTATCTCGATGGATAACTACACCTCTCTCTTTAGAGCTAACCCTAAAAAGTCATCTTGGAACACATCCATGAAACTATCCACCACTATATGAAAGTCATCATGACTCAATCCATGATCATCCTGGTATAAACTAGCAATTTAGGTTATCATCCCACATATCCCATGATGCTCTGGTCTAGCTCGTCTTGCCTGGACATCACATTCACCCTTTTGAGTAAATAGTTCACGCTCTGGTGATGAAAAAGTCACCCTATGGTGATTGGATTTATTGTAAGATTAATAAGATACAATATAATCCATCCTGATAATGACTTCAAAACCAATCATTTCAAGGACATACAAACTCCAGAAGAAGTGAAACCCACTAAAATCAAAGGGAACTCCTTACACTAGTGCAAATCAACGGTTATGATTCCCAACAGTGTGTCTAGCATCAAAAATTCCCTTAGAAGAACACACAATATGCCCAAGGATTTTCACCAAACGTTTAGAGATAAAACTATGCACTACACCCATTTAAAAAAATATAATATGTAATAGTAGAGTCTATTAAGATCATACCTCTCACCATATATAGTACAACACCCTACTCCTAATGGTTAGGCTTCATAGAATAGAACTAGTCTGCACCATGGCCCTGTGACTCATCCTCATTTCCTGGAGTATGTCAAAACTAATGTCTAGGCGTAACTGTCATCTGGATGCCTCTAACATGACCACTACAAACTTGTAATGAATATATTGTACTGCTCCAACTCCCTACTTTATGTGAAGATAAATAACCTACTATCGAACCAAATGTGGGAGCGGACCCCCTAATACTTACAGTTAAAGAGATGTTCCTACAAAACCACATCACGTGTCCCATCCTTCCTTAATCTTGTCATTTAACTAGGTCACAGTCACACTAATTCTTCATGGTAACTCACCAACCACACTAATCATAGAACACCAAGATACCAGTACTTATATCCTGACTTACACTCATATCATAGGAAGCCTCAAAATGACACTTCATTCCTGAAGACATAGATACACTAGGTTGAGAAATACCATTTCCCTACTATGAAATTCCTTCTTCCCTTAGGTTCCACCCTGTAATTATTGAATGATTCACAATATCAATGATATAAGTCAATATGAACATGTTTACGTGAGACTTGATATCTTTTCAGAGACCTTCTTAAATGTTTATCTATATAGAAATCACATCAGCAAAGTATATCGATGCAAAAAGCTGAAACTCTGTAAAACATGTTGAGTACTCCATAACCTTCATTGTGCCCTGCTTCAGACGCATGATCTCACAAGCCCACTCTACTCACAAAGTCTTGGGGTAAAATTAGACATTGTAGAAGGTTTTGAAAATTGTCTATCCCATATCTCATAGGCTATCAGCCTGGTTTAGAAAATCTCACCATTTTTTGCTTCTCCATGTAACATATAAGTCATAAACATGACACTCCTCTCAGGAGGCATCTCCAAATGCTTGAAGATAACAAGTGTGGTCTCAAGACACATCTCAGTATCCTATAGACACCCATCTGCCAAAAACATTAGAGGATGCTTCTACTGGAACACCCATGTCAACTAATCCATATACATGGTAGGCTACAATGCTCCTTGAAAAGTCTATATATAGTGAAAGAACCCCTTGCAGAACTGTTCCTCAAATCCTATTTCCAGAACATCCCTCGGTGTCATAGATGGAACTAAATTAGGATCAACCATTATCCCATGAACCAACACCTCTAGAATATGGTCGCTACCACCGTCCTGGCATACCATTAGAGGTCATCGTGGGGGGTATGCCTTTTTGATTCAAAATAAATGACTTAGAAAATAACGATATAAAAGTTTCAAAACTCAAAAGCATAGGATGGGTTAAAACCCTCCTAAAACCAAGTCAACACACAACCTAATCATAAAGCTAATACTGTATAATGAATAGCCATTAAATCCACAAGAAACTCTATCTCTTGTCCACTAAAAAGAAGGTCTAGGTTAGGTCTCTTTTTTCCATTTCATTAATTTTTATTTTCACATTTAAATTATATATAAAATTCAACCAAGGGTTTACCAATCTCGAATCTGTGAGGGGCCATAACACCTCATGAACCTAAAATGGTGTTCCCATTCAATTCCCACATTTTAGATTCACTTTAGCATTTGTATTTCATTGGGGCATAAGGGAACATACTCCTTATGAACTAAAATATTACATCACTCCTCTATCCACTAAATAAATCATATCATAATAGAAGGAAAAACTGTCATAACATCTATCACAAAAACATTCAATAAGTAATGAATCCTAAATGGTATGAAATAATTCATTGCGTGTGATTTCTATCATGTTTCTATATAATTAATGAGATGGAATACCCTTATCTTATCAAGTTTCAATAGAAATAAAATTTACAATCATATCAATAGTCACATCATAATTCATGTGCATCACCCAATGTTGACATCAATTCAATTGTAACAGTCAAAATCTATAAAATCACAACTTCATTTGTGGAAATTTAGTTTTTCATTGTATGTGGGGTAGCTACTCCCAAAAATATATTATTACAAAATATCATTTCTATCCTATAACTATCTATTAGCACCAAAAAATTAATTCAAACCCGAAAAAAAACTTTCTGATACCACTTTGTAACATCCCAGAACCGAATGCCACTCAACAGTGCCCCAAGCATGGTTGGCTAGATGGAATTAAGTGCATCTCCATAAATTCCAAATTTTACTGACTAGAAGCGAGGGCCTAGGTGAGTCATTGGGGAAAATATTCTCTCATTACAATATTATATCATAGTGGAAGTCATATATATTCAATAGTGGAAGAGAATAATTAAACAGACAACTGAAACGTAAGACAATACATGAATACATATAAAATCCATAAATTTCACATATACAATGATGTAGATGATACATGTATCTATAAAAAAACAACAACATTACATAGAAACAAACTATAATGCAATTTTCCAGAAATAACAAAACGGCCAAAAATTCACATTAGTATCGCAAGCCTCATCTTGGTCACAAACTCTCATTATCCAAAGAATCTATCAACAACCTGTACTTGTGCGCTTTCCCCTAACATCATCCACAACCATATAATCTCTTTGGGTCCCCAAGGAGGCCAAAACAGGGTGTGATATAAACATCACAGTAGGATTTCACCAAAAGATCTATACTGTTCTAAACTACAATATGCAACATTCTATAAAGTGTAAGTAAAGTAGTAACGTAAGTTTGAATAGCCATGGAAAATTTCTATTATAGAAAGTAATACTAAACATCCTCTCATGGATCCCTGCATTAAGTGTTAGCTCCTAACAAGGCATCTACAAGAAAAGTAAACAAGTATCATGGCCTCACCGTTCATCTAACCATATTAAAACCCCACTGCCATGCCATATAGTAAAGTGTATCACAAAGAAAATTAATTTTCGTATTAAGAATTATGGTATCCCATGACCTCTCCATATAAATAAGTCACAAAAGAAACCCACATCCTTTCTGCATAATGATGTGTAGACCATGAAGGGTAGGATCCAAGGTGTGGTCGACCAAGGCATCCTCATCGAGTCCCATGGGAATTCTAGTGGAAACTCGATTTGGAACTAGTTGGAGTCCTAGGATCTTGTGTACCAACATGTCCTATGTGAGTCCAATAAATGTGGATCCAATGGGTATCATGTCCTAGGGAATCCCATGTAATTTAGACCCTATGAGCATAATCCACCCAAGGCATCCACTACCGCATTCCAGATCTATGGAGATCCATTCATGGTATCTATCCAACCATTCATTCATTTTCTACAATTTAAATAGTTTCATTACATGTGATTATACCCACTCACATCATCAATTACATTAAATTAGTATACCTACTCATGTATTTTATTTCAAATTTAACATGTCACATGGGTATACCCACCTATTCATCATCATTTGTACAATAAATCATTTATACAATTTAAAAGAAAACAAAGAGTATACCAACTTGTTTGACCAACATAATTTTAGAAGTTTAATCAATATAAGCATTGAATGACATGATAACATAATTTAAGGAGGCATTACATCTCCTAAGCAATCCATCCCATTTTAATTAAGTATAATTGGGCTTCCTCCAACTAGACAAGTGAAAGAACACACTACATGGGTGGTTTAACAAGGAAGGCATAACTAAGTTTTTTCCTAAATGTGAACCCATGGGTGATCTCGATTCGAGTCATGGGTTCCAATACACCACAATGGGACCTATAGGCATCCTCGTTATGTATGATTACATCTACTACAAGTAACACACTCAAAACCAAGGCTGCATCAGAAAGTATGATGGGTGGAATAACATACTTTTGCTCTAAAAAACACCAAAAGTCGAAAGAAAGGTATAGACCACCTACCTTATCACATTAGTTTATTGATCATCTAGTATCAAGTCCTAATTCATCTTGGTTTAGGATAAATCTAAATAACAAATAAAGAATAAGAAATTAGGGCATATTAGCCTGAATCCAAACAGTACAACCATTGTTTCAAATAGAGGTATGAAATAAATCATAGAGACTCCTTTGGAAACACTCTTATTCTTATAAAGTGTGATGTTGAAATTATTTCAACATTACAACTTGAAATGAAATACATCATAGAGACTCCTTTGGAAAAACTCTTATTATTTGGAAACTCTCTTATTCTTTAGATCTAAAAACCCATAATAGATTGTTTTAGGATTTGAAAGGGTGGGAAAACGGTTCAGCATAAAAAAAATAGAGGCTACTACCTCTATTTTCAAAAAATCCTATTAGGAAATTACATGATGTGTAATTTCTTTACATGTCATGTAATTAAAGATTTTCCTTTTCTGAAAAAGAAAACAAACACATCATGAAAGGTCATGTACATTCCATTACAAGTCATGAAATGGGATTACATGATATGTATCCTCCTTTCACATCATGTAATTGTCCTGCATCCAGCTTACCTATTTTTAGCCTCTTCTTTCCCAAGCACAGCCAAACTGACCTAAGTCCCGACATAGGTTCTAAGCCAAAAAAAGAAAGTAAACAAGTTTTTAACTTGAAAATAAAAGATGCATACCTCAAGAAAAACCAAGAACATTACAAAAAGGATATATTGAATGGTTATAATGACATAGAAATTTGATTCAATAGAAATTTTACTTTTTGATTAATGAAATACAACCCTTAATGTATTTCTGAGGATGTGAAAATAATATTTAGTATAGATAAAGAGATAACGATTTGTATAAAGTAAATTGGAAAGTATTTATGACATTGGAACTGATAAAGTATTTATTGCAAAAGTGGTTTATGCTATCGTTGATTATGTTTACAGTATTCTTTGGATTTAAGGAATATATCAAATAATTGTTGTAATACGGAAGTATGCATGTTTTCAATATGGTTTTATGGTAATTCATTTTATTACCATGTTTCAAGAGAATAAGGGATAAATGTATTCACATATTTGGAATGTGACAATCAAGATATACCTTATGATATATTGGGGGATCAATGTTAGGCTGATTCAGTGACCTTCTATCTAAATTTTTGGATTTTTATCTTTTTGATGGGTTATAAGGTTGACTATTTATGGAATAGTTTAAGTTAAAATTCATATGAGGTTTTAGAGACTATCTCTCGGTATGAGGATTTATGAATATTGGATAACATATGATAATATTGTTTCTATAAATATAACCAAAGGTAGATATAATGACTTATCATTATATATATGGATATTATGATTAGTTGGTGCTTCAGGTATAGAAATTTAACCTTTATTTTTAGAGTAAGAGATGATTTTTAAATAGATAAACAATGTGTGAGATTGTGATGAAATCAAGTAAATATATATTCCCATGAAAACTATCCAATTTTATGAAAAGTTTCTTGAAATAAAATAAAAATTCTCAACACTTTTGATGATATCAATAACCCTTTTCAAGCCTCTTTGGGTTATGGTGTTTTGATCATTAATGTGTTCTAAACCATCTTCTCTATCACTATACATTAGAACATCATAGTTAGATTTCTCTTCCATGTTCATATTTCCAAATTACACTTATGTTATCTTATGTGGAAACATAGTTATGAGTTACTTTGGGTAACTATTATGTTTCTAACTTCCCATTTTTAAAGAATGTTTTGGAATTCGTTTTTTAGATGTGGATATCAATGAAAGGAATATTAAAGTATTAAACCATTGATAACTTAGATAAATTTTGAGGGAAAAATATTTTTAAGTGGGGTAGAATATAACACCCTAAGATTTTGTGAAATAGTTTTTTTAAATTAATTTACACTTTTCAATATTCTTCCTTCCATGCAACATCGTATATAGCTTGTCATATTTGAAATCATTGTGTTTGGTTTGTGTTACATGAAACATCATGTTAATTTGATCTAAAAACAATTAGATTAGATTTTTGTATATGAAACACTATTTTTGGATCATGTTACACAGAATTAATAGTTCTTTTGAAATATTACATTGCATATAAGACCTAGTTTTACCACACTATAATGTAAAATAATTATTTTTTTAAAATATTATTATACTAGTCACCTAGACATAAAAATGTTATTTATGAATAATATTTGTTAAATTATGAAAATATGTTTTACACAAGTATATAATAATAATTATTTAGTGACCAATTAATAATAAATGAAAATAAAACCCTTATGTAAATATAGGAAATCATTTGTTGGAAAACTATATACATGAAATTAAACTCATTTTAACTTAATAAATAAATTAAGACACTTTTGATGAATGGTATTAATGAAATATATATATTATATTCAAATGACTATTAAAATTTCATTTTATGTGTTTTATAGATAAGAGATAAGAATAAACCCAACTGTATGCGTAAAGATATATATTTTTCTAAAATGTAATTTTACTGCCTAATAATGGAAAAACAATTTCAAATATAATTGCTGAATTTTTTTTAATTTTTATTTCAAAAAATAAACTTCATTTTTTAAATTGAAATATCAAACTTAGGTTGAATTTTTTGGTATTTTTCAGAGAAGTTTTATTCCATGATAAATAGTGAAAATAATGAAATTTAATTGAAAAGTTCTATTTCATATAATTTAATTATATAGAAAAATTATATTTGGAATTGTTTTTAAGGTTAATTTAGGAAAACATTACATAAATTAATTCAATTTAGGTCATTTCAATCAATTTTCCATTGAAATTGGATATAAAAACATTTCAAACTTTTGAATATTTTCACTTAAAAAAATTCATTGTTTCATCTTATTTGTGGGATTATTTTTATATTAATTTCTTTCACTTATGTGATTAGTATTTTGAAAAATAGATTTCTTATTTGGAAATATCATAATTTATAGGTTATAATAAGGTCCACTTATCTTTTTACCAAAAATATTAGTGAAGGTAATTAAAATTAATTATAGTGATTAAGGTAAAAACAAGATTACTTAGTGGTAAAACGTTAAGTTAAGGGTCCAAATAACCTATAAACGTGTAAAAATTCCATTTTATTGAAATATTTTAACCTAGTACCATATTGTATATAAAATGGTAAATTATTGAAGTCACATTATGTAAGGGAGAACTCTCAGTAGTGTTTACCTTTTTATATTTCAAAGAATGTCACTCCTCCTCCATTATAAAAGGGCACCCCCTTATTTATTCAATCCCCTAAATCAATTTGGATCATAAAAACCCAAAAATATAAACTCCCAACTTTCCTCACTTCATACTAGAGGCATAACTTTGGTTATACAACCAACCAATGATGCCCTTTGTTGCAAACCAAAATGAGTTACCCAAAGAAGAGGTAACATCCTTCCAGAGTCTTTTTTGTTTTATTTTCATTCTCCCCCCCCCCCATAAACTATTATTATTACATAATTATATAATAAATTCAGTATAAACAATATAGTGAGATGTTTTTATGTTAATATTTCAATCTACTCTAACACACACTTCCATCAAATGATATATGCAATCATAGATTGTGTGTGTGGCGGACTACCACCTTGCAAACTGATGTTGCTCGTTCTTCCATTTCAAACTATCAAGGTCATAAATAATGATGGAAATTACATTTTTATATGATATATATGATATTTATGATTTATTTATACTTATTTAATTATTACATAACACATACGTTCATTATTTTTATTTTTTAGAACACGGTAACTTCGTTTGGGGATATATGGAGTACCGTCTCCACAAAGCAATGTGATTCATTCACATATTTCATAGAATGAATTAATGATGAGTTTAGTAAAAATATATGATATGTATGAAATAATAAAACTAATATAATTATAATATAAATATACATATATTTCATTTACATTCTTTTTTTCAATACAATAAGAAAATGGAAACAATGTTCCTTCATACGTACGACCTACCGTCTTCATAAACAGTGTATTACATTTCATATTTCTATAGTTAGATTATAATAAATAGGTATAAACTAAATATATATGAAATTTGTATATTTTATTACATTATGGAAATAAGTAAATCATGATCTCTGTAAGAGGATCAAGAATAACAATTCAAAACATATACGAAGAACAATGCAGTTATAACCTAAAACATAACATTAACATGGAATCGTTAATATATGGGTAATATAAAGTCATAATAAAATCATATATGGTATTATATATTAGAATATGGTTTTTTGTAAGATTTATAATAAAATTATATTTAATATATAGGATATTTCAATGAGTACAAAAAAATTCAAGACTTAAGGTAATGGGGTTTTTAACCTCACTTTTATTTCTGCAAGACTTATTCCACAATCCCCACTATTTTATTTTTTGTGGTGTATATGCTTCACATAAATATATTCTATGATTATTATATATAATTTTACAGTTATTTATATTTATAAATTTTATGATATTTTATTCATGGGTTTTATGGTTTAAAATTTACCAAATCCATATAGTAATTTTGTCTCAATTTTCCTTCTTTGAGATAGATTCTAGGTCATGTGCCCATATTTTTCTATGAGGTTTATATAATTCCCTTTTAAAAGTCATATAATTAATATAATTATTTTAATTATATATTAATATTATTTTATTTTTATTATTTACATATAATTATAATTCAATGTCACCAAATCGATAATAGTTTATTGTTATAATCTCAACATTTATCAAGATTGTTAATGATTATGCTTCCATTGATGAAATATTATGATCCATTTATCAAGAAATATCATTAATTTCCTTCTCCTATGGTTTTCCATAATACCTCCATTTATTATTACCATTTTACACTATTTGGTAATTAAGATAATTAAAAATGTTTTTTACAAGAAAATATGACTTTATTTTTCTTTTTTGTCAGAAATTTTCATTCTTCCAAAAACATGTTTTCTAAAAATTGTTTTCGAAAAATTTTCAACATTTCTTTAAATTTTTTAAATTTATTTTGATAGAAAAAGGTTTTCAATATGTTTTCAAGATTTCTTTATAGGTTTTAAACTTATTTTTAATGAATTCTTTTTTCAAAAAGTTTTTAAGTTTTAAAAGTTGATTTCAAATAAAAAAGTTTTCAAATAGTTTTCAAGATTTTTTTATAAGTTTTCAAATTTGTTTTGAAATAATAAGTTTTCGAAGAAAATAAAATCTTACTTTATATTTTTTCAATGTTATTTTCAATGATATTTTTCTCAAAACATTTTCAACATGACTTTATATGTTCAAAGTTATTTCCAAATAATAGGTTTTTAAAAAAAATCATGATTATATTATAATTTTGAAAGGTTATTTTTAAAAAATAAAAATGTTTTAAGTTTTAATATTTATTTTTCAAAAAAATGATATTTTTTCAAGAAATTTTTCAAAGGTTTTTAATAAATTCCATTATACATTTATCAAAGGGGTTTTCAAAGAAATGAATTTTTAAATTTTTTCTTGTTTTAAAAATTGATTTTAAAATAAATATTATTTTCCATTAGAAATGTTCCAAGTGATCTTTCAAAATCTTTCCCCATGTCAGTTGAAATCCTTTTGTATTGTTTATTCTTTACTGGGGATATGATCCAAGTATACTGTTATTATTATTTCCTGGAATGATTTATATTAATGGGACATGTTATTTATGAAATTCATTTATCTTCCATGGGTTATACCACGATAAAGTGATTATGAAACTTTCTTCACTTCACATGTTATTCTATGATGAAATAATTATGAAACCTATGACTTTTTAAAAATATAGTATATGATGAAATTTTTATAACACCCATTTCATTTAATGGGTTATGAAATGATTATAATGAAACTCATCTCTTTTTATGGGTCATGATATGATGATTTTTTTTGTTTTCTTGTGTCTTATACATATATGACTTAATTATGTGACTGGTGGGACCTATATATCTCCTCAATGAATTTGGTAATGATAAATGGTTTATGAGATCAAAGGGTGTATAAAAGGGTATCACAATACCAAAATAAGAGGGTACATGGGAGGGCATCCCAAGCCCAAAAAAAGAGGGTACATGGGAGGGTATCCCAAGACCAAAACAAGAAGGTACATGAGAGGTCATCCCATGCTAAAAACAATAGGGTACATAAGAGGGCATCCCAATCCTAAAATAATAGGGTAAAAGGGAGGTCATCCTAATCCTGAAATAAGAGGGTGCATGGTAGGGCATCCCAAGACAAAAAAAAGGCTACATAGGAGGGAATATAAATCCTGAATCATGTACAGGTGTGGTTAGACCAAGTGTACCATCTTATGAAGGTCTTGGTATGTATCCTTGAAAATGTATTTTCTATTATTATGTATATTCCACAATTATGGGTCTTATTCCTTTGTTATTATCTCATGCATTATTATTTTTAATCCCTTATGATTCATGTCTTATGAACTACCATTATTTATTCCATGACTCTTGATTATGATATTTGATTTGCATGGTATGATATTCTAATTTTAATATCACGTTCTCATACTCTTATGCTGATTTTATGCTTAAAAATATCCCATTATTTCCATTATTGAGAATTTCATCTCACCCCTTTCTTATGTTTCCTTTCCCCATGTTATAAATAAAGGTTTTAAGTAAAAGTACTAAAAGGGGAAAATATTTAGGATATATATTGAAGATCTTTCACCAAGTTAGAAGATTAAATTTCAATGTTTTCAAATACACTAGAATATTATGGTCTTTGGTTATATATTTTTCTAATCTATTGATAATTAATCTAAAATGTTTTAATATCTATGTATGTTATGTCTGAGTTTCTATAGTACCTCTATGCCAGAACCGTGTCTACTTGTAGTATCTAGACAGGGATGTATTTCTTGGAAAACCACATATTCTATTCAATAACAAAACCTGAGGATATTCTTATGCACATATCCTCAATTTCTATCAATTTATTATGATACAAAAAATTTATTTTCCTTAACCAGTTTCTCACAGTTTCAATGAGTCTTTCTTTGATACCAGCTATGATAACCCCACCCCCATTAACCCTAGGTCAATGTCTGCTTTGTTACATTGGCATTAGATACAAGTTATCGAATCTCAAAGGACTGAATCCTTTAGTAGTATTGGTAAACTAAACAAATTTATAACTCTATAATTACATTGTGAATATAAAAAACAACATATTAATTTTTTTTATAATTCCATTATTCCCCATAGAACATCCATATATATCAATAATGAAATACGTCTTAGTTTCCTGGGGAAAATAAAACATAAGAAAAGGGTGAGATCAAATTCTCAGCAATGGTATGAGTATAGGAATCTATGAATTAAAAAAACATAATCAATATGGAAAGGTAAATTACTGAAGAACATTCCATTTAACCAAAAAACCAAGAATAATATGGAAGTAATAAATGAAGATTAAATAAATCCATATAAATAATCAGATAATCATGATAATTATCCATGGATATTCTAACTGATCAAATAATCACATGGAAATATGTAAATGAATCATAATTATGGAATTCATAATGATGAATATATGAACTATCATGATATATCCTCAATATGGTTACTACCAAGATCCATTATAAAGATAACATAAATCTATGGGTAGAAACCCATCTAATTTAAATAACTGATTTTTCTTATGAAAACTATTTATGCATTGAGGGTATATAGAAGGCCCCATTTAAAAAATTCTATGTCAGTTTCATTCCTCATATGAGTGGGTAGAAACATAAACAACATAAACGTTAATATTTAAAAACTAGTATATGAATTGTGAATACTTTCCCCAATCAATTAACAAAACCATAAACAATCCAGAGTAGTATGGTGAATGGTATCAAAATAGAATATCCAAATTAAATATAATCATAAACCATCCAAAGAAATTATAAGGCTGGTATAAATGCAACATATCCCTAGTGGATCATACATACAATAATTTTTTGATGTCATTGATGAATATAAATACCATAAAAACATCATTAAATTTTATTGGGGAAAATAAAATTTTCATTTTGAAAATAACCTTTTAATAAAATGTTCATAAATCATATTTAAAATAAATTTCATTTAAAATTACCATGAAATATTATATATAAGTTTTATAACTTTTATTTTTCATGATGGCAAAGTCTTTTGATCATGTCGTTCACTTTAAAACAAAGATTCTATTCAAATTTTTGGTAAAATCCAAGAGGGTATTAGTTTGAAATGACATGAATATTCATTTCACTATATTGTATAGAAAGTAAAAATGGGTAAATTTTCTTTGATAAATAATTTTGAAAAGTCTTAAAATAATTTGTAAAATATTTTTTTAATACATGTGTTTTGATGTAAATGGATTTTCAATCAAAGAGAAATAAAGTTGATTTTTTAAAAAACATTTTCCTAATAATTTTAAATATAAAAGAGTGAAAAAATGCTACTATAAATTTAAAAGTTAATAAATTACTAGATAATATATAAAAATATTTATATTGACATATATATATCAAATAATTTCTTAAATGAAAAATAATCTTGAACAATGATGAGATTGTGAAATAAACTCTTACAAATTTGGTCACTTATGAATATTAAGCCTGATAAAAGTAATAATAATCACATGAAACATTTAATACAAAGGATATAAAGATAATCATGATATTAAATATCAACTAGGAATTATTTACAAAACATAAATGAATAATTGGTGATTATGACATATGTCTCATGTAAGTAAAAGTGAGACAAGAAACTCTTACCTTAATTCCAACTTTATTCTTACATGTTTGAACCTCTTATATAATAAATATAATTTTAATATAAATATCCAAAATAACCATATTAATATTTATAATATCATATATGACCCTTTTATAACTTCTTATCATCTGTTCATTAGTAATATTTCATTGTTTTCATTATTTCGGGGGTCAATTGCATTGAATTATCATGGTGTTTTGTCATGAAATATTTGATTATTTCATATATTAAATAGTTTTATCATATTAATACATCAATAATACTATTAATACCAATAATTAAGGATGTTTTTGATAAATTACATGTGTTACGATCATGGATTAGGTCGGTCATATATATGCATGAGTAACATTTCCATTATTCAATGAGCATTATGGAAAGGAGTCTAGTAATATATTATATTTCCATAATGATAATAATATCATAAATAACATATTATTTCCTTAAATATAATTATATAAATCATTCATGTGGTGTGGTGATTTAAAGAGAGTCACATCATTTCTTGAAGGTGGTATTCCACACATACACGAACGACATTTTCATCTTTCATTGAGTGAAAAAGTAAGAAAGAAAATGATATGAATTATCTTTTTAGAATGTTAAATATATAATTAATATATTATTATTTCACTCATATAACATATATATTAATTAACTTTATCGTTATTATCTTGCATGTAAAGTATTACTGAAAAACTAATCACATTCCCTCGTGAGGTGGTACTCTATCATACACTCAAGCAATGTTATCCTACCTCCTACGAAAAGGAAAGTAAAAAAATTTATAGATGATATAATGACTATATAGTTACAATTATGTTATAAATATCATTTATATAATTTATATACATCATCATACCCAACCTTGATAGGTGGAAATGGAAAAATTAATGACATTAGTTTGCGAGGTGGTAGTCCACCATACGCAAGAATGAAGATTTTGTAACCTATTTGATGGAAGTGGGGATGGTTATAGGTAAGTACCTTAACATAAAATCCTAAAATTATATATAATATACTGATTTTATTATTTCATCATTGTATAATAATAATTTACTGTGGTGGTGGAATAAATAAAATTAAAATCCTCACTGGAAAACATTTCCTCTTCTTTGGGTATCCTCCTTAGGTTTGCATCAAAAACCTTCCTAGGTTGGCCTTAATCACAAAATAAGGATTATAGAATGAGGTAATGTAATTTTTTAAGGGATTTAAGTTTGTATGGATTGAACCAAAATGGTATGAAGGTATCAATAATATATAAGAGGGGTGTCCTTTTATAAGTTAGGTCAGGGGCACACAAGTAATTTGTTTGAAAAGATTCAATCATACCAACATTTTTATCCAAAAAGAAGCCTCCAAAATTGAAAAATATTGAACCTAGAATAAATAAGGTCTAAATATGTCCATAAAATAGGTTTTTTAATATTTTTAATTCATTTTTAACACTTAACTACTTCGTTTAATCCCCATTAAATCCATTTTTACCTTAACTCCAATAATTAATTTATAATGTTTTCAATATTAATTCGGGTAAAAAAAATATATTGACCTAATTATAAATTATAATTTATTTTTATTACAAATATTAAATCCTATTTTTTCCAAATTCAATTCATAAAAGTGGAAATTTTGAATGAAAAATTATTCTTGCATATGCGACTATAAAATCGGTTTTTAAAGAGAAAATGTCTAAATGTTTATAAATATTTTATATCTAAATTCAATATGAAAATGACTCACATGACGTAAATTTTTAATAAATTATATATGAATGAAATAATTTTTCTTTAAAACCAATATAAAATTTAATTTAACTTCACAAATAATTTAAATGAAAATCCAGTTTTCAATTAAAATTCATAATTTTTCACTATTCATCAAAAAATTAAATATTTCAAAAAAATACCAAAAATTAATCCTATTATGATGTTTATATGATTTTTTAAAAAATAAATCATATTTTTTAAAACAAATTATCAAAAATTGCTAAAAATTTAATTTATGTGCGCAAACTGCGACTAATCTGTCTTTTAGATAAATACAGTTTTTCAAAAAATATAAAAAATTTTAAATGATTATAATTTTAGTACTAATAAATAAATAAATAATAAAAATTTGTAAAAAATGTACTTTAATAAGTTATTTAATCTTATTTATATCCAACATTTGGGTGATACCTATTATATTAGAAATAATATTTTAATAATATTTCACATTTCTTTTAAACTCGATGTTGTACGTAACACAAGAAAAACTCAGTGTTGCATGTAACATAGGATAAAATAAATGTTTCATGTAACATAAGATAAAATAAGTTTTTTTTGTAATGATATATATTGAATATATTGGCTTAATTGAAAAATAAACATATTATAAAGTCTTACGGTATTATATTTTCTTTTATTCTTGGTGTTGTGGGTCACATACGGTATCGAATACAATTTTATTATTATATAATTTTCTGGTGTTAAATTTTTTCCACCTAAAATAAATTTGTATATTGAAATTTAAACTTGATCTCAGTAATCAAGGGTTTTTCATTTAGAAATACCATTTTTGAAAAACCCAGAACAATACAGGGTTAATAAAACATCCTATTATTAAAAGAGAAAGGGAAATACAAGGGTCATATGGAATAATCACATAACTTGGTTTATAATTAGAAGAAAATTGATGGGAAACAAATATATAGTCATGGAATAAAAGATATAATTCAAGATTGATAGAGGCCATTGATAACTAGAATGGGAATGATCAATGAATATTTAAGGGCATAAAAACCATAAATTTTTAATGATTTAAAATGAAATATGACTCATTAGATTCGAAGGTAATAGGATAAAAGTTTTGTTTCAAAATCATTCTTGGAATGCTGAGGAATTATTTTAATATCAATGAATATTAAAAAATATACTTACTTGATACATTTTAATTTCATAAGCACAATTTCATCATTAAGTCGTGCTTTGATCAATTTCTAATTCATTGCTTACTCTATGAAATGAATTTTCAAAAATTAATTTTTTATTCTCGAAACACTAAAATAAAAGTTTAATGGAACTTAAAATCCATAAAAGAGTGAAAATTCTTTCAGTCTAGCTCAAACTACTCTCCAAAACCAATATGTTCATCATAAGTCATCTAATATAGATAAATATTCATACGGTGAAGTAATACATTAATCTCTAGAACCTCACCCAAAGTTCAAGATAAACTATTTCATAAATGGTTAACCTTAGAATCCTTACAAAAGATAAAGATCCAAAAATTTAGAAACAATTTCACTAAATTTCCAAAATGAAGATACCATTAATCCCCCCCCCCAAATAAAATTTCTTTTAATCGTCACATACCAAACATGTGAATACCTTCATCATGTATTATTTTGAAACATGGAAATTACCTAAATTACCATAAATCCTCATATAAAATATGAATTATTTCTTATTAATTAAATAAAGAAAATATTATTGGATATATTCCTTAAATCGAAAAATGATGTAAAATCCATGAATGAAATATTAAACAACTTTTTTGAAAAATCATTTATCATTTACAAGGTAATAATTAATTTAAAATTTACATTATCTACATTAGTCATCTCTTATCCCAACATCATTATCTCAACATCAAGAACATATTAAATTTTATCTTCCTCTATATCATGGGTTTTTCTATAAGTACAACTTTCCACTGAATCATTTTTCTTATTCATCGATTCCGTTCAATATATACTTTCAAAACCATAATTAAAATTTTCTATTGTATATTCCTTAAATATCTCATAATTATTATAACTAGAATATCATTGAGAATATACTAAAATTAAATAATTATATAATGAAAACACAAGCACATTAATCATTACTCTTCACCTATAGAAATTGCATATGATTAACCCTGATCTATTAGCATCTCCTGAGGTATATTCCTTTAGTGCTTGGGAAACAGACTTGCATAGGGTCCCATCAACTTACAATAGAAGCATTGTACATTTTAAAATTTTATCTTACCCTTTATATCACAAACATTTTGGCCTCTCTCTCCAAACTTATAGAACACTTTCATTCCATTTAATCAAGAACTAGGATGTATCTTTCCATAATTATAACATGTTGAAAACCCCTTCTTTCCCATCTTCCCTTTATCTGTATTTTTTCATATATTCTTCTTCTTATCATGCTTCCCTAAAAATCCATAACAAATAGATAATTATTTTACTATCTTTTTAGCACATGATATTATGACCTCGTATTATGAGAATGTTTGGGATACTAGTTCCCTAATATTTTTTGTAATAATCCCATAAAAGAACTGATAATTATTACTCTTTGAATCACATGTATTGATGTGGTTCACATTACTTCTAATGGTGACCATTTATAATTGATTAAATAAACTAGATTAGATAATATCACAATGAAACATAATGTATAATTATAGCGATGTTGGGTTTTCTTACATTACTATTACAAATTTTTAAATGTATACAACATAAAATCGTTACATAATGAGGATACAAAGCTTTAGTGTCGTGGGAAAATTAGTTCCATGCCTAAAATTTAAAACATAAACATTTATTTAATTCCTTTTTCTCGATCTTATTATTGAACCTTGAATTATCCTTAGTACATGTAATCACATAGGGATATACATAAAAGAAATGGGTGAGATAAAATCCTACTAAGAGGATAAATAAAAACATTAAACAATACAAAATGGGGTGAGCATAATCATTATCAACATAACATAGGCATATGATAATAATCAGGAGAGTAATAATTATTAAAAGTCATGGATTGTGTAAATGCATAAAAATGAAACATCATATATTAGTGGTCAACTACAAAACATAGTTTTGAATAAATATTGAATCATGTTCACATATATTTCACTTTTCTATAGAGATAAATCACATATCCCAATGAATTAGAGTTATATATAATTTTGGGTTCACTCGGTACATCATAATATTTAAATTGCGCTATATAATTCTGGGCACACCCATCACATCACAACATTTACATTATCATGCATGACACATATAACATATATCAATCTTGGAAATAAAATAACCCATGGAGAGGAATGGTTTTAATATCATAATCATATATTAATAAACTTTGGGTTTCCAAATGAAAGAGGGAAAAACATCCTTGAATCATCAACCTTGAGTGAAGAAGAAACAATATCGAGAAGTAAAAGGTGTGTTTTTTTAAAGAAGAGTTATTTTGGAAAACATTGTGTTTGTAATAATATCAATTATAAAATATTTAAATCCAATAAAAGTTAATTTAATGATGAATAAATTATATTTAAGTAATATTCATAGTGAAAATGGGATGAAAGAGGGAAAATCTAAATAAATAGAGTTGGGTTTGAGAATTCCCTTACCTTGAGTCTGAATGTTTTATTCACTTTGATATCATGTATAATCACATTAGATTCATTAATAAACAAATAAAAAACCTTTTATACATTAATTTTATATATTATGGTTTTATTAATTTCATTTATGGTCTTTTGGATGAGTTATAGATTTTAATTTCATCATTTGGGAGCATTCGTTTTCATGGTTTTTATGATTGGATTGCTTATATACATCAATGGAAGTTCGTCAAAAATGAGGATAAATATACAAAATTGTTATTATATGTTATTAATTAAATTATAGAAGTTTAAATGGTCTTATAAAAAATTTTATTATATATCAAGAGGATAAATCATTAGATAAAAGTTAATGATAATCGTTTTTGGTTAGTTTAGTAGTTTTTTCGATCACAATGAACTCATTTTGTTTTTTTATTTAGTGATATGTATAAATGTTAGTACCAAAACATAAAAAAGGTTGTATAATACACTTAAAAATATTTTTTAAACCATTTATTGGTTTAATTAACATCATTGAATTCATTAAAGTAAAATTAAAGTGTATTGCCCATGACGTCTGTAAATTGACATATAACGGGAAATGATTTCATTTTTAGAATAAAAGAGAGAGGGAGGAAACTTATTGATGGATATTAAATTAACATGAAATAATTTCTGTATATGTAAGGTACTGTAGTTATCATTCCATTTTGATGAAGGTATTTTAGGAGTTAATTATAAAAGAAATTAAATTCAAAGGGAGTTAAAATAAAAAGAGAGAGGATTTACCTCTTGAGTTGTCCTCTTGAGATTCACTTTAAGGCACATAGGCTTAGTCTTTTTATGAGACAAATATATCAGAAACATGGTGGAGGGGATAAGGAAGATTATTGGTAATAATTTTGGAAATTCTCAAATATTGAGATGTGTGAGGAGAAGAGTGGGTGAGGGGTTGTATTTATAGAGGGGGAGAGGGGTGTTTTCTCATTATTTAATTCATTAGTTTATTAATTTTCTCAAGACAAGAATAATTATTGAGAATAATTATATTAATTGTATCATGTGATTTTTAACCAATGTTTCTTACATCAATGATGACTCAAGGAATAGTGTATTTATCTTATAATGTATATATACTGTAAATTACCGTACTTCACTATTCACAAAAAATTCCTGTATTCAAAAAAATCCCAAAAATTCACCGTAACCATTTTTCTATGTGTATAATTCAAAATGGAATAAATTTTTTGAAAATAATTTTCTAAATATTAGTAATTTCATTTTTAATTAAAATCATCATTTTCTTGGAAAATATAGATTTTAAAATTATAACTAATTTTACAACCCTTTAAAAATTTACTTATGGTATCATAAAATTATCTTAAAATAATAAGACATAAAAATATTCATTTATGAATAAATTTTATGAAAATAAAATTTCTTTTAAATTATAAAATTAATCATAAAATAATAATTAAATATTTATGACTTATAAAAATACCAATATTTAATTAATAATTTTGAAAACATTTATTGTTTTATACAATGATATAATTATTCCATAAGTTTATTTATAATATTCCAAAATTTTATTTATACTCTCATGGGTGTGGTAACTATTCATTTGTCCAGTTAACTATTCATATGGTTCTATATTACTATTTCAAATGTCAAGTTACTATTTCATCGAAATTGATTCCTTAACTTCTAGAAATACTTTTTATTTTAATAATTATTCATTTGTAATGTTTTTATTATAGTCTCTTAGTGATTTTATGTGATTTATAATGTGTGACATTACTATAATATGGGTTAAATTCCTTTGATAAAAGTTTGGGTCATTAAAATAATCCCAAAAATAGGTAAATACTTAACATAAATTGAAAATTTTATGCATAGATAATATCCTAATAATATACACGGTTTCTTTGGGTATATCTTTATTTTCAAATATTTCATAATGGTTTTTAAATAAAATTTGAATTATCCTAATAATTCATTGTGTGTTGAACACGTTTTCATGAAATGTTAAATTGATTATTTTTTTAAAGTTGATTTACAGTATAGGGTTGACCCTAGGTTGCCTCTTATAGAGATTTGGAGGGTTTAAAGTGAATATGTTTACTAAAAACTACTAAAAGAGGGGGTGGTTTTGGAAATAGTTTTAAAAATATAAAATTATTTAAAGTTTTTAATAGTTGAAAAAACAAGTGTATTTTAAAAAATATTAGATAAAAGGTTCATTTTTATTTCACTAAAAATATTTCAAGTTCATTTTTATTAGATATTCATTCAAGTTTCGAGTAGTTCATTGGTTTAAATTAATTGGAATCTTGATTAATTCCTAAGTTATTATTTCAATGCTTGAAGAACCAAACCAAGACATAAAAATCATGATAAAAAGGTAAAACACTTATGCATGGAATAAGATCATCAAAATTAGATTTAAATCTCAAGAATTTGGATAGAAAAAGGATTCTAGTATTGTCTAATTGGAGCAACATAAGTCACCCACTAAAAACCTCACACCGATAGGTTATAAATTAAGATCATATAAATCACATGCATCAAAACAGACATTTAAATATGAAATAATGTTAGATACATGGAATTAAATGTCTTAACACCCAAATTACTCCAAAATAATTGCTAATATATACATCAGAACTACCTTGACAAGTTTTTAGCTCCCTCACAATGAATTCCCAACATTTATCCTGATATCAAGACCAGGAAGCTCGGGTGGAAATCCTTCTTCATCCTTAATCTCCTATGGGTATAGAGTCCTATATAACTTCTAGTATGAGGATATGAATACTATGGAACTCCAAAATGGTATCACTTCACTCCTTGGTAGAACTTACAAATGGGGTGCCCAAGATACTCTTTTATAGGCAAAGTGGATGGTGGTTTTGGGCAACCATATTTTGAGAAACAACTTGCCCATGTTTTTGGGTTGGTATAAAGCCTTATATCCCTTTGTAGAAAACAAAAAACATTTTCCCAATATATTTAATATCTCCACAATAATATGGATATCATTTGGAGGTATAAATAAATAAATAAATATATATATATATATATATATATATTTCTGGAATATAAAATAGAACTCTTTACTTCATGCAGATTCGGTGTCTTGGATAGATCAGTTCAGTTGGGCCACATATTAGATGAATTTGTCTTTGGTGTACTTAGAAGAGTTTTACCCATATAATTTTGGATCATCCCACAAAAATTCATCCCAATTCGATTCATGTATTAGTTTTGTTTTTAATTTGAGTCCACTATGGTGCTGGAAATCATTCAAGGTTTGGATCATGTTTCTTCAACTTAATCATGGACCCTCCAAATCAACTACAAGTATAATGAAAACATCAAAAAAGTTAAATTTACATTTATAAAATTAATAAATATTAAAATATGAAATAAAAATTAAAATTAATTTTTTATAATAATTGTAATTTAAAAAATAAAATTATCATAATACAGTGGTTCAAGGGTGAAATAAAATGGTGAATCATAGTGTGATCATAGCCCCACACCTAAATATTTGTACTCCGGAGAAAAGTCACATTTCCAAATATTATGCATGGAGATATTAAAAACTTCATGAAGATATACAATTGAATTAAAATTGAATTATTTATAGCAATGTTATCAAATCAAAAATCACACGAATGTGTTATTCTTAGTGATCATGGAAAAATATGTATCATAAATTGTATTAAAATGACGTTCAAGGAGATAAATGATACAAATTTGAGAAAATAATTAAAAATTAAACAATGTCACTAACTATCCATGTGTGTATGTGAATGAAATTTCATGTTATTCATTCCACTTTCTATCCATTAAATATATGTTATTTTAAAAAAATCTACTAAAATAATAATGTCCACCGAACCTACCCTACATCCATTGCAATAAAATTTCAAGACCCACACACTTAATCATTATTGTAATTCAAACCTTAATCTCACATCCAAGAAATCCTTATATGTTTTATATTTCATCTCTCCACTCATTTATTATTATTTTTGTTTTTTTAAAAAAATTGGGACTTGCAACAAATCTCACACTCATCACTAAGCCCTTGTTTGATATCCTTATAACACTAATTGTGATAGTTATAACTAGATAAAATGTTAATAAAGATTTGATTTTATCTTTCCCAATTGAAAAACCATATTATTTTATTTTATTTTCTGTATTTTTATTTATTTTTAGTTTTTTAAAGCATAAAATAGTCAAATAATAGGTACACACGCATTGGTCAATCTAGTACAGTAATGAAAAAGACCATATAAGGATTGAACGAACTGAAAAATTACTTTAGAAAACTGATAAATATTAACCTATATTATATTCAACTTCTATTGAGTATGAAAAATTCAAAAATCATGGTTGGGTGAAAAGATGTGTTGATATATTAAGTGACACAATTTCCCATAAACTACTCACACCAAGGGTACCATTCATCTCAATGGTTTCAAAATAATAAAAGCATTCATATCATAGACAAAAAAAAATTCAAGAAAAATTAACTCCTCAATATTAAATTCATGCTAAAAACATTTTATTAATGAGTTTTTTAAAATGTTAAAACAACTTGAAATAGGGAATTTCATAATTCATTTTCAATAATTTCCATGATTAAGTGGACATAATTTTCAATGATTAATGTGGAATAATTTTAATGATTTAATGGGAATACAAAATGAATATTATAACACAATGGTTAGGGGGAAAATGGGGGGGGAGTAACTAAACTATTCAGTAAGCTAAAAATACAAAAAGAAGAAAGTTGATGAAAATTCCTAACTAACCTAGGTATGTACCCATCCCCTCTACTCCTAGAATATGTAGTGTTATCAATGTAATAAAATAGAATATGGTAAGGAAGGATAAAACCTAGTTTGGGTCATTCATAGGATCCTTCTTGAACTTTTAGTTCCTTTCTCAGGGATTGTAGAATGGCTTCAAAAAAGTGCTTTAGCTATTGTCCATTAAATGTGAAGGTTTGTTTTGTTTCTTCATTTTGAACCTAGAAAACACTAACTTGGTAAACATTAGTAATAGTGTATGGATCAAACTAGCGGGAATTAAGTTTTTCTATGTGGAACATCATCATTGAATTTTATTAGAGGACTATCTGCCAATGTGAAATTTGTGATGAAGGATGAGATGGTCATGGTTATCCTTGGTTCTCTCCTTATAAATCTAGGAGTTCTCTAATGAATCTCTACAGATTTCCCCCAAATTCTGAATCTATTGATTTCATTGAGAACCACCATAATAAATATTATGAATTAATTGTTTAATGTCCCAATAGTCCTAGTGCTCTATATCAATATGTAGGTGACAAATCTTTCCAAAAAACTAGCTAATATGGGGACATTCTAATGGGAGTTTTGAAAGAAGTATGGTAAGCCCAGGATGAATAATAGAGTCTAAGACTTCAATATATTTTTTGGATTGAACCATTTTTTTAATAATTTCTTTTACCACTCTATTTGATACCCTATCATGAAAATTAGTCGGTGGGTGATATGCAGTAGACACTCGATGCCTGACCCCATTCCGATGCAAAAGTGATTTCATTGTCTGATTGAAAAAATGAGAACCCTTGTTATTGATTATGAACGTAGGTAATCAAAAATTACAGAAAATTTGGGTTGTCAAGAATTTATCAACTTTATTGGAATCATCTTTCCTTGTGGATCATACCTCCACCCATTTTGACACATAATCAACTACCATAATAATGTACAGGATGCCAATGGAATTGGGAAATGGCCCCATAATGTCAATTCCCCTAGCATCAAAAATGTATTGGAAGTATAGAGATTGTTGTGGAATTTCATTTCTTTTTGAGACATTTCCCATTCTTTCACAGTGAGTAAACTCTTCAAATAAAATATGGGCAACCCAAAATAATGTTTTCCAAAAGAGACCATAATTGAAGACCTTCCAAGCAGTCTTTTGGGGACCAATTTGGACCCCAAAATCAAGAGTGTGGAAGAACCTAAGGACATATTAAAACTCATTATTATCAAAAAAATGCCTAAGGGATTGATCTTTATAAGGTATATAAAGTTACGATTCATACCAAATGTACCAAAATGAATCATGTTTTATTTTAATGGATTGTTATTTTTTGAAATCAGTTGGAATGAAAGATCCTTCCAAGTAATTTACAATATCATCATACCATGGAATATCATCTTTCAAATGATACAGTTTCTCATTATAAAATATGTCATTTATGGGAATATAGGGGATGATTCAATGTCTAGGGATGGGAGGATCCTACTTATATGGTCAAAAACTAAATTCTCTACTCCCTTTTTATCCCTAATGTCTATATTAAATTCCTGAAATAATAGATTATAATGAATGATATGTGGTTTGGAATCCTGTTTATTAAGGAGATACTAGAGGGATTCATGGTCTGAGAACATAATTACTTTAGACCCTAAAAGGTATGACTCAAATTTATCCAAGTAAAAAAAATGGAAAGGAATTATTTTTCAGTTGTGATGTATTTTTCTTGGGTAGTTTTCAGTTTTCATTAGGTATAGGCTATGACATGTGGAACTCGATTAACCTGTCAATATAGGACTTCCCAAATTGCATAGTTAGAGGCATCACACATGAGTTCAAATTGTAAATTACATAGACGTGGTTTGATTATTGTGGATGATGTGATAATCTATTAAAATTTGTTAAAAGATTCATCACATCGTTTATTTAAAAAAATAATTTTATTTTCGGACTAAGTAGGAGAGGGAGAGTAAAATCTTACAAAATTCATGAATGAATCAACAACAAAAATCCAAAATGACTTAATAAATAACGCAAATACCACACATTATTGGTGAATTGTAGGGAATAAATTACATCAAATTTTGATTTTTATATTTGGATACCATCCCCAAAAATGATATGCCCAAGTACTATACCATTTCACATCATGAAATTGTATTTCATGTAAATTAATAGAAGATTATTTTCAATAAAGAAACATAGGACATATCCATGACTAATTAAACATTCATCAAAAGTTGACCCATAAACCGTGAAATCATCCATGAATGCTTCTATTCAATTATCTAGGTAATATCAAAAAATACTAACCATTCATCATTGGAATGTACCTAGACCATTGTACAGGCCAAATGGAATCCTCCTATATGAAAATGTTCCAAAGGGACAAGTGACGGTTGTCTTTTTTTCATCCTTAGAGGCAATATGGATTTGAATGTATCCAAAATACCCATCAATGAAATAGTAGTGGGCCTTCCATGTTATCCTCTATAGAATTTGGTCAATTAATATTAATGGCAAATGGTCTTTCCTAGTGTTTTGGTTTATTCGACAATAGTCTATACAAACACGCCAGATATTCTAAATAAAGGTTGGAAACAATTCACCATTTTCATTTTTCATTACTGTTAGACTAGTTTTATTAGGAACTACCTTCATTGGACTAACCCATTGGCTTTTAGATATGGGGTAAATGATTCTCGAAGCCTATAATTTTGTAACAACTTTTTTAATAACATCTAGGACGTTTGTCTTAAGTTGATGTTGTGCCGACCTCACTATTTTAGCCTCATCATTTAAAAATATATGATCTATAAAAATTGGTGTTCTAATTCCTATAATGTAAAAATGTATCCATCCCAATTATTGTTCATACTCCCTCAAAAGGACAATTAGTCATAATTAATTCTATAGAGGTAGTTAAATAGAAATTATTACATGCATCTTGTTTCCATTCTTAGGATATTAATATTTCAAATATTGATTCAAAGTTTTAGGTTCTAATTTAGGGTGATTTTGGATTGGAGTGAATCTAAAAGTGATAGGTCACTGATATCATAAAATTTCTTAATGGTAACATCCTCAAGTGAGTAATTGGTGTTTATAAGCTTATCATTATATTCTATAGTCTTGGTATCCTCAGTGGTAAAAAATAATCAATTAACGAAAATTCATGAAATTTTTTTTGACCACTAAAAAATTCAATGCATGATTAATTACATATAATTTATATCAATGATGAAAACTCATATAGAGGATTAGGGGAAATAAAATAAGTTTTTTGTGGAAGGGAAAACATCAACCGTGTTAATTGAAAGTGTGGAATTCTCTTCTGATGAGTGCTTCATAGAATCAAGGATGTTGAAGTGGAAAATGTTACCACCAAAATCCATAGATAATGTACAATTGTGGACATTATTATGGATTTTGTGGTTTCTAGTAAAGTACTTCCCAATAATATCAGGGTGTATCCATTCATCTAATCAACTTCCATTTTAAGAACTTAAAAAACAACAAGAAAAAATAATTTTCTTACCCTCACAAGAACACCATCTAACACACCAGTGTGGTCTGTTGTATTATGGTTTTATAGTTGGAAAAAAATTCAAATGATATTAAGTTCCCCAACTATCATTAAAGATAAAATGGAGTGAAGAATCACATTTATATAAGCTCAAAAATCAAACATATCATTGGAAAATAAATACTCTTCTATGGTGCTTGAAATCGATAATCTTCCAGGATCATTGCATTTTGTGGGATGTAATAGATCTATCAATATAGAGATGTTCCTCTCTAATATCACCTTTTTATCACCATGAATTCACCTTCGGTGTGTACACATATCCTTTAAAACATTGGTGTATCCTAGAATATTCATTATGGAATTCCTACCATTTTTTTAAAGTTTCTATGATTTATTTATCATGTTCAGATTCTTTTTGTTTTCAGGGATGGATTTTTTTTTGGGTAAATGGAAGAGGAATGGTTGGGATGGGTAAATCATAAATATACATGATGTTTCCTTTAAAGGGGTGTTCTCTATATAAGGTTTTTACTTTCTTAGACAATTTTCAGTGGTTGGGATGGTGTTTTCCTCTACAGGGGATGACTCTAATATAGAGTTTATTAAGTTTTTTAGTTTTTTTACACTACTAAGGGTGATAGTAATGACATTTCCCCTATCCCAAGGGAAGAATAGTGGTTGAGAGGTTATTTTACATGACCCATGATATTAAATTTCCCCCACTGAGATGGCATGTTATTCTAATTGGATTTTTAGGTCTTGAATGAATTATTTAGTTGCTTTTTAGAATTAGAGATTATTTTATCCATTTATTTAATTATGTATTCTAGGATAGGCTTAGGTTTTGGAGGGTTCTTTTGAAATTACTTTTCAGTGTTTGAGTATTTCTTGGTGGTGGTGGTTGATTACTACTATTCCCCGATTGGTTCCATGGGTTTTCAGGTTGGTTTGAATAACCCTTGCCTATAGGTTTGGTTTTAATTCCACCCAAGGTTGGATGAATTGTATAGTTCTTTCCTAATGGGTTGGTTATTGGGGCATCCACGGAATATTGCCTCACAAAATTCATATGTTTTTATTAGTTGATGGAATTGGGGAGAAGAGTGGGTTTCAACGGAACTTATAACACAATGAATGGGGGGAGATTAGGATTTCCCTTGGGAAAGAGACATTTTTTGGAGAAGGGTTCTTATGTCTTTAAAATTCATGTCTACCTTCTTCTAAAATTCCTAAAATTGAACTCATGGACTCCTATAATAGTTATATTTAACCATGAACTAAATTTTTGAGAGTTCTAGGACATGTTCTCAATGAGGATCCATGCAGTGATTAGGGGTTTGTCAACTATTGTTCCTCCTATATCAGCTTCAATCATATTTTTATCAATCAAAATTAACCCTTCATAAAAATACTATATTGAATGTTGATAACTTATTTTGGGGTGTATGAAACATGAAAAAAATCCTTTTAATCCTTTCACGTTATTCATGAAGTGTATCCACTTGTGATTGCCTTATTCCAAATATTGTATTCCTTATAATTGCAGTCCGAGAGGCAGGGAAGTATTTTTCAAGGAAAAGGTGTTTCATGTCTACCCAGCCTTTTATTGGGGAATTAACATAATATAACCAGTATTTTGCAGCGTCTTCTATTGAATAATGGAATTAAATAATCATTAATTGTTCTTCATCCACATTTTCATGTCTCAATATTGAACACATAATCTGAAATTCTTTAAATTTATTATGTGCATCTTCTCTTGTGAGTCCATGGAATCTTGGTAACAAGTGAATTAAACTGGATTTTAGTTCAAAATTTGGTTCTTTGCCTTGTATTTGAATGTGTGTGGTTTGGATATCAACATGAGTAGAGGTTAGTTCTATTAGTTTTCAGTTATTTTCAGTCATGTTATACACATTATGTTTAGTTTCTAGTCTACTTCTATAATAATAGGGGTTAGAAAAGTCTCAAGGTGTGGTGTGTCCTCTTTCAATGGTTTCTCATATGTGTCTCAGTGTCGTAGATGTAGGATTCTATCTAGCTTGGGATCTAAAGAAGATAAATTTATCAAATTATAATGCAACATGGACAGATCCTACTTATCAAATAAATCATAACACTTAAATATGTGTAAAGGTAGAAGATAAAACAAATAAATATTCACAAAATTTACAAAAATATTATCAAAAACATGTACTAAAACACAAAGTGATCCATAAAAATGGTGCCAAAATTTGAATTCATTTTCCCGAAATATAAAATTGATTATTTTTTATAGTTGATTTATATAATTGGAAAGGCCCTATGTTCTCTATCAAAGAGAGTTAGAGGGTTTAAATTGGATATTTTAATAACAATTACTAAAATAGGGGGTTGTTTTGAAAACATTTTCATGAAAATAACTTAATTAATATATTTTAATAGTTGAAAAAACAAATGGATTTTGAAAAATACGAGACAAAGGGTCATTATGGTTTCAATATACACATTTCAAGATCATTATTCCTAGAGTTTCATTAAGGTTTGGAGTAATTCATTGCCTCAAATTAATTGGAATCTTGATTAATTCCTAATATTTTATATCAGTTCTTGAAGAACCAAAACATGAAATAAAAATTTTATAGATACGGTCCAGAACTTATGCATAGAATAAGATAATCCAATATAGATTAAAATATCATGAAATTGGATATGAAAAGGATTCTTATTTTTTCCATTTAGAGTAGCACAAGTCATTCACTCAAACCCTCACATCGATTGGTTAGAAATTAAGAGCATGTCAGTCAAATGAATCAATACAAACATTAAAATATGAAATAATGAAAGATAAGTGGAATAAAATATTTTAACACCCAAATTAATACAAACCATTAGCTAATATATGCATTAGAACTCCCTTTACATGTGAGTTTATCCCTCATAATGAGTGTGCACCATTTAGAGGACACTAGAACATATAGTATGAGGAGAGGACTCCTCTATAAATGTAAAATGGCATCACTTAACTCCTTAGTAAAACTTACAAATTGGGTACCCTATGTACTCTTTTATAGGCAAAGTAGATAGTGATTTTTGGAACCCATATTTAGGGAAACCACTTGGACCATGGTTTTGGGTGGGTATATAGACTTATATAACTTTCTAGAAAACTAAAAACTTATTTCAACACCTATTTTATATATCAACTGAATATTTGGCATAATTTGGAGGATGAAAGATCAATATATTACTAAAATACAGAATAAAACTTTTTCTTTCTTACTGATTTTTTGTATTAGATAGATCAATTCAACTGGGCCTCTTAATGGTTCAAATGAGATTAGGTGTCTTCAGAAGAGTTGTATAACATATATTTTGTGATTATCCCACAAAACATCATCTCCATTAGATGAAAAAATTAGTTTCAATGTCCGTTTTAATCCACTATGGTGCTTGTAATCCTGCACAGTTAGGTCCATTTTTCTTCAACTTTATCCTGGCCCCTTCAAATGACCTTGAACTAAAATGAAAACATCAAAAAAGTAAAATTTACATTTTTATAAGTGATAATAATTAAATTATTTAATCAAAAAAGAAATTAAATTGGTTATATTAATTTAAATTTACCAAACAAAATCAGTTTATTATAGTGTTGTAAGGGTTAAATAAAACTATGAATCATGGTGCGATAAAGTGTCAAACCAGGTGCACATTAAGGAATATTTTCGTGTAGTATGTAATGATATGTTATAGCTCAATGCATCCTTTTTAAAGTTATTACCCCTAGTTATATATTTTCAATAACCAAGTCCACTTGTAGTTTCTAGATAGGGATGTATTTCTTGTAAAACCACATAATTGTTTACTTACCAAACCTTTAGGATGTTATTCTACACTTATCATCTCATTCTATGATAGTGTTATGTTACCTAATCTATTTTTTTCTTTAACTAGTTCCCAATGTTTCTACTAAACATTATATGATATCAACTATAATGACCCTGACCCAAGAAACCCCGAACCAGTGTTTTCTTTATTACATTGGCACTAGATACAAGTTATTGCACCCTGAAGGACCAATTAGTTTCAAAGTCATGGAAAACTAGATACATTCATAAATCCAAAATTTAATTGGAAACATAAAACACAAAACATTTATTTCGTTTATAATTCCTTTATTCCCCTTATCATACCCCTGTAAATCAATTAAAAAATTCATCTTGGTGTCCTAGGGGAAATGAAACATAAGAAATGGTTTATCTCAAATGCTTAGTAAGGGTATGATTATAGAAGAATATATGAATAAATAAAGTATAATGAATATCAAAATGTAAATAATTTAAACACTTTCCATTTAATTAATAAACTGAGCATAATATGGTAGTAATCAGTGATGATCAAATAAATCCATATAAATAATCACAAAATCTTGATACTATCCATGGTTATTCTAAAAGATTTAATAATCACATGGACATAAATATATTACCTCAGAAAAAGGTAATTCATAATTCCAAAAATTTTAACTATGATGATATATCCTCATGATAGTTACTGCCAAGATCTATTCTCAAGACAGTTTAAATATGTGGGTAGAAACCCATCAGATTTGGCCAGCTTATTTGCCTCGTGAGACTTGTTGATGCATCGAGGGGATATAGTTGGTCTCACCAATCACATACTAAGTCCATTGCATTCAAAATATTAAATGGAAGAAACATAAACAACAAAGAAATTTTTATTGAAAAACTACCATACTAAATGTGAATACTTTCCATAATAAATAAAAATAACCTTAAACCATCTACAGTAATATGAAAAATAGTATAAAAATATAACATTTATAGTAAAATATATTATAAACTATACAAATAATGAATAATGATGACATAAATATAACATATCCCTAGTGGATCATAGGTACAATAAAGGGATGATTTCATTTATGTATATAAATACCATACAATGGTTTTTGTAAAAAAAATTGAGGAAAATAATCTTCGTGTTTCGAAAATCGAATTTTAAAATGAAATTTTACAAATAGTTTTAAAAATACATTTATTTTAAAATAAAGTTGAAATATTGTAAAATAAGTTTTAAAATATTGATTTTTCATGATTTTGGAAATTTCCACTCATGTTTTACACTTTATAACAAATATTTCATTCACATTTTTTTCTAAAATCCAAATGGGTATTATATTAAAAAAACATGAATATTCCTTTGAAAAAAATTTATAAAATATTGAAATAGGTAAAAATTTCTTTTGAAAATAATTTTTAAAATGGTTAAAACATTTTTATAATACTTGGGTTTTGATTACAAATGATTTTCGACTGAAGAGAAATAATTTCAAATTTTTCAAAAAAATGTTCTCAGTCATTTTAATTAGAAAAGAGTGAAACAAATGGTACTATTATTTGAAAATATCATTAATTACCTGAGAATAATAAAATATATTGATTTATAAACATAAATAAAAAATAAATCCCTCGAATGATACTTAAAAAATAATCTCTAATATTGATGATATTGTGAAGTAATCTCTTTCCCCATTAGTAACTATGAAATCATAATCCCCCTAGAATTTGTAATAAACAAATGAAACATTGAATAAAATTAATATAAAGAGATTAATTATATGGAGTATCAAAGGGATAGTATATATTCCATGAAAAGGAATACGTGGTGATTATGGTGTATATCTCATAGAAGTGAAAGATATACGTGAAAACCTTAACTTAAGTAAAACTTCTTTCACACACATTTTAAACTCCTGTATAATAAATATAATTTTATTATAAGTATATTAAATAACCATATAAATATTTATAATTTCATATATTCTCATTTTATAACATCTTATCACCCTTTCATTGATAATCTTTCATTATTTTCAATGTTTCGGGTTTTAATTTCCTTGTTTTCTCATGATTTTTTGTCATAAAATACCATGTTACGAAACATATTATATAGTATAATCATATATACAATAGTAATTATTACATAGTTATGATATTTTTACAACAATTACTCTTTTAATAACAATAATTAAATATGATTTTTTGAAATGAAGTGTGTTAAGATCTTAGAGACTGTAGGCTATACATATGCATGAGTAACGTCTCCATTTTTCAACGATAATTATGGAAAGAAGGTAAGTAATATAATATATTTTAAAATTGATAATAATATCATATATACTATATTATTTCTTTAAATATGAATATATATATCATCCATGTGGTGTGGTGATGGAAAGAGTCACATTATTTCATGAAAGAGGTATTCCACATGTACATGAACGATGTTATCATCATTCATTGTGTAAAAAGGTAAGAAATAATATGGTATATATAATATTTTAGGAATGATAAATATTTAATTAATATAATATTTATTTAATACATGTTTCATATAATCTTTATCTTTATCTTTATTACCTTCCATGTAAAGCATTACTTAAATACTAATTATATCGCCTCACGAGGTGGCGGTCCTCCATACACATGAGCGATGTTATTGTATCTCCTATGGAATGGAATGTAAAAAAATTATATATGATATTATTAATCTATAGGAATAATTACTATATAAATATAATATATATACTTTATATCTATCATCATAACCAACCGTGATAGGTGATACTAGAAAAACGATGACATCGGTTTGTGATCTGGTAATCCATCGTACACCTGAATGATGATTTCATAACATATTTTATGGAATTGGATATGGTTTTAGTTCGTTCCATTAATATAAAATAATATCAGTATATGAAATATTTTGAGGATATTATATAATATTTTTTTGATAAGATTTTAAGTAGGTGTAGAATGAAATAAAAAAATGTGCATTCAAGAATGCTAACTCTATTTCATTTATACTACATAGATTTACACAAAAATCCTTCTTAGGGTAGATTTATGATAAAAATAAGGATTATATAATTATTTTATAAAACTTTTGAATTTATTTGGGTATTTATTTTCTAAAACAAATGGGTTTGAATAAATTTACCCTAGCCTTTTTCACATACTATTAAATGATTTTAAGCATAATTAGTCATCAAATTATGAACCAAGGATCACAAAATCTAAAGAATTTGGAAGATTAGGTACATTATTTAAAATTAATAAAATATATTTTATTTAATATACATAAAATAATACTAACTCCCAATGATCCACTAACTCCCAATGAGATTTTATATTTTTATAGGATAACCTGGTGAATACATGAACAAAAGGGATGAGCTAAAAATCCCAGCAAGGTAATAAGCATAGGAATAAAATATAGCACATGGGTTATAATGAATAACATGATGAAATAAAAGCAATTTGACATGAATAAATATAAGTAAGAATAACATTTTCAACATGGTAACATATAATCATGGAATCATTGGAATGTGGCAACAATATATAAAATTATATAAACATGAGTCATAACTAACCACCAAGACAATATAACATAGTGGACAAAGTACCATAAGGGAATCAGGTTCAATCCCTATCCAAAAATTACATATCATGATAGTAAACATTAAATAATTCATTGGAACACTATCTGGATGCACCCATCCTAAAATGTTCATGAATATGTATGCCATATGATGAATAAACATAAGGGTTACCCAGGGAAAGAAATGGGTATCATAATCATGTCACAAGGCTTAAAAACGAGCATATGAATAATTTTTCCATGAAAGAATGGATTAAAAACATATATGGAAATAAATAAGGGAAAATAGAAATGGATCATGATAACTAATGTCCCATTTTAAGTGGAAACATGTAAAATTTGTTTTTACGAAACTTTAGAAATTAATCATTTTATTGCGGTTTAAGGAAAATATTAAAGAAAATTTAAAGAGGAAAAGGAATATTTATTTTCATTAAACCATAAATTAACCAAGATAGTTTTTCATGATAAAATGTTTGATTTTATAAAAATAATGGTGGATTAAAAAATATTATACAGTGCACTTCGATGTGGGTAATAAATCAGGAATTTCCCTTGAATCGGGCTTGCTTATTGGGGAGAATTGAAAAGGGAACATTTCTAAAACGAATATTACCCTATAAAATCAGAATTATATAATATTTATTCTTGTGTTTGGAATATATAAAAATAATTTAGAATAATTATATAAAAATAATGAATCATTACATTGTGTTAAAGATAGGTAAAGTGTAACATGGAGAAAAAAATAGAGGTTTGGGTAGAACCCCTTACCTTATGTTCAAAATAGTTATTCACATGATCTTAATAGTCAAAATTATCAGATTAGTTTCATTAATTAAAAAATAAATAACCTATTATAAATTAAATTTATTTAGTATAACTTTATTAAGTTTATTTATGCCCCTTTTGATGATTTATAGTGTTCAATATCATTATTCGAGAGTGCTTGTTTTCTTATTTTGTTTTATTATTTAACATCATGTGTATATAATGATTATATAACATTACATTGTCTATAATACATATAATATATTTTTATAACTATAATTTTTTTTTACTACCAGCCTTTATGATTTCAATAGACGATGAACATTTTTCGTCCTTGATGGCGATAAATTAACACCTCACGAACGATGTTTTCATTTCTAGAATGAAATGGAGATGAGAAGGGGGTTTGATGATGGACTATTAAATGAGAATAATAAAATTACATTATATTTAAGGAACTGGATTTATAATTCCATTTTTATGGTTGGAGGTGAGGATAGAATAATAAAATAAAAGAACTTGAAAATAAAAATAAAGAAAAGGAACGAGGAATTTACCTCTTGAGTTTCTATTCCTTGAAAACCATTATTTGGGTAATGGTTTGGGACTTTTTATGATACCAAGATATCTTAGACATGGGTTAGGAAATTGGAAAGGGCTGGGCACAATTTGGACTAGTATAATAGATTGGAAGGTATGAGGAGAAGAGGCTGTGAGGGTGATATTTATAGTGAAGGAGAGGGGTGTTTTGTCATTATTTTATTCATTAGTTTATTATTTTGGCTCATTAATATGAATATTTTGAGAATTATCACCAAATATAATAAAATATTTTATATAATTTATATATTATGGTTCTAAAATCAGTGGTTACTCAAGAAATAGTGTATGTAACTTATAATTTGAATATACTGTAAATTACTATACTTCACTATTCACCAAAAATTCAAGTATTTCAATAAAATCCCAAAAAATCACCCAAACCATTTTTTGAAATTTATAATTAAAAAATAAGCTCAATTTTATTATAATAATTTTTTAAATATGATAAATTTAATTTTTTATGAAAATCATCATTTACTCAAAAAAATACTGATTTTAAAATTATAACTATTTTTAAAACACTTTGAAAAATTAAATAACGTCTCATAAAATTATATTAAAATTATTAAACAAAAAAATATTAATTTATGAATAAATTTTATGAAAATAAATTTTCTTTTAAATTATAAAATTAATCATGAAATTGTAATTAAATATTTTTGACTTATAAAATACCAACACTTAATTAATAATTTTTAAAACATTTATTTACTTAAAATATGATTTAATTATATCATATTTTAATTTATAAGATACCCAAATATTATTTATACTTTCATAGGTAAGGTTACTCTTCTATTGGTCAGTTTACTATTCATAAAGGTTATATTTCTATTCCAATGTTTATGTTATTATTCCATTGGTATATGGTTCCTAACTTCTAGAAATACCTCTTATTTAATTATTTCATCATTTATAATGTTTTCATTTTATTATTTATATGATTTAATTTGATTTATACTATATGAAATAATTATAAGAATGTTATTTTTATTTATAGAAGTATTTGGTTGTTACATTCATCCCCCTTATGAAATTTCACCCTCAAATTTTTATTTTACATTCTAAGATGAAAACAGGTGTGGGTACTTATCCTTAATCACATCATAAGGTTCTCATGTCGCCTCCTTGTACTTATGGTTCCACCATAATAATTCAACTATGTGAGTAGTCTTGTTGCGTAGAACATTATCTCTATGATCCAAGATCGCCACTGGTTGCTCCTCATATGAGAGATCATTTTACAACTATAAATCCTCTGAATTTAGTACATGTGAAGGATCTAGTATGTACTTACTCAATAGGGATATGTAGAATGAATCATGTACTTGATACATGGTATGTGGAAGTGTTAGTTGATAAGCTACAGCTCCAACATGATCAAGAATATCGAAGGGGCCGATGTACCTGGGATTTAGCTTTCCTTTCTTCCCAAATCTCAACATTATCTTCCATGGAGATATACGGAGGAATACCATGTCTCCATCCTTAAACTCAATGCCTCATCAATGATTTTCTTCGTAACTTTTTTGACGACTTTTGGCTACCTTCATGTACTATTGATTTTTTTCACCTTTTCCACCATTTCTTCAACCATTACACGTCCTAACAGCTTACATTTACCAACCTCATCCCAGTATGTCAGTTTTGTACATCTTTTCATATAGAGGTCTTTATATGGATCCATTTGGATGATTAAGTGGAAAATATTGTTGAAGGATAATTCAAAACAAGGAAGATATTGATCCCATCCTCCCGTGAAGTCTATATAATATGCTCTCATCATGTCTTCTAGTGTCTAAATAGTTCACTCAAATTGGCCATCCGTTTGAGGATGATAGGTTATACAGAAGGTCAACTCATTATTCAGAGTATATTCGATACTTTTCTAGAACTTGTATGTGAATATGGGATCTCTATTGGAAACAATCGATAGTGGTACCCCATGTAGACTTACCTCTTCTTTGATATATATCTATAAAAGTTGATCTAGTGATAAATTCTCTCGAATTGAGATAAAGTTGGATATCTTTATAAGATGATCCACAACCACCAATATAGCATTATTTACTCTAGATTTCTTCATAATTCCAATGAAAAATTACATGGAAATGTTCTCCCACTTCCATGTTGGTATGTCTAGTGGTTGTATCATCCCCATAGTCTTCTTCTATTCGCCCTTCACTTTCTGACATACCATGCGATTTGATGTATATTTAGCAATCTTCTTTTTCATATTATCCCACTAACAATGATCTTGGAGATATTGATTCATCTTTGTTCTCCCTAGGTGAATAGAGAATGTTGATCTCTGTGCATAATTTAGAATCCCCTTCTTTATCTATGGATTGGATGGTACACATAGTGATGACACAAATCTCATGACTCCTTCCTCATCCATTTTGAACTATGAGTATTTCTCTTTTCATAGGGAATCAACCTTCTTATAAATTTCTTTATCTTTTCTTTGACCATGATTTATTTTATCCACAAGGGATGGTTGAGAAATCATTTGATAAAGTATTGATAATGTTATTTCCTTAATGATTACCCTATCCATCCTTTTTAAATATAAGAAAATTATATCCATCTCGATTCTCATCATTGATAAATATGAAGGATCGTCCCTACATAGAGTTTCAACTACCTTATTTTACTACTAGGATGGTAGTGGATTGAGCATTCATAAAACATAATGATATTTAACCATCTTACCTTGGACATATTATTATTCTTTTTTTTAATATAAATTATATACTATTGAGATAATTATATATCTGACACTTCTCCCCATAGAGATAATACTGCCATATTTTAAATGCAAATAGCATAGTTTCCAACTCCATATCATGCATGGGTTAGTTTTACTCATGGATGTTCAACTATATTAATGAGTAGGCTATCTATTTATCATTTTTCATCATTAAACATCCTAATTCATTCTTTAAATAATAGTTTTACACCACAAGTATTTCCCCACTTATTGGTAGTGTGAGAACTAGTGCAGTGATGAGCCTCTTTTTTAACTCTTTGATATAGTCTTCACGTTCACCGGACTGGACAAACATCACTCCATTATGATTCATATTGGTTAGTGGGTTTTACAATCATGAGAAATTATTCACAAATTATCGATAATACCTATCTAGACCAAAGAATTTGAGGATCTCTATTATAGATGTTGGCCTATAACTCTCATTAATTTCCTTATTCTTGGAAGGGTCCATAGATATCCATTTTCTATTGATAACATGCCCCAAGAATGATACGTAATTCTTCTAAAACTCACATTTACTATAATTTTTATAATTTTTCTCCCTTCATAATGTTTTTGGAACAGTATTGAAATTATCCTCATGTTCCTCCTTTCTCTTGGAGTTTATCAGTATATCATCAATAAAAACTATAACAAATTTTTTAAGGTATTCTCTGAGGAAACTATTCATTAAGTTCATGAAAATTTTTGGAGCATTAGTGAGTCCAAAAGTCATCACTATGAGATCATAGTTTCCATACATAGTTCGAAAGGAAATCTTGGGAATATCTTATATCCTAACCTTTAATAGGTGATATCCCGACTGAAGGTCCACCTTAGAGAAATAACTAGCCCCACATAGTTGGTTGAAAAATTCATCTATCTGTGGGAGGGGATAATTTTTCTTTATCCTGATTTTTTTGAGATCATGATAATTAATTTAGAGGTGCATTGATTTATCCTTATTCTTCATTAAGAAGACTAGAAAACCCCATGGTGATCACTCAATCATATTAATCCCTTGACCAAATTCTTCTATAACTACTTCTTCAATTATTCCAGCTTAACGATGGCCATTCTATAATGTTTCTTTGATATAGGAATAGATTTAGGTTTAAGATCAATTTATCAAGTAACCTCTCAATTAGGAGGGATATTAGGAAATTCTTCAGGGAATACATCAGTGTAATCCCTCATGATGGGAATGTCATTAATCATGATTATCTCCTTTGTCTAAATAATTTTAGATAGATATGCATCCTCATAAGGAAAAAATATTCACACTTGAGATGATGATTCAGAAAGAGATTATTCTTCCTCTTTGAACATACAAATAATTAGATGGTTCCTTATTGTGTGAAGAGTTATCCCCCGTTCCCAATGGTCAAAGTTGGATTTGTATAAAAATAGCCAATCCATGCCCAATATAGCATAAAACTCTTCCAAAGGGAGTATGACATTATTTTTTGAAATGTTCATTCCACAAAAATTAATTTGGGAGGATTTATAATCTTTGGATACAATAATTTCCCCATTTTCTATTATCATCGCTAAATTAACCAAAAAATTTTGTGGTGGCAATTGAATAGTTATAATAAACTTGTAAGATATGAACGAATGTGTAAAACTAGAATCAAATAGTACATTATCTATTATTTAATGGATAACCAGCACACCTATCACTACATCATTATTGGACTCCACCACAGTAGTTATGATAGAATATGTCCTTTCTTTTAGTTTTGGAGGTTGTTGATGTGGATTTTCTCCAACAACCCTTGGCTTAGGGAAATGGTTTTCATAATAACCATGTTATTTATAGTTGAAATACATCAATACAGAAAGAGTGTTTATCTAAAACTTCCTTTACTCTTCCACTTTAGTGGGATTTTTCACATACCATTAGCAGTTATTATCCATATTCCTTTATCTTCTACATTTAAATCATATCTAGGTTCGCTTTAAGATGTTTCCAGGATAATTCTTCCCATAATTTTAACATATTGGATGTATGGTGTTTTTTATATCATGGCATTTATCACCTGTATTAAACTCTATTTTCCGCTTTTTTCCTCAGGCACATGAGACCACTGAGAGTCTTTGATTTCTATTTTAATCTTGAGGGCACAATGGAAAATCTCCTCGTAATTTTCAAATTCTCAAATTGCTAACACTTTTTATAGAATTTTCTTCAGTCCACAAAACAATCAATTCATCTTGATTTTGATATTCATGACTAAGCTAGAGATTTTCTTTCAAGCCTTATGATGTTTTATTCATATACCCTGATATACTCATATTCCTTTTATATTAGTCTGAGGAATTCCCTTTCCATCTTAAGATGGAGGGTTTGAGGAAAATATTTATTAAAAAAAAAATTCTTGAAATCTTCCCATTCCATGGAATCAATTTCATCATTGGACTTTTTGTTCTGGATCAGTATCCACCACTAATCAGCTGCCCCGTCAAAATGATAAAATTCCATCAAAACTTTCTCTTGTTCTAAGCACTGGAGGATAGATAATATTTTCTCATTGGGTTTAATCTATTGTTCTACGAGGAAGGGATTGGAAGATCCAATAAAAATGGGATGCCTTTAACATATGAAGGATTCAATGGTAACTTTCACTTTATTTGAATAATAAGGATGTTTGACACAATTAAATTTATTATTCATAACTTAATCAAGTTTTGAATGCACTATCATGAAATTTTGATCACCTATTTGGCATATTTTTAGGGTAATCAGAACATTTTCTATCACATTGATTGTTTCCACGTGTACTTCTATTTCCAGCCATTAACTGAAAAAGTACAATTAGTGGGATTGAATAATTATCTAATAATAATATAAAAAGAAAAACCTGAACATCTAAGGATAAATTTTTAAATGAGAATTATATCCTAACTTGTTATTCCCTACGTTTTAATCTAGGTTATCCATGATCTATTTCCTAACATATAATCTTATGGGATTTTTTCCTTTAATAATGGTTCATAGTAAGGTTATGAATTTACTAAAGAATATTCCATGGGTATTTCAAACAAGGTATTTAGTATTGTCCATTATCATGTACCAGGTTACCCCAAGTTAGGACTGAAATGCCTTATCATAGTTATTACCCCTAAGTGCATTTTTGCTACAACCACATCGACATGTAGTATCCAAATAGGGATGTATTTTCTTGATAAAGTACTTACTATATACTAAACAAAATTTAGGGTTGTTTTATCATACATACTCTTATCACTAAGGCTTTTGGTATAGTTTTCTAATCTTAATACCAAAAATAACTAGACCTTCATCTGATATCAACCAAAGAAACTATAACCTTTTACACACATTATTACATTATTTTCAGCATAATTAGTCATCAAATTGTGAACTAAGGATCTTAAATTCTAGTGTCTTTGGAAGATTATGTACATAATTAAACACAATGAAAACATATTTTATTTAATATCTATAATTATATTCAAACTCCCAATGAGATCTTATATCTTTATTGTAAAACCTGGGGAATATATAAACAAAAGGTATGAGCTAAAAATCCCAATAAGGTAATAAGAATATGAATAAAACATAGCACATGGGTTATAAGGCATAACATGATTGAATAAAAGGTAGGAAAAATGAATAAACATAAGGGAAAATAACATGTACAACATGGTAAAATATAATAATGGAGTCATTGGAATTTGGAAATAACATATAACATAACATAAACATGAGTCAAGGCTAACCACCAAGACTATATTCCATAGTGGAAAAAGTCCCATAATAAAATTTGTATCACTCCTTGTCCCAAAATAATATCTCATGAGTCTAAACATTACTCAATGCATTAGAGTGCTATCTGGGTACACTAATCATAACATGTTCAATAATATGTGCACCACATGAAGAATAAACATAATGGTTACCCAAGGAAATAAATGGGTATCACAATAATGTCACAAGGCATAAAAAATGAAAATATCATAAATGTTTCTAGGAAAGAATGGATTAAAAACATACGTGGAAATTCATAATAGAAAATAAGAAAAGATCATGATAATTTATGTACAATTTAATTGAAAACATGTAAAAATAGTGTTTAAGAAATATTTTAAATGAAACATTTCAGTGTGGTTTAAGGGAAATATTAAAGAGAATTTAAAGTGGAAAAGGACTATTTGTTTTTATAAAACAAGTAATTAACCAAGATAGTTTTTCATTATAAATTTTTTCATTTTATAAAAACAATTGTGTCTTAAAACATATTATGGAGTGCACTTGTAAATGGGTAAGAAATTGAGATGTTCCCTTGAACCGGTCATGTTTATCGAGGAAAATTGAAAAAATGAGCCTTTCTAAAACATGTATTACCTTATAAAATAGGGATGATATGATCTTGATACATGAGTTTGTAACATATAAATATAATCTAAAAGAATTGTACAAAAAATAAAGAAGCATTAAATTGTGGTAAATAGAGGGAATAAGTAACCTAAAGGAAAAAATGGAGGTTCGGGTAGAATCCCTTACCTTATGTCTGAAACGGCTCTTCGCTTGATCGTAATATCCTGAATAATAAAATTATATTCATTAATTAACATATATAGAATGTATTCTATATGTAATCAATTTATTATAATTTTATTATGTTAATTTTTTCCCTTTTGATGAGTTATAGTGTTCACTATCATGGTTCAGGAGTGCTTTTTTTCTAAATTTCCTTGATCGGTTTGCTTATATATGAGTATGAAAGATCATGTAAAATGTATATATAAACACAGAATTGAATTTATAAGTTATTTATAATCATACAAAAGGTTAAATGATAATAAAAACAATTTTTTAATTTGGGTGAGGATAAATCATTAGATAATATGTTAGTGATAATCATTTGGATTACGTTGGGTGGTTTTCGCTCACAACAGACTTTTTTTATTTTTCATATTTAACATCATGTGTATATAATAATTCCATAACATTAAATAGGAAATAATACTTATATTATTATTATTTTAATCATAAAAATGGTTTCATGACCAGCCTCAATGAAGTTAATTGAAAATGAAAATTTATCATCCTTGAAGGTGATAAATTAAAACCTCATGAACTGTGTTTTCATTTCTAGAATGAAAGGGTGAGAAGAAGGGAGTTTTATGATGAATTATTCTATGAGAATAATAAAATAAAATAATATATAAGATACTAGATTTATGTTTCAATTTTTATAGAGGATGTAAGGATAGAACAACAAAATAAAATAAGTTGAAAAGAAAAATAAAGAATAGGAAATAGGAATTTTCCTCTTGAGTTTCTCCTCCTGGAAAACCTACTTATGGGAATGGTTTTGGCCTTTTTATGTGACTAAGAGATCCTTTATGTGGGATATAATATTGGGAAGAGTATTGGTCAGAATTTGAAAAATGATAAAATCTTGGAAGGTGTAAGGAGAAGATGTAGTGAGGGGTGGTATTTATAGTGGAGGAGAGGGGTGTTTTCTCATTATTCTATTCATTACTTTATTATTGTAGATCAATAATATGAATAGTTTGAGAAATATCACCTATTATAATAATGCAATGAAGGGAGGTATTATATTATGGTTCTTAAATCATTTATAGATCAAGGAATAATGTATTTGACTTATCACGTGTATATACTATAATTTATCATATTTCACTATTTACCAAAAATTCAAGTGTTTCAGAGAAAATCCCAAAAAATCACCCAAACCATTTTTCTATTTTTAGAATTAAAAAATTAATTTCTTTATGAAAATAATTTTCTAAATATGAGAAATATAATTTTTAATTAAAATCATCATTTACTAGAATAATACATATTTTAAAATTATAACTAATTGTATAAAACTTTGTAAAATTGAATAAGCTCTCATAAAATTATCATAAAATCATAAAACAATATAAAATTATGAATAAATTTTATGAAAATAAATTTTCTTTTAAATTATAAAATTAATCATAAAATTGTAATTAACTATTTATGACTTATAAAATACTAACACCTAATTAATAAATTTTAAAACATTTATTTACATAAATTATGATATAATTATATCATATTTTCATTTATAATATACCCGAACTCTATTTATAATTTCATATTTAATGTTACTATTCTATTTTCCAATTTACAAGTCATAAGATAAACATTACTATTCCAAAGGTCAAGTTATTATTCCTTCAGTATATGTTTCCTAACTTCTAGAAATCCCACTTATTTCATTCTTTCTTCTTTTATAAAGTTTTTATTTTGTTCTTTATGTGATTTAATTTAATTTATACAATATTAAATAATTATAATAAGATATTTTCCATTGATAAAAGTTTTGGATCGTTACATTGAATTTGTAGAGAAGATAGGAGAGGGGTGGCCATTTATAAGTGAGGTGAGTGTCACACTTGTAATTTTTTGAGAAGACTCAATCATGCCAATGTTTTTATCATAAAAAATTCCTAAAAAGAGAATTTATAGAACATATAAGATATCAGGAATAAATATTTCCATCTAATTGGTTTTTTACATGTTGTTATGTACTTTTAAAACTTATCTTCTAATTTTAACATCCCTATAAATCTATTTTTACCTTAATTGTGATAATTAATTTGTACTATTTTCACTATTAATTTGGGTAAAAAAATTATGTAGAACATATTATAAAATATAAATTATAATTATTACAAATATAGAATCTATTTTTCCAAATTGAATTCATTTTTTTGGAAAATTTTAAATTTAATATTAATCCTACATATGCAATGAGAAAGATTATTTTTAAAGAGAAAATGTTTAAAATATTATTATGTTTTTTATCTAAATTCAATATGAAAATGATTACAATGACCTAAATTAGAATAATTGATATAAATTTTAACTAAGGTCACTTTAAAACTAATTTTAAATATAATTTAACTTTATAAATAATATAGATGAAAAGGAAGTTTTCAATTAATATTCAGTATCTTTCATTATTCATCAAAAAATGGAATATTTCAGAAAAATAAAAAAAATTCACCCTAAGATAATTTTGATATTACTAATTTAAAAAAGAAGTTGATTTTTTCAAATAAATTTTATAAAATTTATAAAAACTAATTTTAAATTATGTTCCCAAAGCGTGGCTAAATCATGTTTTAGAAAAATACAGTTTTCCATAAAATATATATTTTTCTTTTAAATGATTCTTATTTTATTTATAATCAACAGATAAATAATAAATATGTGTAAACTATATATTTTGATAATTTATTTTATCTTATTTATACTTTTTATTCCAATGGCTAGGCCATAATTATTATATTTTAAATAGTATTTTAATAATCTTTCATATTTCCTTTAAAATTGGTGTTGTGTGTAATGCAAGATAAACTAAGTGTTGTGTGTATCATAAGATAAACTCATTGTTTCAGGTAATGTAAGATAAACATTGTGTTGTGTGTAATGAAATCTATATATGATACTTAATTTATTTATAAATGAGTATATCCTAAATTCTTTGGTTGTTATATTTTCTTCTAAGAATGGTGTTGTGTGACACATACACTATCAAATACATTTTTTTGTTCTATAATTTTGGGTAGTTACAGTCTCCCCACATTAAATAAATTATTTCCTCACAATTTAAACATGATTTTAGTAATCAAGGGTTTAACATTTTTAAATAAAATTTCTATCACTAGTGCAGAAAACATTTTTTACGTCGGTTATTTTTCATTATTTACGTCGGTTTTTAGGCGACGTTAATACGGACGACGTTATAAATAACGTTTTTTACGTCGGTTATTTAAAACCCGACGTAACATCCCTAACATCACGGTGTTTATAACATCGGTTCATTAATAACCGACGTGATAAATATGCGCGGGGGGGGGGGGGGTTTATCATGTCGGTTATTTTCTAAACTGACGTGACAAAACGCCTGGGATATCGTTTATCACGTCGGTTATGACATAACCGACGTGATTAACCCTTCCCCGGGCCTATTATCACGTCGGTTTCTTAAATAACCGACGTGATAAAAAGGCCTGGGAAACGTTTTAGCACGTCAGTTATCCAATAACCGACGTGGTAAATCGATTCCCAGGCCATTTAGCACGTCGGTTATATTAAGAACTGACGTGATAAAAGGCCCGGGAACGGTTTATCACGTCGGTTCTCGAAAAAACCGACGTGATAAACCCCTACCGATTTATTTACCACGTCGGTTATAAAATAACCGATGTGAAAGCGATATTTTTTTTTAAAAATAATTGCACTGCTCTCACCAAAAAGCAACTAGAAACCAAACAAAAATAACCATGCCAGCCCTCCCCCAAGCCCCAACTAAACCCCACCCTCATCTATACCCACCTACCAACCTGGCCAGCCCTCCCCCACCACATTGGAGCCCCACCACAACCCTTGGACACCCCCCACCCCTTGGACAGCCCCCCACCCTCATTTACACCCCCACGACCCCTAGTACAGCCTCAAACACCCATTGGACACCCCTTGGACACCCCCCACCCCTTGGACAGCCCCCCCACCCTCATTTACACCCCCAAGACCCCTAGTACAGCCTCAATCACCCATTGGAAACCCCCCACACCTTGACAGCCCTCCCAGACCCCTTGGACACCCCCCCCCCCCGACCCCTGGACACCCCCCGACCCCTAGGACAGCCCCAAACACACCTTGGACACCCCTCCCATATCCCTTGGACACCCCCCACCCCTTGGACACCCCCCACCCCTTGGACAACCCCCCCACCCTCATTTACACCCAACCGGCCCCTTGGACAGAACTCCCAGACACCTTGGACACCACTCCCATATCCCTTGGACACCCCCCACCCCTTGGACACCCCCACCCCTTCGACAGCCCCCCACCCTCATTTACACCCCCCGAACACTAGGACAGCCCCAAACACCCCTTGGACACCCCTCCCATATCCCTTGGACACCCCCCCACCCCTTGGACACCCCCCACCCCTTGGACAGCCCCCCCCCCACCCCCTGGACACCCCCCCGACCCCTTGGAAACCCCCCTACCCCTTGGAAACCCCCCCCCCATCCCCTTGGACAGCCCCAAACACCCCTTGGACACCCCTCCTATATCCCTTGGACACCCCCCACCACATGGACACCCCCCCACCCCTTGTACAGCCCCCCCCCCCACCCTCATTTACACCCAACCGACTCCTTGGATAGCCCCAAACACACCTTGGACACCCCTCCCATATCCCTTGGACACCCACCCCCCACCCCTTGGACACCCCCACCCTCATTTACACCCCCCCGACCCCTAGGACAGCCCCAAACACACCTTGGACACCCCTCCCATATCCCTTGGACACCCCTCAAACACCCACCCACCCCCTTGGAACCTCTCCCCCCATACCAAAATCCAGACCAGAAAAACCATCAACAGTAGACCAAAACAAGAAGTAGAGAAAAATTAAACATTCACTTATATAACATTCAAAACTTACACTGTCAACTTCAAAAAAAACTAAATCCAACCTAAACGACTACGAAATACTCAATTACATTGACAATATTCAAAATTACATTTTACATTACAAACAACTAAAAGTCAATCAAACCTGTAAAATAATTTGACCACTCCACTTGTATGTGTTTGATATCTTCAGCAGTAAAGGGTTGAGGGTCATCAAAAATCTACAAAGGAAAAGGATAGTAGTCAACGTGTATAATGAATAAATCAAATTGAAATATTATGAGAAAGAGGAAATCTTACCAGGTCAATACTTAGAACTGTCCCAGTTGTTATTATTTCATACATAAATCTTAACATGTAATATCTGCATTCGATGATGCCTTGTTGCACATGACATTTCTGTTTGAATGAGTGTAAATTCAATATATTATTTTTATGTAATAAATCAAAATGTACAAATTATAAATGGATATTTACCTTCGCATGTACATATTTGATCTTGAAATTCCTTTTCTTTGCGCTTTTTCGAAAGTGGACCCATGCCCTGTTAGAAAATAATACGAATGGGGTAAATTTAAAATTCATTATAATATATAAAACTATTGTGAAATTGAAACTTACGTTTCCAATATATTCTTAAAACTTTCTCGCACATCATCATGGAGAGAGCATATCCAATAAAGTGTTTTCTCCCTAGGGCAAAAAACCCCTAACATCCAATGATCCCTGATAAAAGGAAATTTAACGTTAGTGGTTTTTTATGTTAAAAGATAATTAACTCTTTGAGAGGGATGTGTTTCATACCTCTCACAAAAAGGCATCATCCAACACTGTGTGATTACATTCTTTTCAAATCTATCAGCAATATAAAGCATTCTTTGTTCCTCATCCAATGCACATGCTTCAGGGGAAATCAATTGTGGGTCCATGAATCCATATACATCTGTCAGCTCATTCCTCTCACACATTTTATAAATATACCTAATACAAAGCAGACATAAGTATACATTTTTAATAAATATAACGCAAGGAAAAGGTGTTAAGACTTACATGATAAAAATTTGCACCATGTTGATGCCCAACTTATCTCCAGTGACAAACTCCATGATATCAGTTTTCATAATCCCCACACTTAGTTCACGTCCACAGACATGAGCTTCCATTGTAAAGTCATAATGATCCAACAACAAATTTGAATATCTTGACAATTTGTCAAGACTGCTAGTATCTGAATTTGATGTCATAGCTATCTGTCTTTGTTGTTGTCTATACAGTATTTCTTTACCTTTGAAGTATTCCTGTAAAAATAAATTGAAAAATATATTAGTTTCCAAATGATAAAACATTAATAAAAATATAAAATAAAAGATATAACATCCATACCTCTATGGTAATGAGTCGAAGAAGTCTGGATGGCCAAAGTAAAAAATGGCTGATACTATGTCCAACTGTCGTCACCTCATCTGTAGGTAATGGTATCCGAGCTGATCTATCTATAATATCCTGTACAGTGACCCTCTGATTCTCTACCTCTAACTGTTGATGATGAACTGTATCTCCTATACAATATACCATCCCATATGCAACTATATGATGTTGAGGATCATCAACATACAACTCAAAATAAGTAGGTAGCTGCGGCGGAGGAGGAGGATCAAAAATGGGGTCCGCATGCTGAGGTGGGGGAGTGGGAGCTACTGGGAGAGGTGGAGTGGGAGCTGCACCCTGAAATTGTCTTTGCAAGTCTGCAAACATAAACTGCACCGATGCTCTAATCTTGTCCTCCATTGTCGCATTAATATTATGGACTTCAGCCTCCATGGATTCTATTTTTTTTATAAACTCCCTCAACGTTAGAAGTTGAGGAACGTGGCAACACTTTTCTTACCGATACACCTGCCGGATATCCTCTTACACGGCCAGGATGTTCGGGCTTTCCCAATGCCACAGATAAAATATCTTCCCTCCCAGATGGTGTAAATGTCCCCTGTGAACTCTGCTCCTCAAGAGAGTCCTGTAATAATTAATTGAACATTTCTATAATGATTGGAAATATATGACGAAAATAGTAAACTTAAATAAATAAAATAGATATCTTACAATCCTCTCAACTACGAGTCTCGATTCTTCCGAAAGATATTGTCCTTTTTTGCCCTTCCGAGCTCTTTTCCATTTCTCATGTCTAGATGGAGGGGATGGAGGGGCCACCTCTCCAGAGCTTGAAGACTCATCTCTTAGTTGTTGAAATTTTTCTGCCATCATTTGTTCTTCCAATAATGCATATCCTCCCCGAGATAAACTATGAGGGTATACATTTTTAGAATGGATCTCTTGATGAGATTTCCTTGTTTGCTGTAAATTAAGAATAAGTAATCATTAACAAAACAATAATAAGATCATTTATATAAGAAAGCTTATAAAAGTTTACATTGCCCTTACCAAAAATGATTCTTTTCTTCTACTTTCAAAATATTGTCTCCATGTGTCTTCATCTATAAAAGTATATATACGACATGGATTCTCATGACTCCTATGACCATAAATGAAATCAGATGAGAGGGTTGATTTGAAATCCCTCCATCTCCTAGCAGCCAACGATAAGCATTTCTTCCTGACTCCTCCAGTGCCAGGAATATCAAATGTCATCTGATAAAAAAGAGGTTAAAAATATTATATATTCTAGAAACATTTAAAGAACAGTCAAACAATAGCAAAAGATCTTACCAAAATGGTCTCCCACAGCTGAGAAATTATCGCCTTATCCACACTTCTCCAATCATCATAGAGAATGCTTACTTTGCTCTTAGCCTGAGTTGCTACAAAACCCTTAAAATCTTTAGCATTTGGACCTCTAGGAAGATCATCATTATCAAACTCCACGACTATCCTCTCCTCCTTCATACGGGCAAGTGATAATTTTGGTAAACTTGTGCACCCACGCTTACCAACCTTTGAACTCTTTTTCGTAATAGGAGCATTTGAATGTTCCTCCCCAGATGTATGACCAATATGCTCTTCTCCAGAATCATGTGGCTGATCAACTGATTGATCTGTCATTTTCCTTCAAATCAAAAAAACAAACATTAGTTCACAAATATACAAATTCAAATATTGTAGTACTACTTAATCAGAAAATAGAAAAGTGTACTAAATTACATAATAGTAAACATTGGTAATATGGTAAGCATGTTAAACAATGATAAACATGGTAAACACAGGAAAAAGGTTGCCAAGGAGTTGGCCCAAGAAAGCTGAAAAGTGGACTCACTGAGTCCACCAGTCAGCCGGTGTGAGCTCACCGGCCAGCCGGAGGACCCAGGGAGTAGACTAGCCCACTGCCTGGTGCCACCGGCAGGCCGCTGGCTCACCACCGGCCGGCCGGTGGACCAGACAGAGCCTTCCTGTCTGGACCACCGGCCGGCCGCTAGACCAGAGCCTTGCTCTGTCTGGACCACCGGCCGGCCGCTGGATCACCACCAGCCAGCCGGTGGACCAGACAGAGAGCCTTCCTCTCTGTCTGGACCACCGGTCGGCCGCTGGCTCACCACTGGCCGGCCGGTGGACCAGACAGAGAGCCTTCCTCTCTGTCTGGACCACCGGCCGGCCGCTGGCTCACCACCGGCCGGCCTGTGGACCAGACAGAGAGCCTTCCTCTCTGTCTGGACCACCGGCCGGCCGCTGGCTCATCACCGGCCGGCCGGTGGACCAGACAGAGCTTCGCTCTGGACCACCGGCCACCCGGTGATCCACCACCGGCCAGCCGGTGCGCCCAGGACTTCTCCTCTTTACGGTTTTTATTGTTTTATCGTTTTGGTTTGATACATGTTTTAATAAGTAAAAAATTTACAATATATAACATTATATGAAAAAACTAAATGTAAACAAGAAATAAACATGTGTTACCTGTAATTTTAGGAATGAACAGTTGGATTGTTTTCCCAAATTCCTTCGTCGTTATCGTTCCTTATGGCACAAACCATGTCTTCAACATACTCATCATTATGTTCTGTTAATCTTTCCATGGAAGTAGGGATCTCACATAAATCAGCATCTTCATCAAATTCATCCTCACCAACATATTGTTTTTTCCCTTGTAAAACAACAGCCCACTGCATATCTGATTGATCGACTACATAGAAAATTTGTTTGCCATGTGTTGCCATTATAAAAGAATCAGATGTGTCTTCCAATCTATTCAGATTAACAAGTGTCATTCCAAATTCATCGTGTCTGACACTGTTGTTACCGATAAACCATTTACAGTTAAAAACAGTAACTTTAATTTTAAAGTAATCAGCCTCCCATATGTCTTCAATCACTCCATAATATGCACTTGATGCCGAAATTGGGTTTCTGTCCTTAGCACTCGAAAAATGCATTGCTTCTGAAAACACCAATACACCACTATTCTGAACTGCACTTCTGTTGTCCTGAGCTTTCGTATGAAATGTATAGCCATTAATTTCATAAGCGGACCATGTTATCACATTTAAAAATGGACCACCCACTATCCATTTTAATGTCTCTGATACATCTGATCTACCAAGCAAGGTCTTTTTAAACCATGGCAAAAAAGTTTTGTTGTGCTCATTCAAAATCCACATTTCATTCTTCTTTGGATGACATTTTTTCAACTCATTAATATGCAATGTGATATACGGTTGAACATCAGCTATGTTATTCAAGATGTATGATTCTAACTTCTTCATATGTTCAGCTGACAGTGATTTGACTTTCAAGCCACGAATACCCTTTCCCTCATTATTAACCCGTTCATGGCGAGATGGAGGCAAACCTATGTGTTGCGCCGTAGCCAAGTAGCTCGTACAAAACTCTGCTACCTCCTCAGAAATATACCTTTCAATAATGGAGGCTTCAGGTCGATATGGATTTTTAACATATCCCTTTAATATTTTCATATACCTTTCAAAAGGATACATCCAACGAAGATATACAGGTCCACAAAGCTTTATTTCTCGAACCAGATGAATCATTAAATGCACCATCATATAAAAAAAAGTTGGAGGAAAATACATTTCCAAATGAAAAAGTATAAAAACTACATCCTTTTCCAAAATGTTCAAAGCATTCACATCAATCGCCTTGTTACAAATTGAATTGAAAAAATAACACAACCTCATTATAGTCTTTCTGACACAGATGGGTAATATTCCACGCAGTGCAACTGGTAGAATTTGTTGCATCATGACGTGACAATCATGTGATTTCATACCTATCAACTTCAAGTCTTTCAATGAGACAAAATTTTTTACATTTGAAGAATAACCTTGAGGCACTTTGATATCATGAAGTCACTGACAGAAGCTACTTTTCTCCCTCTTCGATAATGTATGACAAGACGGGGGAAGAAATGTTCGTCTTCCTTTAGGAGTGGGAGCTAACTCCAAACGTATTCCCATTTATAGTAGGTCTAACCTTGCATTCAACCCATCTTTTGTCTTTCCTTTAATATCTAGCAATGTTCCGATCAAAGAATCACAGATATTCTTCTCCACGTGCATGACATCAATATTATGTTTGACTTCATGATACCTCCAATATGGTAGCTCAAAATATATTTACCTTTTCTTCCAAATATGTCTATCATTACCAGATTTCTGTGTCTTTCCCAATGTCACATCAAGGTTTTTCACCCTCTCAAAATACAAATCTGGGGATAAAGGTTTTGGAGCAGTATCAAATTCTTGTGAGCCATTGAATGCCTTTTTTAGTCTTCTATAAGGGTGATCCATAGGCAAAAACTTTCGATGACCCATGTACACTGTTTTCCTCCCATGATGCAATTGACAATATGACGTCTGTTGTTCGCAAATTGGACATGCTTTATGCCCTTTAACACTGTATCCAGACAAATTTCCATATGCTGGGAAGTAATTTATAGTGAATAGAAGCACTGCATGTAGTTGAAAATATTCCATTTTATAAGAATCATACACCCTAATACCATCAGCCCATAACAGTTTCAAATCAGCAATCAGCGGTGACAAGTATATATCAATATCATTGTCGGGTTGCTTTGGACCAGAGATCATGATACTCAACATGACATATTTGCGCTTCATACAAACTTCAGGAGAGAGGTTGTAAATTACCAATAAAATAGGCCATGAACTATGTGTGCTACTGAGGGTTCGGTATGGATTAATTCCATCTGTGCACAAGCCTAGTCTCAGATTTCTAATTTCATTTCCAAATGTAGGGTACTAGGCATCAATTTTCTTCCATTGTGGACAATCAGCTGGATGACGTATTTTTCCATCACATACCGGCTCATCAGCATGCCATCTTAACCTTTTTTCATCATGTGAATTAGCAAATAAACGTTTGAAACGAGGAATTATAGAAAGATTCCAAAATACCTTTGAAGGGAGCTTTGTAATCTCTACATCAGCTTGTGATTTTTCTTTCACCTTATACCGTGATGTCCCACATTTAGGACACTCTTTCAGAAATTCATATTCCTTTCTATATATAATGCAGTCATTCGGACAGGCATGTATTTTCCTGTATCCCAATCCCATCGGGCATAATATTTTTTTGGCCTTATAATGTGAATCTGGAAGATCGTTATCTTTTGGAAGAATGTCTTTCATCAATTGTAGCAGCTCTGTAAAACTTCTGTCACTCCATCCATGTTTCGCCTTCAGGTTAATCAATCTTAACACCGCCGACAAAACCGTAAAATCTGTACAACAAGGATATAATGGTTTTTCGGCATCACCATATAGACGTGCAACTATCGGTTCTATCTCAATTTGTTCTGCTACAATATCGCGAATCATTTCTTCAATTCCATCGGAGTTACCATCTTACGATTCATTATCATCAGTGACATTCTGTCCAGTTTCGCCATGAAAAATCCAAGGGTTGTAACTCGGATTGAAACCATGACAAATCAGATGATCTTTTATCTCTCTACTTTTCAACTTCTTCATATTCAGACATTTTAGGCATGGACAGAAAAAAATGTCACTACTTGGAACATTTCGTTTAGCAAATTCCAAAAAGGCATCAACACCTTCCTCATATTCATTGCTCATTCGATGTGCCGTAATCCAACTTCGACTCATTATTACCTATAACAAATAGCAAAAATATATATATTTTTTAGATAAGACAAATATATGTTTATATGAAAAAAATCATAATTTTAATGTAAACAATTTTGAAATATAAAACCAATAGATGTGTATTTAAAAAAATATGCTTGAATATTATTTTTTAAACAAAATATAGTAAGATATAACCCCCCCTGGACAACCCCCGACCCCTCTGGACAGCCCCCCGCCCCTCCTGGACACCACCCCCCACCCCCTACCCCCTTGGACACCCCCCTGGACATCCCCCAACCCTCTGGACAACCCCCCCACCCACCTGGACAACCCCAAATACCCTCTGGAGAGGCCGCCACCCACTTGGACAGCCCCCCACACCCATCCAACCCCATGGACACCCCCTGGACACCCCACCGACCCCTCTGGACAGGCCGCCACCCCCTTGGACAGCCCCCCACACCAACCCATCCCCTTGGACACCACCCTGGACACCCCCCGACCCCTCTGGACAGCCCCATACCCCTCTAGAAAGCACCCCCACCCCTCATGGACACAACCCTCCACCCCCGACCTGCTTGGACACCCCCCAACCCTCTGGACAGCCCCCCCCCCCCCCCCCCACCCCTCTTAAACACCACCCCCCACCCCCTACCCCCCTGGACACCCCCCTGGACACCCCCCAACACCCACCCACACCCTTGGATAGCCCCCCACACCCACCCACCCCCTTGTAAACCCCCCTGGACACCCCCCGACCCCTCTGGACAGCCCCCCACCCCTCCTGGACACCACCCCCACCCCCTACCCCCTTGGACACCCCCCTGGACATCCCCCAACCCTCTGGACAGCCCCCCCACCCACCCGGACAACCCCAAATACCCTCTGGAGAGGCCGCCACCCACTTGGACAGTCCCCCACACCCATCCAACCCCTTGGACACCCCCATGGACACCCCCACCGACCCCTCTGGACAGGCCTCCACCCCCTTGGACAGCCCCCCACACCCACCCATCCCCTTGGACACCACCCTGGACACCCCCCGACCCCTCTGGACAGCCCCCAACCCCTCTAGAAAGCACCCCCACCCCTCCTGGACACAACCCCCCACCCCCGACCTGCTTGGACACCCCCCAACCCTCTAGACAGCCCCCCCACCCCTCCTAAACACCACCCCCACCCCTACCCCCTTGGACACCCCCCCTGGACACCCCCCAACACCCACCTACACCCTTGGACAGCCCCCCACACCCACCCACCCCCTTGTAAACCCCCCTGGACACCCCCCGACCCCTCTGGACAGCCCCCCGCCCCTCCTGGACACCACCCCCCACCCCCTACCCCCTTGGACACCCCCCTGGACATCTCCCAACCCTCTGGACAGCCCCCCCCACCCACCCAGACAACCCCAAATACCCTTTGGAGAGGCCGCCACCCACTTGGACAGCCCCCCACACCCATCCAACCCCTTGGACTGGACACCCCACCGACCCCTCTGGACAGGCCGCCACCCCATTGGACAGCCCCCCACACCCACCCATCCCCTTGGACACCACCCTGGACACCCCCCGACTCCTCTAGACAGCCCCCGACCCCTCTAGAAAGCACCCCCACCCCTCCTGGACACAACCCCCCACCCCCGACCTGCTTGGACACCCCCCTGGACACCCCCCAACCCTCTGGACACGCCCCACACCCCTCCTAAACACCACCCCCCACCCCTACCCCCTTGGACACCCCCGTGCACACCCCCCAACACCCACCCACAGCCTTGGACAGCCCCCCACACCCACCCACCCCCTTGTAAACCCCCCTGGACACCCCTCGACCCCTCTGGACAGCCCCCCACCCCTCCTGGACACCACCCCCCACACCCTACCCCCTTGGACACCCCCTTGGACACCCCCCAACCCTCTTGATAGCCCTCCCACCCCCCCTGGAATCACTGAATAAAGTAGTAACAACTGTAAAAGGGCAACCCATCCAAATGGACACGCCCCAACCCTCTCGGGGATTTATAGAAAACGATGAAAAATTAGTGAAATCATAAAAATAGTCAATATTGCAAGTCGAACTAATAGATCTAGGGATGATAAATAAGATTATGGTGCCAAAACGAGTTAAAAGGGTTTGCAATCGAAGAATCTTAGCTAGGTTCAACAAAAAAATCACAACACATATATATATACTATCCGCGAAAAAAAACGAACGAGTGGGAGGATTACCTGAGTGCTGCGAGTTTAGATGATTGATCCCAGGAGATTAAATATGAGAAACGATGATCGCAAAATGAATCTAAACCAACGAAATGGACGAGCCGATTCGGGTTTACGCGCGAGATAGACGAGTCGCGACTGTCGAAGGTAAACTCGCGAATGACAATCCACGGGTCTGGGTAAATTTTTAAATGAGTTATCACGTCGGTTATTCAATAAACGACGTTATAAATTTTTTTTAAACATTTATAACGTCGGTTATTCAATAACCGACGTAAAAACCTTCCTCCGATTCTTTTTTTACGTCGATTATTCTATAACCGACGTTATAAAGGGCTCAAAATCCGTGTTTTATTACGTCGGTTATTCCATAACCGACGTCAAAAACATATGCGGATTCTTTTTTTACGTCGGTTATTTTATAACCGACGTAAAAAGTCCTTCAAAAACCGTGTTTGTTACGTCGGTTATTCAATAACCGACGGAACAAACGCCCCCCGCTTCTGTTTTTTACGGCGGTTAATGTATAACCGACGTAAAAAACGAAGCCGCCCGATTAATAACGTCAGTTATCAAAATAACCGACGTTAAAGGTGTACTAAACACAGGGTTTTACGTCGGTTATTTAATAACCGACGTAAAAAACCTCGTTTTACATATTATGACGTCGATTTTATATAACCGACGTAAAAAATGGTGACGTAAAAAACGTTTTCTGTACTAGTGTATCAAACCAGCATCGTAAAATGGTTGGTAAAACATCCTATTAATTAGATATAAATAAAAGTATAAAGGTTATATGGAATAATCACATAACTAGGTTTCATATTAGGATAAAATTGGTGGGAAATAAAAATTTGGAAATGTCTGAAAAGTTTAAATAATTATAGATATTAATAGAGTTCATTGATCATAAAAAAGGGAATGATCAAGGGAATTTAACAACCTCAAAACCATAAATATTTGATTATTTAAAATGCCATTTAATTCACCTTATATAAAGATAATAAGATAATTTTTTGTTTCAATATCATTTTCTAAAATTTGAGTTATAAAATAAATATATACTAATATTAGGAAATAAACTTACATGATATGTTTCTATTTTATACGAACAATTTCATCCTTTAGTTGTGGTTTGATCAATTTCTAATTCATCACTTACTCTATGAAAAAAATATTTCAGAAAGAATTTTTTATGCCTGATGCATTAAAATTAACTTTTAATGGATCATAAGACCCCTAAAAGAGTGATGTCTTTCCATTTTCCCCAAAAAAATTTCCAAAACCAATATGTTTAAAACAATTCATCCAATATGTATAAATATTCATATGTTGAAGTAATACATAAATCTATAAAACCTCATCAAAATTCCAACTTAACCATTTTATAAATAGATGACATTTTAAACCTTCTAAAAGATCATGATCAAAAAAATTAAAAACAAGGTTACCAATTTTACAAAATGAACATACCATTACTCCCCCAAAGAACCTAAAATATCTCTTAACTATCACATACCAAACCTATGAACACCATGATCAGTTATTCTTTTGAAAAATTTTAATAACTTTAATTACCGTAAAACCTTATTAAAAATATCCATGATTCCTTATTACTTAAATAAAACAAATATTATTAGATATATTCATTAAATCAAAAAAATTAAAATCCATTAATGATATATTAAAAAAATTTCAAACAAATCAATTATTTGTTCCAAGGTAGTTAGTACTATCCATTATACGTTACCCATATTAATCATCTCTTATCCTGATATCATTATCTTAACAATAAGATTAAATTATGGGTTATCTATCCATAAATATTTTGTTTTTCAAGAAGTTCAACATGCCCCTGAATAATATTTATTGGTCATCAGTACTATTCAAAATACACTTTCAAATGCTTAATGAAAAGTTGTTTTTGTAAAATCCTTATACATTTCTTAATTACTATAACCAGGATATCATTAATAAAATACTCAAGTTACATAATTCGTGAATCTTAAAACAATAACATTAATTTTTCCTCTTCATCTGTGGAAATATCATAAGATTTTCCATGATCCATTATCTTCTATAGAGATATATTCCTTGGACGCTTGATACATTGATTTTCATAGTGTCACATCTCCTTACAGTTGAATCATTATACTTTGAAAACCTTTTTATTACCCTTTTAATAAAAATATTTGTGGCATTTATCTCCACACTTGTGGAAAACTCTCATTCCTTTTAATAAATCACCAAACAAATTAATTCCACAACTATAACATGTTATAGAATACTTCATTCCCTTATACACTTTATTTTTAATTTTCTATGACTCCATCTACATTTCTTCCTTCTTTTTGAATAAAAAATACTTATAGAATTCATTACATTTCTTATTATCACATGACACTATGTCCTCATATGATGATAATGTTTGGGATACTAGTTCCTTTCAAAATATTGGATTAATTCTACCAAATAAATGATCATTCTTACTATTTGGATCAGGTGTATTGATATGGTTCCCATTCATTCTACTAGGTGTAATTTCTAAATGATTCCATACACTATATTAAATAATATAATTATGAATCATAATGTATAATCCAAAAAACTAGTAATATATTTAACATAATTTGAAAAACATATTCAAATATAATCTTATATTCATAAATATTATTTCTTTTGGGATATATTTATTTTCAAATACTTCATAATATTTTTTAAAGAAATTTTGACTTATTCAAATCATATCCATTAGGAGTGTCAAACCAGATGGGAAAAAAGTCACATTGTCAGGCATAAAGTAATTATAAAGTATATCCCAATATTAATTTTTCAAAAATTATTACCCCTAGGTACATCTATGTCAAAACCATTTCCACTTATAGTATCCTGATATGGAAGTATTCCAAAGAAAACTGCATAATCTATTACTTACCAAAACTACAGAATTTTCATCTATACATATTCTCAAATTATATCCTACAGTTATGTTCCCTAATATATATTTTCACTAACCAATTTCTCAGGGTTTCTACAACACTTCCCGTGATACAAATTATAATGACCTAAACCCCAATAACCTAAATCCATTGTCTACTTTATTACATTGGAACTAAGAAAAAGGCATCTCATCCTAAAGGAACAAATGAATTATTAGTATTGGTAAACTAGATATATAAATAACTCAAAAATGACATTGGAAACATATTACACAACATAACAATTTATTTTATAATGACATTATTCCCCTTTGCATATCCATATATATCAATCATAAAATATTTCAATGTTTGCTAAGAAAAATAAGACATAAAAATGGGTGGGATTAAATGATCAGTAAGGATATGAGTACAAAAAGTGATATGAATAAATAACTCATAATAAATATGAAAATGTAAATACCTAAAATGCATAGCATTTAATAAAATGAGCATAACATGGAAGTAATAAATGATGATCAAATAAGTCCATATAAATAATGACATAATCATGACACATAACCATGTATATTATTATTAATTGAATAATCACATGGATATCAATAATAGATATCATAATGAAGGATTTCATAATGCTGAAAATTTTAACTATCAAGATCTATCCTCAAGATTACTATTTTCATGATCTACCCTTTAAACAGTTTAAGTATGTGGGTAGAAACACATCTGATTTGGCCAAATGATTTGTCTTATGAGACTTGTTGATGCATCAAGGGGATATAATGGGCCCCAATCATCACATACTAAGTATGTTTAATTCCTTATATTAATGCGGTAGAAACAAAACACTTATAATCATTTTTATTGAAAAACTACAATGTGAAATGTGAATACTTTCCCCAATCAATATTCATAACCAAAAACCATCTAGATTAACATGGATAATGGTATCAAAATATCAAATCCCCATTCACAATGATCATATTCCATAAAATTAAAGAATGATGATGATATAAATATAACATATTCCTAGTGGATCATATGTAAAATAAAGGGTTGATGTCCTTGATGAATAGAAATACCATAAAAACCCCTTAAAACATGTTTGAGGAAAATAAACTTTTCATCTTAAAAAAAAACTTTTTAAAAAAATGTTCACAAGTAATTTTGAAAATAAGTTTCCTTTAAAATATCCTTTATTTATTTCAAAATAAGTATTAAAACATTTAGTGGTTATGATGGCAGAAAAATATGTTCATTTTATACCCTTGAAAATGAAGATTCCTTGGACATTTTTAGTGAAATCGAAATAAGAATTATTTTTCAAAGGACATGTATATTAATTTCATAAAATAATTAAAATTAAAAGTGATTAAAAATTTCATTGATAAATCATTTTGAAAATTTTTAAAACATTTTTTAAAACTATTTTATAAAAAATACGTTTTGATGGAGAAATATTTTCGACTAAGGAGAAACAATGTTTGAGTTTATTTTAAAAATATCAATAATTATAAGTACCAAAGAGACAAAAATGGTACTATTACTTGAAAATTTCATGAATGACTATATAATAATAAAATATATTATTTTTTATTTATAAATATCAAATAATTCCCCGAAGTGAGACTTAAATAAAAATAATCACGAATAATAATGAGATTGTGAAATAAAATCCTATAACTTTGGTAGCTTCTGATTCGTAAGCCTTGTAAAAATAATAATAATCAAATTAAAGATTTGTTATGATAAATATAAAGAGACTTGTTATATTAAATATTAAAGTGGTAGTATATAAACTAAATAATTTAATAAGTAGGGATTATGGTCTATGTCTCGCGGAAGTGAAAGTGAGACAAGAAACCCTTACCTTAAGTCCGACTTTATTCATAAATGTTCAAACCTCCTTTAAAATTAATATAATTTTATTATAAATATATTAAATAAACATATTAATGTTTTTAATATAATATAATATCTTTTTATTACACCTAATCACCCATTCATTAATAATCATTCATTCTTTTCATTGTATCATGTGTTAATTGCTCTATTTTTGTGGTGTTTTTTCATAAAATATCTGGTTCTTCATCATATTATATAGTTTAACAATCTCTAGAATAATAATAATTATATAATAATTTTATTTAGAAATAAATTATACTTTTACAACCAATCATGAAAGATGTTTCTGATAAATGAAGTATGTTACGATCATGGAGACGGTAGGTTGTATGTACAAATGAGTAAAGTTTCCATTTTTCAACGATCATCATGGACAAGAGTTAATTATTATATCATCTTTAAAAAATTATAAAAATATATTATATACCTTATTATTTTTTTAAATACACTTATATATGTCTTCCATATGGTGTGGTGATGAAAAGAGAGACATCATTTCGTGAAAGCGGTAGTCCACACATACATGAATAACGTTATTATCTTTCATTGAGTGAAAAGGTCAACAATAAAATGATAAATAAAAGTTTTAAATATCATATTTATGACATGTATGTCACCTATAATCATTATATTTAACCTTATTTTTATCCATTTAAAGTGTTAGTGAAATATGAATAACATATTTTCATGATGTGGTCGTCTGTCGTACACACGAGTGACGTTATGATATCTCCCATGTTACATAAAGTAACAAAATTTATATATGGTATAATTAATATAAAGGTATAATTATGTTATAAAAATTATATTTACACTTTATATCCATAATAATACACAATAATTAGAGGTAACAATGGAAAAATTAATTACATCGGTTTGAGAGGTGATATACCTCTATACACACGATTGATGATTTCGTAACCCATTTTTTGGAAGTGGAGATGGTTTTTTTCCATTGATATAACATAAAAAGAGAATAAATAGAATATACTAAGTTTTTTTTATCAGTATGTTATAATATGAATTAATGGATATGGATGAAGAAGAAAAATAAAAATTCTCATTGGGGAATGATACCTCTTCTTTGGGTATCCTCCTTAGGTTTCACTAGAAGCCTTATTAGGTTGTTCTTATGCCTATAATAATAATACTAGGATTAGGGGATGGAATTTGGGAAGTTAATTTGGAATTTAATGGCCTAACATAAAGGTTTTGAAGAGGTGAGGAGTAGTGGTGACCTTTTATAAGTGAGGTGAGTGGCACACTTACAATTTTTTGAAATGAATAAATCATACTCACATTTTTATCACTCCAAAAGTATAAAAAATGGTCCATTATAGAACCTATAAGAGATATTCTTGAATTATTAATAGGGAAAAAAAAATTTAAAAGTTTTGAGGTACTTTTTAACCATTATCATTTTATTTTAAGCCCCTAGAAAGTCCATTTTTACCTTAACCAAAGTAATTAATTTTTACTGTTTTCACTATTCATTTTGATGAAAAATTTTGTTTAACTAATTAAAAATTATAAATAATTATGATTCAAAATATTTCATCCTTTTTATTAAATTTAATCAATATAAGTTGAAAAATATAATTTAAAATTGATCCCATAGATGTGACGAGAATGCCAGGTTTTATTGAGAAAATGTCCAAATGTATATAGGGTTTTTATAACTAAATTCCATATGAAAAATATTTAAATGGCCTAAATTTAAATAATGGATATAATATTTAACTAAATATACACTAAAAAATAAAATATTATTTATATTTATAAATAATTTAAATGAAAAGGAAAATTTCAATAAAAATCTATAATTTTTCACAACACGTTGAAAAAAGAATTATTTCAAAAAGATATAAAAAATTCACCAGAAGACAATTTTTATAAGATGATTTTAAAAATTAGGTTTATTTTTTAAAATAAATATCATAAAATTAATAAAGATTAATTTTAATTAATGTTCAAAAATTAATACTAATCCATCTTTTATAAAAATAAAGTTTTCTAGAAAAATATTGATTTTTATTTTAAATAATTATAATTTCATTACTTATCAATAAATAAATAATAAAAATGTTTAAAATATATATTTTAATAACTTATTTAATTATATTCATTCACACCATTCTAATATATAGTATATAACTGTTATTTAAAAAAAATCAATACTATTTCACATTTTGTTTAAAATTGGTGTTACGTGTAATGAAAGATAAACTCAATGTTGCATGTAACGTAAGATAAACTCGGTATTGAATGTTCCACAAGATAAAAATGGTGTTGTTTTTAATTAAATATAATTAATATATTGGATTTATTTAAAAATAAATATATTGTCGGGTCTTGTGGTGTTATATTTTTTATATTCTTAGTGTTGTGTATCCCAAACATTATCAAATACAATTTTACTATTTTAAAATTTTAGGGTGTAACATCTATACATAGAAATAATTTACTGTTAATTTTTTATTATAATAAATAATTATCTCCCCATATATTCTCATTGTTTGTGATTAAAATATTTTTTCAATAAAATTTCATTAAAAGCATTCTATTCCATGCTCATTATTTCCTCCTCATACTTAGAGTTTTGAAACAATGATGACCATTGATCTGCATCCCCTAAGAGAAGATAAACTACGATGAAAAACTTCACCCTTTAATTACTTCCCAAAGTGATAAATATCTTACCTAATGAACTTATCTATTGTGAATCGAAAAAAGGATTTTTAGTCCCATTGAATGAGGGAGGATGCTGATGCATGAAGTGGCCTAACATTGCTACACCACATTGTGGATTAGAAGGATACTCCATACGTGAAAAGTTATTTGTTATAACCTGAGTCATCTTCCCAAATATACATATATTTTTTTAGCTCCATCTCTATCTCAAGCTCCAAATTCATTATCTAGCCTAGGAGGGTTATCCCTATATGGAATATGTATATTTATACAATTTTCATCCCTTCTGCTATGTACAATTTCAAAACAATTGCAGACAATTGATTAGATCATAACATTATTAATCATAATGTATAATTTAAAAAATATTGAAACACATAATATAAATTAGAAATTTACATATAACTAATCTCAATATAATAATCATGGTTATTTTGGGAATATTTTAAAGGTCTGATAGAGGGTTATACTCCCTAATTATTTTCAAAAATCTAGTTCCCAAAGATTATATTAAAATTTTTCTAATATAGGCTATAAATAACCCAAAAATATTATCACATATCTAGTGTTTTATTTATTAAATTGTTACTAAATATAATAAATCACATCTCAGAGGACCAAATAGTTTAGTAGTCTTGGTAAACTAGATTCATACTTGAATCCCACAATACATTTGAAATTATAAAATATAATATATTATTTTAATGGGGGTTATCTTTAATCCTTCCTGAATATAAATTCATATCAATCATAAAACATATCATGGAATCCTATAGAAATTTAAAAAAAGAAACGGGTGACCTTAGATTATTATTAAGGAATGCATACAACAAAATCTAAATGAGGCATGGAAAAATTGAGAGGAACAATTAATGGTCAAATAATTACTTAAAAATTATCACATCAGTTTGAAACATATTCATGGATATAAAAACAATTAAAATAGGGTAATGTACATAAATAACCGATTTTATAACGGTGAAATTCCTAATACGACCATTAGAAAATTATTGTCGAGCCCTTCTGCAAAGACATCTAATAATACCATCAAGTCCCCATACTAATACATCTACATGAATGGGTAAGTCCATGGCCAAATATCCAATCTATTTTTTCTTATAAGACCTACTAATTCATTAAGGGAATATTTAATTTCAATCTCCACCCATCACATAATAAGTCCAATGCATTCATCATATGAATAAACAATATAACATCATCAGTATGCCTTAAAAATAAAAAACTACATGTATTGAAGAACTAGCATACAAAATATCAATATATTCCTTAGTAAATATGATCATATTTTATATGGAATAATAATATTATAAAATCATTTTTGAATAATCTTCAAAAAATGATATTGATATAGATGAAAATACTTTCAAAAGCTCATAAAAAAATTCTTGAGGAAAATACCCTTTTAAACTTTGAAAACACTTATTTAAAATCTAAAAAATTCCCAAATATTAAGGAAAATATTTTATTTCAAAATACCCTAGTTAATTAGTGAAGGAATATTCGATTAAAATATTGTTCATGATGTTAGAAAATTCTTTTCATGTTGTATAAGTTAAAAAACATTCCTTTCACACTTTAGTAAAAAGATCAAAAAGTATGTCGTTCAGAAAACAACAAAAAGATTTATTTTAATTATTTTTTAAAATTTAAAAAATTAGTAAAATTTATTTTAATAAATAATTTTGGAATTTTAAAAATCATCATATTATAATTTTTTTTCTAAATATTCACATGGAATATAGATTCCTAATTGAGTAGAAAAAACATGGTCGATTTTCATTAAAAATATTATTCAAGTATCTTGAGTACTTAAAGAGATTAGAATGAAATTAAAAAAATCAAATTTCTATAAATAAATATATAGGATAATAATTATACTTGGTTTAACTTATAAATATAACATAATTCCCCTAATGGATACTTAAACATAAATAATCCTAAATAATGATGAGATTGTGAAAAAAACTGTTCCTATGGTTCAAATTCTTTCTTATGTGTCAGAACCTCATGTATAATAAATATTTATTTAATATATATATAAGTTATATAACTATAATCATATATAGAATACCATGTATTATTTAATAATAATATTTATCACCCATTTATTAACAAGTCTATCTTGAAATCATTGTTTTGAGTAATAACTGTATCGTTTTCATGTATGTTTTGGTTTGCTAGTTTCTAAAATTTAATTTTTTTTATATTAATTAAACCATAATATATTAAAAATGATATAAATATCATATTTATTCATATTAATATAGAAAATATTGAGATAGAAAAATTAATTACATCGTTAATGGAGACGATAGGTCATACATATGCCTGAACATTGTTTTCACTTTTCAATAGATGAAAAAAAAATAATTTAAAAGTAATAATTCATATTTAAAATAATTATTATAACATATAAATCATATAAATTAACTAAATATATCCTTATTAAAATACATGTAAAATGGAAATGAAAAACAGATCACATAAATTTGTGGAGGTGGCATTCCACACGTATGCATGGGAAATGTTATTGTTTTCTAATAGATTTAAAGGTAAGAAGGTACATATAATATTATAATTCATAAGAATAAATATTTTATAAATATTATAAAATTACATTAAACCCTTCATGATAACCATCAATAAAATATGTTGATGAAAAATGAATTGCATCACCATGTGAAGATGATAAGTCATACCTACGCATGAGCGATAATTCCTCTTTAAATTTGATAAAAAAGTTGGTGGATTATTATTATTTAATAATAATAATATTTATATATATTTAGTATAATTAACATTTTATTTTATTATATATACTACATATTTAGTTTTGGTATAAGAATAAATAAATTGAAAGCGGTCGGGTAAGATGTTTACCTCTTCTTCAAGAGACCACCATTAAATCCTTTCTTATAGAAATTAGGGTTGGAATTTTGAGGATACAAAAACCTCTAGAAAGTGTATAATTATATTTCTTAAATAAATAGTTAGATATTTTTTATCTTGGTTTATCAAAGTGGTTTAAATAAGTTAAGGAAGGGGTTTCTTTTTATAAGGGAGAAAAATGACAGACATGGAATTATAAAATGATTAAAATATAACTAAAACATTCTCTAGAAAAATGAGTCAAAATTATCATATATTTGAATAAAGAGTTGTATATTCTTTAAATATCATAAAATAATACAATTTTGAAAGGTATAAGTGGTATTTTAAACCATATCTTTTTGTTTAACCTCGTACGTAACCAATTTTAACATTAACTACGGTAATATTTTTTTACTATTAAGGGGATATAATTTTACATATAAAGTAAAAATTGGATAATTAATACACAGGGAATGCAAATTTTTACCATATATTATCCCCTTTTCATATTGAAATGTTTTTGTAACACCCCAAGATTTCATAGTAAGTTATTTTATTTAAAATAATTCAATATCTTGCGCTACATGCAACACTGAGTTCGAGCGCACCACGACTAACCGAACTAGCCGTTCAAAAAAAGGTTATAAATATTATTAACTTTATTTTGAATTATATATACTCTATATAATTTTAACATCCATATTATGTGTTTTTTAGACATAATATAATAAGAAATTCAGTTTTTTAGATAAAAGATGTATTTCTCAAAAAATGCAATTTTACTACCATTTAATGGAGAACACTTTTTAAATAAAATATTTGAAACTTTTATATATTCAATTTGACAAAATAAAATTCTTCTTTAAAAGCAGGACATATAAATTTAGTTTGGATAAATTTTCGGTGCTTTTCTGATAACTTTCATATTTTGATGAATAGTGATAAATACTAAATTTAAATTGAAAACAAATTTTTTAATAGAAATAATTTATAATGTTAAATTATAAATTTAAATGGTTTTGAAGTATAATTAGATTTAATTTTTATCATTTAAAAAATTTTGATCATTGTATGTAATTTTATATATAAATTGGACATAAACACATATCAATATTTTGATAGTTTTTACTTCTCCAAACCCAGCTTTCTGGTTTTGACAACGGGAATATTTATTTAAATAAATTAATAAAAATTATATGTTTTTTAATTTGGTAAAATAGGCATAATTTTTGAATTTGTAATATCAAAATTATCTTTGGGTGAATTTTTGGTATTTTTCTAAAAACATTCAATTTTTAGATTAATAGTGAAAAACACCGTGTTATTGTTTAAAGTTGACTTTTCATTTAAATAATTATTTTTCATTTAAATTTATTTTAAGGTAAAAGTAGATAATTAATACCTATATTTTTTCAATATAATTCATTGAAGATGTTTTATATTATGATCAGATATATAAAATTTTATTGAACTTTTTACAGTCTTTTACCCACCTTCTAGGCACATTTGCAAATTTGCATAAAACATAATTTTACAACTCCTGTGAATTTAATTTCAAAAATTATAGAGACATGGTTGAAATCAATAAGTAAAATTTGGTTCAATAGGATGAAAATAATATTTGGTAAATAGTAACTTTTGAATTGTATTTACCACGGTTAAAAGTAAATTGGGTAATTGAAGGTAAAAATGATATTATAATTACCCTAACACATGTACTAATTCTATTGGATATGTTTATTTCGACCCAAATCAACCTTAGAAAAAAATATGACCCTTTTTATCCACTTGGATTAGATTAGGAAATTTATTATATTATATTTAAAGAAGAGTTTAAAGTGTTAAATTCAATGTTTAATAACTAAAAGATTTTTAATATACGGTTACACATAAGATAAATTCGACTTTAAATATTACTTATAAAGATAAAAATCTTTACTACATAATGGTATTTTATTAATAATTTTTAGATATTAAATAATTAAATTTATCTATGACACAATGATGATGTAGTCATTACCTTATTAATGAAAGACTAAAATAATTGATGTTATAAATATCAAAATAAATGTAAATTGAAACTTTTGATGCATTAAACTAATTTTCAAGGTTAATATGAAATTTTAGGGTTGATTTAATCTATTTTTTCTAAGTAATCAAGTTTTTCTGACTTTTTCAAAAACCAAATACTAAATACTAACAAAATTGACATAAATGAGTTTTAAAAAAATATTATATTATTAAATTTTATAATATTCCTAAAACTGTAATATTAATACAAAAAACATATATAATTATGGATATTTCATTAATTAAGAACTTTAGGTTCTCTTGTCATTTTGGTCTAATTTTTTTAACCATGTAATATAAAAATACAAGAAGACATGGTAAAAGTTAAACTATTTAACTAAGTATTAGATCTAAATGATAAGGTTAATATGGTGAACTAAACCTGTCTAAAAACTATTGGTTGAGAATATTTATACTCATACCCATTTTAGACTAGAAATAATCCATTTTGAGCCACTATAAACCAAAAATTATTTTATAATAAAATAATATTTCATGCTTTTCCTAAAGTGACCCTCACCTCTCTTAAAAAATGGTACTTCCCCATCTCTAAAATTCACACATCCAAGACCATTTGGCTCATCCAAAACCTGCTCAATTATCTTCCCGACATCCCTAAAATAAACCTAGAAGGATTTCTTTGATCAGAAAGCCAACCTAAGGAGCCCATTTGATCAAATCAAAAAGAAGTACCCAAAGAAGAGGTAATAATTTCACCACCTCTTTCCATGTTCTTTTCTTCTTCCACATCCTCTTTGTTTGTTGTTTCCATACCAAAATAATAAATCTAGTACCTTATACATAATTGTATGTTATTATAAACATGGTATAACCATATTCATTATTATATCCATCCTATGAATGACAAAGTCACTATACATGCATACGTACGGCTTACCATCTCCACGTCGTGGTGTAGTTTGTTTTTCAACACTTCATTATTTGTATGGGTATAAAAATGAGTATAATTGATGTAAATAAGAAATATAACATGTTAATTATTCTGTATATATGATATAACATCCAATTACATACGATTTCACCATCAATAGAATGATATTTTTGCTCATTCATACGTACGGATTATCATCTCTAAGAACGCGATGAGATTCATTTACCATAATAACCATTCAAGAATAATTTTCATTTTATGATTTATGTAAAGGCCCATAAAATTCAAAGAAAATTTTTTCTTAATTTTCTTTGGGATTTTACAAGAACGCAGTTTCTGACGGTACATGATTCTGAGGCCCGGTGTGCCCAAAATTTCTATCTGAAGATTAGCTCGGTTACGTTCAGTGAACGAACGAGCGGGAATTTATAACTTTTAAACCGGTGCTTGGAATCGAATTCCGAGGGCACCGATGGAACCGTAGCACCGGTAATTGCATAGGAACGCCATTTCCGGAGTTTCGTTTACACGAGAGAAGTTGTTAATTTATGTGGAAGGTAAAATAAAATTTAAGCAATAATTTTATTTTTTTACTTTAACTGGTATAAGATTTGGGTGGAAGTTGGGTATCTACCCAACTTCCCAAGGGAGGTTATAAGGGTGGTGGGGCCCACACGAAACCCACCCCTTCACATTCTTAAACCCCCTCAACTCACCATTATGGATGACAACTTGTCATGAATTAATTTAGTGGAATTAATTCAAACTCTTTGAAATTCAAAAGTTTATGTTATGTTAATAAAATAAGAGATGAGCTTATTTTATTTTTGGTTAGAACCTTGTTGTGAGAACTTTGGGAGAAAAGCCAAGGGACTTGAGGAACATCTTCATCTTCAACGAAGAACGCGAAGAACACATCAGTCTCCGACGAAGAACACCGAGTTCCCGAGACCGATTACGCAACGCCGTGTACCGCGACACCGTCGACTTTTTCTTCCGCGACATCTCTTCCCGCAACGAATCCTCGTTCGATGAACATCCGTTCAAGCTCACAGGAGGTAGGGGTTTATTTATTTATTTTGTTCGTGAATACTACCTTGTCTTTCTTCATGTAAATACGACCAATTGATATCGATTAATGAGAGGGGGTCAGACCGCACAAACATGGCCGACCCTCCTCCCCTATCCATGTTATTATTTCTAATGTGGTTGGAATGGGAATGGCGGGGTGCCGTCACACCGCGCGGGGTCGTGCGACATGTAATGTGCGGCGCAGTCGCGCAGTGCCGTGAAATTGAACGAAGTCGCGGCGCTATCGCGCCGTGTCGGAGATAACCGAAGACACCGCTGCCAGAGCGGGGCTGCGGTGGAGGGGCGCAGCGCCGTTGCGCCGCGCCGGACGAACCAAAACCGCGGCCGGTTCCGGGCCGCGGCGGAGCAGGGGGACCGGCGGCCCGTTCCGGGCCGCCGGTGTCACAGCAGGGAGGGGACCGGCCGTCGTCGGTCCCGTGATGGCAGAAACCAGCCGGCCGGGGCGGGCTGGCCAGACAGAAGGAACCCCGGGGGTTCAAACCCCTAGCTGGCCAGCTAGCGGCCCCCCTTAATAGGGACTGCGGTTTCAAAACGCGGGGGGCAGCGCCCCCCTGCAAACCGAACGGCCCGGCCGTTCGGCCGGGCCAGCTGGCGTCGCGCGCCGGGTCACCGCGCCGGGCCGCTGGGCTAGGCTGCGCCCAGGCCAGGCGGGGCCACGTCCGGCCAGGCCGCCCGGTTCGGTCCGACCCAGGGGGTCTCGGGTCGGGTTGGTCCGGGCCCGAAACCCCCATTTTTGGACCCTCTTCGGTCTTTTCCTCATATCTTGGGCTACGGATCTCCGAACGACTCATCGTCAGTTGCGATGCGATCCTTGGATCGAGATGGTCGTTTTGGTATATCGCACTCAAGGTTTAGGAATACTTTGTGTTTGGCCGATTTGGTTCATACACGAAACCAACCGGGCCCTCGGAGCAGAAACGCTCATAACTTAAGCTCTGGACGTCTGATTGACGTGACGTCGACTTTGTTGGATTCCTCTTAGTGAGACGGATCTTTTGTCTTACTCCGCCCGAGGTTAGGACGCAAGTGGAGTACGGTCGGGTTGCTTTTGACTTAAAAACCAACCGGGACCCTGGGACGAAAAAGCCAATAACTCTCAGACCGGGCGTCCGATTTACGTGCCGTCTACGACGTTGAGTTCCTGTTGACGATAAGAAACTTTTGGATACATCAACTCTGGAATTTGTGTCAGTTGATGTATCAGCCTCTCGGCTCGTGGAGCGAACCCTCCCGTACGCGCTTTCTGTGTACGGTAACCCTAGTGATGGCTGCGTTTGCGACTGCTACTACTACGACGACTGTACAGAGATCCTCAGTGGATTTGATGGCAACGACTACAGCACTCAGCGATCCTATGTGGATCAGTGCTATGGATCCTGTGTGGGTCTGATCCTGTGTGGGTCAGTGCTCAGCGGTTCTGTGTGAGCCAGCGCCTACAGATCCTGTGTGGGTCTTTGCGGGGGTTAGTTACCTATCGATCCTTTGTGGGTTAGATCCTTTGTGGGTCATTACGGGGGTTAGTACCTACCGATCCTTTGTGGGTCCGACGACTTAGATGAATCAGTGGATATATCTGATCATCTCTATCGTCGTACGAAGAAGTATACATGTGTGAGCTGAATCCTATTTTTCTTTCCTATGCGGTTTTTGTTGTGCTATCCTGTGTGGATTTAGATTTTTCTTTCCTATGTGGACTGGGTTGTACTTGGGCTCGGATGTTGGATCCGAATGAGAATTGATGACTTATGTATAAGTATGGGCATATACCTAAGCAGTATCGGATGTTACATCGTGATTGCATCTTTCCTTCGTGGATTATCCTTTGTGGATTTAGGGAGACCTTCGAGGGCCTCAGGGTCCCTAGTGAGTAGCTTATACTCACCCCTGCATGGGTTATTCCCACACTAAGTTGTGTTGGTTGCAGACGACGGATAGCGCTGATCGTGGTTGAGGCTTGCGGAGCAGGATGGTACCTGGAGGTGGAACACTGGACGGGAAATACTCAGAGCGGTCGACTGGACCTGAGGAGCAGAGGAGGCTATCTGTACTCACCCTTCATATGGGATTTCTAAGGGACAGCTCGGCGTTGCGGCTTTACTTTTCAGTTGTTGTTTTCCCTTTCTGTTGTACTTTACTTTCAGTTTGGGTTTATATACTGGCCCATATACTTTTCCGCACTTACTGTTGTACTCAATTTTTACTTAGTGTTTACTTCTACTGCTTGTTTTCTCTGTGGAGTTTGTTTACTTTACAAAGGCAATGCCTTCCCTTTTTACCGAGATTTTCGCCTTGGTGCTAATCGCCAGCCCCTGGCCTATGGAAGGCGGTCTTGGGGTAGTCACGGCATGGGCCCCAAGGATGGGTCGTGACAAATTGGTATCAAAGGAGTTCGGTTCTACCACAGAACTTGGGACTCTGATATTTTCTATGTGAAGCAATAGTGTTAAGCGTATTGGGTGTGGTTATCAGTCCAGGGAGTCCAGTGTTGGTGCGTCGGCCGACATATCCGTACACCAGGACCCTGACTTCTGATTTCCGACTTAATGCACAAAAACATTGATTGCATGTGTGTTTCAAGTTTTCTTTGTGATTACTTTGTGTCAGCTCACCAGGTATACTGTTCTGACTGTGGCGCACATGTTTCCTTTTCTGGATGGCCCCACGATGGCAGCCAGATAGGGTTCCGAGAGTTGTAAGTGATGACATCCCACCGAGTGACGAGGCCTCGGTGCAGGGCCATTTGACAGTAGAGGCACCAGCGGTACCTCTACCCGCCAAGCCACTGATGCTTCCAGCCCCAACTGCTGACGATGCACGTCACCTTAGTGCACTCCATGAGTTCCAGCACCAGCGACCACCCAGGTTTCACAGGGAGACGGACCCCCAGGCAGCCGAGGACTGGCTGGAGGCAGTGATGATAGTTTTCAGGTTAGTGAGGACACCAGTAGACCTCATAGTGATCCTCACAGCAAGCCTACTGCACGCAGCAGCAGGCAGATGGTGGAGCCTGAGGCTCCAGGTGCACGATGAGGCATCTCTTCTCTGGACGGACTTTGAGAGCCTCTTCCACTCGGAGTTCGTCCCAGTAAACCTCTGTGCGTTGCACATCCAGGAGCTTCTTCAACTACGGTAGGGCAGCTTGACAGTCGCCCAGTACTCGGCGAAATTTACCGATCTCTTTCACTACTCGACAGACATGGTACGGGACCCATTCATCTGGGCCCGGGCCTTTGAGCAAGGATTGAGGCACGAGATCAGGGCATCTCTGATCTCCCTCAGCATTCCGACATAGGCATGAGTACTGGAGCGAGCCCTTTTGATCGAGAGATTTCTTACTGAGCCTTCTTCAGCATCGAGACCTACCGCAGGGCGGTACGTAGCAGAGTCTTCTGCAGCAGGCAGTCGACATATGACTCATGGGTCCAGGCATACCAGACCCTTAGGAAGACGACCTCAGGACACTGGCTCAGCTGTTCAGGGCACACAGTGCGTAGCTAGTCTTTCGAGAGGCAGGCAGTGCTACTCATGCGGCGGGCACGGCCACATGGCTCGTCACTGCCTGACCCTCCATGCCGAGTAGCAGCAGACGGTTGAGGGACCACCCTGGCAGAGGCATAGGGTCGACCGTGGTAGTCCGTAGGAAGCAGACAGACGAGGTAGAGGAGCTGGCCGAGCAGCAGGTGGTGAGCGATGCTTTGAGGCTCTACCACCACCACCACCAGGAGGTCCACCCCAACCACAGGGAGCTAGCGGGCAGAGACAGGCATAGCTCCAGGCAGCGGAGGACTATGACCACGGCGCGCCCAAGATGATTCGAGGTTCTATATGTGTCTATTCTAACCTTTCTGCAGTACTTATAGACATATGAGCGAGTCATTCTTTCATAGCTGATGCCCTTGTTCGAAGCTCGAAAATTCTGACAGAGTCGTTGGCTCGATCCTTACTGCTAGATACTCCTACGGGAGCAGACTCGACGATTATGCACTGGTACCGGTAGTGTGAGCTTACTCTAGGAGGCGAGAGCTTCGGCTGGGATCTTCTTGTAGCGGCGTCGAGGCCTTACGATGTCATCTTGGGCATGGATTGGTTGTCTAAATTTCATGCACAGATTGACTGTATTAGGCACAAGGTGCGATGTGTACGCACCGACGGGATCAGGTTCACCTTCACCAGCGAGAAGGGAGCCTTTGTAGAACACGATGGACTCTCGCAGAGGAGAGGACAACCCATCACTCATCAGTTGGCTAGTCTCATCCTAGGAGCAGTTGACGTGAAGAGTCCTTGTTTCCCTGTAGTACTGGATCTGTATGCGGATGTCTTTCCTGGTGATGTTCCAGGACTACCTCCTCGCAGAGAGGTAGAATTTTATATTGACCTGTACCCCGGGATAGCCCCGATATCGACTCCAGCATATCAGATGGCCCCCGCCGAGCTTCGAGAGCTACGGGTACTGTTGGGAGACTTGCAGGGCAAGGGGTTCATCCGACCCAATGTTTCACCCTGGGCTTCCCCGATATTGTTCACCAAGAAGGCGGACGGGAGCTTGCGACTTTTTGTCGACTATCATCGCCTGAACCAGGTGACAGTGAGAAACAAGTATCCTCTACCGAGGATTGATGACCTCTTCGATCAGCTCAAGGGAGCACGGTGGTTCTCAATGATAGACCCCACGTCAGGATATCATCAGCTCAGAGTTCGAGATGAGGACGTGCATAAGATGGCCTTCAGGTGTCGGTATGGCCACTATGAGTTCTTGGTTATGCCATTTGGCGTAACCAATGCTCCAGCAGTTTTCATGGCCCTCATGAACAGGATCTTTCAGCCATACCTCAATCTATTTGTTGTGGTCTTCATCGACGACATTTTGATATACTTGACGACTAAGGAGGAGCACACCTACCACTTGCAGGTTGTACTAGACACACTCCGAGAGCACCATCTTTATGGAAAGCTCTCGAAGTGTCAGTTCTGGATACGTGAGGTCCACTTCTTGGGACACGTCATCTCTGTGGCGAGAGTTGCAGTGGATCCTGCGAATATTGAGGCAGTGCTAGCTTGGGAGCCACCCAAGAGCGTGACGGAGGTGCAGAGTTTCTTGGGACTAGCTAGATACTACTGGAGATTTGTTCCAGACTTCTCCAGAGTTGAGGCACCACTCTCAGCTTTGACAAAGAAGGGGAAACCCTTTGTGTGGTCAGACAGATGTCAGCAGAGCCTCCAGGAGCTGAGACAGAGATTGACCAGCGCACCTATCTTGAGGTTACCAGAGGAGGTAGTAGTGTACGTAGTCTACTGCGATGCATCAGGGACCGGACTCGGATGTGTCTTGATGCAGGAGTGGGCCGTGATCGCCTATGGATCACATCAGTTGAGGCTTCATGAGAAGAACTACGCTACCCACGACCTGCAGTTATCAGCAGTAGTCTTCGCTCTGACGACATGGCGACACTACCTGATGGGCGAGCACTTTACAGTATTTTCTGACCATCAGAGTCTCAGATACATCTTCTCTCAGAAGGACTTGAATCTGAGACAGTGGTGATGGATCGAGTTCCTCCAGTACTATGACATTGAGATAGTCTATACTCCTGGGAAGGGGAACATGTTAGCCGATGCTCTTAGAATGAGGACGGGCATTTAGCTACTTGAGGAGGAGACAGAGAAGCTAGCCGATTTGCAGATATACTTTGTGGATAGAGATGGGGAAGCATTCCTTCAGTCTCTCACAGTCACTCCTCCACTACTGCAGCGGGTAAGAGAGGCACAGCATGGGGATGCTGACTGTGAGACGCGACGTGCGCAGATATCCTTATGACAGGCACCTGATGGTTTCTCCTTTGGATCAGAGCACGATGTCCTTTTCAGAGGACGTACCTTGGTACCAGTTGCTTTACGGGAGGAGGTGCTGAGAGAGTTTCACACTTCTCTTTTGGCGGTACATCCTAAAGTGGCGAAGATGTACCAAGATCTCAGACGACAGCACTGGTGGCCGGGCATGAAGAAGGTTGTGGCAGAGTTCGTTTCTCGATGCCTCACCTGCCAGCAGGTGAAGGCAGAGCATCAGGTACCAGCAGGCTTGGTACAACCTTTGGAGGTCCCGGAGTGGAAGTGGGATGGCATATCTATGGACTTAGTGACTAGACTTCCACGCACTTCCAGATCTCATGACTCCATTTGAGTGATTGTCGACCGGCTCACTTCTTAACCATTAGAGATCAGGGTTCAGGGGAGATCTTGGGACATCTCTACATTCAGGAGATTGTACGGCTTCACGGTGTTCCATCATCTATCGTCTCCGATCAAGATTCTCGTTTTCCTTCCGGGATTTGGAAGGGGTTGCAGGGGGCGTTCTAGACACAGCTACGTCTGAGTACTACCTTTCAACCTCATACGGATGGTCAGACAGAGAGGACCATTCAGACTCTCGAGGACATGCTCCGCGCATGTGTCCTCGACTTTGGTCGCAGCTGGGAGGACCAACTACCCTTGGTGGAGTTTTCATACTACAACAGCTACCACTCCACCATCGGGATGGCGCCATACGAGGCGTTGTACGGCCGACCTTGCAGATCTCCTTTGTGCTGGACAGACCCTGGGGAGTCATCACATGTGGGACCAGAGATGGTCCAGGCCACGACAAAGAAGGTCCAGGTCATCTAGGAGCTGATGAGGACAGCTCAGAGCAGGCAGAAGTCTTATGCTGACAGGAGGCAGAGGACACTAGAGTTAGAGGATGGCGACCATGTCTTCTTGCATGTCTCACCCTGACTTGGATTACGGAGATTTGGCCGAGGCGGAAAGTTGTCTCCACGCTTCATCGGACCATTCCAGGTTCTTAGCAGGATTGGAGAGGTGGCTTATCGCCTGGCTCTACCACCTCAGTTGCACCGGGTGCATGACGTCTTCCACGTATCTCAGCTGAGGAGATATGTGCATGACCTGACGCATATCATTCACCATGGGGAGCTGGACATTGATGATGGGGCGAATATTACAGAGGTTCTAGTGGAGATCGAGGATTGACAGGAGCGGGTCCTACGTGGACGGTCGATTCCTCTAGTGCGCATCAGATGGCAGCACGAGAACCTCTAGAAGAGCACTTGGGAGCGGGAGGCTCAGATTCGTGCTCAGTACCCACATTTGTTTTACTGGATTATGATGTATCTTTACGGGGACGTAAATCTCTGAGGTGGGAGTACTGTAAAGACTTGTAAAATTCAAGGAAAAATTCTTCTTAATTTTCTTTGGGATTTTACAAGAATGCATTTTCTGACAACACATGATTCTGAGGATCGGTGTGCCCGGAATTTCTATCCGAAGTTTAGCTCGGGTACGTTTAGTGAACGAACGAGCGGGAATTTATAACTTTTAAACGGGTGCTTGGAATCGAATTATGAGGGCGCCGATGGAACCGTAGTGCCGGTAATTGCTTAGGAATGCCATTTCCGGAGTTTCATTTACACGAGAGAAGTTGTTAATTTATGTGGAAGGTAAAATAAAATTTATGCAACAATTTTATATTTTTACTTTAAGTGGTATAAGCTTTGGGTGGAAGTTGGGTAACTACCCAACTTCCCAAGGGAGTTTATAAGGGTGGTGGGGCCCACACGAACCCCGCCCCTTCACATTCTTAAACCCCCTCAACTCACCATTATAGATGACAACTTGTCATGAATTAATTTAGTGGAATTAATTCAAACTCTTGAAATTCAAAAGTTTATGTTATGTTAATAAAATAAGAGATGAACTTATTTTATTTTTTGTTGGAACCTTGTTGTGTGAACTTTGATAGAAAAGCCAAGGGACTTGATGAACTTCTTCATCTTCGACAAAGAACGCGAAGAACACATCGGTCTCCAACAAAGAATGTCGAGTTCTCGGAAACCGAATACGCAATGCCGTGTACCGCGATGCCCTCGACATTTTCTTCTACAACATCTCTTCCTGCGACGAATCATCGTTCGACGAACCTCTGTTCAAGATCGTATGAGGTAGGGGTTTATTTATTTATTTTTTTCGTGAATACTACCTTTTCGTTCTTCGTGTAAATACGAACAATTGCTATCGATTAACGAGAGGGGGCCGGACCACACAAACACGACCGACCCTCCTCCCTTATCCATGTTATTGTTTCTGATGTGGTTGGAATGGGAATGGCACGGTGCCGTCGCACCGCACGGGATCGTGCGGCAAGTAATGCGCAGCGCCGTCGTGCCGCGCCGTGAAAATGAACCAAGTCGCGGCGCCATCGCGCCGCGTCGGAGAAAACCGAAGACACCGCAGCCGGAGCGAGGCCGCGGTGGAGGGACGAGGCACCATCGTACCATGCCGGACGAACCAAAACCGCGGCCGGTTCCGGGCCGCGGCGGAGCAGGGTGACCGGTGGCCTGTTTCGGGCCGCCGGTGTCGGAGCAGGGAGGGGACCGGCCGTTTTCGGTCCCGTGATGGCAGAAACCGGCCGGCCGGGGCGGGCCAGCCGGACAGGAGGAATGTCGGGGGTTCAAACCCTCGGTCGGCCGGCTAGCGGCCCCCCTTAATGGGGTCCGTGGTTACAAAACGCGGGGGGCAGCGCCCCCCTGCAAACCGAAAGGCTCAGCCGTTCGGCCAAGCCAGCTGGCGTCGCGCGCCAGCGCGCCGGGTCACCGGGCCGGGCTGCGCCCGGCCGGGCCGACCCAGGGGGTCTTGGGCCAGGTCAGTCCGGGCCCGAAACCCCCGTTTTCGGACCCGCTTCGGTCTTTTGCCCATATCTTGTGCTACGGACCTTCGAACGACACACCTTCATTTGCGATGCGATCCTTGGATCGAGACAGTCGTTTCAGTATATCACACTCAAGGTTTCAGAATACTTTGGGTTCGGCCGAGTTGGTTCATACACGAAACCAACCGGGCCCTCGGAGCAGAAACACTCATAACTTAAGCTCCAGACGTCCGATTGACGTGCCGTCGACTTTGTAGGATTCCTCTTAGTGATATGGATCTTTTTGATTACTCCGCCCGAGGTTTGGACGTAGGTGGAGTACGGTCAGGTAGGTTTTGACTTAAAAACCAACTGGTCCCCTAGGACGAAAAGGCCAATAACTCTCAGACCGGGCGTCCGATTTACGCGTTGCCTGTGGCGTTGAGTTCCTGTTGACGATACGGAACTTTTCGATACATCAACTCTGGACATTGTGTCAGTTGATGTATCAGCCTCTCGGCTCATGGAGTGGACCCTCCCGAACGAACTTGCTGTGTGCGGGAACCCTAGTGCTGGTTGCGTTTGCGACTGCTACTACTACGACGACTGTACAGAGATCCTCAGTGGATTCGATGGCGAATACTAAAGCACTCAGCGATCCTATGTGGATCAGTGCTACCGATCCTGTGTGGGTCCAATCCTGTGTGGTTCAGTGCTCATCGGTTCTATGTGAGCGAGCGCCTACAGATCCTGTGTGGGTCTGATCCTGTGTGGTTCTTTGCGGGGGTTAGTTACCTATCGATCCTTTGTGGGTCAGATCCTTTGTGGGTCATTGCGGGGGTTAGTACCTACCGATCCTTTGTGGGTACGATGGCTTAGATGAATCAGTGGATATATCTGATCATCTATATCGTCATACGAAGAAGTATACCTGTGTGAGCTGAATCCTGTTTTTCTTTCCTATGTGGATTGTGTTGTGCTATCCTGTGTGGATTTAAGTTTTGCTTTCCTATGTGGACTGGGTTTTACTTGGGCTCGGATGTTGGAGCCAAATGAGAATTGATGACTTAGGTATAAGTATTGGCATATACCAAAGTAGTGTCAGATGTTACTTCGTGATTGCATCTTTCCTTTGTGGATTATCCTTTGTGGATTTAGGGAGACCATCGGGGGTCTCGAGGTCCCTACTGAGTAGCTTATACTCACCCCTGCACGGGCTATGACTGCACTATGTTGTACTGGTTGCAGACGACGGACATCGCTGATCATGGTTGAGGCTTGCAGAGCAGGACAGTACCTAGAGGTGGACAACTGGACGAGAAGTACTCAGAACGGTCAGCTAGACCTGAGGAGCAGAGGAGGCTATCTGTACTCACCCTTCAGGTGGGTTTCCAATGGACATATTGGCATTGCATCTTTATTTTTTAGTTGTTGTTTTCCCTTCCTGTTGTACTTTACTTTCAGTTTGGGTTTGTATACTAGCCCACATACTTTTCTGCACTTACTGTTGTACTCAGTTTTTACGTAGTGTTTACTTCTACGGCTTTCTTTCACTGTGGTGTTTGTTTACTTTACAAAAGCAATTCCTTCCCTTTTTATCGTGATTTACGCCTTGGTGCTAGTCGCCAGCCCCTGGCCTATGGAAGGCGGGCTTGGGGTAGTAATGGAACGGGCCCCAAGGACGGGTCGTGACAATTTAAAATAATTTTTATGAAATTAATATAATTATGTATATGAATTAAATACATCCTATCCATAACAAACAACACTTACATAAAAAAACATATAAAGGAAAACGAATTAGTTAACACCCGAAACAATGATACTACTGAAATATTATTAACAAAAAAATATTAGAAGATCATATATGATATCATGTTTATGTATGTGGTTATAGTATAAATTAACAACTATTATTTAAATATTATGCAGGTGGTTAAAGTACCCTCGACTAAGGAAAATTACAAGGTAAGTGGTTTTCATCTCACTTTTATTCTTGTGAGATTCATGCTATATTTTCCACTATTTTCTTTTGTGTAGTGTATGTACTACCCATGATCCTATTATTTGTGTAATATAATTTAATTTATCGTTATTTAAATCTTCATTGTACGATCCATCCTTCATGGGGTGTATGTTTCGTATGTTTCAAAATATGTAAGGAAATTTCTAATTTCAACTTCCACTCAGTGGGTTTTACGCATACTTCATTGATTATTTTACTCCAAGATTATGTGTCGAATCAGTATTTATTTATTTATGGATTAATTTATACTACCCTTTATGTGGATACACTTTTTATACACACAATCAATCCATTTATAAATTCTCAAGCCATTGATATGAACTTGATAAGGATATCTTAACTCAATTTCCATTCATTGAGTTAAACATCCAAGTCATTGATTTTGTTTTTAAACGTACATGTTTGAATGAACTTTGATTGATTTACACTGAATATCAAATAATATTGAGTGTATTTATATTTTTTATGCATAATTATTACATTTATTTGTCCTTAATCCAAGGATACAGTCTATAAGGGATTTTATCTCAATTTCCATTTCATTGATACTTCTTTGTTGTTATGCACCAATTCACTTTTATAGGGTGTATATACTATACTTTGAAAAATTATATCATGAATCCATTTATTATCAGGATATTATAAAGTTTTGACTAATATTATTCCTCAATTATTTGTATTCAAGCATCTCTCATTTGGTTAGGAACATAATAATGAAAAAATATTGTTTTAAAGATTTATTCTTATAAATCATTCTCATTAATGTCCATATTTTAAAAATGGTTTTAAGGATTTATTTATATGGACATGAATGTGTTCAAATTAAAATTCCTTTCAAAAGATTCAAATTTGTATGGGACACTTTGATTCAAAAATCAATTATAAATGACATCTTTGATAAATAATGTTACTTTTAAATGTTTTCAAGAAAAAGAGAATATTTCCCTCAAATAGTTTTACGGATTATTTTCATCAATGTCAATATCATTCATTGTATTTTATTCTTGATTAATGTTGATTTATTATAATAAAATCCTCCATATTATATTGAATGATTTATTTTTTACTGTGGATCTGTTATTTGTATACCGTTCGTGGTTTGTGGTTAAAGTACTGACATTTTGTATGCTAGTTTTAATATGAATTTTTAGATTCTGTTTCACCCTTTTCATATGAGTAATTAATTGTACATATTAAGTGATGTTATAATCCCTATATATCCCCTTGATTAATTAGTAAGTCTCATGATACAAACTAGTGTCTTGGCACAAGGCCTTGATAAAATCTTATTTGTAGATTTGGCACAGTGCCTTGACTATGTAGTTATGATGTCTGGCATTATGCATTCCATCATTGTGAAATTAGCTATTGATATTACATGTGATTATTATACTAGTAGAATATCTATGTGAATAAGTAAATAGAATAATTTTATTTATCTTTTCCATATTATACTGAAGTTTTAAGATTAAAAGGCTTGTGTTTTAGTCTTATACATTGCCTTAAAAGTATATGTTTATTTATGAAAGTTTCTTCTATATCGTTATCCTTACTGAGCATCTGAGCACACCCCTTTCTTATATTTTTTTCCTAGAATATGAAGAATTATATAATGATTAACCTTTAGGGATAGACTCAGGGATATTAGTGTTTTCAAATGGGACACAATGTTATGGTTTTTTTATTTCATGATGTAATGTAAAACTTATGTATGTATCTAGTACTTCTAAATCTACTAAACTAATTGGTCTTTCGAGACTTGATATGTTTTGATCATGCCAATGTTATGTAATAATGCACTGACTTTGCGTTACTAGGTTCAGGGCATTACAATTTTAATGATTTTCAATTCATAAAATAAAATATTATTTTCATAAAATATCATTATTGTCATTTTTAACACTATTAATTTAATTTGATTTAAAATACCCCGAGATAAATAATAATTAGAATATAATACTTTAACATAAACATAAAATGTTATATTTATATAAAAACATCATGTATCACAATAAATCACCCAAATTGTATTTGTTTTAATATTATTGAAACTATTTCTTTTATTTTAATTGAAAAAAAAATTGGTCAACATTGCATAAGAATTTATGGTAATTATATAAAGCAAAAAAAATTGGATTCATGAAAATAAATTTATTATGATTAAAATAAAAAATCTATATTTAATCACCACTTTATTCTATCCCTATGTGAACACATAATATATATTTTAGAGTAAGAGAGTTACATGTTTTTCAATAAATATTATATAAGTCATTTTCATGTATAAGAGTCCCTTAGAAAATTATGATTAAATACTAAGGTGATAAGGGTTTAATTACCTTTATACAGTAGAAATTTTGATGAAAAATTGTGATCTTAACACTTATTTTTAACCTATATTTACCTGATTTACCCTTTAGGAAGGTGATAACTTTTAACATGATTACTATTCATAATGCCTAAAACTAAATGCATCATATTTACCAAATTTGAATATTATAATTTTATTTACGGAATATATTTTATGAAATTTAGTACCTATATTATTTAGATATTAATTTTTCAAAAAGTGTGCAAAATATGTCGAAACCCGCATTTTATAATGATAAAAGTTTTAGCATAAAAATTTACTTATTCATAATTCATTCCTGAAAAAAACTTTAGATGAATGTTTTAACACTTGATAGAATATATAAAATATAAATTTAATTAAATATAGTCCACAACTGTAATTAATTTAATTTATTTATAAAAAAACACAATACATGCTTAATATTGTTTTTAGAAAACCATCTTTTTTACTTTCTATTGATTTATTTCTATTTATAATTAATTTATAATCAATGAAAATATTTTATACATAAATTTTTTTTAAAAAAATATTCTTATTCATAACTTGAAATTTAAAATCTTAGTATTAATTTTGTTCCATATTATGGTTCGTTTAGACACTGGGTTTTTAGTATTACAAGCTATCAAAAAAGAGAAAAAAAAATATTAAAGTGAAATATATATTCAAATATTAATGTGTTATAGATATTCAGGTTACATGGAATTATTCTTTATATTATATCTGATAGTGGACCAATATTTAACGTTAACATTCTTAAATTACTTCAAAAGTCATTGGGTGTTGAATTAAATTTGAGTACATATTTCCGATGATAATCAGATGGACAGTCAGATCAGAAGATTTAGAATATAGAAGATATGCTTCAAATATTATAATTGGATTAAAAGGGATGTTGTGATAATCATCATTTTTTTTAATATTCTTATAATAATATATTAATAATTAGTATAAAGATGGAAAATTTTGAGATATTATAGGGGAAGATGTTTCAAACTCTATCATGGTGGGATTGAGTTGGTGATAGGTTATTATTGGGACCAGAACTGGTTAATGAAATGTTTGAGAAGGTAATGATGATTCAAAATTACATGATGGTATCTTATAGTAGGTATATTATTTATGTGATAACATGAGAATAGACCTTTAAATTGAGGTAGGTGATCATGTATTTTGTAAAATATCTCCTTGGGAAGGTGTTCTATAATTTGGTAAAAATGGAAAGTGAAGTCTATCATTTTTAGACCATATGATGTTTTGTAAATTCTTGAAATAAATCTTACTTGGTATATTTGGATGAGACTCTATTATGCATTTCATTTTCACTGTTAAGGAAATATATACTTAATGCCGCTCATTTTTTGGGCCTTGAGGTGGTACACTTGGACAAAAATATTTCTTATATTGAAATTCTAGTTCAGATTCTAGGGCACAAATGGAATGTTTTATTAAAGAAGGTAACTCACATGGTTAATTTTTTTTGAATAGCTTTATGATTGAGGTGGAATCTTTGGAACTTTAAAATACTATGAGGGAATAATAACCCTACCTATTTTAGTGATAAATAAAATTATGAGGAAATAATTTATCTAAGAATAGAAGAATATGAAATCCTAGGTAATGTTAAAAATATATCAATTTCATGTTTTATTAATATTATTAACTAAATTTTTTGGATTCTCATTTATTACTATAATTTTATATGATTTTTTAATTGAATAAAGAATCACTTTTATTATAACTAAAGTGTTCTTAATGTATTAAAAGGTTTTATTTAAAAGTCAAATTTCTAAATTTAGGAAATTTTACATGATAAAATGAAATTAATTTTGGATATCATCCTATCAAACATAACTTCAGGTGACTTGTTTTGTTATTTTTCTAAAAATATTTATTTTTATGGTAAATAGCGAAAAATATCGATTTTTATAAAAACTATCATTTCATTCAATTATTTTAAAAGTTCCATTATATTTTTATTATTTTTAAAATAAAAATAGTTCAATTTGAATAAAAATAATCTAATTAATTATATTGTAATTAGTATTATAAATATCTTGGTATAAAAACATTTTTAGGTTTTGAAATGGGTTTTTATAAAAATATTGTTTATCTTTTCATTTTGAATAAATTTATAAAAAAAATTATCCAATTTAACATATTTAATCTTGAAAATTTGACTTCATATTAGGAATCATGAGGTTAAAATTTTTATTGTGGTCACTTTCATTTTTGGTCATTATATATAGTAACATTGGTAAAAACATTGTCACCATGATAAAAGGGAAAAACAATTTAATTATTGTTAAGACTTTGTGATAAGATCACAAACTCTAATCATAATTATTATTTTATGAGTATATTAAAACCCTTATGACATTATATTAATATTTTAATTATTTTAGTGACACTTTTCCATGATTAATTAACATATAATATTTAAAATTTAATAATAATTGCAAGTGTTCCACTCATCTCACTTATAAAGGGAACCTCATATCCTCACATATCCAAACCACTTGAGAAATATATCTCAAAAAATAACTTCAAATATCCCTCCCAAAACTTCATCCCCACATCCTAGTTGTTTTGGTCTTACCTAAAGACCATCCAAGAAGTCTTAATGTTTATGATAAAGTTTACTTTTCAAAGAAGAGGTATAAAACTTAACTGAGTTATTTTATCTATGTTTCTTCTTTTATATTCTTCAAGCCTATCATAACCATTATTATTTAATTACGTAAGTATCCATTATATACTTAAATGTTATTATTATATGTAAAAAAAATCTTTTCCATCCTATGGGATATGAAAACATCGCTTGTGTATACGTGTGGGCTAGCCTCTCTATGGAGAGATATATTTTATTTTTCATTACTCAGTTAATTTTTTGTTATAAAATTATATTCAATATATAAAAATTATTCAAAAATCACTTCTGTTTCTTCTTCAATATTCTTCAAAACTATCATAACCATTATTATTTAATTACGTATGTATCCATTATATACTTAAATGTTATTGTTATATGGAAAAAAATTCTTTTCCATCCTATGGGAAATGAAAACATCGCTTGTGCGTACGTGTGGGCTACCGTCTCTATGGAAAGATATTTTTCATTTTCAATCCCCAGTTAATTTCTTGTTATAAAATTATATTCAATATATAAAAATTATAATTATTTCTTGATTAATATTCAATATATTATGGAACTATAATCTCTTTAAACATGTTCATCCTACCATTTTTTTTTGGGATTTTGAATGGAACGTCCTCAAAACATTTAACATGAATTTAATCGATTAAGTAACTATATAAGACACAATAATAATTGAAATAAAAGGTATTATAATTAGGTAATAAAAAATAAAATTATTAATAAATTATATAATTAATATAATTTTATTATATAGGAGTTAGTGTGTGTACAAGAAAATTTGAACTCGAGTTTAGGAATTTTTATTTAAAACCATATGTAAAATGTTTGAAGTTTTACTTTCGAAATTTTTTCCTCCATATCCATGTTTATTAAAATTATTCAAGAATTATATTATTTTACAGAATTTTTTTGTTCAATTCGTTTTAAAATTGTCTTTTACATTCCTTAAAATGTGTTTAAATAATATCTTTTTAATGTCATTTATATGGTTTTTTTAAAAAACTGTGAAAGGAATATATTTTTTAACATATACAGTGTGAATTTAATTTCCCATAGTTATAAATGTTATACCTTAAGAATATTAATCTATAATTATTCATTTTATTTCAAATAATTTTCCATTTTTAATTCTTCTGATATTTTTTTTAGAGTTTTCAAAGGAAAAACTATTTTTATCGTTATATTTAAATGAAGAAATAAAGTTCCAATGTTTATGTGTTGAAAAAATACTTTATTATATTCTAAGATGTAAATAAAATATTCTATGTGTTTTATGTATTTTATGTTCCTTAAAAAAATTTATTACAATTTTTGATCCTGATATAGCTCTCTAGTGCATTAGGTAATGATTTTGTTCATTAGAGAATTATGTTGGAATTAATAGAGTAAGTTATTCCACTGGTAAGGGTTCTTGTATAGGTTCATAATAGATTTTATTGAAATTATGTCCCAAAACACATAATTTAAATTCCTAGTCATTTAAAATAATTTTTCTGAGTATATTTTGATTTGAAAAGGGTTGAAAATAAGTTCATGTTATATATAATATTAGGACCCTTTAAAGGGTGAACAATATGTTTTTGAAGAATAGAATTTTAATTGGTTCTCATGTTTTCTAATAAATACTTATGATTATGATCATCCCTTCGCTATTTTTTATGAATTGTTTTATAAAAACAAATTTGGAAAAAAGATAATTAAAATAATAATTAAATGAATATTTAATCTCATGTTTATTATTTAAAAGTAAATTTTTATGGATTTCATATTTTTTTAATGGATAAATAGTTTTAATTCCATTTTATATCCCTTATTATGATTTTTTTCTCACTCAATGTTTTGAAATGTTTTTCACAATCCCTAAGGATGAGTAGGAACTATAACATTATCTATCTTTCTACTATGGTGTCTTGTTTTTAAACTAATGAAAAGTGACCTGAATGAAACAAAAGTATAAATTTAAGAATATTTTTTGTGGAAAAAAATTGAATTTGAGTGGAATTTTCAACTTTATAATGTATGGGTTTGATATGTAAGTTTTTTCATAATTCACTATAACCATAATCCTATATGATCATGGCAATGTAAAAATGGTTAGATGCTTTGAATTGAACTCATAATTATGGGTTGTTATAGGAATGGGCCATTATATATGAGATTTTTTGTGTTCCCTTATTGTTTTTTGATGTTGTGAATCTTTACAACATTCATAATTTGTTCAACATGTATGGTTGGTAATTATTTTTATAAATGGAATCTTTTAAATCTTTATTGAAGTGTTTATGCATAATATGTTAAATAAATATGGGGTTATTAATAAAAGAGGTTTTGTAATCAGATTTTCTACCATAATTTCTTTGGTTTTCTACTATTTTAGTGTTTATCCTGGTTGAGATATCCAATGATCTTGATAGTGAGTCATAGTGGTTGGTTTGGAGGGATGTTGTGTCATAGATTCTATATTAGAAGTTGGGTATGATGATGTGACATTACTATAGGTGATTAATTATAATGGATATGGGAATAAATAAAGATTAATTATATGGGTTTTGGTTTGAGATATTATGGTGTCTTTGTCATGGGATTGTGTGATGGATGATGTGGTTTGATGATAGGTTGATGGGTTAGTATCATATTAGCACAAGAACAAGGTTTATGTTGAATAAAATGAGACTTTTAGGAATTAATTGAATGTGGAATGAGTGTATGGGAAAATGATTCACTGGAATTCGAAATTAAAGTAATATATACTTGATATGTGGTAAAATGTGTAGGTAGAAGAAAAATGTAAGTCCTTGTATATACTGGTAATAATTGTTGATGAATTATATATATATGGAAATAAATAAATTCTAAATTATTCAGGATTTAATGAAATGAGAAGTTGACATTGTTATGAGGCAGTTGTGTAATGACTAGGTTGTTAGTTCATGTTATGGATTGAGGTGTTAATGATAGTTGGTTCATAAATTTTATGATAAGGTGATGGTGGTGGAATGTGTGTTTTATAATTATGTATAACCTATGGTTCATATTGTGTGGTTTATTTTATAACATTTTTTATTTGTTATTTATTATACACCACAACCAAAGTCATGTAACCTTATTAATATCCAAATGAGGTCATTAGTTCTGAGTGTTTATCCAACATATAGGATAGAGATGACATGGATGGGTGATTAATCCATCATCTCTTATATCTCTTCAAAACATATCATAGCCTATGATATAATAAGGTTATTGTGCATTGGTTGGTGTAGATTTTGGTTAGTGTACCTATTATGAGATAGAGATGATGAGGAAATATAGCATGGGATGTGCATGGTTGGAGTAGGGAATGATGTTAATGTCATTCAAGTTCACATTACCCTAATATGATGAGGATGGTATGTGTGTTTTTTATGTGGTAATGTGGTTATTGATTATAGTGTGTTATATTTTATTGTGTTATATAGTATATAGTTATGGAAAAGTGGTTATGGTTATGCTATGTAATGTGATTTTATGGATATATAAGGGTTGAGAGAACTAGGACTTACTTCATTAGGCCATGATGGAAACTTTATTTGTGGGGAATTTGATATAGTGTACATTATTGATCTACTTTTCTTAATATCATGTTTTATACATTAATATAATACCTTGTGAGTTAACCTTAATAGGTATGCGTGATAGATGACCTTTTTTAGGTAAATACTTGGTTCAATTTTTTATTCATTGAGGCATTGGTATACTTCATCCATATTTTAATGATATGTTTTTTGAAGTATCCTTCTGAGTTTACTTTCATTTTCTATCCTATATGTGTGTGTGTGTGTGTGTGTTTGTTTGTTTTGATTCTTATATGTTTCTATGTGGGATTTTATGATTGATATCGACTATAATATCTCATGGGGACTATTGTTGTTAGTGGATTCACTTCCTATTATCTTCTATAGCATTCATATTTAGATACCAATGGTAATATCGTTCATTTGTATACATTGTGGATTGGGTTTTTTATAGAGAATGTATTTTTGGGTTTTATTCATATCCATGGAATTATGATGGTAATATCTCTTATATGGGTATTTTGTACCCTCAATGATATTCTCCTACCCTTAGCCTATTAGTGGTTGTATCTGTGGGTTACTCTCACCTTTACTACTAGACTATGAGGGGTAATAATGGGTTAGGGTCATGAAAAAGTGGTGTTAAAGATTTTAATAAGTAATATGGTGGATTTTAAAGGTATAAATTGGTAAGTATTTTTTAGTTTTAGTATGGAAAATATATTATTCAAGCTTAGTGGTGATGTACACAAGGTCAAATAGCTATAACATAGGCATTTCCCACCATAATTATTCCACACAAGGACCGTAAACATACTTAACATACTATGTTAGACGAATCTTATTATGGGGAAGAGGCCAATGTTTGGTATATTCATCAAGTTTGTTTTCACCTATAATTTAATTGGGGTAATTTCAGGGAATATAATCAATAGTTAATTGAATAAACTAATTGAATTCCTTATCTGTGGGCTTAAGAGTTTCCTATTTAGTGCTGTAAATATGGATGGTGGAATGTTTCGACATGTTTTTTAGATAAGATATGTGAAAAATTACTCTGTTAAAATATTGAAGTGTTAACTTGGAATATGAGTATAATTCTTGGAGGAATTTGATGCATTAGTTCTATTTTTAGAGCTTATAAATGTATGAATAGACTATATCTAAACATGAAAATGGTTAGTTGTTAGTGGATCTTGAGATAATTTTTACTTTGATCTATCCATAAAAGGATCATTGGATTTGGTCGGTTGATTGTCAGCTTTAGGTCCTACTCATTATTTGTGGTTTTTATTTCATGGTCATTTTTTCAGATTTAAAGGATTAATTGGATTAGCTTTAAATTGGTATTTTGGAGATTTTCATTCATTTATGTAGATGATAGTTCAACAACATGAGTTTATCTTTTTTATATAGGAGAGCTTGAGTGTGTAGAGTCTCAGATTCCAATTCTAAAAAATTATTTATTTTGATCATGATTTTATATAGGATGAAGAGGCTAGGGAACACCATTATGAGTATTTATTGATTACATATATCCAGTGTGAGGTCATACCATTTACCTTAATAACATATCTTGAGGTTCAGGATAATGATTAAGTGATTGATTATATGCATGCATATATAGGTTCATCTAAATAGGGATTCCATCATAACTAATCAATGAGTAAGGAAGTAGACATATGTATTTAAATGTTTGGGTAGTCATGTTTTTTATTGGTCGGGATCCAATATGATATTTCTTTCTTCAGTTTATCTAGATTTGGTAGTTCTTAGGTTTCTACCAATTGTTCTATTCCAAGGATCTTTTCTTTTAGAGGTTATGGAAATCAACAGTTTTAGTTCTAAACTATTATTAGTGTTCACCACTCTACATGTTATTAGTTTCTTATCAAGCCTCATCTATAGTTTTCCCGAAGGAATTATTAGTAGCATCAGGCCCACTAAGATTTTTAGTAGTAGAGAGGGGATGGATCTGGTAGTTGAAAACCTCATCATATCCCTTGTCCTTTAGGAAAATTGAAGGAATGAATTTGTGGGTATTAACTTCACCAAGGTTAGATATTTAGAGATTAAAGGTCTGTTCATATGCATATATGGGATATTTTTATGTTTTTATAACTATAGATCATAACATTTACCATCTGTTATAATTACAACATAACTTATACTTTTTTTATTTCAGATCCCCACGCTCCTTTTTTGTGTCCATGATATTCTGATTTCTAGGACACAAGATGGAGAGTATTCTAGGTCTCTTAGTTTTGACTAATAAAAACAATGTTCAATTTAACTTGGTTGCTGTGTTTTAGGGTTTTGAGTGGATGATTTGGAAATATCAATCATTGGGTGATATCTTCCAGTTATAGAAACATCTGTGTTATTTCATTCTTATCATGAATTAGTTATACTATGTGCATTGTTTTATTGATTGATTATAAAGGATGGTGATTTTCATTATTATCAAAGGAGATAATGAATCATTTATTGGTGAGAAAGAAATTTATATGGTTCATAGGTGTACGGATTACCTATCTTATCACCTAGATTATATTGTGATAGGATCAATGAAATTTCATGACATGGTGATTCCAAGTGTTATAAAGGGGTTCTTGGATGTCTTTCATGAAGAAGTTTTTAAACTGTACTCTTTGAGTTTGGAATAATGTTACAACCCAATTTATCTCCAATTTATTTGGATTCTTATTAGATACCACCATTTGAGTTATAAGAACTATAGATTCGAATAGATGATATATTTTAGAAGTGTTACATTAAATCTAGTGTGCCTCATTTGTGCGGTATGGTGTTATTCACCAAGAATGAGGATTGTATTATGGGGTTGTGTATAGACTACAAATGGCTAAACTTGGTAGTTGTGAAGAACTGCTATACCCCCCCCCCCCCATTGATTGATGCCTTTTTTTATTTGTTAATGGAATATTACTAGTTTTTGTGGGATACTATATGGTTTAAGTATCATCAGATGAGGGTGGAGGGGGGGAAATATTTTTATTGACACTTTGAAGATGTCTCTATAGAAACTTTAAGTAAATGTTAATGTTGTTAAATGTCAAAAATTTCAAGGATATTTTCCTTATCTTGATTAAATCCAAGTTTCATTAGTTCTTATATCACTTATGGTAGTGTCCATAATTATCATGGTCTTAATTATAGTTTAGTGGAAGATAATGTTATGCATATGAGTTCTATTGTAGATATTTATCAATGACACCATCTATTTGTAAATTTATCTATGTGCATGTTTTGGACACACGTGTTGAAATTTTTTGGATATGTGATATACCGACAGAGAATAGTGGTGCATCCTTTAATAATATTTGTGGTTCTTTATTGGGTGGATCCTGATAATGTTTTATAGGTTCATAAATTCCTTGGTTTTTTAGAATATTAAAGGAGGTTTATTTCCAATTTCACTTAGATTGGACCCATTTTATAAAAAAATCAAGATGGATAAGGCCCTCATATGTTCATTCCATCATTAAATATGAATCCTTTTATAAAATTTATCGAGAATTACTAGGCCCACATGTGTTCATTTTAGTCTCAAGTGACATTTGTGCACCAGAGGGAGAACCTGACCAATTCTTCTATCCTTTTAATTCTAACGAAAGGAGTTGATTTTAAGATTTAACATAATTTATTTCATCCTAAATAGGGGTGTATTTTTATATACTATAAGGTTTTTATTTCTTATGTTTATAAATAGTTAGATTTCCATGAGTGTAACTATAATAACCATGATCTTGGGTTGGTGTTAGTGGTGTTTTCTTTAATTTTTTAATAATTACCTCATTGGTTAGAACTTTTTGGCCTTTATAGATAACAAAAGCATGACATATATTTTCTATTAGTGATATATAAATCCATTATAGTAGATATATATTGATTTGATATAGGATAATGTCATAAAGATATTCTATACACTAGAAAAATGTAATTTATTAGCTAATATGCTAAGTAAGGAGTCTTTTAGTGGAACAATTCATGGTTCTAGAGAAGCATAGGGGTGACCAAATATAATTTATATTTTTATCTTATATGAATAAATCCAAATTTAGGGGTTTATTACATTAGAATACCATGAATTCACCCTTATTTTTTTAGTAGATGATTCATATTTTGGAGACATTAATATTAAGGTTTTTAATGATCACATCATTTTTTTGTGATGCTCTTATGGGATGGTCAAATGATGATCAAACTATGGTTTTGTTTTAAAGGATGATATTTATTAAATTATTGGATTGGATAATAGTTATATGGTAGTTTCATAGCTTACCTTTTGTATTGAATCTCAATTCCACCAAGTATCATTCGAGGAAGATTTAGTTTTGGGGGCTGGGGATGATGCAGTCAGTGGCATAGTTAGTGTCTTGATGCCTACTGTGTAGCAGGTGAAGTATGAGAAGTCTATTCCTAGTAGTTTTATTTATCCATTGGATGTCTTCCAGAGTAAGTGATAAGACATTAATATTTATTTCATAAATAGTATACTATGACCTTATAAAGGTAGTAGATCTATCTCAATGATTATTGACCTTTTGAAGAAGTTAACTCATTTATTTGCAATCAAGGACGCAAGAATGGGGGGTTATTTGGAGAATATATATAAGGAATATATTATACATCTTCATAGAATTATATGTATGATCAATTAAAATCAAGATACTTAGATTACCTAATGTGTTTGGAAGGGTCATCAATTAGATTTTGGATCTAATTTATGCAACAGCATAACTTTACATTCCTAGATGGACAGTCGAACGAAGTTGTTGATCCAAATATAGAAGTACATATTGTGTGCACGTGTTTTAAATTTTCGGTTTCATGGGTAAGTCACTTGAATTTTTTTGGATTACTTATAATAATAACTATCATTCATCCATTGGTATGGATTAATTCAAGATGTTATATGGGTGAAATTTCAAATCTTGTTTGTTCAAGGTTGAGGTTAGAGAGTTAGTTATTCATAGACCATATTTTATAATAATAACATGACAATGATGTTTTATATGATTCATGGATGGATTAATATATCTTAGGATAATCAAAAATATTATTATTGATATTATGAGGTGTACATTGATGTTTGGGGTTGATATTCATGTGTTTTTGAAGGTCTCTACTCATCATGTGTAATGATGTTTTGGCCAAGGAAATAAATTTTCTCCTCAATTCAATTAAACTTTTTTAGGAACTTGAGAATGTTTATGAGGGTGTATTATTAATTGGTTTCTCCTCCATATACGGATTTGTCCCATGACATCATTTAGGCGTTACTAATTTTTCACTATATTCATGAAAAATATCATTTTATCGATTGGGGTAAGTTAGATATTGAGGATGATGTGAAATTCATGGAGATTACATGTTAGATTTTAGGATTGGTTGAATAAGGAGTTATATCGGATATGTATTCCCTTGGTTAATGACCTATGGAGGAATTATAGTTTTAGAGAGTATGTGTTGGAATATTATCCATGGATGCATTCCTAGTATCCTATGATATTTCAAACTTTTTTCCCTAAGAAGTTCAGATGCTTCATTATACTCTAGCATGATTGAATTTTTTTTATTCTTATGTTGATTTTGAATTTTTCTAGTGGAAAGAAACCTATTACCGAGGTATATTATAGGTGTTTCTAGTTAGAAATTATTTTGTTTTCCATCATAGTTTTTCTTTGAATCTCATGATCAAGAATCATCTAGGATATATATAATTTAATTTGTTGCATATTCCTAGACCTCTATATTTAGTGTTTCGGGTGGTGATGGAATTGAGGGAATTATAGGTAGAGTAAAAAGAGACTCTTAGAAAAAATTATAGCTCTTAGTTACACCATGATCACATATGTTATGGAATAAGGTGTTCAATTTCAATGTGAGGATTTTTCCATGACATATTTGGGTCATTTTATTTGTCCATGGGAAATAGTTTGTGATGTAAAGTCCTAGATTTCACTAAAAACATTCATGAGGGGATTTTTGGATAAATATTATGTATGGTCCATTTTATAATCATGAAAGATTTTCCACAAGGGTCCTGACCTTAGGATTATGGTGTTCTGACATTTTGGGATATATTGCATCATAGTAGTAACATTATATGAGATTTGTTTCTTGTAATTTTATATTTTTTCATTTAAGTTAGGGACTAAACTATGAATCTAGTTGTTTCAAGTATTTAAGTATAAAGGACTTCATTGCATCATGACTTGTTTTATATCTCTTTATTTTACATGGATTACTCCTAGAGTTTTTAGGAGGTTTATAGTATTAATTATAGATTCGGACACCATTTTAGTGTGATCCTAAAAATTGTGTTTTGAAACTTGGTTTTTTAGATTAAATTATAAATCGTAGATTCCTCTAAATTTCTCTTATATTATATCAAATTACTATAAACAAGTATTTTATTTTGGAGGTATTTGAGATAAATTTGGTCATTTCTTAGTTAATCATTTATTTTTGTATTTTTCTGATTGAGATCTTTTGATTCGTGATGTTTTTCTCTCCCTCCCATTCTCTCTTACATTATTTTTTTCCTTTATTATTTTTTCTAAGAGGTTGTAAATATAGTGTCTCCTTAGTTATGTGGTTTAGTGTAGAATTTTATGATGGGAGATCAATGTGGTTTGGTATTCTAATAAATCTATATGAGTTTTGTTGGGTATGGTTATAGATTTTTCTTTTTTCTCATGATTCATTATTTGAAATCATTGAGTGAGGTTGGGTATTCAAAATTTATATTTTTAATATTAATTTGTGAATGTTGAATTAGAATTTATGTGTTTTCTTTATGTGGTTAATTTTAATTAACTGAATTAATATAATTAATTGGGTAATTTTTTTTCAAAATGAATAAAAATTTCATAAGTGATTTATGTGTTTATAATGTTATTAAAATTATAAGATTTATTAATTTGTTGAAATGATCTATTTCAAGTCATTTTTATTTTCTTGTGTGGGTAATATTTACACCATTAATAATTGTTTAAACACTTTAGGATGGTAAAAAATTTCAAAAACTAATCCTTGGGAATCATTATTAGTGTGTTTATGCCTCAAGTGTTAATTTGATATAGAGTTATAAATAAAATATATTGTATCATTGTGTTTTATTTTACTTATATTATTGTTTTTATTGTTGTTGGGATTAATATTATTCTAGGTAATGAGTCCTATTGGATGGATTGGTGTGATGGTGTGATGTGGCTACTATGGTGAGTGTTGGGACTAGCGATATGTTGTTATTAAGGCTGGTTTGGTGTGGTGGGTGTGGTAATATAGATATAGTTTTATTGTGGATTTTATTTTGAGATAGTGTGGTAGATTTATCATGGACTTGTGAGGTAGATAAATTGGTTTTTGGAGAGGTTTATGGGTTTGTTTCATAGTATCCTTGAGAGAAGGTTGATTCTAAATAAATTGAAAAGTGAAGGAATTAATTGATATTAAAATGGGTTGATGGGTTAATGTTGTGTAAAAAATGATATTTTAAGTAATGGTTAAATGATATATGGTCAATTTTTGTGGTAACATTGCAATGGATATTCTTGTATGAATTGGTAATGGATGGAAAATAATACAATAAAACAAATAATGATAAACTGGGAAGCTATTAGTGTTGTAATGAAATAAGAAGACGATGTTCTTGTGGGGTTATTATGTAATGGAAGGGTTGATAATTTATGTTATATATATATATATATATATGTCAATAATTTTGGGTATACAGTGGTGGTGATAATGTGATATTTATAGGATGTTTAGTGTATTTGTGGGTCCACCCTTTTAATTGTTCTTGTGTGGTTTATTATTCTATTTTATTAGTTATCTATAGATGTTTTATAGATGATTCCCACCCAATTCAAATATATTCTCCTATTAATTTACTAAATTTTAGTGAAGAATATTGTTCATATGGTTCCAAAACCTCATGTTGTAATTAACAATAAATCTCAAGGAATCCTCATATACATCCCCTTATTTAGTCTAATTTAACACCCAGCCACTCTGAAGCTACACCTCTAGAACTTACAAGGTGTGAACCAAGGATTAGAAATAATCCCACACTATGGATGCACTAAAACATAGAATAAATGCCACAAATATGTCACAGAACTACATTTAACACTCTTAAATAAAACCCAAACCATAACTTTCACAAGACAAAAAATGAATGAAATCAATATAAAATAACAATATATATATTTACCTGGTTCAGACCATAAACCACGTCCATGGGGGGACATTACAAGATTATTTATTTAAGAAACGAAATATAATTACAATTCAATGAGTCCTAATGAACATATTTTTGTACCGTACTATGTAAATAAAATATCATATTATGGAATCAGTAGTGATATATATTAATCTTCACAAAGAGTGTTCCCTATCATATTCAATCCTTATATTTATACCTATACTCAGTCAAATACATACACTACCTTAATTAACTCTTATGATAAATAGTTCATACTTTTTAAAACTTCTTGAGTTTATCCTTATGTATCATCCCAAAGATCCTTATATATTCCCTTTGCAACAAAATCACCTGGGAAAACCCCTTATATATCATTTAGAAAGATTATTTTATAGATCCATCCCATCTATGCACTTCACCATCATATTATTCAAGGGGTGACTTTTGATTTACTTATTTTTACTCTCATAAACTATTATTTTTCTTATGTACATCTAGACATTTTTGTTTCCACTCCACCATCTAAACTAAGAATTGGATATTCGACTTCTATGATATCTCCTTTCATTAGCTCTAAAACCATAACTAAAAAATTATTATCACATGTCTAAACATAAAAAACTCTCACTTATGGATAACTACCCATGCTTCACCACCAATACCACTATTATAATTCAAAAACCATACTCACTCTTCATTATTCATTTATAGCCACATGGTTCCCTCACTATGATTCCCACCGTTTTAGTATAAGTGAGGCACATAATCACGTTAGTACATCCCATACTGTAGTATTAGTTATCATATCTACTAGATATTAAAATATATTCACCATCCATAGAACTACCACTTTTTTCACCAATAATATCTATTTTAAGTGATACTTAAACTAAGTATTCTTTTTACTGGGATGAAACATAATTGTTTTGGATAGGTTAAGTACTCTTCTTAAATCACAACACAATACCCATTTCTATTATCTTTTTATAAGAACCTCTACCAACCCTTCATCCAAATTAACTAAATTATATCATTCATTAAAAAATAATATAATACATCCATTATTAAATATGTAACTAAAATTTTAAATTGTTATATCCAACTCACAGGTTTCCATATATAGGTGAACATATAGCCGATGATTCTCCTTTGAGTGTTTGTATCTCCCCTAAAGTCTACTCTGTAAACCCTTGTAATGTTTTATCTATTTTGATACATTTAAATAATCCTTTAGAAACTTTGAGATGAAATAGGATTGACTTTACCCCTTCCAAGTTATCTCTTCCATGATTTTCCATGAATATTAAAACTACTCCAACTACATTCACAATTTCCATCAATGTACACAACACAGAATCCATCAAACTTCTAACCATAAATCCAAAAGGAACATTTTCCATGTACTCAGGCTCTACTTCTATATGTTAATTATCCTTACTCAACATTATATTTCTTTATAGAGGGGTGGTTTATAGTTTCACATATCTCATGAAAAATCATCCCACCACCTTCTGGATGTTTGTAGACTTAGTGAGAAACAATTTTCTAAAACATATACCCCTTATGATACACATCATTAGTAGCTATTTTTTCTGACCACAATCGTTTATCTTAAAACTTTATGAGATTTTATCTTTCTTATCATATATCCATTAATTTATAAAATAGATAATAATATTTTCATCAATATATAGAAATAATATGATGAATCTCTCATTATCAAACACCTTTCGATAATATCAATGATACACATTACTCTGAATAAACTTTAACTCTACTATAAACGGACTAAATTTTTTGTTCTACTACCATTGTTCTTGAATAAACCCATAAAGAAACACTTCATATATTATATAATATTTAAGTTCCATTAATCCATTAAACGATCCAAATTATCTATATAAATTTCACCATATAATCATTCATGAATAAATGAGGTCTTAATATGTAACTGATCTAGATTTAAACATTCCATGGATACCATGATAAGCACCATTTAAATAGTCACATATTTAAAAATTTTCCAAAATATCTCAAAAAAATATATACCTTAAATTTAATAGAAACCATTCATGATAAGACTATACTTGCGTCTATATCCACTATTAACTCTTTCATTCAGTCATTAAACCCATTTTTTATGAATGACTCTTTTTCAATTTGAATTTTCAATTACATCCCATGTTCTAGACACATACAAAATTCATTTCATCCCTCAATTATAAATCCCAATGACTTAAGTATTTCAATTTTCTAACCTCTTTTAGGATCTTGAGCTCTCTATTATCAATTAGAAAAAATAACGGAGATCACTTCTGTATCTATCCACTTGGTGAATAATCCAGATACACCTCCTCTACAATTCCTATATCTCTTCTCCTTCAAGGGATTCACTTTATGAAGATATTCAAAAATATTCCATAGTCTCTAATATTTATAGAACTTTTGTCCTTGTAAATTACAATAGAAATTTAATATCATTCTAAACACCTTCTAAATAGTCTATTGTTCTTGGATCTAATGTACTCCCTGAATTATATAGAACATACGTATCAAAAAATCTAAAAATTTATCAAACCTAAACTTATGATGATATTTTGATCGCATTATTAATATATTCCTATTTTTAATATATCCATTCCAGATCTTAAACTAAGAATACTTTATAGCAATTGAAAAAATTCTAAAATATTTTATTCTAGATTTGAAATCCAATGCATTGATTTCTGTACCCGTAAAACTAAAATACTCAAGAATTAGACTCTAAATTCACCCCTTCCTTAGAATCAATATGGAAATATGATTTTGAAATTAATACACTAAGGTGATATAATTTATTCTAACTCTTTTAATAATATAATTCTAATAGTTTAATCCCTAACAGAGATGAGGGACTTACGTTCACCAAGTTGGTAGAATAATTTAGAGCTTCCACCGAAAATTCAATTATAAAACCTATATGAATCCTAATTATTCCATAATGATATAAAACATTTAATACATTATCTCTATGACTCTATTTTGTTCTTGGGTTCTTATTATCATCATCCAAAACCATAAACCATCCTGCCAGAAGAACCTCTGGAATGGATTGCTTCAATACTCCCCCACTATTGACAGACTTCAAACACTTTAGTTTATTTCCAATCTATTATTACAACATTGAACTCCAAAAAATAAAGTTTCAATAAACTTTTAACTTTTGGTTTATAAAGAACACCCACACCTTCCCTATCAAATAAATGATGAAGGTAACATAGTTCAGTGAGTCTCCATGAGAAAAAATTAGAGTTATCCCCCCTATGTCCATATAAACTATCTCTAATTTTTTTCCCTTGGATACTCTAGCATCACTTTGGAATATCAAACTCCATTAATTTTCAAGGATCCATTATTCACAAGTTCCATACTCCATGCTTCTAATTTTTAGAACTAAATTTTAAATAATGATCTTCATCCCTTTTTCAATCAATTAACAGATACATTCATGTCATAACATTGCTGAAGTTATTCTTCTAGTATGAATTGAAACTTTTGAAGGTATTATTTTGTAAAATATTTTATACTTCACTCCTTTAGACACAACCATAGATTATTTTATGACATTAAACACTCTATCAACAAATTTTTTACAAAAAAAATAGAATCTAAGTATCATATTTTGATCATGTTTCTCTTTAACCCTAGTATGTGCCTTAATCCATTCAATTCCTACAAGATTCTATTATTTTTTCCAGTAGAAACATCACCCTTTTCCCTAATCTTGAGATCACCACCATAACAATATACACCTTACCATTTTTTGTAATTCCCCATAGTTAATATCTTGAATATAGAGTATAATTAAGCTTCATATTCTACAATACAAGTCACAAGTTCACTATCCACACTTAATAGAATACCACACATATCATCGAATATGTTATTTGTGGTTTCACTTTGAGGAGATTGTATTTTAAAATTCACTCTTAGTTCACTATAATATTTCATTAAATGAACTTTCTTCTCATAATAAATATACATGGGGAAACTATCCACTGAGATACTACAACTTCAAATCATTATTCCTTTTCCTTCCTTATAACTTTTTTATACTGTGGAATGTCTTTTAACTTTTAAATTTTAGGTGTTTTTAGTAAATTATTTGATATTATTCTAAAAAATATCCTTATTAAAATTAAGATATTTAATTTTCAAATAATACAAATTTTTCATTACCTCTTCAGTTACTCCTTGTGGTGACCATCACATCCCATGATTCTGGGAGTGATGATTGTGACGAAAGTGCCCACTCTAGTTCCTTAAATCTCACATTCACCAATTGAAAATTACTATAAATTCTGATTAATTCATTCATGTTTTCATCCATAAACTTGAATTTTTATATTAATATACGTAACAACCTCTATAAGAGGTTTAATTTTATTCATTGTTTTCAGATTCTCATATATATCAGTAACATTCTTCTGGTTTTTTCAAGATGTCTTCACCACATTATTATTAAAAGAATCATCTTGAGCAAGTGACATTCAAATCATCATGAATTTTATCTTATACTGACATTCCCATTCTTCCTTCTCAATCACATCTATCTTGATAACCATATATGTAAAACCAAGATCATTATTTAGTGTTAAATCCTCTATCAACATCTTTCATAATATGAAACTATTCCCCTTCAAATTTCTCCACCAAAAACTTGATCTCATCCAACACCATTACTAACAAAGATAGTGAACTCCTAATAAATTATAAAACACATCATAGGTGTCAGTAAATTATTATAAAAATTATTCTACAAGGCTGATGTAATAATGATGGAACCACAATAGTCTCTAAAACACAATCACCATTGTCTGGTTATCTGAATATCTACAATCATGGATTCAATAAAACTTTTTATGCCTTATGAAACTTTCAAACACCAATAATTTATACCAATGGAACCTAAAATGAAGAAACCAATGTATAGAGAAGACTCACACTGTTAATGCACCATAACATAGAATAAATTTCACACCTAAGTCACGACCCTTCAATATACACTAAAAACTGAACCCATATAAGATATTCTGTAATACATTCATTAAAATAAATAAAGGGAAAAATAAAACTATTTATGTGGTTCAAATTATAGTCTTAATCATTGGGGGAACCATGAAATATCATTTATTTAAGAAACTTAATGAGATTAAAATAAAATGATTCCTAATGAAATATTGTTTAGAATATACTAATTAAAACAAATCCTATTTAGTGTAATCAGTATTTATATCCTCTAATATTCATAGATAGTGTGCCCAAATGGATCATATCTTCATGGGAATCTTTTTTCATGGTCAAAGAAATCCACTACCTTAACTTCCCCTTTTTATGGCCAATAGAAACATATAAATATGCTATGATTTTAACTTTATATATCTTCTTGAAAACCCTTAAAAATACATTTTACATAAAAATACCAGGGAAATACAAATGAATCTTCTATAGGAAGACTATTACACAAGTTTTTTTATCTCTTTACTTCACTTTCATACATATAAAGGGGTAAATTATGATTTCCCACTTCCAACTTCCACTAACTAGTATGATAGTTTCCAAAATTTTGAAAATTGTAACTGCCTCTCAACTCTCCCTATCTAAGCATTGAAAATCATATTTCAAGAATCTCTCTATCCATTAATTCAAACAACATAGTCGGAAAATGGTTTTTCACATGGATGATAAAAACACCCTTAACTTGTGGCTCATATTATAAGCTTCTCAATAACTATAAATGTCACTCGTATTCATCAAATATCACTCACAAATTTCTAGGTCTAAAATATTACTTTATGAAAAACATTATCTTTGGTGTTCCAAATGATTAAAATGGAGATACTGGTGTATAAAACTCATGAGGAATCACATAAAGATATTCTTAAAATATTTTCAACTCAATCCATTATCAATGTAGTGAACAATCATCAAGTTAACTAAAAATAGTTTTTAATTTTTTTTATGGATTTAATTGTATCACCATTGTGATATGTATAGAAAAATTAATGAACTTTACTATTCAACAGTTTTAAGTGAAAATTGGGTGAAAATATTGAGTAATTTATTTTATTCATAATTGATCCCTATAGAGACCCATGGGCATGAAACATTACACATGGAGTCACACATTAAGAAAGTATCCCACTATATCTATTTTATATCAAATAATCTTATCTATTTATGGTACTAAAATTAAATTAGGTCCTAAACCACGCATTGTTCTTTATCATCCAATATAGTGAATCTTAATTATCATCCCATATATGGTATATATCAAAAAACATTGATAGGTTTGGTTAGGTTATCCGACCACTCCATAGTGAAAACTATAGAGGGACCCACTCTATAGGTGGATTTATAAGATGATGACCAAACTTGATAAGAATAGACCCCTATAGAACCTATCCCAAACTAGTGGAAAATCTTAGTATGCCCCTACAAGCCCAACTATCATTGTTCAAGGGATTGTAAATAACATCAAGCTATTTTGCGCACATAGTGAGAGGACTTCTCCTAAAATAATGGCAATCATAAAACATCATAAAATCAAAAAAGAATAATACTATTAAATATACATAATGTAAACTAGAAATGCATGAATATATGATGTAAAATTTATTAATTAGAAAAATAAAAAAGATACCCAAAATCATAACCAACAAATATTTAATGTTTTAACTTGGAAAAATTTTATTAAATTTATAAAAATATATATCCAGTTTACATACCTCAACCAATAGATCTAGACTCATTAATAATGAAAATATTTATCAATCACTACTAGACTACACCTATAAAATGACACAACTAACTTCATAACCTCTATGGTAACATATAAAAGTCATGTGTTAGAACAATTATGAATATGTTATTTCCAAGGTGACCAATCAAGGTCGATTAAAATAAACTAGTATGATATCCAAGGTGATGAAAGATTCTAAATATAAGTTCATGTCTGTATAATAATTATTTCATAAAAAATTGTAAAATATAAAATCATGACCTCACTACTCAGTATCTCCCTAGGGTAAAAAAGTTTAAACCACTAATAATTTTATATTACATCATATAGATCTCACAAGATGTTATATACAACTTTTAATTAACCCATGTATCTATAAGACATATTTCATTAGTCCTTCCCATTGAAATAAATTCATACCAAGCATCACGATAATATTCTCACCTGAAATGACAAAGCTAATGAAGATATTCTCACAAAAATCAATGTCCAAACTATACACACAATTATTTATTATAGTATGTTACTAGATAAATGAGTGATCATGTAACATCAATATTTTTTTTGTAATGAAGGAACATCCAAACCTCATCATGGAGGATCCTTCAATAGAAATATTGACAATGAAGAGAATAATTTCATATCTCCAGGTGTGTGAAACTAAGAATTAATATAGATAAGGGATTTCTATAACCCCACTAAATATTATTTGAAGAGTTACATAGTGTGGAAAAATATATCTCAAATGGAATTTCATAAATATATGATAATCAAGTATCCATTAATAACCACTAGACATATAATTTTAGTATTTGGGTATTATAAATAAGAACTCATGTTTGTGGTATATATCAGAATAATAAATGAAATAATTAAACATTATTTTTAATAAAAAAATTACACCACTCATGAAGTCATTCCTATAAAAAAAAGGCTCTAATTTTACCTCAAAACACAATCATACAAAATACTATAATGTCTCAGTATCTACTTCACCACCACTTATAATATAACTCATCAATACTATCATGTAATCCATAAAATAGATTAATAATTAAACTCACCAACAACATTGATATATATATAACTCATTAAGATACCCCTTATAGTTTTTCATATTGATCATTCAAAAATAAATGTCATCCTAATTCCATTTTACTGATTATTATCTTTTCATATTGTTATATTAAACAACTGTATAACTCTCATCTAAAAAAATGCAACACTCTTTGCACAACAAACACCTATAGTAAGATTATAGGAATCATAATAATCATATCTCCAAAATAAACACATCAAACCACATAGTTCAGTAACATGATAATTTTTCAAGTATAATTTTAAGTTAATTTATAATAATTTTCAATGGTCTTTAATGAATAATCCCATGAAATGTAATGTTTTATGAAAATTTGAGAGATTTCGAAGAATGAACTAAAATTTATTTAAATGAATATTTTTAATGATTTATTTTAGTAAGGAATATTCTATGGACATTTATTATAATTTTTTGTCCTTTTTTAGGAAAAAGTTTCTACAAGCTCATGCTAGCCCTCAACTAGGGAAGGTTTCCCCACAACCATCCCACAATGGCCCAATCGGCCAAGACAACACCAGGAATGCCTAATTGAGCAAGAAAGGATTCGAGATGCATATGGGATTATACCCATATAGCATGTTGCCTATGGTGAGAGTCGACTAGTGTATAGTTGTAACAAATTCTGCTCAGGTCATGCACATGAAGAGTGGACCATATCCATTAATGAATCTATATCCAAGAACCCACCCCGATGCAATCTTATGATATGGATGCATCATGAGTTTATTAATAAACACTTTAAAAGTGCATCCCCATTTTCAATATGGGTCAATATTTTATAGTTACTACTCATCACATAATAAAATGACACTTCCCTACTCTATTTTTTACTGCTTGCGATCGGACACATCTAAGCCACCATTCTACACCACTACCGATGCTCAATGTCGTCTCACCACCATCGTCAAATAAGGGATACTCCTTGTATGAAACTTATAGAATTTCAATATTGATCTATTCATCTATGGAAAATATTGGAATCATCATTGATCATATTTGAGACCCAATCTAGCCACTGTCAAGTGAAGCTCGACATCATCTGGCTAGGTAATGGTAAGATGAATTATTGGAATTGTCACACCTAGAATTGATGATTTATTATTATTTTAATTACTTTGTCTCACTTTTGAGATTCCGTTTGAACCAGTGTTAGTTTAGAAAAAATATGTTCTTATATGGGCACGTGACCGTGCGTGGTGTCCAACATTAATAAGAGAATGTTTTAGCCATAATAATAATAACAATAAATAATTTTATTATTAATGTGGTTGGTTTAATTATTTATTAATATTATTATTAGTATTGAATTTTTTATTTTTTTATTAGGTTTTTTATTTATTCTTTTATCACTTTTTATTTTATTTTATTTATTTACTTTTTTATCTTTTCTTCCTCTCTTCCTTCCCCCCTCTCTTCATGTGTGTGTTGTGTTAAACCATAGTTCACTACCTCACTATGTGTCATCCTCTCCTTTCTCATTAGGCTTTCTCCCCCCTCCCCCCATCTCCCCTTTGGCCACATTTCACCCTGATCTCTCATCGCCCTCTGCTCACCTGTTGTGCCTCACTTCCCTCGCGATTCCCCCCTCTTTAGGACAGAGACCCTCAATCTTCCCCTCTTGTGGATCTTGTACTGACATATTGCACCCCACACCCCACCCCCACCCCCCTCAACCTCCTCTCACCACAAAACCACCTCGCACTAGTGACCTCGCTACCTTTTTCTCCTTCACACATCTGCGTGCTGCCCCTATTTTCTAACGTGGCACACCTTTGGCAACACCCCCCTCCTCATGTCACATAATTCTCAGCCCTTTCTTTATAGGTGCTTTTTTACTCTATTAATTTTCTTTTTCCTCCTTACGGTTTCCATACTCATAGATTTCTGATTTTTAGGTCTCTAGTTTGAAGTTTTTGGGTTCTATTTCTTGAAAATGGATTTGCTTTAGGTAACTTATGGCGCGGTTATGGTGTGGTCAATGTTTTGCACAAATATTTGGGGTTTTACCATCCAAGGTAGTCGGTTCCATATATAAACATTCTTTGATGAATTAATTTTCACGCTTAAATTATTTATCATGTTCCTCGATTCATATATTTGGTGAAAAAGTAGCTTTTGAAATTTATTAACTTGTGTTTGATTTTTATATGGCATGTTTATGTGAAAGTGGGTGTGTTTTTTATGTAAACCCTTTTGGTATCACTTGGTTTTGTTTTATTATTTGGGAACTTAGTTTATTATATCATTAAAGTGATCTAGATTATATTTTGGTATGGTATTAGTTTATGTTTTATTCTAAAAATGGAGTTTTGGGTGTGTTTTTTGTGTAATTCCATGTGGTGTTTCATGGGTTTGTTATTTTTATATTTTAAATATGGTTTATTGAATGATATAAGAGATTCAAATTTTGTTGGAAAACTATTTTGGTAGGTGTATTTTTTTTAAATGGTTTTTTTTAATTTCAAGGGTTGTTTTGTGATGTGTACTATTTTGGTAATGTCTTCTGAAATTGATCAAATGATTTAGTTAAGTGTGAAAGAGATGTGAAACATGTTTGCGGGATGTTTGGTGTGTGTATAGTGTTTAAATAACATCGAGTGTCTTTCATGTTAATTACAAGTTTTATCATATGGGGTTATTTTATGATTTGTAAAAATTGATTTATCAAATAGGGTTAGGATTTCCAATTTTGGTTTGTTATGGTATTGTTGGGAGTTTATCCTTAAAATAGAAATTTTAAATGGTTTTTTCATGAAAATTCTTTTTTTACATCTTGAAATTGTTTTATGAAAATTTTAAAGGGTTTATTAAGTTGCACAAAGTGTGTAAAACATGTTGGGTACTGTTTGGTGCGCGTGTGATTTAGAAATAGAGTTTTATGTGAAAATGGTATTTTATAACATGTGGGAATTGTTTTAGAACAAAGAGGGAAGCTCGAGTATCTAGGTCAGTAGACTATGACTAGTATGCTTGTGATACGGAGGTGTCCTCGTCTCATTTTCACTTAGAAATATTGATTATGACAACACTAACTAAATAATGATGATGGATTGGAGACCACCAGGTTATGGGTGTGTTCCGTACTAGTTTCTTGTGCATGAGAATGTAGATCATTGTGGTTCCTATTCCAAATTTCTTCGAGATATAATTTAATTAGTGTTCCAAGGTTAGTTAGTGCCTAGGGGTATTCCTGTGACTAGTTCTCAATGATTATTTTGCACTTATCGTCGGTATATGGTAGGTTGCAATGTAAATTTTTAAAATCATGTGAATTATCATTAAAGTGGAATTCTTTGAAACTATTTTATATAAAATTATATTCATTGAAACAAATTTATATTTTATGTTGCACTCATTTAAAGTTGTTATGGTTTAAATATATTTCCATTAAATTTGTCCTAGAATTTCATTAATTATAAATATTACAAGTTTATTTTTCATTTAACGTTTAATTCATGGAATCATTTATACAGGTGGCATCCTACTAGGATTTATATCATACACTGCATGAAACTTTGGGTGTATGCAGACATTGTTGTCTTTTGTTTCAAGTTAAGGAAAGACGTTAGTGTTGGTAGTTTGAGTTTTTTTTTGGATTTTAGTGTGGATATTAGTGGTGGTGTCTTGAGGATATAGTTCCTCTCATCTCTTGAAGTTTTGTTACAGAGTTTTGTTTTCATTATGTTTTATTCATTATGTGGTTTTTTCTAAAGTTTTAAATCATTATTTATGAAATTTGGTAAATGTGTGCTTGTCTAAACTTCTTAGATCTAAATTTTTAGTTTTTTTGGTCTTTTTAATATGGTTAAATTTGGGAAATTGATCCTTCTTGTCTTATTTGATACACGGGCACTTGTGCCAACCCATGCGGATCGGGAATGCCCTTTAGGCCTTGATGCGGACCATATCGATGCTGGGTCAGATGGTGACCTAGCCTGGTTTATGACAAAATGGTATCAAATATAGGTTATGTATTTGTTATTTGGGGTGTCAGGTAGATCGGCGATAGGAATATCTAGACTCAAGTTGTAGGTGTTGGGAGAGCATCATGAACTCTTACTCATTTTGATCCTTGAGTAACCAGGGGTAGTCTGGGATTTAAGTTTTTCCTATTGGTATATGTGGATGGGGGATGATAGTAGGAGTAATCTAGTACTATGCATGGTATCATATAGAGTAGCAACACATATGATGCTTGGGAGTACAGTTAGATACACTCCTAGTGGTTGGCTCTCACTTGGGGCATAGTCTTCTAAACCATTTATTCGTGTTAGGCCCAATTTATAGTTCTTCGTATAGGTGATTTAGTGTTGGTGATGTATTTTTTTAGTTTTGGGTTGGCGTGAAGGGGTTTCTTAAAAGGAAAATGTAATTTTGGGTTGCTCCTATTTTCTCTTGGTGTGTCGTTGACATGATTTTTTTGGGGTGTGCTTTCCTTAGACCTTGTTTAGGGAATTTGGTGATTTATTTGTTGAAATTAGATTTCCAAAATAACGTATTTGGTTATTTAAAATTGAAGTGAGTAATTTTGGAAATGGAAAGAATTTTTAAAATAGTCTTTAACCTTTGAAATGGTTTTAGAAAAAAAAATCATAATTTTGAAATTTTTTTTTAAATCAAAATAACCTTGTTTTGTCCAGTGGTATTTCTATGGGTGCTCATGTGTGCATGTGGAAATGATTAATAGATAGTCGGTGGATCATGTGTATGAGTTCCTAAGTGGCACAAAAATTTATATCTACGAAGCATCATGGAATTTTATTGGCGGGGGATCGATTTCTAAGGCTTCTTCTTATTTCTTAAAACGTGTATTTAGATAAATGGATAGAAAATTCCTCGATGTTTTCCTATGTGTTTTGGTTATGTCATGAGTGTTGGTATGTTTTTTTCCAAGAATAACGGAGAAGAAAAGTTTGTTTTTCTCTAAAATGGGTTTTTGTTCTTAAATGAATTTGTAATTGTAAAAATGTTTGAGTCCAGAGTGAAAATGATGTTTTGAAAAGAGATTTTGGGATTTTTTGTACTGTGCTTGGTTTTTCAGGAGGGTGTTTTTTTTAGAAAATGAATTGATGTCTTAATGTGGAATTATTGGATTTGTGTTTAAAGTGTGGATGTTTATTTTGTGAGGTGTTTGGTTTTGTGCAAGGTTGGTTTTGTGTTTCTTGTTCGGAATATTCCCCCTAGAAGGGTCCCATGAGTTTCCAGTAGGTCTCTCTCTATTATTGGCTTAGCCCAGACTCTTAGAGGAGTGGTGGAATTGGGTTTTGTTTGGTTGTGTTGTCTTTTTGTAGATGTTGAGGTTGGATGAATGTTATTGAGTTCTTTCGTAAATTTGGGAGTATCTCCAGTTTTTTAGGAACTCCAAACATTGTGTAGGTGTAAGTTGTATCATGTATGTTTGGAGGAGTGGGACTAGACCAGAAAATGGTGATCGTTCTATTTTTTTAACAAATAGGGATGACTTGAGCGATCCGCAAGACTAGATTCATCATGTGGTTTTACCTAAGGAAGTGAATGTGAGGGAATGTAATGGATCTCATAGGTGATCGACCATTCAATGGATGGTGAAGGAGGTGTGTTGACTTTTACAATGAGCTAGTTTCATTTTCCCCAGAGGTATAGTGGAGATATCAGTTCATATCTTGTAATAGTTATTGATCTGGTTTACATTTTGGTAAGTGACAGTTCCGCATCTGATGAGAAGTTTGAACCAAAGGGAGCTATCCTTGGAGTTCTCCTTCAATCAGTTCATGTTGTGTGTCTGAAAACCCACTCAATCACCTATATCTAGTGTGGTTAGTGGGAACTCTATGTCATTCTCCATAATTCTCAGCCAGTATGTTGACTAAGTGATTTCTTGGGACACGAGGAGAAGTATGTAGGTTTCTCTTAGAGAGGAGAAAGTTCTAGTCGGAGATGTTTAGCATATAACTGTGAGGTGGTATGTGCTTTAGAAATCAAGGCCCCAACCATAGGTCCAAGGGTGAAGTTGCGTACAGTCAAAAATCATCGGATGTGCGATTGGATTGGTCCGACTTAAGTCTGCAGTGTCAAGATGGGTACAACTTACGTTTCCCTATTACGGTATTATATATAAAGGATTGTTTTTTAGGGGTACAAAGGCCCAGTCTCCTTGTTGTGATCTTCATTTGTGGGATTCCCTCTTGGGCTTTATGAAGGATCAAAGATTTTGTATTCTCATAAATCCATTGGTGTGCTCTAAGAATGTGGAATCTTGAATAGTTTACTTTATTGTGGGTTGGTTATGGATCGATGTTGTACTCATTTTGTAGAATCTCATGTCTTGTGGAAATTGACACGCACATGTCTGGTTCTCCACTTGGTTAGGGGTTTCTACTATCAAAACCCTCCCATGGGGTGGAGTATTGGTCAGTGTGGGAATTTTTCATGTAGGTCAGCCCAAGTTGGAGGTCTCGTGATAAAGAGTCCAGTCTGTATTGATCAGAGTAAAATGGTAATGATGTGTAGATTTCATGGTGTTAGGAAAATTCTAAAATGGTGGTGAGACCCACTGCGGGTCTCACCGACATCTCCTCTTGTGTTTGTTTGGTTTAACATGGGGATATTGGAAGTTTAAGTCAGTGTTAGAGGTTTTTCCTAGGTTTGTGAGTCATTTTAGTTTAGAGAAACAATGTTTTATAAAAATCATAATATGGTGGGGAGACCACCACGGGATGAACAAAAGGAAAACCTTGTTTTGAAAGTGTGTTTTATGGGTAATCCCTATCTTTTGCTCCGCCTGGCCTTAACCATGGTAATTGGTCAGCTAGGGTAGTATGTTTCTTGACGATTGTTCTTGAAGGTCTTGAGAGGGCCCGAGGGATTACTAAGTTAGGGGTGGGGGTATTCCATGTTGTAGTTGTTTTGGGAGGTGAATTACTTACCATTGGTTATTATTCTTGGAGATTCTAGTTTTGAGATCTATGGAGTTTCAGGTTATGGGTCTTTTGATTGCTCAGTTTTCAGGCGATTGAGGTTTTGTTGTAAGTATCTTCATTGTATTTCGTTTAATCTTAGGTTGATCAAGTCTTTTGGGAGTTTATGGGGGTAGAAATTATCATGGAGGGGGGAATTTTCACACCCCCACATAATGCTTTATTTTTAAATTAATTACTTTGTATTGATTTTGAGCTTCAGTTTCGACCGGTATTAGTTTTAAAAAAAATTATTCTTATATGGGCATGTGGTCATGTACATTGTCTGGCCTTAATAATAGAATATTTTAGCCATAATAATAATAAAAATAAATAATTTAATTGTTAATGTGGTTGGTTTAATTATTTTGGGTTTATTATTAGTTGTGAATTTGTTATTTTTTATATGGTTTTTATTTTATTCTTTTATCCCTTTGTCTTTTATTTTATTTTTTTTCTTCCACTATTCCTCCCCTCCTCTCTTCTTTTGTATGTCTCACTAAACTCTAGAGAACACCCTAGATATTTGTCATCGTCCCATTCCTTATCAAGATATCTCCCCCCATCTCCCCTTCGGCCACTTCACACCATGCTCGCCTGTCACCCCCTCCTTGCTCATTGTGCCCCGCTTCCCTCACGACCCCCCCCCCTCTTCTTTAATCTGGATCCCCTCCATCTTCCTCTCTGATGTCCCTTGAACAGGAACCCCCCCCCCCTTCAGCCGCCTCTCACCACACAGCCACCTTGCACCAGCATCTGGAGACCTCACCACCTTTTTCACCTTCACATAATCGTGCGCCACCCCTATTTTCTGGTGTGGTGCACCTCCGGCAACCCCGCTCTTCGCACGACCTATTTACCAGACCCTTTACATTATATGTGTTTTACTCTGGTAATTTTATTCTTCCTCATTAGGGTTTTTGTACTCATAGGGTTCTGATTTTTAGGGCTCTATCATTATGTTTTTGGGTTCAATTACTTGAAATAGGATTTTCTTTAGGTCCCTTATGGTGCGGTTGTGGTGCAGTCAAAGTTTTGAACAAATATTTGGGGTTTTCTCATCCAAGGTAGGTGGTTCCATCTATAAACATTATTTTATGAATTAATTTTCTTTCTTAAATTATTTATCATTTTCCTTGATTCATATATTTGGTGCGAAAGTATCTTTGAAAGTGATTATCATGTGTTTGATTTTTACATGGAATGTTTATGTGAAACATGGTATTGTTTTTATGTAATTCCTTTTGGTATTTCTTGGTTGTGTTTTATGATTTGTTTACTGGGTTTATTATATCATTCTAGGGCTGTGAATTATATTTTTTTTATGGTATTAGTTTCCATTTGATTCTAAAAAAGGACTTTTTAGTGTGTTTTTTGTGTAAGGCCATGTGGTATTTCATGGTTTAATTTTTCTAAATTGTCCAAATGGTTTATTGAATTATATAAGAGATGAAAATACTTTTGGAAAACTGTTTTCATAGGAGCATGTTTTTGAAATGGTTCTTTTTAAATTGAAAGTGTTGTTTTGTGATGTGTACCATTTTGGTAATGTCTTATGAAATTTTTCAAATGATTTAGTGAAGTTTGAAAGAGGTGTGAAATGTGTTTGCAGGATGTTTTGTGTGTGTATGGTGTTTAAATGAGAACAAGTGGTTTTCATGTGTATTACATGTTGTATCATTTGGGATTTTTTTATGATTCATAAAAATTGATTTATCAAATGGGGTTAGGGATGATACTTTTGGTTTGTTATGGTATTGTTGGGAATTTGGCCTTAAAATAGCAATTTTAAATGGATTTTTCGTGCAAAGTCTTATTTTACTTGTTGAAATTGTTTTATGAAAAAGTTAAAAGGATTATTTTGTTACACAAAGGGTGAAAAAACATGTTGGGTATTGTTTGGTGCATTTGTAATTTAGATATAGTGTTTTTATATGCCAATGGTATTTTATAACATATGGAACTTGTTTGAGCATGAAGAGGGAAGCCTGGGTATCTTGGTGGATGGAATTGGACTAGTATGCTAGTGATATGGAAGTGGTCTTGTCCCAGTTTCACTTAGCAATATTGGCAATGAAAACACTAACTAAATAATGATGATGGAATGGAGACCACAAGGTTATGGGTTTGTTCTCTACTAGTGGCTTGTGCTTGAGAATGTAGATTTTTGTGGATTATATGTCAAATTTTATTGAGATACGATGTACCTAGTGTCCCATGGTTAGATATAGCCTAGGGGTGTTCCCGTGAATAGTGATCAGTGATTATTTTTCACTTACCATAGGCATAGGGTAGGTTGAGTTGGAAATTTTTAAAATCAAGTACATTGTATTTGAAGTGGAATTATTTGAAACTATTTTATTTAAAATTGCATTCTTTAAAACTATTTTAAATTTTAAGTTGCATTCATTCAAAGTTGTTTTGCATTAAAGTTATTTTCATTAAAATTGTACAATAATTTCTTTAATTATAAATATTTTATGTTTATTATTCATTTAATGTTTCATTCAAGGAGTCTTTTATCTAGGTGGTGTTATAATGGGATTTGTCTCACACCCAGTATACACCTTTGGGTGTATGTAGACTATGTTGTCTTTTGTTTTGGGTTAAGGAAAGACACCATTATTGGAAATTTGATTTTATTGTGGCTTTCATTGTGGATAATGGTGATGGTGGCTTGAGTATTTGGTTCCTCTCATCACATGTATTTTTGGTATAGAGTTTTTTTCCTTTATGTCATATTACTTTTGTGGTTTTTTCTAAAGTTGTAAATATTTATTTATGAAATATTTTAAGGGCACGTTTGGCCGAACTTTCCAGATCTTAATTTTTAATTTTTTTGGAATTTTTAATATTATTAAATTTGGGTAATCGTTCCCACTTTTCTTATTTGATACCAGGGAACTTGTGCCAGTCCTTGGGGATTGGAAATGCGCTTTGGACCTTGCCATGGATCGGGTCAGGCGCCGGGTTAGATAGTGACCTGGCTTGGTTCCTGAAAGGAACCTTCCTTACCCACTATCGATCACCACCAAAGTAATGCCACAACGCCACATCACAAGGCTTCATCCCATGAAATCTATTTACGAGGTACCCATTGTGTTACCACGTTTTCCATGATGAAATAAGGAAACACTTGATTTTATCGAGTGTATATTTGAAAATTTATTCCTTTCATTTAAGGGGATGTTTGAATAAAATAAAAAAAATGGAATTACCTCCCTCATAATAATTTTTTGGGAGATTCAAGAGGTGGAAAAGGTAATCCCTTGACCTATAAAAGAAGTGATTAAGATACATATAATGGGAGTTTTATATTGAGGGAATGTTGGAGGAAGGATTCTACACCATTGTATTGTTATTCTTTATTTTTTTTTGTTTTTTTTTCTTTTTTTTGGATTTATTTTTTATGTAATCTTTAATTTGTTTTCTTAATTAATTAAAACATGTTAATCATAATTGATCAAAAAAATTGTTGTTATTATTATTCACATTTTGTACATTTTATTTTCTTAATATTATCTTCTATTATGTTATTTTCATTCTATATTTCTCTCTCTCTAATTCATATTTTTTTTATTTTCATTCTCCTATTCTATATTTACAACACCATTGTGATCTCATATACTCATGATGATAAGTGAATATCTCAGTGGAGTAATCTGGTTCTTGAACCCGAGTCTATGTTTAATTTCTTCTTTGGGTTAATCTAAGGATGGTTTATAGTGAGTGTGATCCTAAATGTGTTTATCTAATGTTTAATTTATTATTATAAAACCATTATCCATTAGTTGAGGAGGTAGATATAGAGTTTAAAATTTAGTTTTTATGTACACTTTTTATTCAAAATTTAGGTAGATTAAGGTGTGAACACATATAGTGGATTATGTTCAATAAATATATTTGAAATTGTATAATGAAGGTTCTATCTGGAAAAATATCAGGAGAACATCCTTTGTTTCTAATCTCATGCTTCATTACATGTTACTTTATTTTAGTTTTACATTTCATTTATTTCTGAGAAACCAAATATCAAAATTCATTGCTTCCATAAAATATTAGAAAAAAAAATAGTTCTTAGGTGATTTAGAATTAGTCTGTGAAAAATTTTAATCTCCTCAACCCGGACAACCCTAGTCAGACTTTGTGCTGCCCTAGGAAATAATTATAAATTACTTTTTTCATTCCCTGTGAAAGGTGTACATAAAAATTGGTGGTGTTTATATGGATCCAATCATTGTTTTATTAATTTATCTTTTCATGTTTTAAATAATTGTATTATTTTTACAAATATATATATATATATATATATATATATATTCCATGATATATATAAACTACTATTAGTCTCTATGTACTGAATATTAACTAGTGAAACAATAACTTGAAAAGGAAGTTTATGATTAAAATAGATCTGAGTTGAATGAACTTATTCAAGAAATATAATAACTTTACAAAAATATAGAATGTATAATTGCAAATGATGATGCATCCAAAGTGAGGCCTGAACCTGAATCGGATGAAGTTCCACTTGTTTTTTCAAATTTTATTAAATAAATCCAAATGTTTGAGGCCACACATGAATATTATTAAAAACCCAACCATTTAGAGATCCATAATCAAGAATACCATGAATACTAGAGAGTGAAGATAAATACTTGCGTTCTTATAGGAATTTTTGAAATGATTTTTAATAGTTTTGGAGTAACTTGGTAGAATATGAAATACCACAAGATCTTCCCATCTAGAATATTGAAGAATCAGTACCTGACTACTTATTTCTGGCCATAGAAGATAAAAAAACCACTAGAGTAGTGATATTCAAAGAAATAATGGAGGATCCCGACTACCTACCTCCATCCATAGAAATTCAGCTTCATGAGGAACTTACCACTGAAGAAGATATTAAATTCAAACCAAGACGTGGATTTGATTTTTCATTTAACTCTATTTTATATTATTTTATACAATTTTTATTGGGTATTAATTCCTGATGCATTGAATTTTTAGATTAAAAAATCATTTTTTTAGATGAAGATAAATAATAAGTACATGCACCTATTGAGGAACACATAGAACTCATTGATTTTACTGAACATGCATTAGAGGAGGACTATAAAGAGATCCAAGTAACTAAGCTAGAGGAAACCAAGTTAGAGGTTGCTCATATTATAATTTATAGTTTTTTTAATTATTCTTTTTTAAATTTTTTCAATTTAAAATATAATTTTAAGCTCAAATTATAAAATTCATTTCATGAAACATGTATTATGAAAGTAGTAGACAATAAAGAGGAGGTTGAAAAGGTAGCATCCAAGAAGGTGGATAATCCATACTTCGTTATACCCTCTCTATGAAATCAATACCTAATAGTGAATGATATGGATCTAGTATATTATCTCTATGGATTATTCACATCCAACAAAGAATAAGTGCAAGTTGGTAAATTGAGCATGTGGTGGTTCAAATCCAAGAAGATCCAACCACCATCACACTATGGATAATATATGGTACTTCCTTACTAGAGGTAGTAAAATAAAATTCCTATGTGGGGTATTAAACTATAATTTATCATTAAACATTCTTTCTAGAACATTAAATTTCATTTCTTAGAATTAGTTTATCATGCAACCTCAATCCCTCTATCATTTTGAGCTTAAAAAACATAGACCTTGTATATAAAAGAGTGTTTTTATTTTGCAGCACCATGTTGGAACAAGGAAACATATATGAAATTGTAAATACAATATCAAATTCATGTCATTAACTTAAGTCCTATCATGAAAAGGCTACATGTAATGAAAAAATTTCAAAACCGGGCCATGAGATGAAAATTCACATCATGAAATGGATTCACATTGTGAACCAAATCAGAACCTACACAATTAAAACTAATGCCTCATTACAATGTGAGTATTAGTATTCAATTCCTTATTTAATTGTGACTCTCATTATTTTATTCTGTTTTAGTTCTTTAAAATAAAACTTCAGGCCCATGCTTGAATTCTTTCTTTTCTTGACTTATCTAGGAAACATGAGTTTCTTAGAAATCAGGTGATGTCAAGTTTTTTACTTCAATTCTTAGAATATTGAATGCGTAAAATGTAAAATTTAATTATTTATGTAATGAAAATATATTTAACAAAGGACTCGTGATTTAAGGGAATTGGTTGATTCATTTAAATAAAAGATCATTGCCATTTTTTTTACATTGAATTTAGAAAATTAATGTGAAATTATTTTTTATTATTAGTCAGGTTATGAATGATTATCCGAATCATATATTTAATTATTGAGAGTATTTATAGACCATATACTTCGTATTATATCTTTATAATATTTCTTGAGTGATCTTGGGACATGTCACCTACTAGAACATTCATTTGAACTTATAAAATCTATGACAATGAAAAAACACATTTAATATGATTGAATCATTTTTTTAATAAAATGATATCCATGAAGACCACCTTATACATTAGTAAATATTTATCCCATAGAGACCATTAATTACCATGTTAGGTATGATCCATATTTCAATCTATTTTTTATCCATTCCTACCATCCTCTTAGTATTTTTCATGATATTTTAAATTTGAAGTGTGGGGGTGAGAGAATTTCATGGTGAAAGGGTTAAAATAAATTATAAGTAAAACATGTGGGGTGATTATTGTGTGTTTTGAGAAATTTTATTTATTCATTCATTATAGTTTATTATTTTTCATTCTAAAAAATGAAAAAAATGAATGGGTTATGACTTAGAAGAATCAAAAATAACAATTAATATATCGATGTTCTTTATCATATGTGGTCAAGTGGTGGGTGTGAGATTCATTATAATAATTAATTTTATAATTAATTTTAAAAAATATGAATGAAAAATTTCATTGAAAAAAATATATAATTAGAGAAATTTTCAAAAAGGGGAACATCATTCATTAAGATTTCATTTTCATAACCTTTCCTTTGATCTTGGGAATTAGGAGTTATTAATTTGGAGAGTATATTTACATTTATCTTTTAATTTTGATATCATGATTTATACTTTAGATATAATCCCCCTCCCTGAGCCTTAATTTTTAAAGTAACAACTCCTACCAACCATAAGCCTCAGATTCATTAGAATAGTGACTAAAAATCCCTCATGATTTGATGTTTCTTTTTTTATATATTCAATATAGAGCAAGTATTTCCTTATAAATCCTATGGAAAAGGTCCATGTTCTCATGATATGAGCATAAACTAACTTGAGTTTATATCATGAGTTATTAGAGAAAAGATTCAAATGTAAGTTAAATCATTATTTTTCATGTTTAATAATAATAAATTGATGAACTTGGATGAATGAAAGTAGAGGATCTACCATTTTCAAAAAGGATAAATTAAAATACATGGATTGGATTTTTCTTTTGAAAATTGAGAAGTTAAATTGATATTTTATGTAGAATTTTAAATTTTAGTTTAATATTGATAATTTTTAAATTTAATTTCATTGAAATTTGAATAATGGTTACATTTTTGTCCTCTTAAATTAAATTTTGATATTTTTTTCTTGAGGAAAATAAAATTTTATGTGTGGGGGGTATTTTAAACAATTATTTTTCAATTATAGTTTTATGTTTTTTTCTAGTGGTTTTCAAGGAATAATACTACAAAATCTAATGTTTTATGAAAATTTGGTAAATTTGAATGAAAAAAACTATAATGTATTTAAATTAACGTTTTTAATGAATTTTTTTATTATATAATATTTTATGGAATTTTATTATAATTTTTATTAGGTAAATTTTTGGCCAATCCCAAGACAGACATAAATCAATCCATCTCACCATATGGATACCCCATAAAGAGGTGGCCGGTCAAGCTAGCACCAAGGAGGCATGCTCAAGCTAGAAGGGATGTGAGACACATGGGGTATCATGGCCATACAGAGTGTTTCTCGTAGTGAGAGCCAACTTGTGTATAGTTTTACCAAAGCCTTCTTAGGCTGTTCATGTGAGGGGTGGCCCATGTTTGTGTGCAAGTTTGTATGCAAGAGCCCACCCCAGTGTAGGCTTCTATTCTGGAATCATCCTGAGTTGATTAATAAACACTCACAGAGTGAATAAATACCTTCAATGTTGGACAATGTTTCATAGTTACTATTCATCACTTAAATAAATGACATTGTCTCGCTCCATTTCACACACCATAAACTCAGAAACATCTGAGCCTCCATCATCTGCCAATACCACCACTCGATGATTTTCCACCACTATCTTGAAATGTGGGAACCACCATGGATGATGCTCAAATAATTTTTTGATCAATCTCTTTCAATATGACAAATCATGGGAACAACTTTGATCATCTTAGGGACCCCATCTGATCACCAAGAAGTGAAGTTCAACCTCGTCTGGCCATTTGAAGGTTGGATGACTTAGAGTAACCTTCCTTCACCTCATCTGAGAACCACTAAAGAAATTCCACGATGCCACATCACCAACCCACATATCATACTACATAGTAAAGGGGAGCTCCTTTCTCGACCATGTTGTCCATATTGAAATAATGAAACGCCCTATTTTCTTGGGATTATTTTTGAAAATTTATTCATCTTGTCTTGGTGCAGGTTTAATGAAAATAAAAAAAATGTTATTTATCTCCTCAATAATAGATTATTTGGGAGATTGCAGATAATTTCAAGGAACTACCTCATCCTATAATATAAATTCCTCGACCACTTACAAGGGTAGTTCAATACTGAGGGAGGCTCAACTAAAGGATTTCGTACCATTTTTTTTTTCTTATTTCTTTTTTTATTTTATTTCTTTCATTTTTGTTATATATTTTTTTAATATTTAATTTAGTTTATTAAATAATTAATTATTTTTAATAAAAAGTGATCCACTAAATTATTATTCTTCTTATTTATATTATGCTCATTTAATTTTCTTAGTATTATTCTATTTTATTTAAGTTTTATTCAAAATTTATCTCTCTTTCATTCTTATTTATTTTATTTTTATTATAATCTTCTCTCCTTATTAGAACCTCGTGATCTCTTATACTCATGATGAGGAGTAAGTAACCTAATATCCTAGGGTATTAATTTGGTTCTTAAACATAAGGCCATGTTTAATTTATTCTTTTTGTTAATCTGAGTATCATTTACAATGGTTGTATTCTTCACTATGATTATATAATATTTATTTTATTGTTCTACAAAAAATTATCCCCTATTTAAGGAGGTGGATTTGGAGTGTTCTTGGCAGTTGTTAAGTATACTTTTCATTCACAATTGGGGTAGATTGAGGTGTGAAAAGATATGGTGGAGTGTGTTCACTCAATAGATTCGAAATAGGGAAATAAAGGCGATCCCCAGAAAACTCTCATAAGAACTTCATTTGTTTTCTAATCATATAATGCACTTCATGTTAGTTTATTTTAGTTATAATTTCATTTATTTCAATTAAACCAAAACTCCTAATTCATTTTTCTAATAAAATAAAATAACAATTAGTTCATCAGTGATTTAGAATCAGTACGTGAAAAAATTGTGAATATCCTCATATGAGATGACCTTGTTTAGTCTTTTTGATTCACTAGAAAACAATTATAAATATTATTTTTCCATGCCCCGTGATATGCATGTTTAATTTCTCTCATTTTTCATCAAAATTAATTTATTGGTGTAACAAAATTATTGAATATTTTAAGACTATTTAAAAACAAATCATATATCATATCATGCTACCCTCAATCCATGCCCCCTGAATTATTCAACAACCTCATACCATTTATGAATAAAAATATCATAAAATAATATATTATATACTAAATGTATCAATAATTATAATTATAGAAAATAAAAGGAAAAATATTGGTAAAATAGGTTTTCTTCTTTCCTGAGTTTCCACCACCATCCACATCAAATGGTTATCCAACACAATCCATTTGGAAACACTTTCATTAAAACCCCCCAATTTTCATATTCACCTCAATAAGTTGGTTCCAAATATGTTATTTTTTACTCAATAATTATGAAAGACTAAGAAAATAATACACCTTGAATGAATGGCTTATTATCATGTTATAATTCTACTTTGTCAAAATAGTTAAATTCCACATAATCAGGTCGGTGGTAACATTTTTATGGATAATATAGTCTTTCTTTCTTTAGATAAAAAAGTGAGGGTGGTTGGGGATTAGTTTACCATTGATCATACCATTCCAAATATAATATGAAAATATTATTAATTAATGATAATAATTATTATTATAAAAAAACTAATCAAATATCACATATTATTATTTCAAATAAAATGATAACTGATACATAAATTAAATTATGAAGAGATCCCAAAAATTTTACCCAATGGGGAACACTAGTGGTCCCTTGGGCTTACCTCTCACCCTAATCCTCCATGAAATTTTTTCAATGATACCTTAATTAAATAACATGAATAGTCACACCTATCTAAAACACATTGGCCTAAGGAATATAGCAGTAGTTAAATTTCATGCCAAGTTCGATTTTTTATATATTTACATTATTCATTCAGGTTCCCTTATTTGGGAAAATTTCACTTTATTTTTTTTTCTAAGCTACATTGGGTGTTAGTTTAAACATTATAAAATCAAAATTTAGTAAAAATAAAAATATACAAAACTTATATAATTCATATAGGAATCAATCAATCATGTATATCGGAAACCAATATATAATTATTATCATAGGATAATTTTTTCCCATAAAGAATATGTGATGTTAATTTATCCCTGTCATTTAAAATTTTTTTATCCCAAAAATAAAAATATGATTAAAAGGAGGACCTCTTGAGATTGAAAATACGATTCATACACCAAAATTAAATATAAAATATCCATTTAAATACAAGGATTTAAAACATTTAAATTCATATACTTATAAATAAACCTTCTCAAATCTACACTCTAGAGTAAATGGACAGCTATATATCCCTTAAGTCTTTATCCACATATAGATCACATAATACCGTGATGTGAAACTTCTCATATTCACCTTTTGATTAAAAACACATCAAATAAGTGATGAATTCAACTATCCATGATGGTAATTGTATATGAACAATCACTATGCCTATACTACTTTGTCATGTAATCACCTAGTGAATATTTTAAAAATAAATCATCACTGATCATTTTAGGTCAGCATAATTTAAAAGATATTATTGTATATCTATGAATACCACTATAAACTCATTTTACTAAGAGTAAAATTTCATAGTCGAATATAATCAAGTCTCTTAAAACACAAGACCTCTCTTATGTGATAGAGAGAATGAATGAGAACCGGATCAGGGGTAGTTATCTATAAACCCATATGAAAAAACATGATCTAGTCTATGTAAAATCATTTGGTATACCTCCTATAGATTAGTGTCAAAAATTTAAATACTTATATATTATTTCAATCATTTAATGATCACTTAGATGGTATCATGACCATTAATAGAATTAAAATTATCTATCAAAAATGAATCACTATATTATTTCACTATTATCATAGGAAACTCCACAATTTGATCACAAGCTCATTAAAATATTATATGTTGTCCTTAACTTAATAAAATATAAGGGAATATGTCACCAATGTTGTGACCATTTTTTATCCATTCAAAAATATTATCACTAAAACTTATGATACAAACTTACAACATATGGGTATACTACTAGTCGGTAAATGTGAAACCCATTTTACGCTTCCTTCAATAGATCAATTAATTACAATAATATACCCCAAGGAATAATATTATTATACCTCCCTACAAGGAGTAACCATAAAGATTTTATATGGGAATTTATTATCAGATTAAAAATTTCTATCAATTTCTCATCATCAATTTCACTATCCTTGATGAATAAGTGTAAAAGTCACTAACACCAAGCTAAAAATTTGGGAATCATTTTTATTTTTCATAAAAAGGTTCATATATAGTATAATTATCTTTATTAATTTTTTTAATTTAAATTCACCATTATGTTGATGACGAAATATCTTCTCATATCCTTATTCCCAAGATAGAAATATTGTATATAACATAGATTTTCCCTAAATGTGTTGGTCCCATGTTGGATTTTTATTTTTTTTCAATGTGTCAATATGAGTTTGGGGATATAGGTAATGATTCTTGGAGGATTGTTATACTCATGATAAAATAATATTATTTTTGTAATATTATTAAATTATTATGACATGTATAGAGAAGTGTACAATGGTTTAAAAAATTATTACTAGATTGTGAACAATAATTGGGAAGAAGATATTCAATTGTGCTAACATGGGACTTCCATAAGTTTTAGCATAGACTATAATTAATGACCTTTCACATGAATTAAAAGAATATTAGGTGAGAACCCACCATGGTTCTTCCTTGAGTATTAGGATTACCCATGAGTGAAGATAGACCTTCCTTGAGAACCACACAAACATTTCATTAGTGAAATTGATCTATTGTGAGGAGTACAATCAACCATGAGGATCATATGTGGGTATTTTTAATACCTCGAGTCATACACAACATGAGGTAAATATTATTTTTGGAAAGTATTTAAAATATCAACACATTAATGGTGGTGATTGACCGCAAGCAACAAGTATAGTAGATGAGGCTTCCGCATGATGAAGCATCCCTGATTATAAAGAAAAAGTACTAAATAAGTAGAGCGCAAGCTACTATTAGAATAATAAGCCTCTATGATTATTAAACAACATTGAAAATTAATGTGTGAGGATCCTCTATAAAGAATTTCCAGGATTATATGAACAACACAAGGATAAGAACATAGATTTTTATGAGTGACATGAATCTTTCATATGTGATAATAGACCTTCCATGAAGAATGAAGGTCACAGGCCTTTCTTGCATCAAGAAAAAAAGAAAAATTTTCTTAAAACATATTCCATGATCATACCACTCCTACCTCAAGTGGAGGGTGATATTGAACTATGATGAGCACCATAGTATATAGATGTACTTATTGGGTTCATGTTGTGTCTTTTTATAATCATTACAATATTTTAGAAGTTCATGAGTGAATTCAATATAACTATTAATGTATGAATATAGAATGCATGAGAAGAAGAAATAAATGCATACTTGATCATTCCACATAATGAAGTATTGGAAGAATGAAAATAGGGAATGTGTGAGTATAGCTAGACCATATTAAAAAATTCATTAGATGCATGTATACATTCAAACATGTGATATATGATTTTTTTCATATGGATAATGAAGATGGAAATTTTTTGGTCATGTTTAAACTTCATGAAGGTAGGACGCCTAAATTATTCTAGTATGCAAATTAATGGAATTTTTTTTAGTTATTTGATAAATGAATGAATATGTTATCAATTATAATGAATATTTAAATTAGGATTTGATATTTCAATTATTTATAAACTAGATGAGAAATAAATAAAATGTAATGATTCACATAAGCATATCTTCATGGGATACACATCATAGTAATTTAATATTTATAGAGATTGATACATGCATGTAGTTTCATGTAATTTCATATATGTTTTGAAAATAAATAAAAATCCACATGATAATAATTCATGTTATGTTTCATCATGGATGAGATCATGATTATTTACAATATGTGTGAAGAAGATGTGTGACCCAATGATTTTGGGAATTTAAATAAGGTATTTAAAAGGATATTGAATTATGTTTCAAGATTGAGTATCAAGGGTATTTTAATAGATATATTTACTTTGAGTTTGAATGATATTTAATGAGAATTCAAAATAAAGAAATATCCCCTAGTTTTAAATAAAGATTTAACCTTCTACCGAGGATTATTGAGATATTATAATTCCAATATGGTAATAATATCTATGATGTATAATGAGAATTAATATTCATTATACTATGAATATAGATATTCTTGTAGGTTAAAAAGAAAGTAAGTTTCAGTCTTCAGAATATTCATGATAATTATTGAGATAATTCGATACAACCAGTAGTGTGGTAAGAAGATGAAGTGTCAAAGTTGAGTGTCTAATAACCCAAGTATTATAGGAGGTGAGGAGGATCCATATATCTCATAATAGAAATGAAATATTAAGATAAATAGTTCTACTAAAGATCTTTTTGATGTACACATATAGATATTCTAATCAATATTCTCATGGAAGGAGATCACATTTCCAAGTGTTGCAAAATAAACCAAGTAGAGGAAGAAGATATTTCTATACTGTATTATCATTGAAGAATATAAGTCACATCTAGTGGATTCTATAATCTCTAGGAACACAATTTATTATTTTTTGGAGTAAATTATTGATGGAAACACATTGGACTCTATTTTGATAAGAATGGATTATCGCTGGTTATAAATAATTATTGAAGATAGTGGATGACAATATTTTAGTGGGGTATGAAACATGGGAATGAATAGTAATTTTGGTCAATCCTTATAAATAAGATGTACTGATATCTTTCATTTATCTACCACACATGGGGTGAGACTGTGATAAATCATTTAATAGATCAAGAACTCTAAACTTTTCTAGCAGTAGAATTTAAAATAAGAATAATTCATAAAAAAGACTAATGATTTACCCCCTCTCAATGGTCCATCTTGACTAGGTAACTACCAGTGTTATTAGAGTGATGTTACTTATAAATATCCAAGAATATTTATTCTTCAAAAATATAGAATTAAAATTATAGTAATATCCAAAGAGTACTAACATTAGATGTAAAAACTATCAATGTTAGAGGAATTGGATGTTGAAATATCTCTATTCAATCGTCATAGAAGTGAGGGATGTTATTATATATTTTTTCTAATTTATGAATATTCTCCCTTGGATAATGTTGATAATAAAAAAATTAGAGATGGAGGCAATAGTATAAAATTCTATCTCGATGTCTCAATAAGATAAATTCTATAATAGAGGCATGGGTTTCTAAAATTCCTAGTAATTTTTGGAAAAACTAAGAAGCTTATATGAGGATAATATCAAAGTCATAGAAGCTAAATTATCAGTTTGGATGAGCTGGTTTGATGAAATGAAATTGGATAATGGTGAGGATATAAATTCTTATTACACCAGGTTAAATGAAATAGTTAGAAATATTCAAGGATTTGATGAGAGTTTGGATGATTCAATCATTGTGAAGAAGAATATGAGAAATTATAAGATATAATTTATCCCAATGTTTTATTTTTGGAGGATAGGGATGGTCTGACTTTGGATGAACATCACAATATTTTAATAGCATATAAAATGCAGAATGATCTAGCATTCAAAAAGAAAGCTAAACATAAAATGGAATATGAATGCATTAAAAAAGTGAATGTAAAATAAGAATAATACATTAAATCAAGTAATTAAAATGATTAGTATGAAGATGGATATTTTTACCAAATAAATTTTATTTTATCAATGAGAATCAAGAAGCTAAATTGGAAAAGTAATGATAATAAATTTATGAGATGATATAATTATGAAGTTATTATTCAAATTGAAAAAATACCTAAATAAGAAGGTTAAACAATATCAATTAGATGAGGTGGATGAGAAATCCAAAATGAATAATAGTAATTAAAATAATATGAATCATTTCATTAGAATGAGAATAAATTTAATTTGAATACAGAGATAAGGAAACTCTTTTTTTCATCATTTTTCGATGTAAACTTCTCTCCTCACATTAATAAAGGAGTTGATTAATCAAGTAATGTTGATGACGTAAAATACATTTATAAGATTTAGTGGGGATAAAATGTTATTTTGGAATATTTTCTTGAGATAACTACACAACTAATGAATGAAAAGAAAAATATGGGGAAAGAAAACAAGAAATTATCCATTAAAAAGGTTTAATTTAAGAAAAATAATGTGGGTGAATAGAAAAGGTATTTAGATACAGAGTATAAAACTTTTTTTGATGATATCAAGATACAAAAATTAAATAAATATGAAAAAATAAAAAATTTATGTGATCTTGAAGAAAAAATAGTCTCAAAGGAAGAAAAGGATGATTTGATACATAGGCCATATGTTTCACTATTCAACATGAACTAAACATGGTCAGAGATGTTTTTATATAATTTTTTGAGGTCAGAGAGGAGTGTTCTCAAAATTATGAGAATAAATATTCCAAAGAATAAGGTAAATTTACACTTACTAATATTAAGAAAATACTTTATTATCTAATGATGTAGGTGAAAAAAATTGATGAGCTTTGAATCAAGAATATGGAGTACAAATATTCCACAATAAAAGGAAGGAAAATATGACAAAAAAGAAACACATTCCCTAAGACAAAATAAGTCTTACATTAAAATTTAAAATTATTAACGAAAAACAATATCCAATATGAGAGATTAATTTTTTAATGGTTTTTTTGGTGTTATGGAAAGAATGGACTCATATCCTACTTTTTCTGGATCAATATTACTTTTCTAGTAAATGGGGAATGACTAATGTGGTTTTTGGTGAGCATCAGAGGAAAAAATCTCATAGGGGACAACCTATTACTAGATCTATTATACAACTATCAACATAAAATAGATTTCATATTCTAAAAGAAGTATATAGCTGATGTATTTTTGAAGGTCACAAGGCAGATGCATACAAGAAAATGTTGGAAGTATAGGTTCCCTATGTTGTGAAAGGTAAGATATTTAAAAAAATATAATTATAGTAAGTCATGTGAATATTCTAATAAAGATTGAGAATTTTAGGAAATATTGTCTATTTATTTTTACAAATCAATTGATATTGGATAAAAAATTGGAGGAGTCTGAAAAAAATTCAAGAAAAGATGATAGAAAATGTCCACATAGGTGAGGCCAAGTACATATGTAGGGGTCCACTTGTGATAAAATATTACATGGGTCAAAGAATTTCATGACTATAGTTTCTTCCTAATAATAAATAATAAGGATTTCACTTCTAGAAAAATTAAATGAAGCTTCTTTCAAAAATGAGGTGGAGAAAAATATTACACACCCAGAAGAAGCTCAAGGGATGATGGAAAACATGAAATCTATGGAATCTCATAACAAATATTAGATTCCAAAAAAAAAACCATTCCATGATGACATTTGAAGAAAAACAGTGTCCTCTGTTAAGAGGAAGCTCTCAACCTTAAAATTTCAGGTAGGGAACAAATGGGTCCCTCTTTATTCCATATTATTTTCATTTATTTATTCTAACCTATATGAAATTCATCGATATGATTTAATGTTTATGAAAAAATTAAAACAAAATATATTATTTTTTCCTAGGGAATTCCTAAAAATAAATCTCCATGATAAATTAAAAGAGTGCCTCCTTTAAGGGGTGAAAATAATGAGAATAAGTTTTATTCTATCACCTCCATTAAATATATACTTTCTAGAAATGTTTTTCAATTCCAAATAATTATGTTTGATAATAACACATACATCCCTATGTTATTATTTTATTCAATATTTTTGTGAAGGGGGAGTGTTGGTTGATTATTGAACGACAAAAATGGGGAGTTACATGACTTGTACATGAATTGTTTAAATGTGTTTGTTGATATTTGTTCATGTTTCAAAATATTTATCAGTATGTTTTTATATAGACCCTATTTAAAATATAATAAATTTATTAGAATCTTATCAAATGTATTCAATTTTATTGACACAATTTATCTCCTTGGGTAAAAACTCCTAAATCCTGATTTGGGTTATCCCACGTAGACTTAATGTTTTAAAATCAATGGTTTTTACTAATAATCTCATGTTATGTCATCCTTAACTAAGGGAACTTCTATAGGTAATTATTCAAAGGGAATATCATTATATTATGGAAGGATTAATTTTAGATGATAATACCAATATATTATTCTATTCCATTTTATTTCCAATAAGGTTTGAAAAGATTGAGGCACGCACATTTCCTTGGTACTGAAAAAAAAATCAATTGTAGAGATTTTTAAGCCCATGTTGGAATTGAATTTGTTTTCAATGTAAAAATATGATTTTTGTTATGAAGGTGATGATTCTTGGATTATTGTTATCTAAAAGATGAAATTTTATTATTATTTTTAAATTTTCCAAAATAATTGTGACATTTGGTGAGGATTGTCAATTGGTCTAAAACAATGATGTGGAGACTGTTAAAAACAATTGGGAAGAAGATATTTGACTGTGTGAATACATACCTTCTATATGTAAGAGCACATACTATCATCATAGACCATCCATATGAAATCCATGTATCTTACATGTGAAAACTCCAAGGATATTATAAAAGTATATGAATCATCCATGAGATAAGATGGATCTTCCATGAGATTCAAGCGAACATTACCTAATTGACATTGAACTATCATGAGGTGGATAGTTTACCATGAATATCACATGTTTCTATTTTTCATGAATCAAGTCCTATCCATCCTAAGTTAAAATTGATGCTTTGATAGGATTTAAAATCTCAATACATGCATGGAGGTTATCAACTATAAGAAACAATCATGGTAGATGAGGCTACTATAAGATGATATATACCTGAGTATAAAGAGGGAATATATCTTGAGTAGATCTTAAGAAACATTGAGGATAAAAAGCCTCAATGAGTTTTTCAGAACATAGACCGTCTATGAATTAAGATAATCCCTGAATAATAAATAATTCTTCCATGAATAAAACATGGATTAGAACATGTATTCATTGTGAGTGATAATAATTTTTCATATGATAGAATAGACCTTACTTGAGGAAAAAATAGCATGAACCATTTGTGCATCGATAAAAATCGGGAATTATGAATAAAATATCTTCCATGATCAGCCCATGTCTACCACATGTCGAGAGTGAGACTGAAATATCATGTACACCATGATGGATGGACATACTCTAGGGGTTCATGACGTGTCTTCTCATGATCATGTTTATAGCTTTTAGGGTCATTGTGGAATTTAAAATAACTATTCGTGACTGCATGTAGAATGTGTGAGAAGAAGATAGAACAACAATAAGGATCATATTTCATACTTATGGTGTGAAATAATGAAAAAAGGGGAAGTGTGAACCTACCTAGACCATACTAGAGAACATATTTGATACATGTATATATATTGATGCAGGATACAATATAGTTGTGTACTAATAATGAAGATAGATTTTTTTTTGTTATTTGATACCCACATGAAAGACTATAAACTAATTTTTTTGTGTATTTAAATGAAGATAAATAATTTTTTGTTATTTGATAACTAAATGAATATCTATAAAAATAAAAGGAATATTTAGAGGATTTGATAATGTGTTTTTTTTAAATCATGTAAGAAAGAATGAAAATTATATGATGCATTTAAGATGGGTTTCATGGGATAAACAAAACATTTATGTAATTTTATAGATATTGATACATGTATGTAGTTTAATTTTCATGGCTATAAGTTATTAAAATAAATAATAAGTTTCATGAGAAAAATTCATGTGATGATTCAGCAAATATGAGGTTGCAGAAATTTGAAAAATGTGTGAATACAAATTGTGAATAGAATATTTTTTACATTTAAATGAGGTATTTAAAATCATATTGAATGAGATTTATTGAATTAGTCTCTAGGTTATTTTAATATGAATAATGACTCATAGTTTGAATGATATTTAATTGGAATTCTAATGAATAAATATCCTCAAGTATTGAATTTGAAGATTACCTTCCATCGAGGATCATAGAGATTTTGTAATTCATATATGGGAGTAATATCTATTATGTTTAATGAGAATTAATATGTATTATTATTGCAATATAAATATACATACAGTTGATGTGGAAGTTGTGTTTGAGATTTGATATTATTCTTGAGAACTCCTGAGAGAATTCTATTCACCCAATATCATGGTGAGATGAAGAAGATATAGAGCCTTGTGTCTATGAAACCGAGTATTATAGGAGTTGAAAAAGGTATATATGACTTTATATATGGTGTAATTCTTAAGTATAATGATTCTTATGAATTTATTATAGTGGTACATAAGTAGATTTATTTATCCATGTACTAGTGTAAGAAGATAACATTTCAAAGTCGTTCTAAAGTAACCAAGGAGGGGAAGAAGAGCATTTTGATCTGGATCATTATTGAATAAGTAAATCCTCCTCTAATAGATTCTGAAAGTGCTAAGAAAATAGTGGATTCAATGTTAGATGGAAATTTTTGAATGGAAAATAGTATCATTTGGGTTGATAGGAATGGATTTTTATTGGTTGTAAACAATTGTTAAAGTTAGTAGAGATTACATATTGGGAGGATAACCAATATGACAAGGAGAAGGCTTTGAGACTAAACCTCAGAAATATTATATGCTAATATATAACATTTTCTACTATGGATTAATCAAGGATGGGATAATTCATTGATTATTTCAAGAACTCTAGAGGATTCAAGAGATTGAATTTAAAATTTGAATAATTCATAAAAAGGACCACCAATTCAACCCCATTGCAGTGGTACATCTGTCTTGGGGAACTACAAAATGGATAAAATATCAATATGATTTCATAATTAATTAAATTCATCATCAAAAGGATTTATTATTCATTATCATTTGACATGAACAGAAATACAATAAATCCTTTTCATTACAATGAAAATGATAATGATTTTCCTTGCACATTAATTTATTTTGGACACCCTACATCTAGACAATTATACCAATGATATCAATTTCTTGTATGAGTAGATATACTAACTATTCTATTTTAAAAACTAATATCTCATTAGAAATGAATATATGGTTAGTCACCTCAACATAAGTATTACAAACCTATGAAAGATCAGAATAAAGCTTATAAAAACCTCTATATTTTATTGTTTAAGAATTAATCTTATATGAATAATGATCTAGTCATTATCACTACTTCAATAGATATTGACTTTAAGGAGTTAATTTAGCTTACAATAATGAGTATTCACTATTATTTGTAAATAGACCCCTCTAATCATCTTTCAAATATAGTAAATAAAATTTGTGTACCCATACAACCACATAAAAAGAGGATTTACCTATTCATCAATTGGTATAAAAAATCATGAACCTAAATTGCATGGCTAAAACATATCAAAACAATTTAATATTAACATAACAATAATATATCACATCTTCCAACCACTTATGATCATCCACCACTATAAATGGTGGTTTAATATATAAGGAAAATATATGATAAAATTTTATTTTTAATAATTAATTCTAACACATTAATGGAATTTATTATATAAATTCAACTCATCATGAAGATTTTATGAGAATATCAGCCCATGAAATTCATCTTTGAATAAACTAGATTATTAAAAGAATATATTTTACCCATAAACATAAATATAACATCAGTGAGTTTTTATTTACGTAATACCTCAACCATTTAATTCTGATATCTACTATAAATTTCCATGCATATGTGAATAATCATTATCCTTGCTCTTTGGGTTTGATGTAAATTACAATTAATAATCATCTATAGTTGATAATAAACTAACACATTCCTTAAAACATATATGACACCATAAGATTATCCATAGAATGTAACCAGTCTCAATCATACTCTCTATTTTCAAATAATGTTTTGATTTACTATTAATAGATATTACTATATATTCAGTTTATTATACAAGGTTGTACTATGAAATTAATATCAATTTAAAAAAGATAAGTGTCCATTATTAATTATACATTTTCATAAAATGATACACTTACAATGGGTTGGTCAAGTCAACTCTTCTCAATGTTAGACTCCCTCATCAGAATCATATAAAACACTAAGATTCATTAATACCTAATTTGTTAGAAAAAAAAATCCACCATTATATTATTAATTTATACTCTTCTAATATAGGTTTACACCATATCACCTATCCTAACACCGCAAATAATGTTTAGATGATATATCTTATTAAGAATCTACTCAGTTAATTTGTTTTCATATTCATGAGCTAGTTTAATATTATCACTCAACATCACATGAACAATTAACCAAACCTAGAGTCCTGATGTATGAAAAAATAATTATCATGAAATACTATCAAATATCATATAACTCCTTTAATTTTTCTACAATAAAAACTTGTGAAAAACATTGATATAATAGTTTATAAATATCAATAATGGTTACAACTTCTTCACTCCTATATCCAAAGATTATTTTCCACCACTTTCCCATTAACCATGAAAAAAATAACATCATAAAAGGAAGTCTCTAGGATATAAAATTCATAACCAATGTAAAAAAAATCCACCAATTTCATTAACAAAAGGTATGCCTCCTGTAATAAAGATCACGTCAAAACAATAGTAGTATTGAGTACTGAAACTATCATAATATATTAACAAAACAAGTTATCTCATCAAAAATATTGGATACATTATTCTATATTGAATAAGTTTAAAGTCCCTCAAAATATGTTTCCCATATAAAACCCTCATAATCCTCATGATCAACCTTGGAGGGGGTAATCCAATGTGTCTATAATCATTTATTATTAGATCATGAGGTCACATGAATGTTTCCGGAAATGACATATCCATTTCAATAGGATTTTAAAAATCATAAATCAAATCATAATTCAATAAGAGATAAAATCATAAGATTTCATTAGAATTTTATTAAATATCTATCCTATAATAAGTCCCTTGTAACACCCTGTTATATATTTTTGATATTTCTATTCTCTCTTATTATTTCCCTAGTTATTTGGGTGTGTTTTGGGACCCTTGAGTATGGAGAGAACTTGTAGGGGAAAATGAACTAACATTCAGGGGTTTACATGTGTTTGAACTAATGAAGTCTCGGTGTAAATGTGTTAAAATATTTGTTAGTTCTCCTAGAGTTTGGAGAACACTAGAGTTATTTTGGGTCTTTTGAGTTAAATCTGGTTTTCACAATCTTCCTAGAGATAACACATGGTGTAAAGGGTTTAAACATCATGTGTTTTTCACCAAATAGATGTTGTGGCTTTGGTTTAAAGAATGAAAATTCTACATGTGGTAAAAACTTTACATGATATGTAAAGTGATTATACATTATTTAATGATGGTCAGACAGTTTCCAAGAACTGTTACAAGGTGTGAAGATTTCACACCATGAATGTTTTTAAACACTGTGTAATAGTAAAATCGGAATTTTTTTACCTGAAGTGATGGGTTTTTTTTGGTGTATTTGGATTTTCTGTATTAAATGACAAGAGATGATAATACATTCAATTTAATCATTATAGGTTCTGATTTTCAGGGTGTTGCTTGGATGATGGTAATTTCATCAGGCTGCAAGCTCTCCCCTCAATACCTAAAATCTCATCTATTCAATTTTTTAGACCTTCTATTCTTCTAGATTGTTTCAGTTGATGATTGACCATCATTATAGTTTCAGTGATCTTCCTAGGGTGAGTAATAATTATATATCTTCATTTATATTTAATTCGGTAGCATGGTTGGGATATATGTCTTCTATTTTCGGTTTTGATTTTGATCTCTATTTCTACTAACAGTTTCTCTAAATTGAACTATGATTTTTCTATCATCTGATCATTTATTATTTTTTTATACTTTGAAGTATGCCTCATATATGTGTTACATGAGTTCCTCAGGAGGTTGAAATGGATTACCCTCAAGGGAAACATCCTATATATCATAATATTATCACGGTGATTGTGTGGTCAGTTTGTTCTATCGACTATAATATACCACAATTCCATAAATTTATTTTTGGGGTACATCTAGGAGATGGAGGATAAATTTATCAATCGTGTGATTTATTTCATGATAATACATATTCTTTTAAGGCTACGAGTAAACCACAAAAGATATAGAACTAGATTGACAAGATCTATCAAATATTTGGCATACTAGATACACCTTCTAATATCAAGGTGAAATGCATGGAGTTCAGACATGAGGGTCCCATCATTTGATGGTTGGATTATATGATATAGGTGGATAGGCCTGTGAGCTTGGAATAGAAGGGTTTCAAGACTCTCTTTTCTAGAAATTTTTTCTATAATAACTGATGGTGGTGAAGTCTCTAGAGTTCCTCTCATAGAAGTAAGGAGAGAGTTTAGTATCGGTGTAAACCAATTAGTTTGTGGAGTTGTTAAATTTTTTCCAAAATTTAGTACAGAATTACTAGATGAAGACTTTAATGCATCTTCAGGGTTTCTGACAAGATATCAGATCACATGTATTTATATTGAGGCTTTTGTCCTTTATGGAGATGGTATTTAGGGTGATGATGGAATAGATGAATATGAAAGTCAAGGTTGGTTATTTGTCCCCTTATCTTCCTCAAAATGGAATCTTTAGTGCTGAAAAAGGTAAGAGGGTATGTGTCAAGATCACCATAGGAGTGGTGGAGGTGGTTCTCAGTGGAGGGCCTCCTCTCCAACTTCATTTATAGAAATTTGTGTTCCACTGACTGGTAGTGATTGTTTAAATTTTAAGAACACTTTTTGTTCTTTTATTGAACCTATAAAGATGTCAAATAGTTATGGAAATTATGGTCATCTGCAGTTTTTATGTCAGGATATGTCTACACCTCTTTATGGTCAGGTATTTTCAACTCTAAAAGCTACCATGGAGAATTCAAATGGTTAAAAGATTATAGAACTCCAACCGCATAGATCAGGAGTGATACAAATTCTTGTATTAGATGATTTTCTAGTATAGGTACATCGTGGTCCATCAAAAATGTGGGGTTCCATATTTATTTCAAATTCTATAAAGATTCTATTATTTGATACTTGTGTTTCCAAATCATTTATATCTGGTAATTTTTTTTGATATAATTAAAAGTCCAATGGATCTCATGTGTTTTTTTATGGAGTTAGAGACACCTATTGAAAATAATAAAGAATAGGGGTTTCAGTTTCCTTCTTGTTCACTATCAATAACTAATGCAGAGGTAGTTTGGGATTTCCTTACTCTTGATTTAGATCTATTTGATTCCATCATCGTTATAGATTGTCTTGTAACTCATCATGATGAGGTTGATTATTATCAATGGAATGTTTCATTTATTATGGATGATGGTAGCTCTCTATTGTTTTAGGGTGAGTTGGATATGAAGTATATTCATGCAGAAGCTTCCCACCGAGAGATCAAGAGTTCATTTTCTACTATAATAGTTGAGTCTGATGATGATTCCTATTTTTTTGATCTTCCCATAGTCATACAGAAATTTCAAGATGTTTTAATAGATGATTTATCTGGAATTCCACTATAGATGGAGGTATATTTTATGATTTATCTAGTGATAGATACACATCTGATTTATATACCTTCTAATTAATGGCATAGGTGGAGCTTCAAGAGCTCTAGATTCAGTTAGGGAACAAGATGGAAAAAGGTTATTTTCAACCTAGTGTTTCACCTTTGGTAGCTCATGTTATCTTCTCTAAAAAGGTATATGGTTCAGTTTGATTTTGTGTGGACTATAAAATGTTGAGCCAAGTAATGGGTGATAATAAGTATCATTTTTCAGCATGTGTACAATTTGTCTAATAAGTTAAAAATGGGGAAATCAAATTTTTAAGATTGAACTTTGGTCGAGTTATCTTCAACTCAGAGTTTCGGATTTTTATATACCAAATAATAATTTCAGTAGTAGATATGACCATTAATAATATCTTTTAATTCCACTTTTTTTAATAAATCTCAAATAGTTTTTAAGGATTTTATGAATTAGATAATCCATCAGTATCTGACAATTTTTTGGTATTGTTCATCACTAATATTCTGGTTTACTAAAGATCTGATTACAAGAATGAGAAACATTTGATTTTTTCTTCAGAGATATTGTGGATTCATTATTTATATATAATACTTTGGAAGTGTAATTTCTTGATCCAAGAAGGGAATTTATTGGGAACATGATTTCTGATCATGGATTCTCAATTGATCCTAATTAGGTAATGTGGTTTTTTGAAATTGGAAGAACCATGTAACATCTTTGAGATTCTGATTTTCATTGTTGTTGGTGGATATTATGAATGGTTCATCAAGGATTTCTCATATATGGATTCACCTTTGACTATTATTACTAGAAAATGGTTGAAATTTATATAAGATTCAAAGTGTTAGTCTTCTTTGGATGAACTAAAATAACTTTCGACATGAGCTCCTATTTTGATATTACCTAATCCCGGTAAAGGGTATATGGTTTCTTATGTGCTTCTCATGATAGCTTGGGTTTCTTGATTATACAGGGTCACCATGTGGTGGCATACATCTATTTAAAGATTCTAATACATGATAATAATTACCCCACTCATTATTTAGAGCTTTTCATGGTTATTCATGAGCTTATGTGTATGCGACATTATCTTTTGGGGGATAGGATATATGTTTTTTCTGACCATAAGTGTATGAGATATATATGTTATTTGAAAGAAAATATTCTTAGATAAAGGAGGAGGGTGGAATAGCTTCATACATTTGACTTCAATTTTACCTACACCATGAGGGGGGGAAATATTCTTGTAGACGCTCTTAGTATAAAAATACCTTTACATACTATTCTATAATTGAAGGAAGAGTATAACATTGTGGGACTCTTTATTCAATTTCACCTGGATGCATAGGATGATATTTTGGGTATAATTTCGGCCCATAATCTAATATCACCATCTCTAATTGAATATATTCTATATATTTGGGTGTAGTATTGTGATTTTAGAGGAATTAAAGAAACCATTTATGGTGGGGATTCCATTTCTGGTTAGTCTCTCTCTCTCGAGATGGTATTCTCCATTATGGGTATTGGGTTGTTGTCACAACATCAGTGAGGATCTTAGTTTTGTTTGATTATCATATTTCTTTAGGGGATATTAATTTGGTGACTATTAACATGTATGATGACATGACATGATGATTATAGTTCCTGGGTATGAAGTGTTACATTGTATATTATGTATCCTGTTGTTACACCTTCTAGCAGATAATGGAAGAATATTTGAAACCTTCTGGTTTTCTCCTATCTCTTATGGTGTTAGTTTAGAAATGGGATGAGGTTTCCATTGATTTTTTTTCTTAAATAACCATGGACTCATTGAGGGAGGAATTATATATTGGTGGTGATTGGTTGGTTTAAAAATATAACTCATTTAATTCTGATCAGGTATACCACTAAATATGAAGAACTTGGGAAGCTATATTTATAATAGATCATTAAGTTATGTATGGTTCTTGTTTTTTGTCTCAGATAGATATTTTAGGTTTTATTTAATGTTCTGGAGGATTCTTCCAGAGCCAATGGGGACTCAGTTCAAGTTCATTATAGCTTACCAAACATAGACATATCAGAAAATGGAGAGTGATATTCAGGTCCTAGAGGATATGCTTCATGCTTACGTCTTGAATTTTGGTGGATCATGAGATTTTCATATGGGATAAATTGTTTTCACTTATAAAAATAGTTATCATTCGTTGATCATAATGGGTCCCTTTGAGGATTTATATGGTTTCCCATGAAGATCACTTCATTGTTGGGAAGATGTGGTAGAGGAATATTTGGTATGATCGAGCCTTGTTCAGGAGACGTTAGTGAGGATTTTGGATCTATGTTGATGCCTGGTTATGTCTCATAGTTGAAATAAATAATATTCATATTGGAAGCATTTTCCTTTGGATTTTTTTTTGACCGGGTCTTCTTGAGTGTTTCTTTTATATTGGGCATAGTCATCTTGGAAAACAGGGAGTGTTAGCTCTCAGATATATTAGACTCTTTGAGGTCACTGAGATACTTGGGAAAGTTTTTTCTCATTTGGAATTTGTAGTTTAGTTGATGAGTTTTCATGATTCTTTTTATATATTTCAACTCCATAAATACTATCATAATCCCCCTCAAATTGTTAGTCAGTAATAGATTTTGTTAGATCCATACATCTCTTTTGTGGAGCAACCAGTGTAGATCATTGAATCTCAAGTGAATGTCTTGAGTGGGAAGTCAATTTTTTTGTCTAAGTATTATGGTGGAATAGATAATATTATCATGAGACTTATAATAATGATTCATTTATTACGAATCAGTGTACTCACCTATTTTATGGAAATCATTCTTCCATATGACATCCCGAGGATAGAAAGTATTATGGTGGGGAGTTTGTAATATCCCATTACTGTCTATTAGGTATTTATAATATATCTTGTCATTTCCCTCATTATTTGTGTGTATTTTGGGACTCCAAAGGATGGGGATAATTTTCTTTGGAAAATGTTCTATATATTGGTGATGTAATTTTGGTTGAATTAATGGTGTCTGAGTATAAACATGTTAACGGGTTTGTGGGTTTCTTCATGAGTTCAGAGGAACACTGATGTTGTTTTGGGGATTTTAAGATAAATATGATATTTTCACTGACTTTTTGGTTTTTACACATCATTTAAAGGGTTTACATGTCATGTATTATTCACCAGAAATATTCCATGCCTTTTTTCATAGCATTAAAATCCTACACATTGTGAAAATTTTACACTCCATGTAATGTGATTACACACCATTTAAAGGTGGCTAGATAGATGCTTTAAACTAGTACAAGGCATGAATACTTCACACCGTGAATGTATATTACATGTCATGTAATAATAAAAAATGTATTCTTAACATGGGGTGATGAGTTTTTTGTGCATTTTGGTTTTTTGGATTACACGACATGAAATCAGGTCACACGCTATGTAATCGTCAAAGGTTGTGGTTTCTAGATCACTACACGGATGATGGTTATTTCATTCATACATATAATCTCGCATGTCGACTCATAATATCTATTAAATTATTTTCGAGGCCTCATCTCTATATGGATCTCTACATTCAATGATTGAATTTCCTTGCGATTATGATGCATTTCTCTAGGTGATTAATCACTCTATTTGTTCACTATTGTTGATCATGGGAGTATCATTTGGTTGCATTATTGGATTCATTGATCTGATGTGATAATCTTCTTGATTATCATAGATACATGGTGTGATATTCCTCTAAAGGATAACCATTTATTTTTTTGTGGTGCGACATATAAGTTTCTTTGAGGTATGTTGTGTTGTACCATCTCTGCCACCTATTTATCTTATTGAATCGATTATGAGATTTAAGGATTGATTATAGGACTTTAAATATTGTCTTTTATTTCTTCCTTGTTATTGGATCATATTGTGGGCGTTTTCTGCCCAAATTTCAGGTAGGTGGTTTCATCTCTAGACTATATTGTATGAACTGTATTCCTCTAGTTTTGATAAATTCTTTTAAAAATGAAACAGCGTGATTGATTGATGGATTTGTGGGTGAGAAAAGATTATTTTCCCCCTGTTTTGGTAAAAGAAATTTTATTTTAAAATAATTGTGAAAATTTATTTCTAAAATGGTTTTCAAATAATGCTTTTGAAGAAATTGTTTGGGAAATAGAGCACATGGGAAGCCTTGGGTAATTAGGTGGAAGGTGTAGTAATAGGCCTCGTCTGTTGATAATGTTGGGGAGTTCACTCATAGGGTGTTACCATGATCCCTAGTCTAGTTATTCTAGCTAAATATCATATTCTATTGGGATATTCACTTTATTGGGTGTTACTATGCTCACTATATTCAATGCATATATCTAGAGGCTTGATGAACACAATTTTCTATGTCTTTGAATGAGTTTCCTAGATATCTTGACCAGTAGTGATCCTTGGTGTGATTTTATCTATGATTTAGATTATACTATTTTATCTCATACTATCATAGATTTGACATTAAATCATATGCATTATTCAGTTAGATTTCTAATGGCTTCTTGGTATAAGTGAAATGCTTTCAAACAATTTTACTTGGTTTATTTTGGAAATGTGGGAATAGGGGGAAATTAAAAAAAAATCCACGCTTTTGATTTAAATACTATTAAACTATTTATAATTCTTTTCTTCTTTAAATTTGACCATTTTTAGATTGTTTACTTGATATAGCACACCTGGGTGGTATTCTAATAAGCTTACTTGCTCACACCTAGTGCACCCCTTTGGTGGTGTGTAGACCTTTGTATTTATTTTGATGTACGGAAAGGAAAGGCACTGCAGTGAGGTGGTGATTTTTACTGTCAGTTATATCTAGGTAGCTGGTGGTATGATGGTGGGAGTCTTCTTATGCTATCACATAGAGTAGTAATTTTGGTTATGTTGTCTGTTGTTGTTGGACATGTATCTTGGAGATTATTGCTACTTTTGAGTTGTATATTTTCCACTGTCTATATTCAATTATGGAATATTTTAATCTCTTATTCTATTTATCTATGTTGTATATATATATACATATATTCAATGTTGTTTCTTTAGGTTATGATAAATCATTCCCTCTAGTAGTTTTTTGATGCTCGTGTGCTAGTCGCCAGCTAATAGTGATCAAGAATTCCCCTCGGGTATTTTTGAATTTAGTTTGCCTACTAGTTTGAGAGGGTTTATAGGTCGAGTTTATCACATCCCGTATCATAAGAATACCTACTAAAAAATCATGATCTAAAAATAATATAATGCATTCACCAACCTAGTTGTACACTATAAATAATTATATATGCACTTGAGTCAGTAAGTAAATGTTTTGAGTCCTTTCATAGGAATACATCAGTCACCACACCCTATGGTTGGATTCCCAATCTAGATAGATGGAACTCAAAATATTATAGCTTTGATTCACTAGTTTACCATAGAGAAACACTTTATATTAATAAATCCAAATTCCCATATAAATATAAATCCACATTAATGTTGGGATTGGTTCTATAAAACAATATTTTATTACTTACTTTTGGTAACCATTACACATGTATTCTACTTGATATATATATATATATAATCTTATTACATATTATTTACTCTTCTATGTGCCTTATTTAAAAATATAATTAAAATATTTTTCACATATATAGGTTATAAAATCTCCCACTATAATGATAAATTGGGTATTCCATGACAACATTATGTAAGATATATTGTTTAGGGATGAATGGTGTACCAATCCACTTGACAAAAAGCCATTGTATACTTTCATAGAATAAAGGATAATCTCTGGTTTCACCCACTTCATCAAACATAACCTCATTATTTTGATGTAAGAAAATATTGGAAATCAAATCATGAAAATCCCAAAAACAAAATTCACACAAAAAATACATACTTCATACAACTCAGCACAATCATTTAGGATTAGTGTGAAAAAATAATAAAAATAAAGAAAACATGGGTTTCATGTTGTTCAGAAAAATAATTCCTACTTCCACATAAGAAAACTATTTATTTCTTCAGTACATAAATAGTAAAATGATTATAAACTCAATTTTTTATGATTTATGATAAAAATTATCTTTGTTCTTCTTTATTGTTATACACACCATACAAGTGGTCTCATCCTAATTTAATATTGTGACCAACTAATCAACCAGTTTCACCCCCATAAAAGTTTCACAAATAACCGACCATTGATCCTTGGTGACTACTAATCCTATATAACAAACAGAACATAACCATTGTATTTTATAAACTGACCATCTCCCAGTACAACACCATAGAAAAAATACCATTATCAAAATAGATTTCCACCATTGATTTTCTTCTATGGTCACTACATTGGTCATCATGTCAAATCATCATTCGAAGTCTCTCTATCTAGTTGACTAACATCTGATTAATTGAAATATTTTTCACATTCCAAGGATCTCCTACATGATGATTATTTTATGAATCTTTGACACATCTTCATCACATAGGAAAATCAACTAGTCCTCACATATTACTGTCTCCACCTCCACATGTTCAACTAGCTCTCACAAAGGCACAATGTTGCATCATGGTTTCTTAGACTAAGTTCTTAATGACCATTTACAAAGGATTTTTATTCTCATCAATATTCTATATCTCAAACTCCCTTTCCACAAAAAAAATCATATGAAGTGGTATTTTATGATTATTTGTTTCATACATCCATGGAATATCAATTTCTAAGCTAAGTGAATTTTTCTCTAAATACCATTATAGTGAAATAATTATTTTTTCTACCTCATGAGTTCTTCTAATAGATTCATCAACCATATCAAACCCTTTCCTACTTAAATTAATTCCACATATTCTTCTTCTATTTTGGACAATGATTCCATTGATTATAACATTGATATCCACATCACTATTGTTGTAAAGACCCGTAAAATTCAAGGGAAATTTTTTCTTAATTTTCTTTAGAATTTTACAAGAGTGCGGTTTCAGACGGCACCTGATTCCGAGGCCCGGTGTGCCCGGAATCAATTTCTGAAGTTTGGCTCGGGTACGTTCAGTGAACGAACGAGCGGGAATTCCTAACTTTTGATCCGGTGCTCGGAATTGAAATCTGAGGGCACCGATGAACTCGCAGCGCCGTTATTCGCTTAAAGAGACCTTTTCGGGAGTTGCGTTTGTTGCGGGTTGAAAGTCAGTTTTGGGAATTAAAAGATAAGTAAAATAAAATTGTGTGTGAATTTTATTTTATTCGAGGTGGTTAGACTCTCTCATGGGAAGTTGTTGGTGGGGCCCACAACCACCCAACTTCCCATGTGTGGTTATGAGGGAGGTGGGGCCCACATAAACCCCCCACCTTTTCAAGTTCCCTAACTCCCCTCTCTCCCTCTTAATGGCTTGACATCTTAACTTCTATTTAATTGTACAACTCATGTATATTAAATAAGTGAGTTAATTTTGGAGTTATCCATTTTGAATTTCAAACCTTTGAAATTCTTTGTTAAGTTTTTGATTAAATTAAGCTCTTCTCTCTTTTGTTGGGTTAGAACGCTTTGGCCACCTTGAGAGCTTTTGAGAGCTTCTTCTTCATCTTCAAGCTCTGACGAAGAACACGAAGAATGCTCAAGCTCCGACGAAGAACGACGCCTCTCTTCTTCGTCCTCCGTGTCAACGAGAGGGAACGCCACTTCCTCCTCGGACCTTCTTCGTCAGCATACGAAGATTCTCCAACGACGTATCTCTTCGGGCGTATCTCTTCGTCAACGGATTTGACGAACGACGACCGCGATGCCCGACCACCGCGACGTTGTCTTCCGCGGGACGTTGTCAAATCTTCGATCTTACCCGAGGTAGGGGTTGTTGAATATTGTTAATTTATTCCATTTATTGCTCGTGGATTGCATGTCTACGTGAGGCTTTTGAATATTTTATATAAGTGTTATTGTTTAACGTGAGGGGGGCCGGACCGCATGAACACGGCCGAACCCCCCTCCATCGTTCATGTTGTTTATTCTTGCGGGCGGAAGCAAGGTGGCGTGGTTCCGTCGCACCACGCGGATAATTTTACGATTAACTTACGCGATGTCGTCGCGCGCGCACCATGGAAGAAACAACAAGAACGCGACGCCGTCGCGCCGCGTTGAATGAATATCAAAGCACGGTGAAGGGGCGCGGTGCTGTCGCACCGCGCCGGACGACGAACACCGCGGCCGGTTCCGGGCCGCGGCGGGACGAAGAGACCGCGGCCGGTTCCGGGCCGCGGCGGAAGAGAAGACCGGCGGCCGGGCCGCCGGCGTCGGAAGCCGAAGGGGGGGGGGGGACCGGAATTTCCGGTCCCGTTGGAGAAAACCGGCCGGCCAACTGGCCGGCCGGATGGAGTTAAACCGGGGGAATTAATCCCCCAGCCAGCATGTAAAACCCCCCTCTTTAAGAGGGGGGCGGTTCCATGAAAGGGGGGCAGCAGCCCCCCGGTTCTTTTAATTAAACCGGCCCCCACGTGGGGGTCGTTTCTTGGAAATGGCGCGGCACAAGGCCGCGCCGCCTTATCAATCAGCGGGGGCTTAGCCCCCGCGTGCGGCCTCCTCGCGGCAACAAGCCGCCGCGGCTCCCCGCGCCGCCGCACCGCCGCGCCGCCTCCGCGCGCCGCCCCCCGGGGGGGGGGGGGGGGGGGGGGGGTTCGGGCCGGGTCGGCCCGGACCCGGACCCCCCCGTTTTGAACCTGTTTCGGTCTTTTGGCCATAACTTGAGCCTCGGACCTCCGAATGACGAACCGTCTATGGCAACGCGATCCTTGGATCGAGACGGTCGTTTCGGTATATCGCACTCAAGGTTTCGGATTACTTTGAGTTCGGCCGGGTTGGTTCGTTCACGAAATCAACCGGGCCTTCGGAGCGGAAACGCTCATATCTTGAGCCACGAACGTCCGATTGACGCGCCGTCAGTCGCGTTGTGTTCCTCTTAGTGAGATGGATCTTTGGGCATACTCCGCCCGAGGTTTGGACGCATGTGGAGTACGGTCAGGTTGGTTTTTCCTTAAAAACCAACCGGGCCCCGGAGACGAAAATGCCAATAACTCTCAGACCGGGCGTCCGACCGACGCGCCGTCTGTTGCGTTGAGTTCCTGTTGACAATACGGAACTTTTGGATACATCAACTCTGGACCTTGTGACAGTTGATGTATCAGCCTCTCGGCTCGTGGAGCGGACCCTCTGAACGAGCTTGCTGTGTGCGGGAACCCTAGTGTTGGCTGCGACTGACTGCTACTACTACTGCTACGACAGCTACTGTGACTGCGACGACGACAGTACAGAGATCTTGTGTGGATTCGACGACGACGACTACAGCACTCAGCGATCCTACGTGGAACAGTGCTACCGAACCTGTGTGAACTGAATCTTCTGTTTACCTTGGGCGGTGGAGCGCTTGGGTGTAGCGGCGGACCCGTGGTACTTGACAGTGGTGGTGCGCTTGGATGCAGCAGCAGACCCTTGGCGGTGGAGCGCTTGGTTGTAGCGGCGGACCCGCGATACTCTACGGAGTGTGTGCGCTTGGTTGTAGCGATAGAACCGCGATGGTGGAGGCGTGTGTGCGGAGTACGGAGACCGTGTAGATGACTGAGACCTGACGACTGCTTGACCGACTCGACTTGGAGTGAGTCGACTAGCCCAGTGGACGGAGCGCCCAGTAGTTGGCAGCAGACCCACGGCGGACGGAGCGCCTGGTAGTTGGCAGCAAACCCGCGGTACTCGACAGGAGGAGTACCTCAGTAGGCTATCTGGGTGAGCGCCCGGTATTTGGCAGCAGACCCTCAGCGGACGGAGCGCCCGGTAGTTGGCAGCAGACCCGCGGTACTCGACAGGAGGAGTACTTCAGCAGTCTTAGGTTAGTGAGCAGTACCTCGGAGTCGTGACAGGACCACTGTACACTTCAGAGATGGGGCTCTTCAACTTTTAAAGTTTCGTTAATGAAAATCCTGGTTTGAGCTGAGTCAATGATCTTTGTGTTTCCTCATGATTGAGATGGGTCGCTTGATAACTTAGGTATATGTATGGGCATATACCTGGGTAATGGTTATCCGTTGATTTCATAAACTTGTTATAAACCGTGTGGACTTGTACTGTTATCCTATGTGGATTTTACTGTTTACTCTTCTTTGTGGATTGGGATCTTCATGGGCTCGTGTTGGAGGCGAATGGAAATTGGTGACATAGGTATATGTATGGGCATATACCTAATCAATTCTGGATGTTACTTCGTGATTGTATCCTTCATGTGGTTTATCCTTTGTGGATTTCGGGAGACCTTCGAGGGTCTCGGGGTCCCTACTGAGTATCTTATACTCACCCCTGCACGGGCTATGCCCGCACTTCGTTGTGTTGGTTGCAGACGACGGACAGCGCTGACTGCGGTTGAGGCTTACGGAGTAGGTCGGTACCCGGAGGAGGACCACTGAGCGGGACGTGCTCGGAGCGGACAGTTGGACCGAGGAGTTGTGGAGCTATCTGTACCTACCCTTCAGGTAGGATCCGTGGTGGACGATCCAGGAGATGAGCCATCTGTACCTACCCTTCAGGTAGGAATCGAGGAGGACGTTCCAGGAGCCGCTTGTACTTTCAGTTGTTGTTTTCCCTTTCGAGTTGTACTTTACTTTACAGTTGGGCTTGTATTTCCGGCCCCTTTACTTCAGCACAGTTGTTCTAGTTTTGTGTACTGTTTTACTTCCGCTTGATACTCTGAGGTGCTTGTTTACTTATTTAAGGCAATGCCTTCCCTTATTACTGGGATTTTATGCCTTGGTGCTAGTCGCCAGCCCCTGGCCTATGGAAGGCGGGCTTGGGGTAGTCACGGCACGGGCCCCGAGGGCGGGTCGTGACAAATTGGTATCAAAGGAGTTCGGTTCTACCGCAAACTCTGATCTTTTCTATGTGAAGCAATAATGTTTAGCGTATTGAGTGTGGTTATCAGTCCAGGGAGTCCAGTGTTGGTGCGGCGGCCGACGTATCCGTACACCAGGACCCTGACTTCTGATTTCCGACTTAATACATGAAAACATTGATTGCATGTGTGTTTCAAAGTTTTCTTTGTGATTTCTTTGTGTCAGCTCACCAGGTATACTGTTTGACCGTGGCGCACCTGTCTCCTTTCAGGATGGCCCCACGACGGCAGCCAGCTAGGGTTCCGAGAGTTGAGCGTGACGACAGCCCACCGAGCGACGAGGCCTCGGTACAGGGCCCTTTGTCAGCAGTGGCACCGGCGGTAGCACTACCCGCCGAGCCCCCGATGCTTCCAGCAGCAGCCGCTGACGATGCACGTCGCCTCAGCGCACTGCATGAGTTTCAGCGCCAGCGACCGCCCAGGTTTCGCGGGGAGACGGATCCCCAGGCAGCAGAGGACTGGCTGGAGGCAGTGGTACGAGTGTTTAGGCTAGTGAGGACACCAGCAGACCTCATGGTGATCCTCGCTGCGAGCCTACTACACGCAGCAGCAGGACGATGGTGGAGCTTGATGCTCCAGGTGCACGATGAGGCATCTCTACTTTGGACGGACTTTGAGAGCATCTTCCGCTCGGAGTTCGTCCCAGCCACCCTTCGTGCGGTGCGTATTCAGGAGCTTCTACAGCTGCGGCAGGGCAGCATGACGGTCGCTCAGTACGCGGCGAGGTTCACCGACCTTTCTCGGTACTCGACAGACATGGTACGGGACCCCTTCTTCCGGGCCCGGACCTTCGAGCAGGGTTTGAGACACGAGATCAGGGCATCGCTGATCTGCCTCAGCATACCGACTCAGACAGGAGTACTGGAGCAGGCACTTCTGATCGAGAGTTTCCTTACTGAGTCTACACCAACATAGCAACTCACCACAGGGCGGCACGTGGCAGAGTCATCTGCAGTAGGTAGCCGACGGATGACTCAGGGTTCCAGGCAGACCAGACCTACCGGTGGCCGACTGCACGACTCAGGCTCAGTTGTACGGGGAAACCGGGGTGGAGTCAGAGCCAGGCGTGCCGAGAGTGGGCAGTGTTACTCCTGTGGCGGGATTTGTCACATGGCTCGTGACTGTCCGACCCGCCATGCTGATGATCAACAGTTAAGTGAAGAACCTCCCAGGCAGAGGCAGAGGTTCGACCGTGGCGGTCCGCAGGGAGGAGGCGGACGAGGCAGAGGAGCTGGACGAGCAGCCGGTGGTGGGCGACGCTTTGAGGCTCTTCCACCACCACCACCAGGAGGTCCACCCCGACCACAGGGAGTAGGTGAACATGCGAGAGCTCAACTTCAGGTAGTAGAGGCCTTCGATCATGGAGCTCTGGGAGCCAATGGACAGGAGCTGAACTAGTGGATACATCCTTTGTACTTCTGGTTCCTTGTTGCATTTGTGTAGCGTCTTGTATTATGAGCTGCAATAATAAAAGACGCATACCTTTGTGATATTTTCGTTCTTGTCCTCTTTCATGATGTTACTAAGAGGTTCCAGTTTTGGCTATTGACTTGACCCTCACTTGTGAGACATCTACTGGAGGAGACCCAGTTACCACACACTGATGCCGACAGTGTGACTCAACCCTTGGAGGCGAGAGTAACGGTTGAATCTCTTAGTAGTAGCGTCGAGGCCTTACGACGTCATCCTTGGTATGGATTAGTATCATCCATGTTAGGATTGACTGTTTTAGGCAAAGAATGTGGTTCATCCAGGGGATGAGACCAGATTTCTCTTTTCGGCAAAGAAGAAATCTTGCAACTCTTGTGGGACCTGTGATGGTCCAGGCCACGACAGAAAAGGTCCAGGTCATCCAAGAGCAGATGAGGACAGCTCAGAGCCGGCAGAAGTCATACGCTGACAGGAGGCGGAGGCCACTGGAGTTCGAGGATGGCGACCACGTCTTCTTGCGGGTCTCACCTCGACGGGGTATTCGGAGATTTGGCCGAGGCGGCAAGTTATCTCCGAGCTTCATCGGACCCTTCCAGGCCCTCAGCAAGGTTGGTGAGGTGGCTTATCGCCTGGCTCTACCACCTCAGTTGTACCGGATGCACGACGTCTTCCATGTATCCCAGCTGAGGAGATACGTGCATGACCTGACACACATCATTGACCATGGGTAGCTTGACGTTGACGATGGGGCGACTTTTACGGAGGTCCTGGTGGAGATTGAGGATCGACAGGAGCGGGTCTTGCGTGGGCGATCGATTCCTCTTGTGCGCATCAGATGGCAGCACGGGAATCTCCAGGAGAGCACATGGGAGCGGGAGGCTCAGATGCGTGCTCAGTACCCTCTTTTTTTACCTAGTTTTTGATGTAGCTTTACGGGGACGTAAAGCCCTGAGGTGGGAGTAATGTAAAGACCCGTAAAATTCAAGGGAAAGTTTTTCTTAATTTTCTTTAGAATTTTACAAGAGTGCGGTTTCAGACGGCACCTGATTCCGAGGCCCGGTGTGCCCGGAATCAATTTCTAAAGTTTGGCTCGGGTACGTTCAGTGAACGAACGAGCGGGAATTCCTAAATTTTGATCCGGTGCTCGGAATTGAAATCTGAGGGCACCGATGAACTCGCAGCGCCGTTATTCGCTTAAAGAGATCTTTTCGGGAGTTGCGTTTGTTGCGGGTTGAAAGTTAGTTTTGGGAATTAAAAGATAAGTAAAATAAAATTGTGTGTGAATTTTATTTTATTCGAGGTGGTTAGACTCTCTCATGGGAAGTTGTTGGTGGGGCCCACAACCACCCAACTTCCCATGTGTGGTTATGAGGGAGGTGGGGCCCACACGAACCCCCCACCTTTTCAAGTTCCCTAACTCCCCTCTCTCCCTCTTAATGGCTTGACATCTTAACTTCTATTTAATTATACAACTCATGTATATTAAATAAGTGAGTTAATTTTGGAGTTATCCATTTTGAATTTCAAACCTTTGAAATTCTTTGTTAAGTTTTTGATTAAAATAAGCTCTTCTCTCTTTTGTTGGGTTAGAACGCTTTGGCCACCTTGAGAGCTTTTGAGAGCTTCTTCTTCATCTTCAAGCTCTGACGAAGAACACGAAGAACGCTCAAGCTCCGACGAAGAACGAAGCCTCTCTTCTTCGTCCTCCGTGTCAACGAGAGGGAACGCCGCTTCCTCCTCGGACCTTCTTCGTCGGCATACGATGATTCGCCAACGACGTATCTCTTCGGGTGTATCTCTTCGTCAACGGATTTGACGAACGACGCCCGCGACGCCCGACCACCGCGACGTTGTCTTCCGCGGGACGTTGTCAAATCTTCGATCTTACCCGAGGTAGGGGTTGTTGAATATTGTTAATTTATTCTATTTCTTGCTCGTGGATTGCATGTCTACGTGAGGCTTTTGAATATTTTATATAAGTGTTATTGTTTAACGTGAGGGTGGCCGGACCGCATGAACACGGCCGAACCCCCCTCCATCGTTCATGTTGTTTATTCTTGTGGGCGGAAGCAAGGTGGCGTGGTGCCGTCGCACCACGCGGATAATTTTACGATTAACTTACGTGATGCCGTCGCGCGCGCACCATGGAAGAAACAACAAAAACGCGACGCCGTCGCGCCGCGTTGAATGAATATCAAAGCACAGCGAAGGGGCGCGGTGCCGTCACACCGCGCCGGACGACGAACACCGCGGCCGGTTCCGGGCCGCGGCCGGACGAAGAGACCGCGGCCGGTTCCAGGCCGCGGCGGAAGAGAAGACCGGCGGCTGGGCCGCCGGCGTCGGAAGCCGAAGGGGGGGGACCGGAATTTCCGGTCCCGTTGGAGAAAACCGGCCGGCCAACTGGCCGGCCGGATGGAGTTAAACCGGGGGAATTAATCCCCCGGCCAGCATGTAAAACCCCCCTCTTTAAGAGGGGGGTGGTTCCATGAAAGGGGGGCAGCAGCCCCCCGGTTCTTTTAATTAACCCGCCCCCACGTGGGGGCCGTTTCTTGCAAATGGCGCGGCACAAGGCCGCGCCGCCTTATCAATCAGCGGGGGCTTAGCCCCCGCGTGCGGCCTCCTCGCGGCGACAAGCCGCCGCGGCTCCCCGCGCCGCCGCACCGCCGCGCACCGCCGCGCCGCCTCCGCGCGCCGCCGCCGCCGGCCGCCGCGCCGCCCCGGGGGGGGGGGGGGGGGGGGGGGGGGGGTCGGCCCGGACCCGGACCCCCCGTTTTGAACCTGTTTCGGTCTTTTGGCCATAACTTGAGCCTCGGACCTCCGAATGACGAACCGTCTGCGGAAACGCGATCCTTGGATTGAGACGGTCGTTTCGGTATATCGCACTCAAGGTTTCGGATTACTTTGAGTTCGGCCGGGTTGGTTCGTTCACGAAATGAACCGGGCCTTCGGAGCGGAAACGCTCATATCTTGAGCCACGAACGTCCGATTGACGCGCCGTCAGTCGCGTTGTGTTCCTCTTAGTGAGACGGATCTTTGGGCATACTCCGCCCGAGGTTTGGACGCAGGTGGAGTACGGTCGGGTTGGTTTTGCCTTAAAACCAACCGGGCCCCGGAGACGAAAATGCCAATAACTCTCAGACCGGGCGTCCGACCGACGCGCCGTCTGTTGCGTTGAGTTCCTGTTGACGATACGGAACTTTTGGATACATCAACTCTGGACCTTGTGACAGTTGATGTATCAGCCTCTCGGCTCGTGGAGCGGACCCTCTGAACGAGCTTGCTGTGTGCGGGAACCCTAGTGCTGGCTGCGACTGACTGCTACTACTACTGCTACGACAGCTACTGTGACTGCGACGACGACAGTACAGAGATCCTGTGTGGATTCGACGACGACGACTACAGCACTCAGCGATCCTACGTGGAACAGTGCTACCGAACCTGTGTGAACTGAATCTTCTGTTTACCTTGGGCGGTGGAGCGCTTGGGTGTAGCGGCGGACCCGTGGTACTTGACAGTGGTGGTGCGCTTGGATGCAGCAGCAGACCCTTGGCGGTGGAGCGCTTGGTTGTAGCGGCAGACCCGCGATACTCTACGGAGTGTGTGCGCTTGGTTGTAGCGACAGAACCGCGACGGTGGAGGCGTGCGTGCGGAGTACGGAGACCGTGTAGATGACTGAGACCTGACGACTGCTTGACCGACTCGACTTGGAGTGAGTCGACTAGCCCAGTGGACGGAGCGCCCAGTAGTTGGCAGCAGACCCACGGCGGACGGAGCGCCTGGTAGTTGGCAGCAAACCCGCGGTACTCGACAGGAGGAGTACCTCAGTAGGCTATCTGGGTGAGCACCCGGTATTTGGCAGCAGACCCTCAGTGGACGGAGCGCCCGGTAGTTGGCTGCAGACCCGCGGTACTCGACATGAGGAGTACTTCAGCAGTCTTAGGTTAGTGAGCAGTACCTCGGAGTCGTGACAGGACCACTGTACACTTCAGAGATGGGGCTCTTCAACTTTTACGGTTTCGTTAATGAAAATCCTGGTTTGAGCTGAGTCAATGATCTTTGTGTTTCCTCATGATTGAGATGGGTCGCTTGATAACTTAGGTATATGTATGGGCATATACCTGGGTAATGGTTATCCGTTGATTTCATAAACTTGTTATAAACTGTGTGGACTTGTACTGTTATCCTATGTGGATTTTACTGTTTACTCTTCTTTGTGGATTGGGATCTTCTGGGGCTCGTGTTGGAGCCGAATGGAAATTGGTGACATAGGTATATGTATGGGCATATACCTAATCAATTCTGGATGTTACTTCGTGATTGTATCCTTCATGTGGTTTATCCTTTGTGGATTTCGGGAGACCTTCGAGGGTCTCGGGGTCCCTACTGAGTATCTTATACTCACCCCTGCACGGGCTATGCCCGCACTTCGTTGTGTTGGTTGCAGACGATGGACAGCGCTGACTGCGGTTGAGGCTTACGGAGTAGGTCGGTACCCGGAGGAGGACCACTGAGCGGGACGTGCTCGGAGCGGACAGTTGGACCGAGGAGTTGTGGAGCTATCTGTACCTACCCTTCAGGTAGGATCCGTGGTGGACGATCCAGGAGCTGAGCCATCTGTACCTACCCTTCAGGTAGGAATCGAGGAGGACGTTCCAGGAGCCGCTTGTACTTTCAGTTGCTGTTTTCCCTTCCGAGTTGTACTTTACTTTACAGTTGGGCTTGTATTTCCGGCCCCTTTACTTCAGCACAGTTGTTCTAGTTTTGTGTACTGTTTTACGTCCGCTTGATACTCTGAGGTGCTTGTTTACTTATTTAAGGCAATGCCTTCCCTTTTTATTGGGATTTTACGCCTTGGTGCTAGTCGCCAGCCCCTGGCCTATGGAAGGCGGGCTTGGGGTAGTCACGGCACGGGCCCCGAGGGCGGGTCGTGACAATTGTTTCATGCAATGTGAACATAATTCTAGTTATGAAAATCTAAGTATCTAAATCTTCCTCAAAGTCCATGTAAACATACCCTAGTAAACTATTTCCCATCCCAAAGAAAAATGAGATGATTTATATTATTTTTAGATATCTAATGATCCATTTCATGGATTCTCAGTGATATTTTCCCTAATTAGACATGAAATTGATGAAAAATCCCACTATATGTGTAATTTTTGTGTTACTATATGCCATACAGTGCATTATACTTTTTTCCACCAATGAAAAAAATACAATATTTATGAGTTTCTACTCATAATTCTTCTGTATAAATTCCTATTTTTAAATATTAATGTGATTGAAAAGTGCAGATGAGACGAATTTTCATCCAGATGTTTTGAATCTATCAATAATCTTTAAGACCTAATACCTCTAAAAAAAGACAAGGATTCCAATTTTCTTCTGTTGACTGATTCTTATCACAATGGCCTTATTTACTTCCCTAAAATATTTTATCTTAATCCTTCTAAAAAAATAATCATTCTTATCTTGAATCCTCTTGATGTCTGGATGGACTAAAAACATGTCATCCATATACAAGGGAAATAAGATGAAATTCTTATTCTAAAATACCTTCTAATGGGAAAATTTATTTGTGTTTATCTATATGTGAAGTTTTTCCAATAAAAATTCATTATAATAAATTTTTAACTATATTGGTGGTTTTTTGAAGCTATAAATACTTAAATTGGGATTGATTACAAATTCCATGTTCCGTTGGTTAGTGAAACTTATGGGTTTTTACCTATAAATTTATTTCATAAGATCTATATAAAGAAAATCAATATTTATATCCATTTTCTCTAAGATTAAATCATTAGACACAACCATACTAAGAAATTTATTAATGGACATAATCAAGAATCACTATGAATAGATGCCTTTTTAAGGATATAGGTTTCACCTATATATATTAGAAACATAAAATAAATTTGTTAACATACCTTCTAACTAGTTTTTTAGCTCTGTAAGTCCTCTATTTAACCCCCTATGACTCTATGCTATCCAAAATTCTTCTTCTGATGCTCATATGTTCAAATTAAAATCATGTAGTACTCTAATTTGATTCTCATTATAAATTAATCCCAATAGAATATATTTTAATGGGATATAGTTCTGACCTTCGGTATTTCCATTTGAATTTTTCAGATCCTGTGTCTGTCCGGGGCTTCCATTCATACCCACATGAATTTTTTTATTTGAATCATTTAATTTAACTCCTTCCACCTTTATGTTTTGGTCTTTATATAAGACCTAATCGATAATGATCGTATACCTACTTCTGATGTCTTTTCTCTTATAATTATCCCAAAGAAAAATTCAATGTTTTCACATCCATATACAAAAAAAAGAATGCATCATTTTTTCCCTCTAGTTTATAAGTATCTACATGTAAATAACAAAAGATCCTGAAAACATGAGGTGATTGGGATCTATTGATTTTATAAGCTATATAACTTATAGTATTTCATATCCCATTAGTGCTGATAGACTTGGATTAACTAATTAAACTGTATAGTTGACCACTTCCACCAAAATCTATGTAGACATTACAAAGTGTAACCTTATGATCCATACCTTCTAAAATAATGACTTATTACTTACCTAAACCACTCAATTTTTATCTTTAATACATGGTCCAATCTTATCATATATTATCCCTTGGCTCTAGTAGAATTTCTAGAATATACTTTCATTATACTCATCACCACTATCCAATCGTAAGCACTTTTTCTTAATTCTAGTCTCATTCTCCTCTATTTCCATCCACTGAAAAAACACTTAAAATAATTTATATTTTTTTCTTATGATATTAAACCCATACCTTCCTCATAGAATCCTAAATAAATTCTAAAAAGTATTATAATACACTATGATATCAGATATGGTCTATCCCCAAAATGTCCATGAAACAAGATCCAACATCCATCTCTTGGGTGTATATCTGTTCAAAATAAAAGAAACCTTTCATTACATTATTAGTATACAAATATCAAATATTTTGCAGTATGTATGATCAAGATTAAACAATAATTTTTATTCTAAAACCTTTATGTTCTTATCATTAATATTTATAATCCAATAATTAAATAAATCTGAACTACTGTATATTATATTTACTGTATTTATCACTTCATCTGATAGTTGAGTCAGGTAAATGGTGCCATCATTTATGTAGATAGCTACAACCCTTGAAACCCAAGTGATCTTTCACACTCTTTTTGTGATTCTCAATCTAAATCCTACCTCTTCATGCCTACTCACAATAATTATATGTTTCAAAAAACATGATATGTTCCAAACTAACTTGAGATCATGGTATCTCCCATTAATTATCTAAACATTTTCATCATCTTTCTCCAAAACTTCTAGAGCCTCATTATCCTCTAATTATACCTTTTAAACCTTTTCAAACAAATAATTTACCATATATCCCTTGTCTACTATAGAGTGAAATGATTTACTAGAATTAATTATCCATGACTCCACTAGAAAATGTGCATTAATTAATAAGATAATTCTTGATTTTATAACCCTATAATTATTCGATATTGAACTACTGGATACTCTCCATATGGATTTTTAACCATTTTTCCATGTTATCCTTCCTGAGATGGCCTCTCTTGACATAATGCCAATGTGATGTTCTAGGACTAGCTAAATTTCATCAACTTAGTTCACGTGACTTATTATCTGACCCCTCTTACATTTCTTCAAATGAGGTGACCATTCATTTTCATCGACATTGATAGAAATACCATAAAGTGTTTGAAATTCTCTTCATATAATTTATTCATTTAGAAAAATACCTTAGAATATCATCAAACACTATGTATGTATTCCTTCAAGTGTTACTCATGACAGTTAAAATCCCTAACCAACTCTCCAAAACTGATGACAATAAAAAAAATTCCAAGGAATATACCATTAAATTGACATTAATAGATTCTAGATTAATTTAAATCATGTTTAAATCATTTATATGGTAGGAATCAGACCAATCACCTGACAACCTAATGTTGAAAATTATTCTCATCATGAACAATTTGTTCATTATTGATGGTTTCTCATAAATTTCTGCTAGAGAATTTATAAAATCCATTGATGTATTTACCTACATGATATTAATTTATAAATTCAGATACAATGAAAACCATCTGACTTTGATCACCTTTATATCCAGCCTCTCCAATTCAACATTATCCATCTTCTCAGGATTTATTCTGAAAGGGACCTTCAAGATCCGTGTTTCCATTGAGAAGGGGGTTGGGGTGAATAAGTGGTCTACCTTTTTAATTTTTTATGTTTTAAGACAACCTGTATATCTGGTAAGAGATAATTGACTCTAATAAAAATAAACACACAAGAAGAAAAGAATGCATGGATTTAAAATGTTCACTACTCAATAAAAATATCTAGTCCTTGGCATGTTTCTCAAAATTATACAAGACCAAAAAATCACTAGGAAACAATATTATATAATTTATAACAAGAATGAAATATCCATCACTCACATAGTAGTATAGTACTTGAAATAATATGTGCTCCTCTCACATATAATATAATGAAATAATTTTTGAAATAATAAAATTAACCTTTACCAACAAGTTATCATATTTATACTTGAACATTATTTACAATTTACATCATAAAATTATTCATCCAATTAAATTTATAATATAAAAGTAATCAAGAACATCTATAATTGAAATTATTTGTCTAAAATTATCCATTTGATAACCTCTTCATCTAGTAGTTTTTCATCTAGTACACTATGTCTAGTACAGTCACTATGGTATCATTAATTTGATCTATCTATTTTTTACCCTACATATCATTTAATCTATCCTTATGATAACACTATATATGATATAATCCATCTAATACTGTTTTTTCTATTACTTTGATAAAGAGTAAAACACTCTCAAGTTTTGTGGTAGGCACCACACTTCTTCAACAATTCTAACAAAAACAAAAACATAATCACAACACTCGAATCCCCTTTATATAGGCATCATTTCTAGAAAAAGGATAATATCATAAACATCAAGTTCAATGTTCCCACTCATACTTTTGAAATCCTACTAGAATATTCCTCTATTTTACTACCTTAAAAACTTTGAATAAACTAGGTTCAATAGTCTTCATAAATACATTCCTAAAAACAGGAAATTAATGTTCTTCAAACTTTACTAAAATCTTGGAAAGATTTATGATTGTTCCTTCATGATTATTGGGGAATTAAATTCCTTCGTTAGTTTCATCACATATTATAATGTTAAAAAAATTAAATATCCACCAAAATTCATCTATTTTATTTTCATAGGAAATTCTCCATATGGAAATCTTTTCAGAGCCCCTCTATCTGGTAGTCTTCATATTTTTTTGTCTTTTATTTATTACACATTTAATATATCTAGAGATCCTTGAGTTACTTGTTTTGATAGATTTTTTTGATGAACTCACTTGGAATCCCCTATCTGATTACATCACAATCATTCTTCATCTAGTAGACTTTATTCGGAAGACTTCGTCTGATACCACTCCTTCAGGAAAAGTCTTCCCAATGAATTTTCTTGAGAACCATTGTGTGATCATCCAGAAACCAATATTCTAGGATTCAGGACTCTATGTCCAATCATTTTCTCAGAGCCCTGTGTTTGTTGATATTGTAAATACTCATCCTATAGACTCAGAAACTTTTCTCTTTCTAGTTAAATCACTCGAAATCCTATATCCAATGAACTCGTGAATTTTTATTTGTTAACCTTTATTTGTCTTTTAATCATATAAAATAACTATATCTTTAATCATGAGAGAATCTAGTAATAATTTTTTTATTACATTGAAGAACAAAAAAAATCCCATTATTTTACTTTGTTCTGACATCTATATCTTATGGAAATATGAATAAAATAGAGTAAAAATTTGGTTCTACCCTCTGTAAAATAACCACAGTTCATTCATCTATATATGATCTCATATGTCTATTAAAACCATATTTCCCCATCCGATATAATTCATTTATAAAATTCATTTGTAAATACCAATATTACCATGTGATTTATGAATTTAAAACAAAAGACAATACTAAGAAATACTCTATTATATACAACCATACTTCAACAATTATTGGTTTAAAAAATCCCCCACTTTTGATTTTGTTTTCAATCAAGAAACATAAATCACTGAATCTATGAAACTCAAGAAATGAGTCATTATCCAAAAATTATAAGACTAAATGAGTGAGCAAGGTACTGTAATAAAATATTCATTGAATAATGATACCATGATATCCATAAATAAGTGATTATGAAACATTTAGAGAATATTTATTAATTTAAAACTTATCCATAACAAACCAAAACAAACATCAACCTATAAAAAACAAGTTCCTACATCCACTTCAATAAACTATTGAAATAGTTTACACATGTTGACATCAAAACATACCTATTATTAAAACTCCACCTAAATATATTCTCTCCCAAATTAGGTAAAGAACATATCAATGGATAGATTTATGTTACATATTTTCTCCACCTTTGAAAACCCTATCGATGGATAAGATGATAGTGAGGATAGATATCATTTAATTTATTAATGAAGAGAGTGAGTTTGAATTCCCATAGCCAACTTAAACTTATGAAATGACTCCTTCGATAATGGTTTAGTGAATATATCGTTTACTTGATACTTTTTGGGTATAAAATATTTCTTTAATTTATTTATTTCCACATTTTCATTGATAAAGTGATATTTAGTATCAATGTTCTTATATTTAGAATGTTATATTGGATTCTTGGGGATATTAATATCACTTCCCAATTGAATAGGAAACTTCACATCAACCAACAATTATTTCAGCCAACTTTGTTCATATTAAATATGGTGTAGATTGAGTGGAAACTTCATACTCTACTTCTGTGATCGATAGAGTCACTAATATTGGTTTATTTGTATAGAATCTTAAACATATTTATCTTAAAAGGAATAATCCACCATATGTGGATATTCTATAATCAGAACATCCTACCCAATCTACATATATGTAATCAAACATATTAATCTTTCTTATTATTTTATATTTAAAACCAATATAAAATGTGACTTTATTATATCTGAGAATTATTTTTCTATCAACAATATGACAGTCTTTTGGTGTACTTCGATGTATAGAAAAATTGTGACAACATACACTATATTTTTTCTTATAAGTATGTGATATAATATGATTCCAATCAACATATTAAATTATTTAGGATCAACATCACTTCCTTTCCAATATTTAAAAAAAATTCCTAATGAAATAGGTGTGCAAATAGGATATGAATCCTCCATGACAAATTTTTTAAAGAGTTCCATTGAAAAATTCTATTGAGAAAGGAAAATGTTCATTTTTTTAAGAGATTTATAATCCAAGAAAGTAATTCAATTGTCTTAGAACAAACATATCAAATAACTCTTTCATCTCCCCAATTAAAATTTCACACATTTCTTCTACATTTCATATGAATATTATATTATCAACATAAACAATCACAATGATAGAAACCACTTGACTTTATTTTATGTTGATGTTGTTTTCTACTCTTACTTTTCTAAAATTAAACTTCTTCAAGAAAGTATCCATCTTATAAAACCAAACTCATAAATCTTGTTTCAAACCCTGAAAATAATTTATTTTAAAACATGATTTTTATCTTGACCACAAAATATCCCACGTGGTTACTCAATATAGACTTATTACAGCTCTCTAATGATAAAGAAAAATGTAACATCCATATGGAATATCTTATATATCCCTTGTATTGAAATAAAAATAATGATTATGATGGTTTTAAGACTTTCCAATGGTGTGAAGGACTCATCAAAATCTATTCCTTAAACTTGTGAGTATCCCTTATAAACTAGGCTTGAATTTTTTTTTCTTACCACTTCACCTTTTTCATTTAACTTATTTTGGAAAACCCACTTTGATCTGAACAAATTATTATCTTTAGTTTTTCCTACCATCTCCCACATATCATTTTTCTCAATATGATATAATAATTAATTCATGAAATCTATCCATTCTTGATGATCCAATGATTCTTCAACATCTGTTGGATAAACCTATGAAAATAAATAGTTATGTGATACAATCTATAATGTTCTTATGGTTTGAAAATGATTCACTTATTCTATAATGATATTTTTGACCTCTTGTTTCTTCTTCAAACTTGGATATTATTAATGAACTTTTCCCACATAACATGAAATGGATAAATACAAATATTAATCTTGTATTATTTCTATATTATCACATCTATCCAAAAAATTGTGATGTTTAACACTAAAAACATCATCCTTGTTTCTTTTTATACTATTATTAGGGAAATTTTCTCTCAAAATGATTCCATAAATTTACATATTTATAATCAATAATATTCCCACTTTCCATGTTATAACACCTATATACCCTACCATTATATGGGTATCCATGGAATATACCATCAACACCTCTTCGGATAAATTTCCCAAGATTCTCACCTTTAACATTGATAATTTGGGGACTTGAAAACACCCTTGAATATTTAAAACTTGGTGTTTCTTTATAGTAAATTTCAAAAGGAGAAATATTAGAGTTTAGACTATAGAAACATATATTCTAACTGTTAATAGATTATTCAATAGATTATCTCCAAAATAATTGATAAGTACCATGTTCAATCTGTATAGCTCGAGCAATCTCAAAAAAATTTATTATTTATTTTAGTAACACCATTCTATTATAGTGTGTATGAAGAACTATGTAGATAGATAAATCAATTAATTTAAAGACATTATCTAAACTTCTATTTTGTTTATTCAGAGCCATTATCAATTAGAATCATCATTACAGAATATCTATTTTCATTTTCATCACTTTTCTTAAAGATCTTAAACAATTTAAGAGCCTATGATTTATGTCTTAAAAACATAATGCATGTAATATGATTTAAATCAAAAATATAGTTAATATAGTAAATAAAGTAATTTTAGACATTTTTAATTAAATTATTATGGTCCAACATATATCATAATGAATAAACTCCAAGGGATGATTGTTTATTTTCTTAACCATCTAATATACAGAATTTAAAATTTTCCCTTTATGATATGTCAAACAACACTAATATCTTATTCTTATCATTTTAGGAATGTCATGAATAATTTCTCTCTTTATTAGCTAATATGACTTTGGAAAAAATGTAGAATATTATTGTGTTATAACTTATTTTCTTTCATCATGTTTAGATAACAATATCCATGTGTATCTCCAACATGAAAAAAATTTCCCTTGGTTATTTTTCCCCTTGATACAACTTTCCCATCCTCACGAATTTTAATAAAAAATACATCTATTCAGAAAAAAACTTCATTTCCTTCATCTAAAATCTATTAAACAATCAAAAAAATTGTTTTCTCTCTATCAAAAAATAATAAATTTATAGATTTAAATATTTATTTTCCAATGATTGCAGATCCAGTGCATTTTATTCTAAGTGACTCATTATTTATAAAATTAATTTTCCCTTCTATTTAATCTTTCAAGTTTTTTAACAACTTCAAATAATTTTTCATATATAAATAACACCAACTATACAATATCCAAGGAAATTATATTGTTGTCTCTTTGAGATATTTTTCAAAAACTGAGGCTTTATCATTGAGTTTTTCTTACTTCACATGAGGCTTTGGTAATTTTTCATAGAAACATTATTTAATTGGTAACATTAAAAGACATCATTTTGCAAGATTTTATGGTTGATCACATCTTTTAAAGACAGTGTCTATATATTGAAATCTATTTTTATCTTTCAATCTGGATTTCATAGGTTATCTTCTTTGATTTGGTTGATCACTATTAAGATCTTCCTCTAATACCTTATAGATTAATTTTAGTGTTGATTATTGAACCATAAAATATTCACTACATTCATAATGCCTCAATAGTATAATCAATAACCATAGAAAGAATATTTTCTTATGTAACCTGAATTCTTTCTAGAACTGCATATCTCTTTTCCTTTACCTTTCAGAGTATCAAAATTTCCTCCTTGTTGTGAACCGAAATTATAATGAACTTTTATCATATTCTTAATTTTTTGGATTTCTTCTTATCCTTAAAAGAGTCTCCCGTTGTAGAAATTCTTTCTCAAAATGTTGAATCCTGTAATATTTTAGAATTTTTGACTCTGTATGTTTTATCTATATACATGGTTCTATTGAATTTATTCTTCTTCTGATTATCTTGAACCCAATTATTGATGTAAGAGGATTATTTTTTTATCCATCTAAGGTTTTAATTCATAGAAATTTAAAAAACATCTAAAACCATTTTTGGGAAGTTTTTTTTTCCTTTATAATTATTAATAAGTTTATATTCACTAACATAATATTCCTTCTCCTTCACCTATATCTTTTCATAAAGTTGGATGTTTAGGTTTTTCTCTTCATCATGTATCTTCTTCATATCATCAATCTCTTTCAACAACTTGTATTTTTCATCAATAGATGAATTCTAATTATCATAATGTCACCTATATTTAATTAACATTTTGTTTTCCTTCTAATGTTTTAAAATTTTTAAAATAAATTATTTAAATTATACTTTATGAATAAAATCCAACAAATATTCTTATTCTTATACTTCATCAAATTTTCTACTTTCATCCATGGTAAAACTCTCATCATTCTCTTTAGAAATAAGAAAATTCTTAGCATAATCGTCACTGTAATTTTTATCTTCTACTTCTCTATCATCATAATTATCACATATATAAAAAAAAGTTTCCATTTTTATATTTAAATAACATCTTATCCATTCTTCTAGAATAGTACAATGATCTATTTTTCTTTTACTTCAATGATAATCCCAAATTTCCTTTCTCATAATATTTTAAATAGATATCTCAAAAAAACTTTCCTTGTTCTAGACACCTCTTTCACATCTAATTTCATATGTGATGAGAATATTATGAAAATCATCTAAGGATAGAGAGTTTCAAGTTCTGTATCTTCTAAAGATTATACCATGGAATAAAATTTAATCAGAATAATTCTTAGAATCTTTATATAGTAGTTAAATCTTACAATTTCACTCCAAAAAATCTTATAGTGCTTATAATTTCATTAAACCTTGTAAATAAGTTAAAAAATACTCATAATATACCATTTTATGATCTTAATACTTTAATATCTATATTTTTATCTTGACATTCTTCATTATTCTATTTTTTTCAAAAATATTTTCAAAAAAAATTCAGATTTCTTTACTAGTTCAAATTCCTTCAACCCTCCAAAATTCAATTTTAGAGTGAGGTGAATGTATTTAATTTTTTTTCTCTCCCTTAATTCTCTAGAATTTTTTTTATCTGAAGTTATTAAGGGAGTAACCTTAGTATTATGAGTAAAACCATATATAACAGCTTGAAGAACTTTATAGCTAATAGATAATAGATATGGTAGAATTTTTTATTTCTAGATATGATAGTTATTTCATAAAAGACTTGATTCGCCTTATTATTATTATTTGATTTTTGAAATTCCCTAGAAACTTTATTCTTTTTGAAATTATATACTTGTTAGAGTTAATGAAAGAAATGTGATATCTAATATTAATTGAAAGGACCCATCAATATCTATGTGACCACTAAGGTGGGGGTGAATCAGTGGTCTACCATTTTTTCATATTTTAAAACAACATCCATCTATAGTTATAGATAATTGACTTCACTAAAAATAAATGCACAATAACACCCATAGGAACACAGAAATTTACAAGGTTCACTACTTAATAAGAGTATCTATTTATTATCATGGATTGGAAAAAATATAGGACCATACATCCGCTAGAAAAGAGTCCTATATGGTTTATATTTTCATATCATATCAACTATTGACACAACATTGTAGTCGTTTGAAAGTTAATGTAATCCTCACACATATAATATTATAAATTTGTTTTTGCAATAAAAAAATAACCTTCACCAATAATCTTGAATATGTTGTCACTCTACTTCTTGAAATTTCTTCACACATTACTTCATGTAAGTTATTTTTCTTATAAATAACTTCTCTAACTAAAAATATTTTTCTAAACCCTTCAATTTGATAACCTATTCATCCAATAACTACCCATCCAGTATAATATTTATAGTACCATCATTCTAGTCCCGCTATCTGGTACCCTTTTCATTTGATACCTTATGCACCTGATACCACTTTATCATGTATCCTCTATCTAATGATTATTCATATAGAACTTAAACCAAAAGGAAAACACACTCAAGATTTTCATATAACAACATAATTAATCAAGAAATTACAAATCTATCTTGACACAATAATCCTCTTTATATAGCCATTTTTTTCTAAAAATAATGGGAGAAACATAAACATCATATTCAATGATCCCACCTATACATTAAAATTTTTACTCGAAGCTTCTTCCAATTGGTCACCTTCATAACCATAAATAAATTAGATTAAATGGTAATCATAAAGTATTTCCTTAAAACTCAATATCAACTTTATTTAAAAAAACATAAAATATTTTCTAGAATTATGATTATTCATTCATGATTTTTGGGGAGTTGAATTTTCAATTCAAAATAATCACATTATATTACTTTATAAAACATTGTAGAGATCTGAAAACATCATCCAATATATATTTATTGGAACTTCTCCATCTAGAAATATTTTTATATCCCATATATCTTGAATACATCATATTTTTATATTTATTACTCCTTAAATGTTTCTCCAATAGGTATATCTTTGAGTTACACTATCTCATGGATCTATACAATGGCATCACTTAGAAACCTCTATCTAATAACTAAAAAATCATTCTTCATTCATTGGACTTTTTTCAGTAGAATATATTTGTTTCCACTATATCAGGAAACATCTATTTGATGGATTTTCATTGGAACCTCTATCAGATCATCTGTAAACCTATGTCTGATGATTCATAAATCCCTATCTAATAATTTTCTTAGAACCCCATTTCTAAAAAATATTTTAAATGTTCACATAGTGGACTCAAAACCTTTTCTCTAACTGGTGAAGTCACTCAAAATCTTTTTTCCAAAAGAATATTAGATTCCCATTTGATAACCTTCATATGACTCTTCATCCAATAGGATAAACATATCTTGAATAATGAGATATTTTAGTAATCATGATGTTTTATACTTTTAAGAAAAAAAATAATCACATGATTTTACATGTTTCAAAAATCTTGTTCTGGTGGAACTTCGAATACAATAATATAAATATTTGGTTCCACCCTCCATCTGATCACCTCAATCAATTCATCTCTATTTTATTACACCTATCTCTTAGACCCAGATTTCTCTATCATATATACATCAATCAGAATATTCATAAGTAAATCCCAACATTGTTAAGGGATTTATTAATTTACCACGAAAGAATATACTAAGAAAAAAATCATTCCATAAAACCGTAATTTCACACATCTTGGTCTCAACATATACCAGTTAATATAAGTTTTAGGTTTTTTTGAATGATATAATTCATTATCTTCACTCTCCAAAAGAAAATGTATTTTACATCAAACATATCAACCTATACCTTATCAACATCTGATTACATCCTTCTGATTTACCTTTGAACTCATACTGAATCAAATAGCATCAAATATAATTTGTGTAGAACAAAATTTATTAGTCAGTTGTGAAAAATGATTATATTTTAACCAATATATGAGACCACATTCAAAGTTCTAATGTAGTACTGATCTACCAGACATGAAACCACCAGACACTAGAATAGTAAAAATGAAAATCTCTCATTGGGTCCCAATTGATATGATATTACCCCCAAAATGTTATTGTACTATAATATAGGAAGTTGAATCACCCTACTCAATAGAAAAAAAACATATATGATAAAAAAACATCAAACAACTAAATACCAAAATTCAATATTAATGGAAATTAAGAATGAAATAAATAATATTGTGGTTTTATAATTTTCAAACAATTAAGATCTAAGACTACATGTGAACACTAATACCATTTTAATTACTCAGACAATATACATATTACATACTCAATTGGAAAGGATGTTTGAAAATAGTTTTCCTTATTCCCCACCACTATGACACACATCATATGAGTGGTCCCATTTAACCTTTATCATGCATCCTAGCCAGTCAACTGGTCGCATCACCATCTAAGTTTCTTGAATGATCCACCATAGTGCGTTAATGACTATTGATCCCCATTTCCCCTTGAAGCATGGCCGATAGATCCAATGACATGACCACTTCTTAGTATACCACCATTTTATATGATATACCCAATACACACACTATAGGATTTGGTGTAAAAAATATATACTTCATAAACTAGATTTTACATCAATTGAGAAGACCAAATAATAACATACACAAATTTTACATTATTGAACACTATATATTTCAAATTCAATCACAATCCTAGAACCCAAAAGGTTAGTGTATTTGGATATTAAATACATTATTTTCTTATTTTAGTATAGGTGTTCAATATTTCCCACAAGTATCTCCACCATTTCTATCATTCTAGACATATAATAATTAACACTCTTCTTTATTTCATAGGGAATGGAAACATAAGAAAAGGATGATCTCAAATTCTATGTAAGGATAAACATAGAATATAAAAATCAAATATCATATGTGAGAATAACTAAAACCAATGGATTGGAGTATAAGATCGAGTTCTATGGATCTAACATAAGATAATTTTTCCCATTAATAATTATCTCATAAATCATGAATCATGGTATAAGGATTTTGGTATAATAAAAGACATGATTCAAAGGAATGAAAACATGGGTCAATAATCACAAACCATGTGAAAATAACATATTAACATATAAATGTGGTGTGAAATATAAGTAATAACATATGTTAAGGTTAAAGAAAAAGACATTCATCCAACAGTAGACTAGGCTAACCACCTTCCCAGAATATGGTAGTCATGGTCTAACCACCCATTTACCTCTTTAGGCTTAGGATAACAACCCATGTACATATTTAGGATTGGTTATCCACCCATGTTAGTTCTTATTCTTCAAATAACCACTAGTTTACCTTTTTCTATCTAGGATAACAACCCATATGACTTATTAGGTTTGGGATTACCTCTCAAGTATCACTGGTCTTGAGCATACCACCTTTGTACCCTTGGGATTAGACTTACTACCAATGTGCCATTTTTTGGAAGGGGTAACCACTCATGTACCATTTGTTTCTTAGGCCTACCACCCATGTACCATTTGGATTGGGCTGACCTCCCTTCACCCCTTTTGAGATCATGAGGTATATAACATTACCCAATGTATTGGAGGGAAATATCAGACCCCAATAATAACAAAATTATAAACCATATATATGTTTTCTAAAATAAGATGAAAATATTCATGATTACATCATACCATAATTACAGAGTGGTAAAGAAACAGGTTTAATTAAAACATTCAGAAAATATTTTTATAATCCATCTAGAGAAATATGGTGGATTACTTCATTAGACAATATCCTCAGTGGGCCATAAGAAACATTAAATAACGTTGATGTAATGAAAAACAATTTTATAACGGCATTAGAAAAATTCATTGAAAAATAAGAAGAAATATAAATATCTTTTGGTAGCCATTATTTTTAAATGAAATTAGCTATAAAACAATAGAATTAGAAATTATTTTTGGAAAACATGAAAACATGGAGAGGAAGTTTCTTAGATAAAATAAAAAATGATGTTGGGAAAATGGATTCATTTGAAACAATGTTTTAAAAAAATATTCTATTCACACATTTGTACAAAAATTCAAAATCATTAGAAATTTACTAATATAAATAATATTAAAAGTATCCCTTTAAAATATAGTGAATTAAGTAAAAGAAAGTTGAAATCTACCTTAATAAATCCTTGATGTGTATAGAAGGACATACATAAACTAATATTAAGAATATTGACATTAAGGATAAATATTCCTTACTAATAAGAAGAGCTAAGGTAATATTCTCTTATCAAAATACCTTTTGTTGAATTATAAACCAAAATCATATGAAGTGGTAAGAATACAGGTAATCCCAAACTATAACCAAAGGAGAATAAAAAATATGTGGTTTAATAGATAAATATAAAAAAAATACAAAATATTATTTCATACATATATAAACATGATTTTAATGTGGAATTGGAAAAGTATCCCTTACACCCTTGGTAACCTTTTAATCGAAAGGCCATGAAAGAGAGATCATGAGATAGATTTATAAATCAATGTAATTTTATAAATTATTTAATAAAAATTCATCTATGGGAAATGTATCCACCACAAAAAAATAAAATAATTGGTAAATATGAATCATATCTAGATGGATGTAAATTGAGATGAAAATCCCATTCATTGGATTCTCACTTGGTTGGTTGTGCTCTAAATTCATTGAGGAAATGAATATTCTCTCGAAATACCTCATGAAAATAGAGGAAATGATACACTTTATTGTAACTGGAGACTATCAAATGTATAATAAGGAATTAGGAAAGATAAAATGAGAAAGTTTTCAAGGTTATTTCAAAAGATATGTTTGGATTAAATATAGCGGAAGTGAGCTCCTTTTATAGATGGAAAAGTGGGACATATCCTAGTAAGTTAAATTTATGTTAGGGGTAAAATTAGAATCACATGAGAGGTATCTGATTTTTGGAGTGTAAATGTTAGTTATACATGTTGGTATTACTTTATCACACAACAATGGTCTTATAAAAGTTCTATTTTCAAGTTTATTTAGAAAAATTCAAGACGTGGTATATGTCACGACCCTCCTTCACCAAGATGAGGGAAGGTAAGATTGTTAGACCCTTACTTATTCAAGTTGAAGGAGGGATAATGACCCCTGAGACCCGCCTTCAATAGGTCCCGGAGTGGTGACTAACACCAAGGGTATAAAATTACACACAAAATGGGATGCATTACCCTATTTATTTAGTAGGATTCATAGATAAGATAGTAAGTCCCAAACAACACCAAAACTGGAAACAAAAGTAAATCCGAAAAAATCCATTCCCATATGCATGTTTCAATAATAAGTGTTACAATACAAGAAAACTCCAAAGGTAAATACCAAATAAAGGGAAAACAACAATTGGAACTATCCCAATGACCGAACTAGTATGGTCCCGCATGGTCCTCGAAGTCATCCTAGAAACCTGAGAGCGTTTTTATATTAGTAGGATGAGTGTACAGGTATACTCAGTAGGGAAAACCAAAAGCTCTCGTGCACAAATGGAGAGGCATTCTAATGCCATGTGAGAAAATAGAGGTAACTGAAACACCTAGAAAAGAAACTATCAACCCAACCTCACCAAACCTAACTCTCCAAATAAATCAAGTCAAGTAAAGTAATAGTAATAGCACATCAATATTTGGGTACCCCGCACCACTTTCACATTGGTTATTGAAGTCATCCTATGCATCAGAACTCCCTGCCATTCTCACCACAGTCCCACTGCCATCCCCCGCCCGCACACACCTGGGCTACCACAACCACACATCCTGACCGCAAACACCTAGGCCATAACAACCACACATAACCATGCCCGTAGACACCTGGTCCAAAACAACTACCGCCACGCCCAAAGACACCTGGTCCAGAACAACTACTGCCATGCCCGGAGACACCTAGGCCTCATCCCGAAGACACATGGGAAACAACCTACTCGCACACACCTGGGAAAACCACCAAAACTACCCTGCCTGAAGAATCTTGGGCTATAATGGACCTCATTCCATCGCAGCCTACCCGAAGAGTCTTGGGCTACTCAGGAAATAGATCATAAAAGGATCTAATAACCAGCCACTCATAGGAGTGTTGGGAAAAACACCCTCCCCCATTGAAATGGGAGGGTTTGGCACGAAGTTCTCAACATGGGTGGGGTGGGGATAAGAAACATAAGAAGTAAATTATACATATAGGTTAACAATAACTCATCCCAACTTAGGGGTTCTAAAACCATCCTATTCACAAACACCCTCATTACTATTCATTTAGAAAAATCACACCACCCATAGCCAAGTCACAACTCATTCTGAGAAAACGATTCCCTATTGAACCCATTATTGTTATCACATTTGAGTAGTTCTATTTTAAATAATTTTCACTACTAGGAAACTAACAGGCATAGCCACAAGACAAGGAAGGAAAAACAACCAAGCATTAGATTAAGAATACACACCTGGTTATCTTGTAAAGTCACAAAAATAAAAGGGATCTGTGAGATACCTCAAAGTACTGGGACCAAACCAAGCCCCACCATATGGCCCCACATGACCGTAGATTCAAAAACCAACAACTTCACCACAATAGGGGATCCCATCCCCATCCATTCCACCCCACAAGAATCAAGCAGAACAACCACACATATTACTAAGACAGAGAAAGGGATTTTCCATATTCTATCAAACCATTCATTGAGTTTCTTCTTCTCATTTGGTTAACCGGGGTGTTCACACAAGGATTATTGTTCACTGGAAATTCATTTAATCAATAGAGTTTACGTGATTAACCAATTTATGTGTTACATTTCTTCAATAATCATAGAAGACAGGGGTTCGTTATTGTGTATGGAAAGACCACCAATGGCCATGCTTTTTAGTGGGCATAAGCCCATATAGTTCACAACATATAAGAAAGTTTATAAGAGTACAATAAAATCATCAAATACACCCCTTAATTAATTAAAATTTCATTTATTATCTTCATTAAGGTTTGGTTTCATCCATCCCTATAGAAACATTAGCATACCCGCCCCATATGATACACAGTAAAGAGAGATGAAAGAGGAAACCTACCTGAATGATCAATGATCGAAGTTTTTCTCCACGCGTCGAGAACTGGGGATGCAAAACTTGCAGGGGAGGAACTTCAGGGACTCCAAGGGTGAGTAGGAAAGGCTCTAATACAGGCGCAACTCTAGCGTCGGGAAGAGGGGACTCCAAATGCACCAAGAAAAAAAGAGACCACCCCAAGAAGAATAAAGAAATAATTCCCGTGCGATAAAAATGCAAGATCCTAGAGTTACAGGATATGAGAAATCATGAATGGATTTTAAGGTGGATTGTGGTTTTACCACACAGTTGGGTGGTTACACACAATGGAATTAATTTTCATTTAATAATTATCATTGGATATGTGTCCATAATAGCTGTGAGTTAAAGGATTTCCTTTAACCAGAGGAAAACACATGTAATAGGGGAGGAACTGAAAGTATGGGAAAAAGGGTGTGGCACCAATGAGAAAGCCATACATTTTGGTAAGTCAAGGGTTTCTTGGATCTTGGGGGATTTTAGATATCATTTATGGGATTGTAATGGATTTGAAAGGGGTATTGAAACACTCTTACATCAAAAAGATACGTTTCGAGAGTGGAACTGGAAAAAGAAACAAGGGTGGGACACTGTTTGGTGAGACACCATAAGTGGTGCCACCCTCATGGTTCCACCATAAGCGGTGCCACCGTTTTAGTGTGTGACCATGACGGTACGACCATTACGGTGCCACCATTTCGGTGTGCGACCGTGATGGTGTGACCGTTGTGGTGCCACCGTCACGGTGCCACTCTCATAGTGCCACCATCACGGTGCCACCATTAGTGGTGCCACCGTTTTAGTGTGCAACCGTGACCGGTGCCACCGTTTTGGTGGAACCATTTTATAGAACCAAGATTTTAGAAAACTCTTTAATGAGTCATTGTCTAGTCCATTACATCAGATACCCCTCAAACTATTTTTTCCCTCGAGAATCAAAACTAGGCTAGAAGAAAAGTGAGGGGTACGAAGAACCACCTTGAAAGATACCTCTTAGGAGCATACCTCCTCAACATATAGAAACACCACTCCCTAAAGTAAACAAACAACATATAAAGGTGTCATTTTCCAGACATATGGATCATGGATTCCTTTCCCCCATGTCAAGATATTATCGGCATTGGGAGGCACTGACTTGCTCACACGGGTTTAATCGCATCCACCTTAATGCGTCTTGATTAGAGATTGGGTCCTCCCTTTCCCACAGTCAGGAAACTTCACACACATTCATAGAACAGGGAAAACAACACATTTCATAGTTAACAAGGTTAAGCACTGCATCACAGACAAGTTCAAAAAAAAATAGGAAAAAACTCAAAAACAGCTCTGGGTACTAGGTGCGCATATGTGCCTTTCATTCCCAGGTACTCTCCTCGAGGCCACCATGCCTCTATAACACACGAACCAATGGAATGGTTCTTCCACGAAGCACTTTATCCATACAACCTTCGATCATCACTAGTCACTATACAAATTTCATGTCGTCCTCGATATCCAGCTTTCCCCAGTCGAGGACGTGTGAATCATCGTGTAGATACCGATGGCGTTGAGACACATGGAAGACGTCGTGCACTCTTAGTAGTGGCAGTGGTAGCACTAGCTGATAAGCCACTTCATTGACCTATCGTAACACCTAGAAGGGTCTAACAAACCAGGGGGAAATATTACTCCCCCTACCAAACCTCTGTTGTCCACACTGAGGGGAGACCTTCAAGAACATGTGGTCCCCGACCTCGAACTCCAAGGGTCTCCTCCTATTATCAGCATACGACTTCTGTCGGTCCTAGGCTGCCTTCATCCTCTTCCGTATAAGCTAAACCTTCTCTGTAATTCTCTGTACTACCTCTAGACCCAAAAAACCTACTTCCCTGACCTCTTTCCAGCACATAGGTGAGCGACACGCCCCTTGTACAAAGATTTTAATGGAGCCATGTCAATGGTAGAGTGATAGCTATTGTTGTAGGAAAACTCTAACATATGAAAGTGTCACACCCACGATACCCCAAAGTCCAAAAAACATTCCCATAGAATATCCTTCAATGTTTGGACGGTGCGCTCTGTCTTCCCATCTACCTAGGGGTGGAAAGCACTGTTGAGGCATAGCTGGGTTCCAAAAGAATGTTGTAGTCCTTTTCAGACCTGGGAGGTAAATCGGGTATCCTGGTCAGAGACTATGGACCTCGGAACTATATGAAACTACACCACCTCATCCACGTACCACAGTTCTAGGTCATCCACCTCACTTGACTCCTTCATTTCCAGGAAGTGGGATGATTTTATCAGTCATTCCACCACTACCCAGATAGAATCACAACCCCCTTGAACATTAGGTAGTCCCATGGCGAAATCCCTCAAGATGTCATCCCAGTTCAACTCAGGGACATCTAAAGGTTGTAACAGACCTCTTGGGATGCGGTGTTCAGCCTTCACCTATTGACACACAAGGCACTTTGCCACAAACCTTTCCACTACCCGCTTCACCCTAGTCCACCAAAACTAACCCCTAAAACCTTGGTACATCTTGGAAACTCCTGGATGTATCGTTAGGGGTGAGTTTTAAAACTCACCAAGAACTCTCTTGTGCATCATCCCTGGGACAAAAAAATTTGCTCAGAAAAGAGTCTAATTATGACCTGCCTACAACCACCCTTCCAGAGCATTGCTTTGGTTAACCCGATCGCGCATCACTTCACTCTCTAAGTATCCCCACTGAGACTCCTCCACTTTCTGCAACATAGAAGAATGAACTACCATCTGAAACAGAAAACCTCCACCACCATCCACCTTAGAATCTAGGTGTAGGGCATCCAACTCCTCCATCACCTTCCAATCATCTGCCGACTCTCGAACCGCATCCTTCTACGACTTCTTTCTCAAGGGATCATCCACCATGTTCCCCTTTCCTGAGTTGTAGGAAATTTCGAAGTCGTAGTCCTGGAGAAACTCCATCCACCTCCGCTTCCGCAAGTTCAGGTCCCTCTGGGAGAAGATATACCTCAAGATCTTGTGATTCGTGAATACCACAAAGCTCTCCTCGATGAGGTAGTGTCGCCACATCTTTAGTGAGAACACAAACGTTGTGAGCTCCAAGTCGTGGGGTGGCATAGTTATGATCATGGGAATGTAACTTCCTAGAACCATAAGATATCACCCCCTATTATTGCATCATCACACACCCCAGGACTTGGCCTGAATTATCATAGAAAACCTCAAAAATCGCCCCTTATTCTACCAACCTCAGCACTGGGGTACTAACCAACTTCCCTTTCAGATAACTGAATATTACCTCACACAACCCACTCCACATGAAAGCCTAGTCTTTCTTGGTCAAGGATGTTAACGGTGATGCAACTCAAGAGAAGTTAGGCATGAATCTCCAGTTGTAACCTACTAGGCTCAGGAAGCTATGAACTTCCGTCAAATTCTTGGTTTCCTCCCATGAAACAATCACCTCGACCTTTGATGGGTCCAGCGCTATTCCCTTCTCGGACACCATGTGTCCAAGGAAGTGTACTTCTCGCATCCAGAACTTGCACTTGGAAAATTTCTTGTAGAGCCGGTGATGTCGAAGGACCTCTAAACCCATCATCAGATGGTCACTGTGATCCTCCTCTGATCTTGAGTAGATCAGGATGTTGTCAATAAAAAATACTACAAACCGGTCCAGATATTCTAGGAAGACGGAGTTCATGATCCCCATGAACACGGCTGGTGCGTTTGTAATGTTGAACGGCATGACTACGAACTCAAAGTGCCCATATATGCACCTGAAGGAATTCTTCGAGATGTCACCCTCAACTGGTGATATCCTGAACACATGTCTATTTTGGAGAACCATACTTCCCCCTTCAACTGATCAAAGAGGTCATCTTTCCTTAATAGAGGGTAACGGTTCATGACCATTACCTAATTCAGTCTCCGGTAGTCTATGCACAGCCTCAAACCACCATCTTACTTCTTCACGAATAATACTAGAGAACCCCACGGTGACGCACTTGGTAGAACAAAACCCTTTCCCATCATATCACCAATCGGAATCTGTAACTCCCACAGCTCGGAAGGTTCCATCCGATAGAGAACCATCAAAATCAGATGGGAACCGGGTTGAAAGTCTATCCTGAACTTAACATCACGTTGAGGGGGTAGGGTCACAACCTCTACAGGGAAGATATCCATGAATTCATTAAACATTCCCAAGAATTCCACTATTTTTTTATCTTCTGACTCCCCTGACAGCTCAGCTAACAACGAATGAAGGGGCTCCACTTGTTAGCTACCTCCCTGACAACCCAGCATGATGATTAAAGTCACATGTCAGCCGCCCATATCTCAAAACACCACCCTTATCTGGAAGAAGTTGATAATGGAACACATAGAGGGCAGACAATCGATGCCTATAATGACCTCATATGGCTGCATCTGTAGCAAAAAAAGGTCCCCACTGGACTGATGTGGTCCCAACATCAGTTTGCATCCTCGGAAAACATGAGACAAGCTGGTCTGACCTCCGACTAGCATACTCAAAACTAGGGGTATGGAAAGTCTCTCTGCGTATAGACCCAAATAATGGGCTATACTGGGTGAAACAAAGGAGTGTGATGCCTCGGAATCAAACAAGGAATAGGCAAGAGTACTAAACCAGCTGATCGTACCTCGAATGAATTCCAGCCCTGCTAGAAAAGCTACCTCTACGACATGTAACTACCCATGCACAGCTCCTCTTCTCCTCAGCTATATGCCGCCTCCTCGAGCACCCACTGGTCTAGGTCATTTAGGAGTTCCCTAAGGTCTGCCTCCTCCTGCAACGTCTGCTCTCAGAGGAGCAGGAGCTCGCTGTCCCTACTACTGCTGAGCTGGGCACTGAACCAGCCCACCCCGCTATAATACACATGGTTTGGACACTAATTTAAAAGATTCCCACAGCTTCCACATATGAAGCATCTCATTTCTGGTACTGAAAAGAAAGGGCGAGGACCGGGAGATCATAACTAGAACTACTGGGGCCTGCTCCCCACTGGCTGAAACCTGGAAAGCCATGATTCCAGAGGCCTTCTGTTAATATCCTTTACCTTTGATGAGACTAACTGTCACCCCTATTATGGAACACCTCCCAGTGTGTGAATACTCTCTACCACTTCAGACTTATTCTGAACTTCAAAGTAAGTCAGTAGAGTGATGGTGTAATAGAATACTGCAGAGAAGGTCAAAGTACATCCTCTAAACATCTCGCCCGAGACTCCTCATTCATAAATAGGTCTAGAGAAAAGTGAAGAAGATCCTTGAACTTGATCCCCAACTCTCTCACTAGCATACCCCCTGCTTAAGGGAGAGTAGCTCTTACCTCTTTTCAGACTTCATTGTGGAAGATAGTAATTGTTCCCGGAAATCCCTCTCGAAGTCAGTCTATGAAACCACAGCTTCCCTCTTCTTTCCAAGATAGAGAATCCACCACTAACGCACCACTCCCCGCATCTGTCTTACAGCCAGAGGAACATAGTACTCTATTAGAGACCGAATCAAGCGGAAAGCTATCACCAGCTCCTCAAGCCAGCACTTTGTCTCCATATCCAAGACGATGCCCTTATAATTCTTGAGGGTCTTCTGTGGGAAGGAACGAAGCATCCTCAATCACTTATCTTCCTCCTCATCTTGATCAGCCCTCTTCTGATCAAATAAATCATCTTCCTGGGCCTTGATCTCCAGCACTACTCATGGACTTCGTCCGGGTGCCATAGCTACAAGGTAAACAAGGAATTCCTATGCCTGAGTAGTGTAGAAGAATGATTTTAATTTTTGTTAGACTTATTATTCATTTTAAGTCTCCAAAATACCCAAGACACACAAGAACACAAGTCATTATGATGCATGTACCTTTCCTAGGGTCTCTACCCTATAATCAGTGTAGCCTCACTTGGTGTCTTGGTAGGTCCAGAGTCCTTACATCAGATCACGTGGGGCCCTAAAATACAGTTTTCTAGCCGGTCTTCCTTGGCCTATTTCATGCACAAATATTACCTAATCGTGTTTCTCTACCATCCCATGAAATCCTCATTGTGTCTGACCCTGAGATCCATCCTATCTCTCAACCTTCCCTATGATACCATTATGTCATGACCCTCCTTCACCAATATGAGGGAAGGGACAACATATTCCCTGACCTTCCCTTCTTCATGTTGAAGGAGGGATAATGAACCCCCAATACCTGCCTTCAATATATCTCGGAGTGGTGACTAGCACCAAGGGTATGGAATTACACAAAAAATGTAAGGTATTACCCTTTTTATTTAGTTGGATCATGAGATAAGATACTAAGTCCCAAAAAACCCCAAAACTGGAAGCAAAATTAAATCCAAAACAATCCATTCTCATATACATGATTCAATAATAAGTGATACAATACAAGAAAACTCCAATGGTAAATACTAAAGAAAGGAAAAATAGAAATAAAAACAATTCCAACGTCTAAACTAGCATGGTCCCACATAGTCCTCTAAGTCCTCCAGGAAACCTAAAAGTAGTTTTATATACAAAGGGTGAGTATACAGGTATACTCAGTAAGGAAAACCAAAAGCACTTTTGCACATGTGGGGAGGCATTCTAATGCCCTGTGAGAAAATAGAAGTAACCAAAACACCCAGAAAGGAAACTATCCTCCCAACCTCACCAAGGAACACTCCCCAAATAACAGAAGTCAAGTAAAGTAATAGTAATATCACATCGATATTTGGGTACCCCACACCACTTTCCCACTGGTTATTGAAGTCCTCCTATGTGTCAGACCTCCATCGTCATTCTCACCACAGTCCCACTGCCATCCCCCGCTCACACACACCTAGGCTACCACAACCACACATCCTACCCGAAAACACCTAGGCCACAGAAAATACACATAACCACGCCTGCAGACACATAGTCTAGAACAACTACAGCCATGCCTGAAAAACCCTAGGCCAAACAACTACTGCCACGCCCGAAGACACATGGGCCTCATCCCGAAGACACATGGGAAACAATCTGCCCGCACACAACTGGGAAAACCACCACAACTACCATGTCCGAAGAATATTGGGCTATAATGGACCTCAGGCCATTACATCCTGCCCAAAGAGTCTTGTTCTACTTGGGAAAGGGAGCATAAAAGGATCTAATAACCAGCAACTCATAGGAGTGTTGGAAAAAATACCCTCCCCCATTGAAATGGGAGTGTTCGGCACTAAGTGATCAACTTGGGTGATGCACAAATAAGAAACATAAGAACTAAATTATACATATGGGTAAACAAGCACTCATCCCAACCTAGGGGTTCTAAAACTAGCCTATACACAAACACCCTCATTACTATTCATTAATAAAAAGCACACAACCCATAGACAATTCACAACTCATTTCCAAAAAAACAATTCCCCATTGAACCAATTCTTGTTATCACATTTGAGTGGTTCTATTTTAAATAATTCATCACTATTGGGAAACCAACAGGCACAAACACATTTCAAGGAATTAAAAGCAACCAATCTGTAGATTAAGCATACACAACTAGTTCTCTTGTAAAGTCACAACAACAAAAGGGATCCATGATAACCCTCAAAGTACTTATGCCAAAAAAATGCCCACCATACAGCCCCACACGACCTTAGATCCAAAAACCATCAACTACACCACAGCAGGGGATCCCATCCCCATCCATACCACCCTACAAGAATCAAGCAGAACAACCACACATATTACTAAGACATAGCAAGGGAGTTTGCAGATTCTATCACACCATTCATTGAGTTTCTTCTTCTCGTTTGGTTAACTGGGGTGTTCACACATGGATTCTTGTTCAGTGGACATTCATTTAATCAATATAGTTTATGTTATTAACAAATTTTTGTGTTACAACCTTTCAATCAACACAGAAGACAGGGGTTCATTAGTGCGCAAGGAAAGACGACCAACATCTATGATTTTCAGTGTACATAATCTCATACAATTCACAACATATAAGAAAGGGTAAAAGAGTACAGAAGCATCATCAAACACACCCCTTAATTCTTTAAAATTACATTTATTATCTCCATTAAGGTTTGGTTTCATCCATCCCCATAGAAACATTAGCATACCCACCTCTCATGATACACAATAAAGAGAGACAAAGGAATAACCCTACCTGGATGATCAACGATCGAAGTTTTTCTCCACGTACCAAGAACTAGGGATGCGCGGCTTGTAGGGGAAGAACTTTGAGGACTCTATGGGTGAGTAGGAAAGGCTTCAGTACAAGCGCACCTCTTGAATTGAGAAGGGGGGACTCTAAATGCCCCAAGAAAAAAAGAGACGATCCCAAGAAGAATAAATAAAGAATTCATGTGCTGTAAAAAAGGCGAGATCTTGGAGTTATTAGATATAAAAAATATTAAACAGCTTTTATGGAAGATCGTGGTTTCACCACACGGTTGGGTGGTTACACATTATGGAATTAATTGACATTTAATAATTCTCATTGGAGAGGTGTCTATAATGGATGTGAGTTAAAGGATTTTCTTTAACCATAGGAAAACGTGTGAAACAGAGGCGAAACTGGAAGTACGGGAAAAAGGGTGTGGAATTGTGGAAAAAGAAACATGTTTTGGTAAGACAAAGGTCACCCAGCTCTTGGGGGATTTTAGATATCATTTATGGGCTTTTAATGGCTTTGAAAAGGGTATTAAAACACTCTTACATCAAAAGATATATTGCGTGAGTGGAATTGGAAAAAGAAACAAGGGTGGGACACCGTTTGGTGAGACAGTGTAAGTAGTGCCATGGTCACGGTGCCACCCTCACTGTGCCACTATAAGAGGTTACACCATTTTAGTGTGTGACCATGACGGTGCGACCATTATGGTGCCACCATCACGGTACCACCCTCACAGTGCCACTGTTTCGGTGTGCCACCGTTTCAGTGTGTGACCGTTTTAGTGTGCGACCGTGATGGGGAAACCGTTACGATACCACCATCACAGTGCCACTGTTAGCAGTGCCACCATTTTTGTGTGCTACCGTGACCAATGAAACCATTTCAGTGGAATTGTTTTATGGAACAGAGTTTTTTGCAAACTCATTAATGAGTCATTGTCCGGGCCATTACAACAGACTACCTCTTTTTTTACCTGTTAACCTTGTTCGATAATTACTATGGTCATTTTCCATTTTATAAAAATTAATTTATGAACATTATTTCTAAAATTTTATGTGATAATTATGAATTTGTACTCTATTTAATCTAATTCAATTTATAAATATGATAAAATTATCTTTTAAATCAAAACATTAAATATATCAAAAAAACATTCATAAAAAATTGGGTTTTATATATTAGAAGTTCTTATTCTAACTTATGATAAATTACTAATTAAATGAGTGCTAAAATATTTGTTTACATGTTTCAACATCATATCAGGGTCATAGAGATGAGATCAACATAATTTATATAGAAAAAAATTATATAAATTTTATAAAAATAATTCCCTGAAAAATAATTTTTTTACCATAGTGACTAATTTTTACATTAGTAAATTGTTTTTATGATAAAAAATAAAATGTAATTATTACCAAAAAATTTATACGATAATTTAAATTATAAAAACCATTTTATTAGACTCAATTTATATTATTGAAAAATATTAATTTTAATATAATATAGTATAAAATAATTGCAGGAAAAATATATTTTTATTGAAAAAATTAATTTGTTATTATTATTTTCCTTGTAATATATATTGAATGGAAGTTAATTTATTTACTTGTTTAAATTATCAATATATTCCATTAAAATAATTCTTTAGTAGTGATTAATTTTATTTATATATACATATGCAACTCTTCATTGAGAAATAATATTTTTACATTAAATAATCAATACCAAATATCATCAAAAGTAATTATTTATATTATAACCATTTAATTTTATCCATCTCTTTATAATGAAATATTTATTAAAATTTTATAAATATATCACCCCATTATTTAATACTAATAATATATAACACATAAAAATATATATTTTTTACTATAAAATATCATAATTAAATACTATCTTTTAGTTTCACTTTATATTATTTGTAAATTATATTTTTTTCAATTTGTTCCTAATACTTAAAAAACTACCATATACATATTGGATATATTTATTTTCATTGACTAAATTTCTAATGACTATATTTCAAACAACCATATTTATAATGATGAAATTTTTAATGAACCAAATTGAGTCATCTAGAAAAACTATCTGAGTCTATCCATCACGGTGGAGGGGTAAAATAAAGATAATGGGAACAAGTATTGAATATAACAAAACAAGTCATAAAACCCTTGTAATATGAAGAAGAAAGATATATGTACAAGATACATAGAACCCATGAAAAACATAATAAATTATAAAATTATAACCAGATGAAACCAACAATTCTTCATGTGAATAGTCATCACTACCAAACTGTCCTACAATGAAGGTGATGATGATAAGAGAAACAAACATGTTATATAATACTTTTCCACTATCCTTGATCATGTGATATAATGTCTACAACATCCCAAATACAAAAGTCCTGTGTGAGAATAAATCCTAGTAGGATACCACCATAGAGTCAATATAAGGTATAATAATAAGAACGTAGTAGTTCTATATTTTAACCCAAAAACAGTTTTACAATTTATTTTCATAAATCCATATCCTTTTGTAAATTTCCTTTGACTTTCATAAAAGCCTTTCATATTCAAAAAGTTTTGAATATAATAATTATAAGTGATAAAATAATAAATCATATTCGAAAACCATAATCAAATCAAGTAAATAAATATCCATTAAAAAATCCATCATTTGAAACCATATGATACAACCTCATGGGAAAAAATGTGATAACTATCTATGACAAAATCCATCATGCGATAAACAAACCATAAATGAAAATGAACTCCATATTGTGCCCTAGTCTATGGGAATATGTACTAGAGAGAAAATAATCCTAAAACAGTCATAGGTTGGGGCCAATTAATATCGATCCCTTCTATATTCCATCGATGTTACAAAACTTTTAGTCACATTACGCACACTACGAGTGGTGTGTATTTATATGACACACCCAAGGTCACCAATGTTCTATTTTTGTCAAAATACATTTAAAAAAGATAAAAATTTATCAAAAATTTTCAAATCCAATCCAATAATATTCATTTTTTAAAAACTGATTTCTGAATCAAGACCACCATTTAAGCATTTAATCAAATAGTTGGTGTGCATAAACCTATTTTTAATGAAAAATCCATTTAAAATCATGTATATCTTAAGGATATCCATTAAAAACAAATAAAAACTCAATCAAATGATTAACATAGTGGTGTTTTACAATAAAAATATGTAATTCATATAACTCACCTTTTGTATAGAGACACCTACCTCAGGAATGTCGGTATAACTATTAACCTTTGACCATGTGACTGGGGAAGAGTAGATCAAATCCTCATGATCATATATTTTTAATAAACACATCAATACTCTATCAAACCCCTTGTATCCTTCATAAAAAATACACTTTTTATCCATGAGATAAGTGGAGAATATATATTGTAAGGATCTATAAAGAAGGGATAAAATTGGAGTAAGAACACAACATACATTTAGATATTTAATCAATAACAAAGAAAATCCACCTATAATAAAAATAGAGAATCCTATAGACCATTGGGGAATGATTATGTTGAGAAAAATTATATTAGGTTGTCATTAGAGGTTAAATTGGGGTCCTGGGAATTTATAATTAAAAATTCATAGCATTATAAGCCTGTAAGCATGATTTTTTGGAGAGGCATCATGGTTTGATGTAAATGAGTTCACTAACTATGTACCCTATAAATATCCCATGTTTTGGGTTCATGGTTTTGATGAATGTTTACATTATCCATGAACCAACCATTCATAACCCCTCTTCCTATGGGTTCTCATTTTGGAGGGGTGGTCGCATGGTTTAGACAAACCATGCACCCCCTTCTAGTAGACCATCCTTGGATGCACAGTTTTCTAGGCCAAATAACATGGATTTTCCTAATATTGGACCAAACATGCATGGATTTAAGGGATTAAAAAAATTATGAAAACTATAAAAACAATCCCAAAAAATTTCCCAACCAAATAACATTAAAAAAGGTTCATGAAGTACCTATAATAAACTAACATATCATTAAAATCTCCACTTCATAAAGAGTTTTTTGTCCCAAAAAATTACTCAAGATTCCAAACTCAAAAAAAAGAGAATGCCAATATTGAATCATCAATTATTATTATTCCAAAATCTCATGGATATCACATCAACACATCAATTGTACCCAGAAAAGAGGAATAATTTTACCACATGACACATTATTCTAGGGATCTATAATCTAAAATGGTTTCTAAAAAACAATGTTATCAGGATGAAGATCAAATCCTCACATTGAATCACATTAAAATGATTTGTGTGATAATTCCTCAGCTAAGAAACATGAAACGCATCATGGGTCAAATTCAAATGAGATGGTATGTGCAAATGATATGCTACATTTCCAAGTCCCTCTATAATCTCAAAGGGGAAAACCAATACCAACTTACCTTGCTTACCCAACCAATGAATTCCCAAAAGAGGTGAAACTATAAGAAAACAAATTCAAAAAATTCAAAATATAGTGGACAATGATAATGGTACACATAATATTTGGGATGGCTCTGTGCTATGAACAACCTCCTCCAAATCAACTACACATTTTTCATCATCTCCTAAACGAGACTCATCCCAAAAAAGGACTGGTCTCCTAACTTTTCCTCAGTAAAATTAAGATCTACATGGACCCCCATGAAACTATTTAAAGGGTTCCATCTTTATCTAAGCCTAAGAAATATTTTTATAGTAAAATTAAAGTACAATAAAATTCCTTTCTGAGATCCACCAAAATCCATCATTCAAGCTTAGAGTACATCCTCGAGAGTTTGGATAGATCTCTCTATTTGTCCATCCATTTTCAGATGATAATCAATGATCAATTTAAATTGAAAACCCATCACCTCTTTAAAACCTTCCCATAACCAATTTGAGAACCTTGGATCTATATTAGATATAATCACAAAGAGAACCCCATGAAGTATCACAATATATTGGACATACAAGTATCTGAACTATTCTAGTTTCATCAACCCATTGATAGGTAAGAAATGATCTAATTTCGTAAGTTGATCAATTATCACCCAAATTTCATCATTCCTACTAGCATTATTAGGTAAAAAAGTGATCAATTCCATGGAAATCTATTCTCACTTAAATATTGTAATGTGTAAATGTTTCAACAAACCCACAAGTCTCTGCTATTTTGCTTTAATTTTCTGACAAGTGAGACACCATGGAAGAAATTACAATAGACAACCTCATCCATGGACACCAATATCAATGTATCATGTGTGATAAATCTTGGTATCTCCATGGTGTAAAGATTAACATGATTGATGTACATTATCCATGAACACCTAACTCTGAGAAAATAGAACAACCAATCTACTATGAAATAATAAAGCTCCATTAGGGGACCGAGATCACTCTCCTAGGTATCCCTACCATAAGACGTTTACTTAAGTGTTGAAACTCGATGTTTATCACATGATCGAGCTGAAATACCTCATCAAAATATGAATTATCTTTTATCAAATTCAATAACACCATTAAAAAAACCTCTTCCACTCCAAATATCATCTTAGAAAACAAACTCATTAAAGAACACTCCCCAACAGGTTCTTTCAGGGCTTGTTTCAATTGTTTTCTACACAATGAATTGGAAACCAAATTCAATTTCGTAGTAGTATATACAATATCAAAATAAAAAGTCTAAATATAATCCATCTAGTGTCTCTATAGAAAGTTTAGATCCCTCTGAGTAAAAATATATTTCAGTCTCTTGTGATAAAAATACATTGTAAACATCTCCCCAAATAGATAGTGATGCCACATTTTGAGAGCATGCATAACTACTACCAACAATAGATCATGGGTTGGGTAGTTCTTCTCATGAGGGTGTCACTAGATAGAGCCATAGGCCACAACGTATTTCCCCTACATCAAGACACATCCCAACCCCATACCAAAAGCATCTCAGAAAATATCATAACCCGTACCTAGTTCTAAAAGAATCAAAAATGGTGTTGAAGCTAACCTCGTCTTTATAACCTCAAATGATCACTAACATTTGTCATTCTATTAAAACGTTACAAATATTTTGGGTTAACTCATTAATCAAAGATGTGATCATAGAGAAATCTTGAACAATCCAATTATAGTAACCAATAAAACCAAATAAGTATCGGATCGGAAACACATTTCTAGGCTTCTATCAAGACATAATAGCATGTACTCTCTCAAAATCATAGATACACCCCTCTTGGATATAAAATTCCCCAAAAAGTTTACTTCTTGGATCCAAATCATAAATTTAGAATGCATACAATAAAGGTGATATTCATTCAAGCTTCAAAGAATAATACCCAATGAGTCTACATTCTCCTCCTCTAACTTAGAGTACACAAAAAATAACCCAAAAACACAAAAACAAAAATCCAAGAACTAATGAAATATTTAGTTCATAAATTACCTAAATACTATAGGTGAGTTAGTGAGATCGAATAGTGTAACCAGAAAATTGAAATGTATATACTATCTCTTAAACACTATCTTAGGTATATCCTCTTATCAGAATCTCAATTGGTAGTACCCTAACTAAAGTTTAAAATTTGAAAACCAGCATTACCATATAAGCTATTAAATAAGATCATAAATAGTGGAAAATTTATATTTGTTCTTAATAGTCTCTTGATTCAATATTTGATAATCCATTCTAATACTGAGACTCCCAATAAACTTCCTAGAAAAGAGGATAAGAAAATACCACGGTAACATGCTAGGAAGAATAAATCCCTCAGAGTCTATGTCCTCAATATAGACATTATATTCCACCAACTCAATAGGTTCCATTCAATAAAATGGCTTAGAAATGGGCATTGTACCAGGCAGTAGGTAAATAGTAAACTCAACCTATCTCTGTGGTGGTAAACCAAAAAAACATCTCGAATGATCTTGTGGTACACAAACACTAAAAAAGGAATTAGACAACCCAAATAAGGGAAAAAATTATCAAGAAACATCTCTGAAAACTGTCATGAGATTACCTCAGCATAGGGAACAATCGGCCCTTCCCTTACCAATCTATAGTCTCACTCACCTGAAAAAACATGAGTTCCCCCATCAGAAGATAAGAACTAAACTATACATCAATAAAATTTTATCATGGCCTTATCACTGATCATCCAATCCATTCCATATATTAGGTCTATTATGTCAATATCAAGAACCAAAATATCCCATCTCACCTTATAGTTTGCCATAACCACCAGATAAATAGGACACTTCAAACCTTGTTCAGAGATCATTCCCAAAGGTTTGGAAATATAAAACAAGAATGGAATAATATCCAAACATAAACACAACATGTCAACTAACTTTGATGATATAAAATAGGGAGTACCACCTGTATCAAACAAAGATAACACCATAAAAGATAAAGTTATCACTATACCTCATACAGTATCTATCCCTGCATCAAATTAATTTGGTGCATACTCAGTCATATAAATTCTTCGGGTCATAGCCACATAAACATACCCATTTCCCTAAGGATTAGTCCCAAAAACCTTGGAATCATAAATACTCACTTATGAACCCTTGGAAAGAGTGGATCCTACCTTACTTCCCTTGGATAACCTTTCACAAAAATGATTCAGAAGACCATATTATCCTAACTGATATAAAGTATTAGAAGCCCTTAAATATTTTTTCTTGGTAGGGACAAGAATTTAAAACTGGTATCAGACAAACTACTACTATCCAAATAAATTCTACAAAACTATTCCTAAAAAGAACAAACCACCCTGATGCTTTCTTTTCAGGACAAAAAATACACCCTGGGTAACAACAACATCAACTGATGCTCTAACCAATCTTATCTTTTTAGCTATGTCTGCCTAGGCCAAGGATTCATTTTTGAATACCACCAACGATGTCAAAAAAAATGAGAATCAACATATAATGAATATATGGACTCAATCCCAACTCAAACCTTTGAGTATTTAGGTATTCATTAGTGAAAAGCTATGTTTACAGATGCACCATCTCAACAAGGTGGGTGGAATACTCCAGAATGGTATGCCCCCTTTCTCTAATATCAAAAAATAAAAACACTTCACCACATGTAACTTCTTAGGGTAATATTTTTTATTACATATTTTCTTGAAGGAAAACTAGGTAATGTCCTCATGAAACATATCTTGAACAATAGAGTCCCACCATCTAATTCATGATCCCTCAATCGTGTACATGTTAAACCCACCTTAGAGTCATCCAAAGTCTTTGAGAATTTAAAAATCCTCTCAATCTGATCAATCCACTCTATAGATTCCTGGGGTCCCTTGTCACCATAAAATATAGGTGGATGTTATTTAGTGAATTTAGATCCATGATCCACTACACATCCATGGTTCCCAACACCCACTTGACCAAGATTTTGAATTGTATAAATTATAACTACAACCAAATAAGGGTCCACTTGAGGATTCACCTACAGATCCTATATCATAGATTCCTCTCTTAGATTTGGAAGATCTCTTCTCAAAGGAATTTTATTTTATGTACAAGATAATGACTAATTAGATATAGATAATGTTCCAAATTCTAAGGACCAACTTAAATAATTCATGTAAAATCTGGAAAACATTAAGAATTTAAATAAATCATGAATTATTTGACCAAAATAAACCAATTTAAGAAGGAAAAAAAGATTTAAATAAAATATGCATCCATTTAATTCAAATTACCTAAAACTTCAAGTCTCAAACCTGGTAAAATAATTTTTTCTAATCACCCATGGTATCTTAATTTTTGACATGGAAGTTAGATGGTCAAATAATTTCCTACATTTACTACCCGGATTCTGAATGCCATAACTCACATCTATCCAAGACACAAAACCAAAAAAATATGATTTTAACACAAATCAGGTTGACCATTCCATATGATTCCAAATTATAACAAAAAAAACTAAGTCAACTGGACAAACCACCCAATCAGGTCCATTATGGTGGTGAGGTACAACAAAGTTAGTAGAAACATGTCTTGAATATAACAAGACAATACATACATTCGAAGTAAAATGCATTATAAATAGATACCTAATATTTTAATACAACCGAAGATAAATAGGATAAACTATAAAAATAAAACAAAATAAAACTAACAAGTCCCCATCTGTCCATTCGTCACAACCAAACCATCTTATAGTGAAGGATGTGATGACAATAGAAACCAGCATGATACATGATGCCTTTCCCTTTACCAATATCCTAAAATACAACATCTAAAACTGCTGAAATTCAAAATAGGGTGTGATCATAAATCACAGTAGTATAGAACCACAGAGTCTATAAAAGGTCTAATAAAAATTATGTATTAGTTATTACTAAAACAAATCTTACAAATCATTTTCATAAATCTATACCCATTTGTAAATTTCTTTTGGTTTTCATAAAATCCTTTCATAGTCACAAATCTAGAAATATAAAAATTATAAGTAATAAAATTGGAAATCATGTCCACAAACAATATTCTAATAAAGTAAACATGTATCCATGAAATAGACTATCATGTGAAACCATGTGATAAAACCTCATGTTAAAAATATGTGAGAAATTATCCATGAAAAAATACATCATACGATAAACAATCCATAAATGAGAAATAGATTTTTATTGATACCTAGCCTGTGGGAATATGTAATAGGCATAAAATAAGCCTAAAAATGAATGTTTTTATATGAACCAATATTGAGTCCCACTATAGTCCATTAATATCACAAAATATGTAGTAGTATTAAGCACTCTATGATTGAAATGTCTATTCCTGACATAACCAAATTTCCCAATCTTTCATGTTTGTAAAAATCCATTTAAAATAAATTTTAAAAATTTATTAAAAAAATCAAAGATGATCCATCCTTCCTTAGTGTTTCAAAACTCATATTTGAATCAAAAACACCATTGAATAATTTATTCAATCACTTGGTGTTTAAAACCCCACTTTTAAAGAAAATTCCCTTTAAAAACATTAATCATTCAAATAAATCCATTGAAACAAAAAATATAACCAATTCAATGAGTATCCAAATTTAATTTTTCAAGAAAAATAATAAATTCATATAATTTACCTTTTTTAAAGAAACACCTACCTTAAGAATAGATTTATAATTATTCTCCTTCAATAAAAGAAACTGATGAAGAGTATACTAAGTCCTAAAAATCCTATATCCATAAGAAATACATTAATAATTATTCAAAATACTTATATCCAACGTACACAACATATTTGGTTCCACAAGGCAAGTTGGGAATATATATTCTGAGGATCTATAAATAAGAGGGTAAACCTAACCAAGAATGCAACATACCTTAAGATAATCAGTTAAAAATTAAAGAATTATATATTGAATCATAAGAGAGAATCATATATACCATTAGAGAAGTATTATGTCAAGACAATATGAGATTATGTATTCATTAGAAGTTATACCAGGGTCTTGGTAATTTTTAATTAAAAATCTATAGCATTAAAAGTCTTTGTACATGGTTTGCATGCATGTTTAGCTGGAGAGGCTTCATAGTTAGAAGTAACAATGTGCCTTAACTATGCACCCTATATAGAGCTCATGTTTGGGGTACACAGTTTTTACACATGTTAACATTAAACATGTTACATACATTCAAAAACCCTCTTCCCAGGGTTGTAAGATTTAAAGTAATGGCCACATGGTTTGGACCAACATTGCACCCCCTTCTAGTAGACCATGCTTGTATGCATGGTTTTTGGGGCCAAACCACACAACTTTCTCTAACCATAATCCATTCGGTCATAGTCTCAAGTAATTAAAAAAATTTCTAAAACTCTTAAAATGACCCCAAAGCAATTCACAACCAAATCATGATCAAAACTAGGTTCAATAAGTAATTATAAGAAAGTAACAATATGTTAAAAAATTTCATTCCTATATATATCATTTTGTATATCCCTAAGATAATCCATCCTATTCATTCATTACAATCCCAATATATCAATTATATTTATAATTAATTTATTTAATTCTAAAATTGTAATCAGGGTTATCATATTCATGGACATCCATGATGATAAATTTTTTATGTTCAGGGTATTTTTATTTACTTATAGCTTTATTCCTTCTTTAATTTTCATAATGGTGTTTTATATTTCATTCTAAAAATGTATTTATGTTTTTAATTCATTGTAATATTTTATCTAAATAAAGTGTATCATGGTTTATTTAAGTTTAGTGTTTCATGTTATACCTGATATTCAAAATAGTATTTATTTATAAAGGGAAATTAATACTACAATCTCAGGGTGTTACATTTTACCCCCTAAATAAATTTCATCTTAGAAAAATTAATTATCATTCCATGATGAAATAATTGAGGGTATCCACAAGATTGAAAATACTCAAGATTTGATTTTATTGAGATATCAACCTCACAATATTAGGTAGGACTCAAAAACTCATCTTTTTTTTTCATGGAAAGAATATCCATAATATTATGTTTCTCCTCATCGTTTTTAGCTAAATACACCTCCTGGTTGGGTATTAAAACCCAAATACTGGAATTAATTTCCCTATGGAGTTCATAGTAAATCTTGTATTGATATATAATCATGATTTTATCTACGATATGAAATGTGAATTCTCTATATAAGAAATAAATGTGGAATATATGTTTATATAGTCAATCCATAACAAAAATTATTTCAAATTTTACTAAAGGGAGAATAATTAAATTTTTAAGAAGCATACTCCCACAACCTTTTATAAGAGATGAGTTATATACTTGGGAAGAAATTTCCACACCACTAAGAGTTTTTATTTATAATTTGATATATAATTATTGAGGATATAATAAAATTTTGAAGATATAAATGAGTTCATAAAACAATAATCAAATTGAAAATTTTTATATTTTAAGTAGATGATGAGAATAACTTGTAAAAAATTATTTTTGTGGACCACTTTAGTAGTTAAGGTTTTATAAATATTCCCTTTATACCTTTATTTATAGTTTTCTAACATTGATTTTTGTTATTAACACATGTAATAGTGAACTTATTGGTGTAAAGTTCATACTCCATAAAATTGAAACATTGGAGTGTGGGTTGTGCATTTGGTCAGTTTTTATTTTTATTCTATATATCCATTAAAAATTATTTTCCTTGATAAAATTATCTTCCACATTAGAAACATTTAATTATTCCTTAGAGAAAATTACAATATGATTCTTCCCACATTTTTGACATATATGAAGATTAATTTTATTTCTTCCATATGACTTATCGTTCAAATTTCCAAAAAAATCCATTTTCCTTTTCTTATTACCAAATCCCTAACATAAATTTGAGTCTTAAATTTTTATTTCAACTTTAAGTACACATAAAAATTTTTATCAATGAAACTAAGGTCCCTTATAGAAGATTCTTTTCTGATACTTGGTTTTAATCCCCTAAATAAATTTTATGATTTTTTATAGGATTAATGATAAAACTAGAAGTAGAACTTCAATTTCATGTGATTTTTTATTCATAGAAACCAATTGATTCATCCTCATTTTTCCTCACATTAAATAATTATATCTTCATTTTAGAGTGAAGAGTTCAAGGAAAACAATTATTTGAAAAAAAAAACTTCTTAAATTCCTCCTTAAATTCATACCATTTAATAAATTTAATTTATTATTTTGGTACAATTTTTTTATCAATGTCCATCCTTGATCAGATTCACCTTCTAAATGATAGACAAAAAATATTAATTTCTCTTTATCTAAACCCTAAAGAATATAAAATATCATTACATTCATGTTAATAATTTCTTTATAATTAGTGGATCAAAAGATCAAAAAATAGTCAGCGGTCATTGATGTATAAAAGACTCTATAGTGTATTTCTTTTTATCCGTTGTGTTTGAGAGATAAAAATGGTTTAGGATATTTATTATAACTAGAGATAGAATTATATAAAGGATTTAAATTTAAATCCCATACAATTTGGTTTCTCGTTGGGACAATCGCCACATTTTTTATCATAATCATCATTATCTCATCTAATATGGGCTTCAACCCATGACTAAAACAAAAAATGTTAGTATATGTATTAAAAATTAATAATAAGAGTAAGTGATTATATGATAATGGAAATAAAACCTAAAATTTCTTAAATTATGATACTTTCATTTCAACCTATGGTATATTAATTTCACTCTATATCACTTTTGGCTTATCATATATTGTTTTAGGCTCTGTCCCCATATTCTTCTTAATAGACTATAATGAGTAGGTCAATAAAAAAAATAATATAACCTAAGATTGAAAAACCTTGTCTGAATTTAGGCCAATTTTTTTTTAACTGAGAGAAGATCGAGTTAATACCCAACTAAATTTAGATAATATCCTCTAGGTGAATTTGAGCTAGATCATGTGTCAAATTTTTTGTATCAAGATAGGGATCTTATTTCTAATAATCCATAAAATCTTTAATTTACCACTGTTTTAGGATATTACATAATTATTTGACTTATCTCTATGGTTTTCACTAATGTTTTCTAGTCTTGAACTCTGAATATAACTAAACTAATCCCAAAAAAACTAAATTCTATTATGATGAAAACTGAGATACCCTAGATCCACACTCCCAGATCCAGTGTCAAAAACAAATACTTTATACATTATCTTTGATACTATGGGAGATTCCACAAGTATAACATACATAATTTTTATATCATTTAAAATTATGTCACTCATATTAAAACACAATCCCCGATACCAAAGGGTTGTTTTCTTTTTTTATTAGATACCTTATCCTCTTATTAAAAATAAATCTTCAATACTTCCCACATGATTCTAAACACATGTAATACCTCTAGAAACATTGTATGTGATAATTTTTTTCATTTCTTATGGAATGGAAACATGATATAAGGGTGATCTTAAATTCATAGTAAGGGTAAACATATAAGATAACAATTAAATTTCATAAGTGAGCATAAGATAAGTATGTAGGTATAAGTATAAAATAAAAGTGAATATATCTAACATAATAGAATAACAACCATTAAGAAAAATATCATAATCATGTGTCATGGAATAATAATTTTTGGGATAACATAAGACATGATTCATATGTGTGAAAACATGAGTCAATAATATTGATCCATGCAAACATAACATAATAATATAAAAATATGGCATGAAATATAACTAATAACATGTGTCAAGGTTAACCAAGAATACATTTATCACATAATTGAGTCTGATAACCACTTTACCATAATACATTAGGATTGGGTTAACCATAGAAGTACCTCTTTTAGATTGGGATAACCACTCTTGTACCTTTTTAGGCTTGGGATAACCACTCTTGTACAATTTTATGTAGGGGACAACCACTCATATATCTTACTAGGTTTGATCTTACCACCTATATAACCTTGGTCTTAGTGTTACCACCAGTATAACCTTTTTAGGACATGGATAACCACCCTTATGCTTATTAAGCTTGGAATTAGCACCTGTTTTTCCTTATTCTTATTCTTACCACCCCTATCCCCATTTTTTTAATTTTCTAAACACTTTTTCACCTTATTGGGATTGGGCTTACTACTCATGCACCCTTAGGCTTGAGACAACGACTAGTTTACATTTTTGACCTTATGAGGTAAAACAATTACCCACTTATTTGAGATCTATTTTTTAACACCCTAAAATTATAAAATAATCACATTGAATTTGATAGTGCATGTGGAACACAACACCAAGATTAAAGAACCCATGAAATATATTTCATTAAATTTAATCTCTCCAATAACTTGCAAAACATGAAACCACATACCTAAATGAACCGTAATATAGTATAAAATTATATCCTACATTTAAAATTAGAGGGTATGAATAATAATAACTAAATTTTTACAATTATGGATATATATTTATTATAAATAAAATAATAATTATTTAAAATAAAAAAGAACTATTTGCTGAAAAATTGTATTTTTATAAAAATTGGTTTAGTCACATTTTTCACACATAATTTAGATTTTATTTTTAACACATTTAGAAAATTTATTTTCAAATTTTAAATTAATTTTAGAAATCATCATATCAAAATTATATAAGGGTGAATTTTTTGGATTTTTCTTAAATGTATCATTTTTTGATTAGTAGTGAAAAAGACTGATTTTTATTGAAAACTGTCTTTTCTTTTAAATAATTCACATGGTTAAAATACATTTAAATTTAGTTTTAAAGTAAATTTAGTTCAATTATATTAAAATTTAACTAATTTAGGTTATTTTAATCAATTTTATATTTAATTTTGTTATTAAAACCATCTATACTTATGATATTTTTCTCTCTGGAAACCCACTTTTCCATCACATATGTGGGTATAATTTCAAATTGGATTCTACCACTTCAATTAATTTAATTTTTAAAAATGGAATAAATATTTCGAATAATAATAACTTATTTTATCTAATAATTTTAACTTAGTTTTTTACAATAATGAATAGTGAGAATAGTAAAAACTAATTATGACAGTTATGGTAAAAACAGGTTTACTTGGGGGGTTAAACTAAGAAGAGAAGGGTTAAAAATGACCTAAAACATTTCCAAATCCCATTTTTACATATTATCACATTATAACCCAATTATTTTTATAATTATTCTTTTTTTATTCTTTTTTCTTGATAAACATGTGGGTGTATTTGATTCTTTTCAAAAATACTTTATCCCCACTTATAAAAGGCCACCCACTCTCCTCCCCTCATCACACATCCAAAACCTTTTTTTCTGATAATACCTACACATGTACGTTAATTAATCCCTACGAAAATAATAATACTATTTTTTATGATAAATCCAACTTAGGAAGGATTTTTGTGAAAACCTAATGAAGTTGTCTGAAGAAGAGTTAACATTCTTAAATGAGCGTTTTAATTTTGTTTCTTCTTATACCTCCTTAAAATACATTTAAACCATGTTTATACAACAACATAAGTTTGATACATATAAATATATGTTATTATTTTTAGTTAATGTCCTATATATATATCCTCTTCCATCAAATTGGAAATGAAACTGTCGATTGTGTGTACGGCAGACTACCACGTCGTGAATCAATGTAATTTATTTTATATAACCACCTTACAAGGGTGGATATAATGATGCATTTAATTTATTGATATTATATTTATGATATTATTATACATAGTTAATTATAATATCACATATAAGTTCCTAGTTTTACTACCTTTTAAAATATGATAATGTCGCTAATGTGTATGGTGGACTACCACCTCATGAAGCGATGTGATTAGTTTTTCAATTATGATTTACAAGGAAAGTAATAATGATGAAATTAATTAATATATATGATATATATGATATTATATTTATTCTTTATAATTATTATTTCAACCACTTATTTACCCTTTCACTCATTAATGGATTGATATCATCGCTCGTGCGTATATAAAGCCTACCATCTCCACAAAGCGATATGATCCATTTTCTGTGTCCAGCCTCCAAGATTGATTATAATAACATATATAATGGTTAAATATTATATTTATAACCTTATTATTATTATTTATTTTATGTATTTATATCCTATACCCATGAACCATAAATTTCATGAAAAACACAAATGAGAAAACATGACAATTAACATCCAAAATAATGAAAATAATGAAATATATTTAACAGACTGGTGGTAAAATGTTATAAGTGGATTATATATAATATTATAAATATTAATATATTTCTCATAATAATTAATAAAATTCTTAAAACCATTATAGAGTATATTAAATCTTGTTCAACCAAAATAAAGCGTGGGGTAAGGGACTTCGTCAAAATTTCCTTTCATAGAGACATATTGTAAAGTTAAGCACCTAATCTCTTTTATATGGTATATATACTGCCTTATTCACATGTAATATCATTATTCCTTAATAAATAATAGTATTTAAAGATTTAAGTTTACTAATTTCATCCAATGGGGGTTGACATGAAAAATACCAAGTGGTAAAAAAATTTGGAAATCAGTTTCATTTCATTGGGTTATATTACTTTTCTGTTGCCTTTGATATTCTAAGATAATGTTCTTAATGAATTTTATTATATTATAATATATTTACATATTTTTATGAGTTTTTACATTTTATACACATAATATATTCATTGATTAATTATCACATCAACATTGCGCTATTTGTGATGGTTTATTTCATAATCTCATTCTAATCGGAATTTTTTATTTTTGAATTTCTATTGAAGGAAATTATTTGATAGTTGGATAATAAATCACTTTAATTTTATTCAAATATTCTTATTCATGATGTTTTAAATTTATATTACTAATATTCATACTCTTTGGTACTTAAAATTGTTGAGAATTATTCTTAAGAAAATATTACTTCATTTCTTTCTTTGGTCAAAAATAATTTTTATTCCAAAACAATGTTTTCTAAAAATGTTATCTAAATTTTTTTTAACATAAAAAAATATTTATTAAATAAATATATACTCATTTTTGGTTTTTTTTAAAAAACTAAAGTATTATTCATTCCATTTTCCAAATAAGTTCCATTTTCATTTTACTTAAAATGTGAAAAGAATAATTGTTTTAACATGTACACCATGTATGGAATTTCACACCATCATTACCACACAATGTATTAAATATTAATTTATAAGTTTTAATGGATATTTTAAATGAAAATTATTTTCAAAATATTTTTTGAAAAATTAGTTTTTGTTAAAAAATAATATTTTAAACTGAAAATGTTAGCTTCATCAAAAATGTTTTTAATGAAATTATTATTGTATTTACATTAATAAATGACATAAAACCTTTATTATACATATGATTCACAAGGGATATGTTTTTCTGATACCATCATTGTCATATCTTTGGATGGTTTATGATTATTTTTACCCAGTAAAGTATTGAAATTCTCTTTCTTGGTATATTTTTGTAATCAATAACTTTCCCTTGAAGTATTCACTTTCTTATCACCATTGAAAATTAAATTTCCAAAAAATAACCATATTATTTATCATGGATATATCAATCACATATACCATATATCATTTATACATATTTTATTGTACATTTAGAGTTATATGATTGAATGTGGAAATTATTATTAACCCATATTTCTTACTCGAAATTAAAATTTTTTGATAAGGAAGATAGTTAATGAATTAAATAAATTATTTGATATATAGGGAATGATTTAGACATAAACCTTTGGGTGGGTCCAGGTTATATATATCCCCTCAATGAATCAATAGTCTCGTGATATTAATTAGTTAGATAGCCTTAGTGAAATGGGGTTTTGGTGTAAAAAAACCATCGATTTTAAAATGTCTTGAGAACAGTCTTAATGGTTGAGGTATCATGATGCATAATATCATAAAATCTAATAATTAATAATTTACATTAAAAAATCATTTATTTTTATCCTTGATATTTTCATAATGATATTATCTCTAGATGAATTTCATTATTGGTTTACTGACTAAATGGTTTGTCTGTTTATTTATTTACCATACCATGAGATTATACCTTATTTTTTCAATATAGTTAAGTTATTGATTAAATGGAATGTGTGTTTAGCTATTTATATTCTCACATTTTTTATTAATTACCTAATCATGAAGGTAAAATTATTTAAATGTCATTTTTTTCATTTATTTACCTTTCCATGTTGATTATGTTGATTGACTCAAGATAGCTTCTTCTATACTTAACCATTATTGATAATTTCAGGTCATCCTTATTTTTTCTTTCCCAAAAATCTAGGAAGTGTATTATAAATTACATGCAAGAATATTCTAGAAGGAATAATTATATTCATGAAAAAAATGTTGTAATTTATGTATTCAAATGTGTTATAAGAATAATGTATGTATCTATTTTTCCAAGACTATTAAATTATTCAGTCATCCGGGATGTGCTTACCTATATCTTATGCCAATGTAATAAAGTAGATGTTGAATTTGGTTAACTAGGGTTATAATGATTATAATTGGTATTAAATTAAGTTTAGTAGAATATTTGGGAACTAGATTTAGGAAAATATAGATTAGTGGACAAAACCCTATGGTAGAATTTTATGATAAGTATAGAACAACATCTAAATGTTTTGGTAGAGTAGATATTTTTTGGTTTTTTATGGTAATATATCCCTAGATAGATACTACATGTATACATGGTTCTAGAATAGATATACCTGGGGATAATAAATCTAAAAAATCTATATCATGCTTGAGTTAAGAATTACCTGGTACAAAAAAACGGGCATTACTACACACCTGGTTTGACACTCTAGGTGATATAATTTGGGTAAATCACATTTTATTTACAAGACATTTTGATAGATTTTAATAGATTATAATAATTAATATCCTAGGTTAAACCCATGTTGTCTTTGATTGAAAATAAGGCATCATTATTTAGACATACTATATATGATTCATATGGTTTCCCAATATGATTATTGTTTCTCAAACTATGCATTTTGGTTTTAGTTAATGGTTGGAACCCAAACAAATCTTATTACCAATCAAAATGAAGGAAAATGTTGTGACTATGAGAAACCAAATTGAATGATTAATAGATTTAAAAATATTGTGATTATTACTAATCAGTTATCTTGGAACATGATTAACAACCTATATCATAACCAACTCTCTGTCTCACCAAAAAAAATAAGTATGGAGTTTTTGAAGAGCTCAGGTGATGGAGACCATGGATGAAAGAAATATTGATTTCCTTCATATCATAAATCTGGAATGAGACAACCAAGAAAGGGCCTCAATAGAATGGGAAATGTTTTATGTGTGAAAAATAAGGGCATACAAAAATGACTTGCTGTGAAAAAATGAAGTTTATAATTAAAGGGAATAAATTTCATCCTAGGGATCCATTTATAGTTCTTTTTCTTAAATGTGGGGAATCTAGGAATTAAAAAATTAAATTCTCACATTTAAACTATAACTCCTAGACCAAGTAAGGACCTATGTTCAAATAAAATTATTGACATATTTATTTTGATTATAGAATTATATTGTAAAAAGTATTTTTATCAGTATTTTTTTGTTATAAAAATCATGAAACATCTGAGGATTATGTTAATTTTGGAATCATTTATGCCTTCATTAACATAATTGTTATGGATACAATAATGGGTTTATGAGTATAATATTTATCATAAGTTCAAAGTAATAAACGCCCCACCTTATGTTTTATGTGATTGGAGTCTACCAAGATTATGGATATTTTGGGAAACATTTATAGAAATAAAATCTATTGGTTTAGTATATCTTTCAGTGAAAATTTTATTTAATGAAAAATTACCTTAAATTTTTGTGGGAATAAATATTAAGGTATTGGTAACCTTTATGTATTATCTTATCTTGATGTTTAGATAATTATGAGTTATGAAACTTTTGTAATAATATAAGAGATATATTAATATAGTTTTTAAAAACAAGACAACCCGCATGTCGGGTGACAACCCATCGCATCCATCAATGTCACAGGTCTTGAACCCATAACCAAATGGCGATAAGGGTGTTATGTATACCACTATCCTGCATGATTTTCAACTTAATATATCATTTTTTTTACTTAAACTATTCGATATATAAATTTTAATGTTGAACTAGTGGTGTTAGTGTGGATATTTAGATATTAATAGATTATATTGAAGAACTTGTTCTAACTATATTGGTGTTTAAAAATAGTTAGAGATATATGGAACTATTTTCCAATATTTAATTGATCTTAAGATTCATTAAAACTGAATTTTAGTGCTTCAAGAAAAAAATCATTTTTTGAAATTCATTTCATATAGTATCGATGAATTGGAAATTGATTGAAGAACAACCATAGGATAAAATTATTATTAAGAAATATAAAGATATCAAATAAGTTTATTTCATTATATTCTTAGATAGTAAAATAATTCCAAAAATTTATGAAAAGGATCTTGAAAAAAAAAATTATCCTATTTCCTTCATATTTTAGGAATCAAATGGTTTTTAAAATCATCATACATTTGTGATTTTGGGGTCTTTAACTTTCTATTGATCATTCACATTCTTATAATAAATTACCTATTTCACTCTCTATAATTATTTATGTTTTTCATCCATTTACACATGTTCAATTTCAACCATTTTTATCCTACGTAGAAATCAAGAGATTTTTTATTTCATATTAAATTTTTAATTCCCTTTCTATCTTATTAATAGAATGTTTTACTTACTCTTTTTATGGTCTTGGTTTTCAATAAAGGAATTTTCAAATATCGATCCCTTGCATTCAAATCACATGATAAATTTTCAAAGAAACAATTTATTTAAGGTTGGGATAATTTAACTCTCTAAAATTATATAAGAATATCATTTTATTCTATAGTGTATGCAGCACACAACATTGAGCTCAAACAACCAACACAAAATATTTCTTTAAATTCAATCTCTTTGATAGTTTGCAGAACACGCTGCCCTGAACCTAAATGAACCATGATATAGTATAAAATTATAACCTAACCATTAAATTAAAGGTTATTCATAGTACTAAATCAATTTTGAAAATTATGGTTACATATTTATTAGGAAAAAAACAAGATTCATTTAATAGAAAAAGAAATATTTTCTAAAAAATAGAATTTTTCTAAAAAACGGTTTAGTTGTTCTTTGAAAACATAATTTAAAATTAATTATTATTAAATTAATAAAATTTATTCTAAAAAATAAAAAAATTGAAATAATCATATCAAAATTATATTAGGGTTAATTTTTTGATTATTTTTGAAAAGTTTTATTTCTCGATAAATACTGAAAAATATTGATTTTTATTAAAAACTGCTTCTTTATTAAAATAATTTACAAGGTAAAATTATTTTTTAAATTTATTTAAAGTAAAATTAGAATAAGTATATTAAAATTTAACTAATTATGTCACTTTAATAAATTTCATATTGAATTTTGATATTAAAACCTTCTATACTTATGAGAATTTTCTCTTTGGAAAATGGATTTTTTGTCGTGTTTATGGGTATAATTTAAATTAGATTCGAGAAATTCAATTAATATAATTTGGAAAAATGTATTAAATTCTTATAAGAATTATAATTTATATTATATAATATTTTTAACTTTATTTTTTACCATAATTAATTTTGAAAATAGTAAAAAATAGTTATCATGGTAATGGTAAAAACAGGTTTACTAGGGGTTAAACTAAAAAGATAACAGTTAAAAATGACTTATCACTTATCAAAAACCTATTTATGTCCATATATAGAATTTATAGCAACTAAGGTTCAATAATTACCCATTTTATAAGCATTTTTAATGGTAAAAATGTGGGAGTAATTGATTCTATTCATAAAGTCAATGTGTGTCCTCTCCCCCACTTTAAAAGGTCACCCCCTCTCCCCCCTTCTTCACACTTCAAATACATTTGGTTCAACCAAGAACTACCTAAATAACTACCTTAATCCCATAAAAACATCATATATCCATTGGTTTTATCATAAATCTATCCTAAGAGGTATTTTGCTGAAAACATGAAGAAGTTTTCCAAATAAGAGGTAATGTTCTTAAATTATCTTTTTTATTTTGTTTCTGCTTCCACCTCCTTAAAATATTATTTTATCCTTATTATATAATAACCTTAGTATATAAAATATATTTATATTTTATTATGTTAATTTCATGACCTATATACTTCTCCTCTTCCATTAAATGAGAATAAATTCATCGATTATGTGTTTGATGGAATACCACCTCGTGAACCAATGTAATTCGTTTTCCATCACCAAATTTCAAGGATAGATATAATGATACATTTAATATATTTATATGATATAAATTATATTATTTTACTTTCTAATTATAATATCCCATATAAATTCTTAAATTCTATGTTGTTTAATATATGATAAGATCGCTCATGGGTACGACAGACTACTACCTCGTGAAGCGATGTGATTCATTTTTTAGTTACGATTTACATGAAAAAATAAGAATATATTTAATGAACATATTTGATATATATGACATAATATTTATTTTTTATAATTAGTATGTCACCCACTTCATTACCCTTTCACTCGTTAATGAAATGATATTGACGCTCATGCACACATATGTCCTACCGTCTCCATAAAGTGATATCATTAATTTCACTTGTTCAACCTCAAATAATGATTATAATAATGAATATAAAGATTAAATATGATATTTATAAAATTAATAAAATTCTTTAATTGTCATATATATCATATACCCAAGAAACGAAAACATTCATGGAAAAACATGCATGAGAAAAAAATAATTAACAACAAAAACAAAGAAAATAATTAAATACAATTAGAAAATATGTGGTAAAATATTATAGTTGGATCCTATATGATATTATAAATATTAATATATTTTTTATAACTTAATAAAATGATTAAAAACATTATGCATTAGATTAAATAACATTCAATGAAAAGAAAGGGTTATGTAAGGGACTTTGTCTCAATTTCCCTTCATTGAGGCATATTGTAATGTTATGCAACATATTAATTTTATATGGTGTAGATACTGACCTTTTAAATTTAATTTCATGGTTAATTAATATTTTATTTTATTTTATGTTTTAATTTTAAATATTTCCTCCAAGGTGATTTGACATAAAAATTACTAAGTGGTAATGAATTTCATAACTGAATTTCTTTTCATTGAGTTATATTAATTCTTCATTGTGTTTTATATTACAAGATTATGTGTTTAATGAATATTTATTATCATATATTGTATATAAAATTGTATTTTTTTTATTTAAATTTGATAAAAATAATTGATTCATTGATTAATTATCAATTTGACGTGATGGTATTTTTGAGGATTTATTTCACAATTTCATTTTAATCGGGATTGTTTATCCTTGAATTTCCATTATTTTAAATTGTTTGACCATTAGATTATAGACCCCTTTAATTTTATTCTTCTCCCGTTATTTATGATTTTTTTTCACATAATAGTACCATTCATTCCATTAAATGGTACTTAAACTTATTGAGAAAACATTTTTAATAAATTATGAGTTCATTTCTCTCTTCACTCAAAATATCATTATTATTCTAAAACCATGTTTTCTATAAATGTTTTTAAAAATGGTTATAACATTTTCCAAGTGATTTATTAATTTCATTATTAACTGTTTTTTAATTTTATTTAAAAAAATTGGAAATAATATTCAAGTTTTTTTCTTCAAACAAGGCTTATTTGGTTTTTACTAGAAATGTAAAAAGAATATTTGTTTTAATATCTACAAAATGCACATAGTTTTATACCATATTTACCAATAATTTTTTTAAAGATTTAATTATATATTTCAATGTTTATTTTCAAATAAATTTATTTTCCAATTATTTTGTAGATTTTTATTTTGTTATAAAAAAATATTTTCAAATTGAAAATATTATTTTTCTTTTTAAAATACCTTTAATGATATTTTATTTTATTTATATTCATAAATTACATCATCCCTTTATTATACTTATAATATAGTGGGTATATGTTATATTTATGCAATCCTTTATTTTTTTTCTAGATGGTTTACAATTTTTATGACTAAGGAAAGTATTGACATTTTCTTTCCTGATTCATTTTTATAATCATTAACATTCCCTTGAAATATTCACTTTCTTATCACCATTGTACATTACATTTACCCTAAATACCCATATTATTTTGCATAGATATATTTAATACATAAAATTTATATCATCTCTACATATGTTATTTTACTTTGAGAGTTATATGATTGACTAGGGAAATTGTTTCTAATTTTTATTGGTTACTCGATATAGAATTTTTTTTATTAGGCGTATTGATCATGAATTAAATTTATTATTTGATATATGAGGAACACAGTGGAAATGGATATACCTGTGGGCCTTGATTATACATATCCTCTAAATGCATAAATATTCTCATGATACGAATTTGTTATCTATTCTTAGTTAAATGGGTTTCTGGTGTATACATACCCATTATTTTTAACCTATCTTATGAATAGTCTTTATTGTGGTGGTATCATGATTCCTAAGATCGTGATTTAAAATATTTAATAATTTCCCTCATCACATATTTGGTTATTATTATCCATGATATTTTCACAATGATATTATCTCTGGATTCATTATTTCTTAGTTTATTGATTTAATGGATTATGTGTTCATTTATTTACCATTCCATAATGACTACACCTTATCGATTACTGATAGTTACGTTATTTAATGAAATATTTGTTCATTTATTTACCTTTACATACTAATTATTCATTACCTAATCATGATAGTAAAATTAATTAAATGAAATGTGTGATGAGTTATTTACCATCCCATGTTGATTATGGTTGTTGATTCATGATAGCTTCCACTCTGTTTAACCCTTACTGAAAATTTGAACTCACCTATATTTTATTTTCTTTCCTAGGAATTATAAAAGGGTTCTATAAATGATATGAAATAATTATATAGATAAAAAAATTATATTTTAGATAAAAATTATGTTGTAATTTTGAATTCAAATTTAATATTGGAATCTTGTATGTACCTAGTTTTCCAATACTATTAAACCACTTAGTCCTTTGGGATATGATTCCTTTTATGTTATTCTAATTTAATAATAAATTCACTAACCTCTGGTTACAGGGGTTGGGGTTATTACACATATTAGATCCCTCCAATCATATAACAATAAACCATACATATATATGATATAAGAAAATGGAAACATTCATAATTTGATCAAAACATAATTACCCCATTGGAATGAAACATGTATCATATAAACATAAAAAATATATTCTCATAAGCCATCCAGTGAAAGAAAGTAGAATTTTTCATTAGAGATTATCCCTAGTGGGGCATAAGAAAAATTAATTAATGGAATAGATAAAAAAACCATTATAATGAAATTATATAATTTCTTTGAAAAATAAAAAGAAATATCATTTAATTTTTCTAACCATTATTTTAAAATAAAACTATTTTTATAACATTGTAAATATAAATTATTTTGGGAAACCATGAAATATTGGAGAGGATGCTTCTTATATAAAGAAAACAATGATGGTGTAAAAATGTATCCATATGAAAAATGTTTTAAAAATAGAATAATTTTAAGCTTTTGTAAAGATATTCAATGTCAAAGGAAAACAACTCATGTAGAAAACTGTAAAAATATTTTATTGTATTAGTCTATAAAATCTTTCTGTTAATGTTCTCAAATAATTTTTACTTTATTATTAATGAATTTTATATTTTTTATTAGCAACATGTATTTTATAGATTATGGGAAAATATTCCTAATTGTAAAAGAAATAGTGAAGACCAACAAGTGAACATGAGTCAGAAGTGTAAAAGGTCTCTATGTACTCAAGAAACTATATTATTTATTGCTTGACCACATGAAGAAACATATAACATTATTAAATTTCTTTAATTTTTGAATCAAGCACACAAACATGTGGATTGGACAAATTTCTATTTGATCGATCGTGGTGGATTTTTTTTTTGAAATCCTCAATCGATCAAAATAGTAACCAAGAGACCACAATACCAAGTGATTCAACCACATAGTATATATATTCTATCAACCAAATCAATAAATATTAAAAAATAAAAAGTTATTTTTAATCAAAAACATCATGAACTCAAGAGAATATATTCCGGAGTTAGTATTTTCAAAATGATATGAAATAAATCTATGTAATTTGAGTGACTACACATTCAGATGACATGTCCATACATTTTATGTATCGACTGCATAACTAATCAATTGATTTGATCAATTTTTTTTTTATGTAATGGATAAATAATACATAATATAATGTGGATCAATTTAAGTGATTGTGTCTAAAGTGGAATTATATTTTAAAAATATATATTCCAACCACCATCTATGAAAAATTCAATAAAATGTTATAAGCACTAAATTCCCCTATATTTCATGTTGAGTATGAGGAATCAAAATTATTAATGTCCAAAATATCAATTAATAGGATGATTTATTTTTGATAGTGGAGTTTGAGATTAAACTATAGGAAGAAAAATATGAACAAATATTATGTTTCAATAACTTTAAAAATCTATTTTATTATATACATCACTAAATGTTTTTAGAAAACTTACTAATCATTTCTTTAGATATCAAAATGGAAGGAAGATAACAATAATAAAAATTAATAATACATAACAACTAAACTCTAATATAACACTGTATCAATCAATCATTACACTCTATCTATCTCTACTTTATATTACCTTTGATTTATTCTTTAATTGCTTTATATATATTTTAAATAAAAACTCTTGTAAAATATAAAAGAGTAATGATATAATATACCCCTTATTTTATTCATATTTGAACTCCAATGACAATTGTATAGGAGGTTGAGTGATAGCCTAGATATTATTATGTACTATACTAACCTATACCCAATCTAGGTTGTAGACTATTTTTCTTATTTGAATAAATATTATTGATAGTGGGTTACTTTAAAGTAGAGAGGAATAGGTCTTAGCTTGAGACCAAACCTATTTTTTATATATTTTTGTGTATTTTATGTTTTTAATAATGTATTTTAAAATCCATTTTTCATATCACTTTTTCACAACTGTAAATTGATAGATAACTTTTATTAATGATATATCTACTATTTAATGTTAGTAGAGTAATATAAAAATATTAGAACAATCAAAAGTTATTATAACTAAGTTTAGGTCATGTTATTGAGAGTTTATTTCAAAAAATTAAATTAGATATACTTATTGTATTAGTTAAATGTTTGTTTCCAAAATTCATGGATTTTAAAAGAAAATTAACAAAAAATTATTAAATTCTTAATTCACCACTATTTTAAGAAATCTAATCCAACTAATATATTCCTTTCAAAAAAATTTAAATAAATTCAAATGAAGTTTAAATTTACCTTAATAAATCATATAATTATATTAAAGGACGTCTATAAACAAAAATAAATTGACATGGAAGAAAAATATTATTGACTGGTAAGAAGAGCTAAGGAAAACTTCTCTTATAAGAAACTCTTAAATTAAATAATAAAACAAATGTTTATGATATGGTAAGAGCAAATGTATACCCCGAAAATAATCATAGGTGAATAAAATAGATGGGGTTTATAAAATAAAGAACAAAAAAATCCCAAATAGGAGTTTGTACATATATAACGGTGATTTGAATGTGACATTGGGAAAAAACAATTAAGGTCTTGGAATCATTTGAGTCAAAAGACCTTAAAATAAATGACTTGAGATAGATTTATAAATTCAATTAATTGTATAGAAATTTTGATAATAATCCTTCCATTGGTAATATATACACCAAAAAAGAAAATAATTGATGAATATCAAACATATTTCAACAGATTAAAATTAAGATGAAAATCCATTACCATGGATTCCTACTTGGTTGGACATTATCTAACATCATTAAGGATTTTACTATTCTCTTTAAATACCACTTTGAAATGGAGTATGAGGGACACATTTGAGTAATTAATTGCTAAGAAATGTAGAATAGGGATCTAGGGGAGGTAAAATGGGAACAGGTTCAAGGTAATTTCAAAGGTGGGATGTGGCTTGATGTGGCTTGAAGTGAGATCAATATAAATGTGAAAAATAGGGACATATCCTTGTAAACCTGTGTTAGGTGAGGGGTAAATATTGAATTAGATGGGAATTAGGTGAGTTAGGAGTGGAAGTATATTTGAAAATGTGAATATAACATTGATAATAATGAAGGTCTCTTAAAAGGTCTAAGTGTGATGTTTATTTAGTAAAATTTGATACATGGTAGATTACCTCATTTTTACCCTTTTACCTTGATTAAATATTTACTATGGTAATTATCCTTTTCATAAAACTATAAGATGAATATTATTACCAAATCTCAATATATTGATTATCAACATGGACTCCATTTATTATAATTAATTTGATAAATATTACAATATTATCTTTTAAATTAAAACACAATATATGTTCAAAAAATATTTTCTTTTGTAAAAAATAACTTTAAAAATATTAACTATTATTATCATTACTTCCTATAAATTACTAATTAAATTATTGTTAATATATTATTTATATTTTTAAAAATCATATAATATTCATCAAAAATTTATTAATTTAATTTATTTCGATAAATATTAAAAAAATATAAAAATATATTCTTATAAAAATATATTTTTTACTGTAGTAATTAATTTTTAATTTGGTAATTAATTTTTATCTTAAAAATGAAAATAAACTTATTATATAATTTGGATATACAAATTTAAATTATTAAAGTTATTTTATTAGACTACATTTCTAGAGATGATAAAAATTAATTTTAATATAAGGGAACATAAAGCAATTTTAAGGAAAATATATTATTAATAATAAAAAGAATTATTCTTATTAGATTTCTAGTATTACTACAAGAAAAATGTTAATTTCTTTCTTATATAAATTATGAATACAATCCATTAAAATAATTATTTAGTAGTGATTAATTTTTTTAGAAATATTACACAATAATTTGTTTAAAAAATTTCAATTTATATTAAATAATTATTAAAAATTATGTTTAAAATTAGATATTTATATTCTATCAATTTAATTTTATCCATCCATTGATATCAAAATATTTATTTTAATTATTGTAACAAATAAAAAATTATTTAATTATAATAATATGTAGTACATAAAAATATGTTTTTTACAATAAAATATTCTAATTAACTAATATCTTTTAGTATCATTTATTATTTTTGTGAATTATTTTTTTTCAATTTTCTTATAAAAATTATGAATTTATTGTAATAATATTAGATACATGTATAACTAATGACCATATTTCCAATGACCATATTTATAATGACTATAAAACCAACACCATTATTTACAATCACAGGATTTCATTCAGGTATATAGCCTTATGTACATCACCAAGATCATTCATCCTATTTATTGACTTTTTCATCAGCATGTCAATTATATTAGTAAAAAATTTCAATTATAATATATTTTTTATTAGGTTGATGATATTCATTGAAAAACATGATGGTAAAGATTTTATATTTGCGATATTATTGTTTACTTGAATATTTATTTCGATTGTATTTTTTTAATTATATCTCATATTTCATTCTCATAATTTATTAATATTTATCTTTATTTTTAATATTTAATCCAAATAAAATTTATATGGGTTTTTTTAGTTTCATGTTTTATGTGATATGATCTATTAGAAATGGTATTTATTGGATAGAAAATTAATACTAAAATCTCAAGGTGTTATAGTCAAATACACTTCCTGCCCATACAAATGTCAATGAATTTAATCTACTATCATTGCAATGATTATTTATCTAGAAATATTTCTCGAGTTTTTTCGTCGTGTAAACTAATTTATGAAGAAATTAAATTTTTTTCATTTCCTAATGATTCAATATTCCATGTATTAATCAATTTGACAAGACAGATATGATGTTTGACTATCTGTTGTTGGGGGACCAAAAATATTGGGAATTATTCTCATGAATATAACACTTGGTGATATCCAAGATAGGTGACATTGGGGATAAACCCCAAAAGTAGTAATTCCTTGTACTGTGTTTCATTGAGAATTTATACATTTGAGCATGTAGGATGGTCCATAGAAATGATATAATTGATAATTTATATAAGTAATTTTACACTAAGATGTTTGATGAAGACCTAAAAATATAAGCTCTTGGAGAAGTAGTGTTCGCTTGGTGCAACCAGAGTTGTATGAGATTAATTGAATAATTAAGAATGGATATATCCCATCCATTTTATAGAATAATATGTCGCATATCCTTTAATAGAGATAAATGTTGCTGACATAATTCCATTATTGTGGTGATCACATTATAGTTCTTCTAGTTAACTCAAAGAAATATTGTTCAAAATTGAATGGATTATGACACATATATGTATTCTGATTCATGATATATTGAATGGAAAATGGATTATATATTCATTGTTTTCATTCATATGAATGTTATTATTACTATGAATTTTCTCTTTCTCTATGTGGGTCATGATATGTTTATAGATACCACTCATTGTTTTTGTGTTTGACTCCCATCCATTGAGAAATATATTTAGAGTCACATGGTATGTGTGTCCTGAATTACATCAAATTTAATCAAATTTGGTTAATTGGGATGCAATTAATTATAATTTTAGGATAAGTGTCAAATTTTTATCAATCGTAAACCAATCACATGTTATTATTATTAAGGAATTGAGGGAGTTTTATTTTTATTTCTCATATAAATATTTTTATACTGATGTAATTAATTAATAAGTGAATATTTATTTACTTAGAGAGATATCAAATACAGTTAATGTTCCAATATCATGTAGTTATTTATTTTTATTAATTTCAATAAGGTAATTTATTTAATATCAATTAAATAATTATTTATTTAAGAGTGATAAGTAAATAAATATTTAAATAAAATATGTATTCTTTATTTGTCATTTTAATTATATATATATTTATGTAATGACAATTAAATAATCATTGATGACAGTGGGTTTCATTTTAATAAGGAATAAGTGTAGGGAGCCTCATAATGTTTTCAAATTATAAAACAATAAATATATTATGTCTTTTATTAGGGTTAATTATTTTTTGTTAACATAATCATCATTCGGTCATTTATTTATAATTGAGATATCTCTCCGCATAATCCTCTAAAGCCTCTGAGATAATTAAAGAAACTATTCTAGGATTGATATAAGGATATTAAAGTAATCATAGTATTTCACGCTATCACCCAATGGATCGAGATCAATATCTAAATATTAATAGATATCATGTGGATATCACAATATGGATTCAAGTTTGTATCTTTAAGTTTCAACAAGAAAATCATTGATTGGGAATTGAATCACATGGAAATAAATTCAGTTAATTTATATATTTTTGAAATTTAAACAAAAATTTACATGAACGACATGTTAATTCGATAATAGAATACAAATTTATATGAATTTTTAAATCTATTATCCACCACTCCTAACATTTTATGTTTACAAATCCTATAACTACTGTCAAAGTGGTAAAATTTTATTTTTGACTCATATTTATGATTCAATTCATTAACAAATTTACTACTTACCACTCATTAAATACCTTATGGTTAGTTTAGTGCATATTTCCATAAATATTTTTCTTAGATATAAAAAATATATATATAGTAAAAAATAAATTATTTTCATGGATCTAAATCTTTTTCACTCATATCTTAAATATATATATATATATAATATTCATAGATCTATATAGATATATGTATTTTTATTAGATTTAATAAATATATATTTTAAAATCATGAAGATCTATGAAAAGTAATATATATTTATTTTAGATATATTTATTGGATACAATAACACATAATTTTATGAATAGATATTCTATTGGATGGCAGGATCACATATATCTAGTTTCTAATCACCATAAATCAGAAAATCAAAACCTTGAACTCTATCATGATGTCCTGACCCATCATCAGATAATGGTTGTGCTAATGGTCAACCACAATCAATATAGTCTAAATAATTATCCTCTTGGGTATCACTTGATATCTCGAGAAGAACCTAGTGGACGGGGCAGCCCCTCGGGCTCAATGGGATGCACCCCTAGCTTCCTTGATCCACTCCGACCCTCACCAACAAACCCCCATTTTTTAATTTATTTAGTTTTGTTCATGTTTATATAATATAATATTTAAATATTTTGTGTGTATATGTAATATAGTTTTATAGAAAAATTTCATCTTTTTAACATATATAATGAAATGAATATTAATTTATTTTATTATTTTAAAATAAAAAAAAGAATGTATTTAAATTTTTTTTTGAATTTATCAGAACATTTAAATGAATCAATATTGAATGTATTAAATTTTTAATTATATTTATTTAATTTAATTAATATAATTATATTACTAATATAAATTTTTAATAGTAATTCTATATATTGAAGGTTATGGATAATCCTAACCTAAAGACTGTCCTTTTTATGATTCGCTTAACTTATTTAAACTTTAGCTATTGAATGGTTTATTTTAAAAAAATATTAAATTAACTATAATTTCCTATGAATAATCCCTCCATGCATTATTTTGTATAGGATATCATGTTTATAAAGATATTTTTGTATCAAATTTCCCATGTATCTCATTAGTTTTATATGAGAATAATTTTAATAAGAGTTCCCATAAGAAGGTGGTTCAATGGAAAAACCAAAGAAACACCAAAGAAATAGGATTGAATGAGAATTTAGGATATTGAATCTTGAGTTTATAAGGACTAATGTAGTTACACCCCTCATGGTTCTAGGTTAGTTTACCACGACATGATAAACTAAATAGTTTTTTGTATGATCCAAGTAATTTCACTATCTCTTAATTCTCAAAGCATGATCAAAGGATAATTTAGGATGGTGTAGCTTCATTATAGATAGATAAATAGATTTACACCATTTTTTCTTGGTTTTTTTACCCCTACATGATAAACCAACTAGTAGTGTGAATTATCAAAATCCTTTCACAATTTTATTATGTTCTATGCTTAGTTATTTTTATTTTTTGAAAACAAGAATATATTATATCCTCAAACAAATTCTATCACTAGACATATAAAACCAAATATTTAATAGAATAGAAAAGTGATAAAAACTAAGGATCCAAATATATGGGAGTCCAAAACATACAAATATATTGGTTACCCAAAATATATAACCAAAAATAAACTAAAATCACCCATTTCTATATTATAGAGACTTAAGATTATTATACATGGATATTACATCTTTTGATAAGAATATTCATTACATTACATGAACACATGATTGAGGATCATAATAGTCTATTGCCTTTGGAAACAGATAACAAAAACTTTGTAGTTCATGAAATATATTCAATGTATCCCATAAAGGTTTTACTCTTTAGCAATTCTAGTTAAAACCCATTCTTTATAACCCATAGAAAGGAAACATAATAAAGGGTGAGATTATATTCCTAGTAAGTGGAAATAAAAGATATTTCAATCTATAACCATATGAAATCATAATAAAAGAATAATGTTTCATGATAATGAACATAACTTATGAATCTCATACCCAACCTCTCATAGATGATCAACATAATTTATGGAATAAAAATTAGAGGTTCATAATACATGAATTATAAGGGAATCATAGAATATGAGTCATGAGGGAATAACATTGTCATAAGACATAGTTTTGTAGAACACACATAATCCTAGAAAATATCAGTTCAAGGATCCCCACTGAGACATTTATAACATGTTAGGATTGGGCTAACCAACCATGTCCCTTATTCAGGCTTGGGATAAATGCATGTGTACCCTTTTTTTTCAATGGATACACATTCTGGATGGGAGGAACCACCATTACAAATGGTATCACATTATTTATAGTTGAATGGGTTCAATCCACAGACCATAATGTTAATCAAGGTTCACTATAGAGTCCATCATAGTGGAAAAAGTGCCTTACTTAACAAAGTTAACTTTCTATTCCAATCCTATCTATCTCATGAGATCTAAATAATTACCCTATGAATTTGAGGGAGATATATGACCCACTTATCTTTGGTTATAACATAACCACCATCCTTGATTATAATATAACCACTGTTACACAATGAAAATCATATGAATGTGTACCACAAGATCATAAAACATTCATCATATCATAACCCATGGAATAAAAGGGGTTTTATAAACATTTGATCACATTATATCATTTAAAAAAGTGAAATGTTTCATAATCATTTCATCATTTCATCATAGAATAACCATTGGACAAATAAATGGGTTTCCTTAGTATATTATCATGCTAAAAAACATGAATTAGAAGTGGTTTTCATAAACATTTTTTCATGATAAACCATTTAAATAAATAATAAGAATAGTATCAATGGTTTATATCCCCAATAAATAATAATTTACATCAAATGAAATAATCTTTTATGGAGAATGATTTTAAAATATCACATGGAACATTTCTTAAGAAAAATAAGATTTCATTAAAAATAAAATTTTAAAAGCAAAAAAAATCCAAATCCATTTCATTGAAAATAAAATAGAAAACCTATAAAGAAATATTTAAAAATATTTTAAAACATTTCTTAAGGAAAATATACATTCTTCTTTGAAAAATAAATTTTGAAACATAATACATTATGAAAAAAATTTCTTTGAAAATAACATTAAAAACATATAAAATAATATTTAAAAATAATTTTAAAAAAAAATATTGAGGAAAATATCCTTTCAAATTTAAAACATTTTTTTGAGAATAAAAATTTTTCAAATCATATTTAAAAAACATGGTTTTGTAAGAAAAATTTTCTTCAACTAAAAACATGATTTTTCATAAAAAAACAATATTTCTTGAACTATTGAGTACATATATAGGGTAAAATTAAGATAAAACATGTATTCTCATGAAATAACCAGAGAATAAGGAAATACTGGATTTTCATGAGAGGTATATTATAATATTTCATCATTGAAATCATAATCATAAATAATCCTAATAAACTATGAGATTGAAACATAAAACTATTATTACATTGGTAACTTTGAAATGTAAGACACATAAAGGAATACAATTAAATGAAACTTAAATTATAAATATAATAAAAAATCGTGATATTACTTTTTCAAGAGTTTTTATATACACCTAATAAATGAATACAGGTGTATAATATGACATAAGTCTCAAAAAGAAAAATTAAGACAAAATTCATCTACCGCTTTAGTAATCTTATAATTTCCAAGCCCAAATAAAGAATAACATCAAATGAAACTTTTAATATAATGAAAATAATGGTATTCATGATATAACATGTTATTGTGGAATTATATTCACTAAACCAAAGAAACTAATGGTGAATTTTCATATGTCTCTTAGAAATAAAAGAGTGAGTAGAAATACCCTTACCGCTTTGGTAACATTTTAGCCATAAAACCCATGAATGAGATATCCTAAAAAGTGTTTTTAGATCCTAACAATTACTATTATAATTTCCATAAATTACATTCATGGGTATTTTAGATACTATATAAAATAAATAGGTGATGAATATGGAAAGTGTCTCATGAAAGTAAAAATATAAATGTAAATCCATTACCATAAGTCTTGACTTTCATCATACTCATTAAAATAAACTATAAGATAAATATAAGTCAATTATACATATATTATAGAAATATATTTATGTATATCATACCATATATTATTTTCTTATGATATTTTATTACCCATTTATTAATAATTCCGTGTTAAATTCCCATTCCGGGTAATAACTGCTTTGTTTTTTGTATATGTTTTGACTTTTTAGTTTTGGTCTGATTACATATATCATGGTTTAATCATATATATAATGTAAAACATGATATAAATAAAATATATATTTATTATATATGTATGTATATTAATCCATAAAATTCTGTGATAAGAAATAAAATACACTCTTCATGGAGATCGTTGGTCGTACGTACGCATGAACGTTGTTTCCATTTTCTTATAGTATTGAAAGAAATAAAAGTAAATTATATATATATATAATCATTATATTATAATTGTGTGTAATATATTTCACATTTTTTTATTAAACCAACCCTTAATACATTTCATGTAAATAGTGAATGAATCACATCACTTTACGAGGCACTAGTCCCCCATACACATGAACGACATTATCTTATTCACACAAAATGGAAAGCATGAATGTACGTGTGATATAATAATTAAATAATAATAATAAAAACATTAATATCATAAATATCACAAATAAACTATGAATCCATCATTACAACTAGACCTGAGAAGTCTTAATAGAAAAATAAATGACATTGTTTTGCGAATCGATAGTCCTCTATACACATGAATGATGATTTCATAACCCATTTCATGGAAGTGGAGATGGTCTTAGGTTATTAAATTGACATAAAAAATTCATGTTATATATAATATACTGAACTTATTATATCATATTTGTATAATAATAATTTAATGAGTTTGAGGAATAAATAAAACAAAAATGTATGTTTATGAATGTTACCTCTTTTTCTGGTATCCTCCTTAGGATTACACAAAAATCCTTCCTCAGATATCCTTATATATAATATAAGGATTCTAGGATTATAGGAGGAAATTTGGTTAGTTTATTAGGTTTTTATTATTATATCCAAAAGTCTTGGAAGGTGTGAAAAAGTGTGGGGAGTGAGTGCCCTTTTATAGTTGAAGAGGAGTGGTATTTTTATAAATACCCAAAAGTATTCACTATTGAGAGGTCTCTCTTACCCCAAGTGGATAAAAAATTGATAATTGAATGTGTGTATAGATAATATGGTCATTAAATACCTCAACCAAAAAATTAAACACATTTTTTTAAAAAAATTCTAAAACTTGAAGTTTCCTTACTTTTACCATTTTGGTTCTTTACTACATTAACTTGTATTTTTGACCAAGAGAATTTATAATTTAAGTATAAAATAAAATTATCCTTATTAAATAAATTAGACACACTGATACTAAATATTATAACTAATTTTTAAAATCTAAACCCTATATGTGTTGGAAATTATATTTAACACAAGAACATGTAATGTGCAAAAACATTTCTTAAACCATAATAATAATAAAATAGTTTTTACAATGCAGCGGTCATTATACTGATTTTAAAAGAATAATTGGTCCATTAATGGAACATATTTAATATTTATAAATATTTAAAAATAACTTATAAGAATATATCATTTTTAGTGGTTTAAAATATTTTAATAACATATCATTTATAATAAAATAACATAAATGTCCATTTTAAAATTATTCATTTCATTTGAATTTGAAAAATATCAATAAAAATTATGGAATTTGAATATATTATGTTTACACTTGTGTAAAATTATATATTAATAAAATAAATAATGTAACTTAATAATTCATTCAATTTATTTCACTTTAAATATTTTTAGTATTGTTTATTTTATTTTATTATTAACTAAATAATTACTCCGTTGGTATTTCTTAAGCATTTAAATTAATTATTTCATCTCCAAAATTTTAAAATAAATAATCACGATAAAAAAATTATATTTAAAAATTATATTTATAATCCAATATATGTTGTATTTTTTCCTATCCTAAGGATTTATAGATATTAGAAACAAGGTTCCTTTTTTGCCTTTTTATTTACTTAACTTATTATATAGGTCACATTCCAGGAATACTAGCCCAAAAACTCATAAAAATAGATAATGAAACCATAACTGCATAAATATTTCCATACAATGGTTATTGGGAAAAAATGGGTCATTTTAACCCTTATCTTCTTAGTTTAACCCATGGTAAACCCATTTTTACCCTAACCATAGTAATTAATTTTTTAACTGTTGTCATTGTTCATTTTGGTCAAAAATTAAGTTAAACTTATAAAAAATAATAAATTATTCAAATTAAATATATGGAATCTATTTTTCCAAAATAAATTCATAGAAATGGCCAAATTTAATTTAAAATTAATCTCGTAGATGCAATGAGAAACTGAGTTCTTAAAGAGAAAAAGTTCAAAATTTTATATAGTTTTATCCAATTTCAACATGAAATCGATTCCAATCAACTAAATTGTATTAATAGATATAAAATTATACTAAATTTACTTTAAAATTAATTTCAAATTAATTTTCAAATTATTATTTATGTAAATGAAAAGGTGATTTTCAATTAAAATTATGTAATTTTCATTATTCATTGAAAATGAAATATTTCAGAAAAATACCAAAAAATAACCCTAATTAAATTATGATATCATTATGTAAAAAATGAATTTTACTCTATGAAATTAATTTTAATAACATTTTAATAATTAATTTTATTATTCTACACAAAAATAAATAAAATTCATTATTTGGGAAAATAGTATTTTCGAAACATATATCGTCTTTTCTAAAAATTAAGTACATTTTAATCAATATGTTTTCATTATATAAAACCATTATAAGTAATATTTAAAAATTAGTTCTTACTATTCATATCTCTATATTTAATGAATAGGTTATAACAGTCATTTTTAAATAACTATATTAATAATATATCATGGTTTTGTTAAAACTTAGTGTTTTGTATAGGGAAATATACCAAAAGGATTAAATTTATTTAAAAAAATATTTCAAAAAATCACGGGGTGTTATATTCTATCTCCCTTAAAATTTATTATTCCTTCAAAATTCATTTTGGTCATCATAATTTTAGCTTTTGAAAATTTCTTCATAGAAACCCACATCATCAAAGGGGTAAATAAAACATTGTCTTGCAAAAGAGAAAGGGGTGTGAGAATGTCTTTTGAAATAACACATAATAGGTTTAGAAATATGAAACCATTGGTGGGAAGTGAAAACATGGACATAGAATTGAAAAATAACACCTAAAAACTGATAGAGAGGGAAATAGAACATTGATAACAAGAAAGTGGGTGATCTAGAGAAGGTTGGTGACTAAAAAATCACAAACCAAATAGGCATGAAAAAGGTCATTGATATCATAAAAAATGATTATAACAGGACAAAATTTTATTTCAAGATACTTTTCCAAATTTTGATGGATTTTAATGGGAATATTTACTTACTTGATTTCATTTATTTGCATAAATACAATTTTACCCTTTGGTTGTTCCTTGATCAATTTCCACTCCATATCTTACTCCAAGAAATGAAGGTGAATTTTTTATTCCAAGAGAAATGACAAATCATAAGATTTATAAAAAGAATAATAATTAATTTTCTATATCTTTAGTTATCATCACATCCATATGGTTATCACATTTATCTAATTGCATAAATATTCATATAATTATGTAATACATTAATCTCAAAATCCTCTTTAAAAGTTAAACATAAAACATATAATAAATTGGTATCCTTATGGCCCTTAAAAATATTAAAATCCAAAACATTATAGATTAGGTCACTGAATTTTCTCAAAATAAACTTAACATTAAATCACCATATATCATAAAGTGGATCTTGATTGTAACATACCAAACATGTGAATACCTTCATCATATATTCTTCTAAGGCCTGGTAATAAACAGAATTACCATAAAAACTCAATTAAAACATGTATGATTCCTCATTCCTTGAATAAATCCATATGTTATTGAACATATTTCATAGATCAAATAATATTGTAAACTCCATCAATGATAACATAAATCACTTTTTTAATAAATCCTTTATAATTTCTAAGCTCATCAATACTATTCAATTTACTTTATCCATAACAATCATCTATTAATAAAAATGGGACACCATTTCCTCAACCTCAATAACATATTAAGGTTTATATTCCCTTGACCAAAAAATCACCTTTCCATTGAATCAAATTTCTATTCCATCTGTACCATTTAATATATTCTTGAAACTCCTTAATTCAAACTTTTTACATAAAATCATTATTCATATAACAAAATTATATAATTCCAATATATAAACACTTTAATTATTCCACATAATCCTTAATCCATTAACTAGGATTCCTCATATTATTTATAAATACCTATTTCGTTTTTTATGTCATTTGTTGTCTCTTTATCTAGAGTAGTATAAGCATTACTCATACCACCATGTTGATTCTCTTCACGACCTTTCCCCCTCGATCATCAATTTTCATAATGCCCATACATACCAAAATTAAACCATTCATCTACTAATAATAGATTAGGTAGACTAATTTCCCATTAATTTTATTAAGTGGGCCTTTCATTTTCCATTTTTAGTTAACTTATTCATACACTTATTATCCACAATCAAAACATCTTCTCATTCCTATGATACACTCACTTGGGTGATTTTTTCCACATTCTCGACATATAAGAAATTGAAAATTTTTTCCTCCATGGTTTAAATTACCTGAACTATCAGTTAACCCCTTCCTTATTTTCATTAGTGAGTGTGATAGTTAGTTAAGGTGCACATTTTTAATCATGTTATATGAAAAATAATGATTCATAATCACAATATCCTATACTACAGTCCTCATCACATTTAGATGCTCATTAGAAAACCACCTATCACATTAAATGATAACCAATATCCTTCTAGTTCCATCCATTAACTAAAACCCAAAATCATAGTGTGATCCATGCTAATCATAATCAAAAATCACATAGTCTTAAATATCAATTAGGAGGTGTAAATCAAGACACCTTCTTTTTAATCTATGATACCTTATGTTTGTCATAAGTCATTCATAGTCATCATATATATAAATCCTTTAGCATAGTTCATAAAGAGTTTTTTAATGTCCAAATAATATCTTCTAGGTGGGTTAAGCTATGTTTCCAACAAGGCCCATTGTCATACACTAGTTTTCTATTGAGTGTAACTCAGTATGGTGTTTTTAGGGTTGTTACCCCTAGGAAAATCTATTTCATAGCCACATCCATTTGTAGCATCTTGATAGGGATGTAATTTCCTAGAAACCACTCTATCAATAATCTACCAAAATTCCAAGATATTTTCATAAATTTGACACATCCTTAGACTTATCCTTTATGAAATTCCTATACATATCCATATAAAAATACATAGGGACCTCACTAATGTTTTCTTACCCTAGTTTCTAATAGTTAACTAAATATTTCCTATGATAATAAGTATAGTGACCCAGGCTTCTCGTACATAGATATTACATATTTCTAGATGAATATTCATTATATTATAGAAACACATGCCTAAGGATCATAATAGTTTAGTACCTATAGAAACATTTAATGAAATATTCTTTGTTCATGAAAGATCTTTAATATTTCCCATAAAGATCTTCCACTTTAGTACTCCTACTTAAAAAAATTTCTCCATATCCTGGGGAAATGAAACATAAGAAAAGGTGTTATTAGATTCCCAATAATGGTAAACACAAGAGATATCAATCTATGATCAGATGAAAGCATAAGATAATCACAAGGGTTCATGATAAGGAACATAACTTATAAATTTTATACCCAACCAATCATAGATCATAAACATGAGATGTGGAAAAAGGATTGGTAGTTCATAAGAAATGAATCATAAGGGAATAAAATAACATGAGTCATGAGGGAATAAAATTTGAATAAGACATAGTTTTGTATCATGGAAATAATCATATAAAATATTTTGTCAAGGATACCCACCAAGATATTCATAACATGTTAGGATTTACCTAACCGCCTTTGTACCTACTTAAATATTGGGATAACCACCCATGTACCCTCTTTTTCAGTGGAAACACCTCCTTGGAAGGAAACACCACCATACCCAGTGGTATCCCTTTCTTCATAGTAAAATGGGTCCACTCCCCAAACCATAATGTAAGATATGGTTCACTCCCAAGACCATCATAGTGGAAAAAATTACCTTACTTAACTGAGTTCACTCACCGTTCATGTCCTATCTATCCCATGAGATTTAAATCATTACCCAAATAACTGTAATGAGATATAAGTCCCACCTATCTTTGGTTACAAGGTAACCACTATCCGTTATTATAATGTAATCACTATCACATAATGAAAACCATATGTATGTATGTCGCAAGATCATAAAACATTCATCATATAATAACCCATGAAATAAAATGGTTTCTATAAAGACATCATCATATCATAACCCATGTAATAGTTTAATATCCCAAAATGGGCAGTACATACCGATTCCCCGAGGTAGTTTGATACGTGACCTCATGTTCACCTGCCCATATTATAGAGGCTTCCTACCATTATTGAAGGTCTAATATGTAATTTGGGTAGGATATACCCTCATATCAAAGTAGCACAACATCAGAAATCAAATAATAATAACAAAATTATAATAAAAATACTCAAGATATTACCATCATCAATAATCATCCAACATCACATGATTAATCGCAAACATGAAAATATGTCCATACACCAAAGCAGTAGATATGTGATTCCTTATAAGTATTAAGTGTCAAATACAGACAAAAAATAAAGATAAACTGAAAACTACCTAGTGGGTCCCAACATCATGTTAAGTTTTCTCATCTATGATCTATCCTATAACCCAACTCAAACATCTAATATAGGGATTTTTCCCTTATCATTAACAATAAATATAAAGTCTATTTGGTCAGTAGTCAGGAATCCTATGTTGGGTGTGCATACAACTCATTAGGCCACCACTAATGGAATCTAAAGCAATATCCAGTCTGTAATAGTGTATGAATTTGTTTAAAGAATAAATTAAAAAATAAAAGTTGATAGGTTTCTCATTTAATTACTCATTAATCACCCACATACTCTATTGGGTTCACAGTGACACTCAAACCAATAATACCTACTTTGTCCCATGCTGAACTAAGAACCATCAACCAAAGAGATATCACAATTTAACCCTTCATGGTATTTAATTATTCAATTTAGTTTCCAAATTCAGATTCAAACATTGGGGGCCTAAAGAAGTAGTATAGAACCCCTTGGTTATTTGGTGTAGTAGTCACTATCCCACAACTCGATGATCACATGCAATAAATATATATACATATTTAGGGCCTATAGTATCTTTCTAGAACCTAGTGGTTATTTTGAGTAGTAGTCCCTAGACCATAACTTGTTGATCAATATTTCACAAATATCACATATCATGGTTACACATCCATAATTAATTAATCAACAATTTTTATTACCTGTTATTCAATAGATTTTGTAATCCCATTTATCAAACATATTCATAAAGTATTTACTTCAATTCCATACATCAATTATTCCCCCTTTTACCATTTCATGGTTTATAAATATTCATTTCAATTATATTGTCACACCCCATGGATTTCATTCAATCATAGTCTCAAAACATCTATAGTCCAATGGGATCCATTAATGGTGCACAATCACAAAGGAAATTAATTAATTTATATAATTTTCAATGCAATTTCCTAATGTGTCAATTACAATTTCATAATTACATACTAAAATTTATAATCAATATAATGGGAATTGGAAATTAGACCACATACCTCAAGATTTTTGATAAGAATTTATTAAAACGAAATCCTCAGTTTGATGTTGAATGGTCAATTCATAATGAAGGAATAAATTTAGGATCAAAACCATGACCAACATGCAAGAAAACAAGATCCATCAAAACCTATATATAAACCATCAAAAATGGTGGAAAAAAAATTCTTCTCCAATGGTAAAGAGAAATGGGAGAGAGAATAATTCATGTGAGGAAGAAAAAACTTACCAAGGAGGGTTAGATCCTTAAACTGGATCTTAGATTCATCAATAAAGAGGTTAAAGGATCCGTCAAATCCTCCTAAGAGCCTAAAAATGTTGGAATCTATGTTAGGATGAGCTTGGTATTTTGGGATATAAATTGGGGGTTTATAAAAATTTTAATAATTCTTTAGTGGATTAATTTCCCACATGCACAATTTCATATACGAGGTACACTGTTTGACAAACGGTTCACCCCTACTAAATGTCTACCCCATTACTCATTATTGGGCACATGGTTTTCTGAACCATGAAACAACCATGAAAAACCCTTCTTTTTTAGGGTGCATAGTTTGTTGGGGGTGGGAGAATGGTTTTGATAAACAGTGCAACAATTGTGCACTACCCAAAAACTCTCTAAAAACAATAAAAATTAATCGGAATTTTCATGGCCCCCTCCCCACAAAGTTTACCCCTCCTAGACGAAAATGGGAGAAGATAGATAATGACACCCGAGACCTGCCTCCAGCAGGCCCTGGGTTGGAGACTAGCACTGAGGGTATAGTAAACACATATATGGGAGGCATTAACCTCAAAGAGAACACATGTGAAAGAGAATGATAATATAGACACCAACCAACTCCATCTCATACTACAAAGTAAAATAAACCCAAGTTCACATATGTAAAGTCATGTAAGAACTACTACAACTAAAAGGAAAAAATACAAGTACCAAAATAAAGTAAATCAGTAGTGACCATGAAGTACGAATAGCACTAGAAAAACCTTGAGGTAATAGTAACAAGCCTGATCTCCAACCTACTCCAACTAATATGAAAAAAAAATTATATATCATAGGGTGAGTATAACATTATACTCAGTTGGATCCTCTTTAGATCCTCTCATGAAAAAGTAAATAAGGAATGATAAATCACAGTGAATAACTGTCACGAACTGTCCCTTGGGGTCTGTGTTGTGACTACCCCAATCCCACCTTCTAATGGCTAGGGGATGGCGACTAGCACTGAAGGCATTATTCCACAAGTGGGAGGCATTTTCTTGAGTACTTGTACACACACACACAAATCTAAGCCAAAGCTACTAGAAAGTAAAAGGAAAGGAAACCATGCATGCAATCCACTAAGTAAAACACAAATAGAGTACAAGAGAAATTAATGTACATGGTGGAAACACGTCCCAATATACAAACTGACCAAAAGGGAAATAGAAAAATGTAAAACTCCATGTCCCTGAATCTTGTCCACCGAGAAGCCTACCTGAAGGGTAGGTGAAGGGTAGCTGCCTGAAGATGTAGAAGTGCATCTCGTTTGTCTGATCTCACTAAACACCAGCAGGCTCTGGTCCTCCCTACACTCCATCAAAGCATTGTTCATCTACAGAAGACACGAAGCATACTGGAAAATCCCATTTATGGGTGAGTAAAATAATACTCAGTAGGGGACCCCAAAACCACAAAGGTAAAGCACAAGAGAAATCCCACAATGGAATACACAGTCATCTCTAATAAGATATATGCCTATACATATACCTTAAGTATCTAGATATACTCATCTAATCCACTAAACAAATATGTGGTCCCAACCACATATCCAGTTTCAAAATTATCATCTAAGGCTCAATTCATAACACACAAACCAGGAGATCACACTCCATGAGATCATCCATCCCGGATGGCACCCGTCTAAGAGATGCACCCCATCAGGTAAAATCCTACCATTTCTAATGGTACGTCCAAGAGAACATGCTCCATCGGGAACATTATAATAGGTCTAACTCTAGTGCCCGACACTATAGGTTCAGTCGTCATAGTCATGCGCCGCATGAAAGACTATGGAAACCCAAGTGAAGAGTCCCACTCTTTTTCACTATACTTAGTTGAGGGAGTGTTGCTCCAAAATAACATGTGATACCTCAGTCACTCCTGTAAGGAGAGTCCCATGCCTTATTCCATTGAGGGAGCACTAAATTTTATCTAGGTATCGTTTTCATCAAGTGGATGGGACCGCTCCTTGTCACTATTTCCAATAGCCGAGGGTGCTCCATCTCCCATCAAGGACCCACAACCTACCTGTTAGGGGAGTACTACTCAGTGACTATAAGACCTATGCCCTCGTATGACAGGGGAGTACGAGCTCAGTTAGTTCATGTGTGGAGGACTTGTGCCCTGGTATGTTAGGGGAGTACCGACTCCTATAATAGAGGACCCGTACCCTACCTGGTAGGGGTACCACTTAGTGACTAGAGGACCTGCACCCTAGTAATGTAGGGGAGTATCGACTCTGTCAGTTTGTTCACTATCGTACATCATGGGAGTACCTACCCTAGGCTAGAGGACCCACTCCCTGGAACGGTAGGGGAGTATCGAATCTGTTGTAGCACTGTGTAAGGAGGACCTGCACCCTGGAACAGTAGGGGAGTACCAAATCCTATAATAGAGGACCCGCTACCTACTTGATAGGGGAGTACCAACTTTATATGCATTAGATATGGAGTACCTACGCCCTATTCTAATATCGTAGTACCGAATATAAGGATAGAGGACCCGCTCCCTGGAACGGTAGGGGAGTACCGACTCTTCCTTTATGAACATATACAAGATCCCCCACCCTAAAATGTGGGGATTCCCATATCTTCCAAATAATAGGGATAAGGAGTACCCACGACTTGAGTCATCAAGGGAGTAACTATCCTAACATCTCATCGTAAGAATCACCGTGATTCTACCCAAAGTCTACGCATACTAGAAGGACCTACTATTCAAATAAAATATCTCATCCTCCAACTTTCCCAAAAACTAACTTAGAGTATCTCAAAAGTACTTACTCATCTCAAGGTACCCAACACCGCAAACGACATATCAAACGGACACTTCGTTCGGAAGGTACGTGCACTTTTGTAAAACGAGGGTCGGTTGGGTCTGCGTCTGCTCCGACCCAGTCGGGCCGGCCCAACCCAACCCAGGTCCTACCTGAGCTAATTCTGACCCAGACCAATGGGCCATGCCTGGACTATCTGGGGTCGGCCCGGCCCACCTTGTTGGGCGTGGTCCGCCAGTAGCAACCCAACTCGCTGTTTGTGCGGGATGGATTCTCCATATCGAATGTGGCTCTGCCCCATCCATCCTTCCCCATGCGGAATCAGATAGCACTTCCACATAAATTCTACCATTACCCTCACGTGTACTGGTTCATCCAGCAAGACTAGAGTCAATCTATAGGTCCATATCATGCCACAGCTTCGGTCGTGACTACCACTGTCCAGCACCACCACTCCGCACCAGAAAAATTTTTCACGGGCCATCGGACGTGCTTTGGTGGTCCGTTCTTCAATTATAAGGTTGTTTCAGAACTATCAAGTCATGTTCCTCATTGACTAGGGTTCAAAACTACATTATGATCCCCTCCACCAAGAATCTCTTGATTGGTGGCATCTCTCGCACTGCCTCGATTCGTCCGTCTTCATTGTTTTCACACCTCCATCATCATTGCGCCAAGAACAGTTATGGAAAGAACACCTGCTCGTTATACCACGAAGAATGTGAAGAATGTGTGTCAAGTGGAAGATGAAAACCAAACAACTAAGTGAGTAATGGAACACTTCCATCATTCTTCATGGTGTTGATTCTCTCCCATTAAAGGGATCAATGGGGAAAATCAAAATTTATTTATGAAATGATTTTCTCCCCAAAGATAATCTCAATAGAGAAATCCATCCAGCAAAAATGGCCAAACCATATGTAAACTTGTTCATGGGTTTATCCACATTATTTGTTTAAAACCAAGAATGGGGAAAATAATAGAGTTTAAATAACAACCCCTAATTGGGTCAGATCATTTGTTGGGGATGAATGGTGTCTCTACATTCGTCATTCCATGATCCTCTATTTACGGTTATTATTCAACCATCATTGGTGACAATTCATTTGAAGGGGGGTGGGTGTTCGTCGTCGTCACCCACCAGAGCTTTGGAGAATAACCAGGATTGTTCTAGAAATCCTACATCGTCTGCTTGGCCATTAAAGGAGGAATGTGAATCAGTGTTTCGGTTACGTTTTTGTTAAAAATTCATTACGTTGTTTCATTTAATGAAACAACATATTCAGTTTCATTATGTTACACACTTTTTTGCTGCAATAGTTTTTAAAAGTTCAAAAAATAAAATAAAACATCCACTTTATTTTATTTTTAAATTTTTCTTAAAAAGTTTGAAAACTATCTTTTCCAGTCAAACTGTATTGATCGATGTTAAGTCTATTCTTAGGTAATGTCTCTATTCTAGACATAATGGTTCCCTTGGATATTCAATCCAGGAACCCATTTATAATTTTCCAAAACCACGCATGTGCGCCATTTTAATTCGTTCAAATAAAAACACAAAAACAAAATTTCACCCTCAATCCATGTTAGTCAAGGTTATGCTTCGACTAAGGAAAACACACCCTCATGAGCTCAATAGTACTCTTAGATTTTCAATCCATGATACAGTTTAAGAGTTATGAGTATTTGAAAATAAAATAATAGTTACTTAATTATTTTATTTACTGCCAAAAACTAACTTCCACTGTTCGCCGGCCCCAACCAACGTTAGTCCCTTTCTAGGAGAATCCTGCTATTCTTAGTTTAATAGTGCCCTCATATTTTTTATCCAAGAACCAGTTCAAAATATAGAAAAACCCACTCACACATTTAATTAATAAACTCTAAAAATTGTTCAAAAATCCATTCTGGCCAATCCAGGTATCATAATTACATGCCGTCTCAGAGCCTGGTCTCGTAAAAATCCCATTTAAATTTTAAAAAAAATCCATGGAATTACGGGACAATAAATTCTCACTACCTTAAGACTTTTAATCCTTTAAAACAAAAATCTTATCCACAAGGGATGAAAACTGAGTTCATCAAGGGTCTTTGCGCTTCTTCAAGCACGCACCTCAAGGAACCACCGAGATCGTCCATATTCTTGTCAAACTTCTTCTAGGACAACATCATGAAACAATGGGCACACATATTTTTAGCTATGACATTTGGGAAAATCACTAAGTAATCTGATCCATTTGTAGTCATGGGGTATAGAAAATCACCTCCACACTGACATAATATAGATACCAACAAAAAACCACAGTTCACTTACACCCTTGGATGAACTGTGATAAATCCTCCACAAGTGTTATGCATTCAATATTGATGATAAATGTGCAGGGGTTTTTACGAATGAAACAGGGCTACCCACGAGCAAACATTGGGTCTTATTAGGCCCTCTATCTATAACCTCCAGTGGCCACAGAACTTTCCAAAACTGGAACACTATCACACTCACTAGTTATGTTCCAGATGAGTATGAATGGTAAGAAACCATTTCACACTACAGAAATATTATGGGGTCTAACTCTGCCACCATGGAACATTTCTAAGAATGACTCTTCTTGAGAGTCCACCCTGTGGTGCCTGAGTTTTTATTTCACCAGAAGGAAAACCTATTTTCACCATCCCCGACACACCATATCCTTTACCTAATATAGTCAATCTAGATATGAACGGTAGTAGTTCATACCCAGAATGGCATCGTAAGGCCTCGACGCCACTACTAAGAGATCCCAACCGCAACTCTCACCTAAAAGAGTTAGGTCACACTATCAGTGATAGTGTGTGATCAATGGGTCTCCTCTAGCATGAGTCTCTAAGTGGGAGGGTCAAGTCCACTGTCCAACTGGAACCTCAAAGTCTCAAATAGAACTCACGTAAAAATAAGGATGACTAGAACCTATGTCTATTTAAAAAGGAATCCAAAAGAAAAACACATATCATACCTGAAATTTCTATAGGAGATTCTTGGTCATATTCCATGATCGCATGAAGTTGTCCTCACCCTCTCCCTCCAGCTCCCTGAGCCTGGGGTGAACCACCTCCTACTACTCGTCCATATCCTCTACCTCGTCATCCACCTTGCGGAACTCCTTGCTCCAAGAAATGTTTTTTCCAAGGAGACTCATCTACTAGATACATCTCAGTGGCATGGGGGGTTGTACAATATCTAGTGAGATTCCCTCGGCCATTGAAATCATAACACCGCCTCTCCTATGGCTGATCTGGTCCTTGGTGTGGCTCCTGAGCCATAGACCCATGTGTATGTGTTCATGTATGGGTATGCCTCTTACGCCATGATCCTATCTCCTATCATCTACTGGCTCCAACAAATTTTTCTACCTCGTGACCACTACTGTAGGTCACATCCATCGACTCCTTCTCCAGGAAGTTCTCAACCACCAGGGCTCGCTTTAGCACCCCATCATATGTTGGAATTCTAAGGGGTATCAACGATTACCTGATCTCTTGGTGTATTCCATGTTTGAAGGTCTAAGCCCTGATGTAAGGGTACCGCACCGTATCTGTATAGTAGCGAGAAAGATCCATGAATATTGTTGAGTACTCCGCTACCGTCACGTTACCCTTCCGTAGGTGCAACAGCTCCTGTATATGGACAGAGCGTAAAGTCTCCAGAAATAACTCCTCCCTGAAGAGGCACTCAAATTCAATACAGGTGAGGGTTGCCTCATCGTGCTTTCAGATCACTAATATCCACCATTATCTCATTGATCCTTGTTGAAGGCTTGCGGATAGTACTTAAATTTGGTTGAGTGGCATCCTCACTAGCTGGAAGACTCGCGTAACCGCCTCAAGCCAATCCTCACCTACATGAGGATATGTCTCACCTCAAAATCTGGGAGGTCTCTGCCTCTGTAACTCATGTAACACACTCATCCTACACACATCCTCCATTTTTAGTGCTGGTAGCAACTGCTGATTAATGGGTGGTTGCATCACTGGTGCACCACCCATTGGTAACGCCATAGATTCAATGCCCAACACTGAAGCCTCCACTCAAGGTGGATCATCATCACAATCACATTGTAGAATCCAATCTGGATGTTGTCGTGGTGGAATCCTAAAATATATCAATATGAACCATAGTTAAATATTATATCTATAAAGATGACTGAAGAAGGATGTGGAAAGAAAAACCATTCCTACATGATGCATATACCCTTTATTTCCCCACAACCAGTGTTCTCATGTACCGAGTCAGAAAACAGGTGCCCAGAGTCCTGATTTATGGATACGTCAGCCACCACACCAACACAAGAGTCTCTATCCTGATATCCATACTCAAAACACTTAACATTGTTTCCTAAAACATAAAACAACACACCCTCGGTCTTTGTGGTAGATCCGACCAACTCTAATACCAATTTGTCACGACCCATCCCCCTAGGCTCGTGCCATGACTACCCCAAGCCCACCTCCCAAAGGATAGGGGCTGGAAACTAGGGCCAAAGGAATTATTCTACAAGTGGGAGGAATTTTCCAGAGTACCTATACACACTCACAGAACTCCCAGCCAAAGGTAGTATCAAATAAAATCCAAGGAAACCATGCATGAAATCCACTAAGTAAAACACAACCAGAGTACATCAAAAAGTAAAGTACATGGTTGAAACTTGGGTCAGTATAAAAGACCACCAAAAGGAAAGAAAAACAAAATTTAAACTCCATGTCCCTGAATCTAATCTTCCAAGAAGTCTACCTGAAGTGTAAGTGAAGGGTATATGCCTAAAGCTGTAGAAGTGCACCCCGTCTGTCTGATCTCACTGAACACCACCAGGCCCTGGTCCTCCCTGGACTCTATCAAAGCGTTGGTCGTCTTCACAAGACATGACGCATGTGGTCAAATCCCATGCAGGGGTGAGTAAAACAATACTCAGTAGGGGACCCTGAAACCAAAAAGGTAAAGAACAAGAGAAAACCCACAAAGGAATGCACAGTTAGCTCTACTTAGGTATATGAACATATATATTCCATAAACATCCAAATATACTAATCTCATCCACTAATAAAACATATTTTCCCAACCATAGAGCCAGTTTCAGGATTCTTGTCGAAGGCTCAAGTCATAACACGCAAACAAGGAGATCACACTCCATGAGCTCAGCCATCCCTAATGGCACACGTCTGAGAGATACACCCCATTCGATAAAATCCTACCATTCTGAATGGTATGTTCGAGAGAACGTGCTCCATTGGGAACATTCTACCTGGTCCAACTCTAGTTCCTGACACTAGATATTTAGTTTTCATATTCATGCACCCATGCATGAATAGGAAACCCCAACTGAAGAGGCCCGCTCCTCGTCGCTACACTTAGTTGAGAAAGAGATGCTCCAAACTAACCTGTGATACCTCAGTTGCTTTTGTAAGGAGTTGCTCGTGCCTTATTCCATCGAGGGAGAACTAACTCCTATCTAGGTATCATTTTCATCAAGTGGATGGGCTCACTCCTCGTCACTATGTCCGATAGTTGAGGGAGCTCCATCTCCAATTGAAAAGCTACACCCTACCTAGTAGGGGAGTACTACATAGTGACTAGAGGACCCACGCTCTAGTATGATAGGGGAGTACCACTCAGTGACTAGTGGTATTGTTCCCTAGTAATGTAGGGAAGTACCGACTCTATCAGTCCATTCGATATAGGGGACCCACACCCTAGTACGTTAGGGGAGTACCAACCCTAGGCTAAAGGACCCGCTCCCTGGCACGGAAGGGGAGTACTGACTCTATCGTAGCACTGTGTAAGGAGGACCCGCACCCTAGGACGGTAGGGGGGTACCGACTCCTTTAATAGAGAACCCTCTCCCTACCCAGTAGGGGAGAACCAACTCTCTATGTTTTAGATATAGAGTACTTGCACCCTGGTCCAATAGGAGATTATCGACTCCAAGGATAGAGGACTCACTCCCTGGCATGGAAGGGGTGTACCGACTCTTCCATTATGAACATCCCCGAGAACCCCATCCCTAAAATGTGGGGAGTCCCATATCTACCAAATCAGAGGGATAAGGAGTACTCATGCCTTGTGTCATAAATAGAGTAACTATCCTAACATATCATCATAAGAATCACCCTGATTCTAACCAAAGTCTGCCCATACTGGGAGGGCATACTCTTCAAATCAAATAGGTCATCCTTCCACTTTCCCAAAAACTCACTTAGAGTACCTCAAAAGGAATGTCTCATTGTAAGGGTCCCACACCATAAACTTCTTGTCAAACAGATGTTCCATTTGTAAGTTACGGACATTTTTGTGAAATAGGGGTTGGTTGGGTCCGGGTCTGGGATGACCCAACCCTACCCATGTTTGACCTGGACCAATGGGCCCTGCCCAGACCGGTTGGTCCCAGCCCGGAACGCCTGGCTGGGCGCGGTCCGCCAGTAGTGACCCAGACCTCCATTTGAGCGGTCTGGCTTCACCAGTCCAAATGCGACTCTGCCATGTCTGCCCCTCCCTAGGCGACGCCGGATGGCGCTTCCACCTCAATTCAACTGGTCTTCTCACATGGACCATTTCGTACGATACGTATTGTGGAAATTCATGGGTCCATATCACACCATGGCTTTGTCTGCGGGACCACATCACACCATGTGCTTCGGCCGCGGGTCCAGATCACATTGCGACTTCGGTCGTAGCACCTTCACGCAGCTTCCGTCATCCAGCACCACCGCGGCACACCGCCGCACTAGTAGATTTTTTCATGAACCACCATACAAGCTCTGGTGGTCCATTCTTCGATCCCAAGGGTGATCTGGAACCCTCGGGTTGCATTACTCATCACATGGGGTTCAGAAATTCGTCGCGATCCCTTCCGCTGAGAAGCTCTTGATTAGTGGCATCTCTCACACCACCTCAATCCATCTATCGTCATTGTCATTGCACCTCTATCTTCATTGCGCCAAGACTAGTTGTGCAACGAGATACCTCTCATCCTCTCATCAAGAATGCAAAGAACATGCATCAAGGGGGGAGTGGAAAACAAAACAACTAAGTGAGGAATGAACCTTCGACGTTATTCATCACGGTGTTGATCCGCTCCCATTAGAAGGATCAATGAGGCAAATCAAAAAAAATTTATGAAATGATTTACTCCCAAAAGATAATCCTGATAGAAAAATCCCTCCTACAAGAACAATCGATCATTGGATCAACCTATTCATGGGTTGATCTGCATTCATCATTTAAAACCAATAATGGGGAAAAGAACGGAATATAAATAACAACCCCTACCTGGGTCGGATCGTTCGTTGGTGATGAAATATTTCATTGCATTCGTCATTCCACGATCCTCTGTTTACAGTCATTTTTTGATCGCCATTAGTGATGATCTGTTCGAATGGGGGTTGGCATTCATCATCATCACCCACCAAAGCTTCGGAGTAGAACCAGGATTGTGCCAACAATCCTGCATCGTCTGCTTAGCCATTAAAGGATGAAACATGAATTAGTGTTTTGGATACAATATTTTTACAAAGTATTTATGTTTTTTCATTTAATTAAATAGTGTATTCGGTTTCATTGAGTGACGCGCTGTTTTTCTGTAATGGTTTTTAAATGTTCAATAAAAACATCCACTTTATTTTATTTTTAACTTTTTCTTAAGAAGTCTAAAAACAATATTTTCTAGTCAACCTTCTCTGGTCAATGTTAAGTCCATTATTATGTAATTTTGTTATTCCAGATGCAACGGTGCCCTCATATTTTCAATCTTGTCACCCTTTTAGTAGTTTCCAAAACCACACACGCACGCCATTTTAATTCGTTTAAAGAAGAACTCAAAAACTAACTTTCACCCTCGACTCATGTCGGTTGAGATTAAGGTACGCCTAAGGGAAACACACCTAACGATCTCAATGGTACTCTCAGATTTCCAATCTGAGTTACAGTTTAAGCGTTATAAATATTTAAAAATAAAATAATTGTTACTTAATTATTTTATTTACGACCAAAAACTAACTTCCACTATTGTCTTGTGCCCGCCAACGTTATTTCCTCTCTAGGAGAATCCCGCCATTCTGAGTTCAACAGTGCCCTTGGATTTTTGATCCGAGTGCCAGTTCAAAATATAAAACAACCCACTCACATGTTTAATTAATAATATCATAAAAAAAAGATTGAAAATCCATTCCATCCACTTTGGGTCTCGGACTTACGTGTCGTCTCAAAGCTTGGTCTCGTAAAAATATCATTTTAATTTGAAAAAAAATCCATGGAATTCTGAGACATTACAATAACAAGTGAAACTAACTCATCTCCTAAATAGGTATGCTAAGTTCCCAGCCTCACCAAGACTAATCTCACAAAGTATCATATACAAGATCATATTATATAATAAAGAATATCAACGGTACCCCGCTACCACTTCCCCACAGGTTTGTCGCTTTTCTCCAATATCGCACGTCCTAAGAATCTCTCTCCAAAAAGGATATCTCTAAAACACCTGGTAGAGGCACCAAAACATGCACCTCATGGAATACAACCACCACATCCACATAGTCAAAAGTAACCAAGTAGTTTCTTGGAGCCACCACAACTCTCACAACATGTATCATACATTGGGTATTATACCTCAATCCATTATAGCACGTACACTGAGAAAGGATCCTCAAGCCATTACAACCTATACACATTAAAACTATAGTATTCCATAGGAAACTCTATCTAGATTATATGTGTGTGAAATAACCACAAAACATTACATCCCTCTAAACACATATATAGGAAAAACTAACCACCGTGCATACCAGCACAGGTAAATAACAAGAGAATAGTGTAGGGTCAAAGGGGGTAGTCATCCATCCATCCTCCCACTAAGATGTTGGAGAAAACACCTCCCCAAAGATCAAAACCCCCAGGGTGTCAGTTTCCCTAACTGAAGGGGTGGAGTATCACATATAAACACAATATTAAAGGATATAATATAGCTCACAACCACACTATGGGAATAACCTAGTCATAGACTCAATTGCATCTCACGTCTCTCGGACTCTCAGCTTCTACAGCTATGACTAGATATCCTATAAGAATGCAACCATTTTAAAGAGATTCATTACGTTAATTTCTCCTTTTTCTATAAATTTTACTTTGCATTAATTAATTCTTTAACTATTAATTAACCATCAACATTTTCAAAATCGATTACATTAGTATTTCATTAAAAATCCATGCAATCCAGGCATAACCAATCTGAGTCCACGACTTCTCCGAATCACAACCTCTGCATTGCATACCAGCATGCTCCAACCCAATGGGTTAAATAATTATTCATTTATTAACAACATTACCACTTCCGTATTTCCATATTTCTAGGAATTCTAGGATAACAGCCTAAGCTACCAAACATAAAGAACTCAACATGGTGAGTAGATGAACAACCCATTGAGAACTAATAGAAAATGGCATATTTATGACAGGTAATTTGCAACAGGATCCCATCTCAAATGAACCATTATAGAAAAGTGCATCGTAAATAATGTTTTTTTGTGATGGTTCATCGCAAAAAAAATTATTTGCGACGACCCATCACAAAAATAAACTATTTGCGACGGGATCTGCATTTGTTCCAAATAGCTTCCTCATGGTTTTTTAAATACTTTATTACGATGGGGTGGTATCTCCATCACAAATAGTCGTTCTGAGTTTTTTAAACTTTTTTTATAACGGCCCGTCGTAAATAGTATAAAAAAATTAAAAAAAATGAATAAAAAAATAATAAAATAATAAAATAATATTAATATTAGTAAAATAATAATATTAATATTATTAAAATAAAATAAATTGTAAAATAATAAAATAATATTCATATAATAATAATAATGATAATATTGATAATATAATAATATTATTGTTATTAATATTAATAAAATAATATCATTAATATTAATAATATAATAGAAAATTTTAAAATAATGAAAACCTCAATATTCATGAAAAATATAAAAAAATTATAAAAATTAAATAATCAAAAATAGTAATTAATAAAATAAAAAAAGAAATAAAATAACAAATAAGTATATAAATAATAAAAAATGTAATATTCGCAACAATATAAAAAACTCACTATATAAAAATGAAGATAGTTAATATTATAAACAAAATTTACATTCAAATGTTTTATCATAAAAAATAAATAGATCACTCAGGGGGAGGGTCATCTTGAGGAGATGGTAAAGGGAACTTCATCCCTAAACCACGAGTCAAATGTCGAATGTACTCCAATTGCTCTTGCTTCTATTGTTGCCATCATTGACATGTCTCCTCTAACATCTCCTACTACTATTGTTGCTCGTGTTGTAGGAGCTCTTCCTGTTGTTGTTGTTTCCATTGACGCATATGATCCTACTTCCTATGCATACTCTCTATAAGCTAACTCTGAGCTTGTAGCTGCTCCTAATACTATGTAGTAGATGATGATGACTCCCCACGAGCTCCTCTTGAGTTAGATTTTGACATTGTAGTAGTTCCATAATAATCCACATATATCAATAGAGAAGTGATACCAACAAATTGAACTTTCTCAAAGGCATACTAGGTCGCATGCATCCATGTCGTCTCATCAAATTGGTGGGAACTGGTCTAAGTATCGGTCTCGGCATAACTCTCAGTCTGTTTCTGAAACATCAAAAACTTATATGACTCCTTCAATTGCAATTCAAAATTAAAATAAGTAAAATATTATTTTTAGTTAAAATTTACACTCAAAAATAAAATATACTGACCACAATATAACACTGGCGAGAACCTCTAATCTCTCGAATGGTTGGATCACTATAAATCCTCCTATAAACGTCGAACTTCATAATATCGGGTTGTTCGACTACCTATATGAATATAAAATAAACCATTTACATTTAAAATTATATAAAATATTTAAAACAAATTATTTACCATATTCTTTCTATGTGTACTGAATGTACGACTACCAGATCAATGTGTCACCTCATATCTCCCATGATATTTTCGATCTACCAATGATCTTTTCTGAAAAAAACCACCCAACTAGTGGGAACATAATCCATCCCAAACCTGAGATAAAATTTAGTTGGGTTGGTGGGAATGATAAGACTCTTCAAACTCTATCACTGCTGCTTTCTCTATTGTTTTCCTTCTCAAATTGTGAAAAAATAACTGTAATTCTGATGCAAAGTCCCCTGCCATGCCTTCCAGATATCATCGTGCATGTTCTCACTGATGGGATACCATTAACCCTATAAATAATATATAATATCAAGTAAATAATTAAATTAATTTCAAAATAAATATTATTTATTTACAAAATAGCCAAGGATCGAACATGCAGTGCTACAATTAAATAGAAATCTGATCCCATGAGACCCATGCTTCAGAAAAATAATTGCATAATATAGCACTCCCCTATCTGGTAGATATATGTGTAAATATGTTAAATAAAGGAACAAATAATCAAACAATTATTATATAAATAAATTATTGAAAACTATCTAAAATACATAGGTAAACATACCTCTCCACACGTGGATCGAATTCAAGACGTGGACGTCACTCGGGGATAGGGTTATGAATCATCAATCGTATAAGGCCACGCCCCCTCCAAGTCTCTAAACCCCCAGTAGTGTGAGGGTAAGATGACCACATATCATACTCATCCAAAGATAGATCAGATTCCTGAAATAGACAATATAGATCCTCGTATATATGAAACACGAAATGATTGTTGTTAGAAAACAATTCAAAAAAAACTCTTATATATAGATATATATTATATATGATTATGACTAGAATTTAATTGTGTTAATTTTCATCTTCATCCTCATATTCATATCTGATGACGTCATTGTCTTCGTATTCCTCCTCAACATCATCAGTTTCCATATGAGTTTCAGTTTCATCATCGCGTATCATTTAAAATTAATTAGAATCATCATTAACATAATTTTCATCATCGACCCTTAATTGTGGGGTGTCATCATTTATATTCATGAATCATTATGAAAAAATTTTATTTGGACCATTCTCTTGAAAAATTAAATTCCTTCCACTTTAGAGGAATCACATTCACTTTGAGTAAACGGATTTTCCAGAGATTTAATTTTTATTATGGTCCACCAATCACTAAACTATCTTGAAGTAGAATAATATTTTGAATAATAAATTTTATGGGGATGATGAACAAATAAAAGAAATTCATTTACTACATGAATACATTTATACTTTATATCAATGATTTCATGGGTCAGATGGACATGAAAGCCTCTATCAGTATCTAACCACTGACATTTAAACATCATTGTGTAATATTGTCCTAGATAACATAGTTCAATGATTTCTTCTAGTATGCTATAAAAGTGAACTTTAGTTTCTCTATGATGAGATCCTCTCAAGAAAAAACCCATATTCATTTTTTTTATTCCTTATATGCACCTGTATGAAATTGAAAACCATTCACCACATATGCATTATAATATTTAACTATTTTTTATGGTGGTCTACTCAATACATGCAATCAATTGTCAATTTTATCAGCATTTTAACATAACAGAAATTTTTTGAAACAATTATCAATATAACAGATAATAAATTTATTCTATTTGTTAAACAAAAAAATTACATTTCCGGTTTTTGAAACCAGTATGAAATTTTTTTTGTCGACGTTCTTCAAGATCAGCTACTATAATTTGTGGAAGTTGTTTCTTGATATGATTATTATATAACCTAAAAATAAAATAATATTAATTTATTATAACAAAAATTATAGAATAATTGATATGATCACTCACTATACAAATGGTTTCATTTCTTCATAGTTTAGCAGAACATATGTATAAGCTCTATGATGTTCACCATCTGAAATCCATCATTCATGAACTCCACCGAAGCCAAGTTCGGGCTGATTGAAAACTGATAATTTATTGCCCATTTCATCATCAACATTTCTCTAATTACATCCCATATGGTTGTGTTTTGAGGTATATTCAAATTGAAAATAATGAGAGAGAAAAAATGAAATTTCCTCTTGCAAATAAGCTTCTGTAAATGAACCTTGAAATGATACTTTGTTACGTAATTTTTTCTTCAATTTATGCAAACATCTCTCGAATGGGTACATCCATAAAAACAATACCGGACCTCCACATTTTTCTTCATATGGAAAATGTAATATCAAATGTTCCATTGAGTCAAACAATGTTGGTGGGAAGGCTTTTTTCAGTTTAAAAAAATTAAAACAACATTTTATTGTAGTCTTCTTAAAGCATCGTAGTCACTTATTGCCGCAAAAAATGTCTCGGAAAAAATATGATATGTCTATTAGTGCATACCAAATAATATAATTTATCAAACCTCTTAATCCAATCAGAATAATTCTTTCCATTATAACATGACTGTCATGACTTATAAATCTGGTAATATGACCATTTTGACACATCTTCCCAAATTAGAAGCATAAACATCTAGAAGTATCAAATCTACAATCCACTAACAAAATAATAACAGATTCTATTTGGAGAGTGTATAAGATGCTTTTGGCTTCATTAAATTCTGTGTTCTAACATTTTCAAACAGTTCAAGTTCTGGTCGCTTGGAAATTTGGGCATGATCTAATCATGATTTTAGATTATCTTTGTTATTACTTGGTGTATCCAAAACTGTATGAAATAAATTATCAAAATAGTTCTTCTCAATATGCATGACATCCCACATGTGATAGACTAACAAATCATACCAATATGGAAGATCCAAAAAAATGATTCATTTTATCCAATTGTGTTCTTCTCCAAAGACATCAATTTTATATTGGTTTATTGTTGCTCCAAATGTGATGAGAGGTAATGAAGAGACAATTGATTTTAACTCTTTACCTGAGAACATTTTTGTAGGTTCATCTCTTTCAATCATTCCATTTCTGAAATGATATTTATTCATTTAAAAAGGATGATCAGTTTGAAGGAATCTCCAATGGTTGTTGAAAAAACATGGTTTTTTTCCATGACAAGCATAAAAGATTTGATGTCTTCCATACAGTATGGAAATGAATTTTGGACCATGTGTACTCTAGCCAGATAATATGTCATATGCTGGGAAGTCACTAATTGTCTACATCAATGCATCTTTCAGAAAGAAATTTTGTTTCGCAGAAACATCAAATGTACTAACACTATTACTTCACAATGAATTTAACTCGTCAATAAATGGTTTCAAATAAAAATCAATATTATTTTTTCAGATTTTCTAGAATTAATAAGGTCAAAATGATATATATTTCTTTCATCAATGTCGAATGAGGTAAATTTTATGAAGTTATAAAGACAAACCAACATGAATACTAACTACCGTAAGAACCAAATAGACAGAAACCATTAGTAAAAAGACCCAATCACATGTTTCGGTCTTCTGAAGAAAACGATAGACGCACTTGGTCAAAATGTTTCCATTAATCACCATCATATGGATGATTTAAGATTTTACCTGTTTGAATATTTGTTTTGTGCCATGAAATTAATGTCGTTGTGTTTTGAGACATAAATAAATGCTGCAATCTGGGTGTAATTATAAAATATCTCAACTATTTTACAGGAATCAATCCAAACATCCCTTTTTTATCCTCTTTATACCTTGATTTTCTACATGTGGGACAACTATTCAATGACGCATTTTCACCATAATATAAGATTAAATCATTTGAACATGCATGATTCTTTTGAAAACCAAGACCCATATTATGAACCAGCCTCTTGATCTCATATAAATTTGTAGGAAAAACATTTCCTTCAGGTAGAAGTGTTTTTATCAAAGATAATATCTAATAAAAACAGTTATTTAGCATTCCATTATTTGATTTAATTTCCATAAATTTCGAAACTACTTCAAATTTTCTTATCATGAAACCAGGAGATAAGTCATGCTCAACGGACCTCAACAACACATAAAAATGAGATGCTTCTAACTCATGAGTTAAATTAATATCATTCTAAGTTTCAAATTATTGAAAATATGGACCTACCGCATCATGTACTAAATTTGAAAACCATTCTGGATCTAGAACTAAATTATCAGTATCTTATCTGGAACTGCATTCACCAAGTTGATACCAAAAAACATAATCTGGATGAAAATAAAAATACAATAAATGACCACCAACATTTTCAAATGTGTCAAATTTCCTCATAGAAATTTTTTTAAAGGGACATTTAATTGTCCCTTCTGAAGCAAATTCTGGTTTTGATGGTGCAAATGATAATAAAGCTTTAACACCCTCAATATATACAGGTTTGAAACAAGAATTTTTTCGATTCTTGCACTGATTTATCTAAGTGTGGTCATCTAATAATGATTTTTGTCGACTTTATTATTCGATATTTATCTAAAAAATATCAAATAATTAGTTTTTTGTATAATTTGATATAAGAAAAACACCATCCAAAAAACAGAAGACAATTAAATTTCCCTTTTCTATCAAATTTTAATAATTTTTGTTATTTCATAATTATTTGTAATATTTTTTAAAAAAATATACTAATATACACTAACTTATAATAATCTATACAAATTAACACTAATTATTATCAATTACAGCTAATTTTTACTAATAATTACTAATAATTGGTGAAACAATTTCCAGTGGATTAGTGGAAAATATTTTTCTCGATGACTCATCTTCACTGTCTCTGACTAAAATCACCATGAAAAATCTGATCCGACATAGAAAAATACATTTTTGTATGCATGAGGATGGAGAGAAGGGTGGCCTTGCAATACTTCTCTCCATTCTCATCTATAGAAAAATGGATATCCATACATAGGAGAAGATTTTTCAAAGTGATTTCCCTAGAAGAAAGTTGCAAGGAGATGAGCTTCAGGAAAAAGAGCCTCTTTTTCTCAAAGTCTTGTCTCCTTCCAACTTTCCCCGATAGAAATCAGTATGAAAAATCTTCTTCGACATACGCATACCCATTTTCTAATGCATGATAATAGAGAGTAGGAAGGCATCGTCGTGCTGATCTCCATTCTCATGCATACAAAAATGTATATCTGTACGTGAGGATGAAAAATTCATAATGATTTCAGTGGGAGAAAATTGCAAGGAGATAAGGCGTCGGACAAAAGGGAGCTACTAATCTGCTGAAAATTATGCCAATTTATTACAATTTGTTACAATTTATTACAATTTCTTGCTAATTAATTGTAATTATTTAAAATTATTGCTAATTATTAGTAATTATTACTAATTTTTACAATTTATTACTAATTATTACAATTTATAAATAATTGTAAGAATTATTATAATTAATTTCTAATTATTATAATTAATTTCTAATTATTATAATTAATTACTAATTATTACTAATTATTGAAATTTATTACTAACTCTTGCAATTTATCACTAATTTTTGCAATTTATTACTAATTATTACAATTTATTATTAATTATTGCAATTTATTACAAATTATTGCAATTTCTTACTAATTATTTCAATTTATTAATAATTATTAAAATTTATTACTAATTATTAGAATTTATTACCATTTACAACTAATTATTATAATTTATTACTAATTATAACTAATTATTAGAATTTAATACAAATTATTAGAATTTATTACTAATTTTCACTAATTATTGTAATTTATTACTAATTATTGGAATTTATTACTAATTATAACTATTTGTTACAATTTATTACTAATTATTAGAATTTATTACTAATTATTAGAATTTGTTACTGATTATAAATAACTATATGAATTTATTACTAATTATAACTAATTATTATAATTTATTACAAATTATTACTAAATATTAAAATTTATTAAAATTTATTACTAATTATTAAATAAAAATTACTAATTATTACTGGTTATTAGAATTTATTACTAATTATTATTAATTATTATAATTTTCTAGTAATTATTACAATTTATTAAAAATTTATTACTATTTATTAGAATATATTACTAATTATTAGAATTTATTACTAATTATTAGAATTTATTACTAATTATAATTAATTATTAGAATTTATTACTAATAATATCTACTTATTAAAATTTATTACTAATTATAACTAATTATTATAATTTATTACTAATTATTAGAATTTAGTAATTATTAGAATTTATTACTAATTATTAGGATATTTTTCTATTTATAACTAATTATTAGAATTTATTACTAATTATTAGAATTCATTACTAATTATTAGAATTTATAACTAATTATTATAATTTATTACTAACTATTACAATTTATTACAGATTATTAGAATTTATTTCTAATTATAACTAATTATTTGAATTTATTACTAATTAATAGAATTTATTTCTAATTATTAGAATATATTACAAATCATTAGAATTTATTTCTAATTATTAGAATTTATTACTAACTATAACTAATTATTAGAATTTATTACTAATTATTATAATTTAAAAAAAATTATTAGTATTTATTACTAATTAATTGAATTTGTTACTAATTATTAGAATTTATAACTAATTATTTGAATTTATTGCTAATTATTAGAATTTATTACTAATTATTATAATATATTACTAATCATTAGAATTTATTATTAATTGTTAGAATTTATTACTAATGATTAGAATTTATTACTAATTATAACTAATTATTAGAATTTATTACTAATTATTAGAATTTATTACTAATTATTTGAATTTATTCCTAATTATTATAAGTTCTTCCTAATTATTACTAATTGTTGCAATTTATTACAATTTATTACTAATTATTATAATTTATTACTGATTATTACAATTTATTACTAATTATTATAATTTAATACTAATTATTAGAATTTAAAACAAATTATTAGAATTTAATAATTATTATTACTAATTATTAGAATGTCTTCCTAATTATTAGAATTTCCTCCTAACTATTACTAATTGTTGCAATTTATTACTAATTATTATAATTTATTACTAGTTATTGCAATTAATTCTAATTATTACAATTTAATGCTAATTATTATAATTTAATGATAATTATTAGAATTTAATACTAATTATTAGAATTAAATACAAATTATTACTAATTAATAAAAATTAATATAATAACTATTAATTAATACTAATTCATTCTAATCACACGTAATTATTTTTCAAAATAAACATAAACAATGATAAATAAAACTTTCTAATTCTAATTTAATTTAACTGCAACTAATTAACAATAATTATAACTAAAATAAAATAAAATTAATTAAGTAAAAAATAAAATAAATAGATAAATACCTTAAATATAAAGCTTTCGAATGATATAAATTTCCAATTATATCCCGAATTAAATTTTTAAACTATGAAAATTTTTGAGAGAAAATTTTTCACTAAAGAGAGAGAAAGGAGTATAGAATTGGGTGAGATGAGAAAAAACGGATGGGGGTATATATAGGTTAGATTAGTTGCGACGGGATTATTTGTGACGGGACTACTGTCACAAATAGTACCATTTGCGATGGGATCTGTCGCAAATATATATCGCCCCTATTAATTAGGAGGAGTGGTTAAAAAGTATTTTACGACGGGGCCCATCACAAAAGACAACCTGCCGACATAGTATTTGCGACTGGATTTATATCTCGTCACAAATACTAAAAACCTCGATGGGTATTTGCGATAGGCTACTATATCCCATCGCAATTACCCTTTCTCGCGGTTTGGCGTGCATGTCACGCAAAACCTTTTGCGATGGGAAACATCACCCCATCTCAAAAACCATATTATTTGCAATGGGTCAATGCTCTCATCACAAAAAAGCTCTTCCGACAATCTATTTGCGACGGGTTAGTGTCCCAACGCAAATGACCCATCGCAAATGCCTACTTTTCCCATAGTGGAGTCTTCACCACCAATAGTAGGAGCATAAAACCATCCATCCTTAAGAAGATAAACACAGAAAGCATGTGGCATACTCTACACGTCTTTGCCTCTCTTGGAAGGAGGGTAAATGAAACCATCTATCTCAGGCAGAAGGGAAAGTAAAACCAATAAACAAACAATAGGTTCCACAAGCATCCAACTTTCATAACAATGGGTAATCATGACTTCAACCTGTTCCTCTATCTCCAGTGTCCTCCCTGACACTCCTATGCATAAACTGATGTATCTCGCCACTCTAGGCATCAACTTCTACCACAATAATCGGGCCTCCCTAACCCACATACCAAAAAATCCATCCAGGCTCAGCCATCTTAGGCTCACGTAGCATTACATGCAGCAGGAAATAAACATAGCAACGAGCTCTTGGTCCCAAAAAAGGCATTGAGTCTTCACACACAACGAGCTCTCACGGCTCCAAAACATAAGGCACTTGGACTTTATAAGCATGCGGGTAACTCAGACCCTATAAGGCATTAACTTTTTATTACACAACTGGTTCTTATTCCAACGTGAATTAACTAATTCAATTAAACATGCATAACTTTATCAATTTGATCATCATCAAATCTTAACAACAACAACCGGATTCATTAAAATTTATAGTTAATCCTTTATCAAATAAATTTACAATTAATCTCGACTTTGCATTCTTTACCAATTTCCATCAAGAACAAAATTCTAACCAAGAAAATCATATATATCACACTATCTATCAAATCAAGAGGCAATAACATCACTAATAAATTGATACCAATTCTTTAATCTGGTTCAAATAATTATTATGTCAATTTTATGGTGATACAAAGGGCTAAATCATGATATCTCTATGATTGCACGTATATAAATAGATATGCAATGAATCCCCTACCTCAAAAGTTTTCAGACGTTCTTTGCACGAGAACGGACAACACAATGGATCACAGTTACCTCTCCCACAATGACTACATCCACCCGAGGACATCGTGTCACCACGGTGCCAACCAGCAACCGAGAAAGTTCCATTAGAAACAAGGAGACCACATGTCATCACATGGAAAGGAGAAATGATAGGAAATAGATCACGGAACCTCGAATAATGAAGGTAGAACATACCTTATATCGAAGATGGATTGATGCTTCCTGGTTGCACCAAAACAGGGGGTGCGCATGCAGTAGGAAAACTCTAAGGGGAACATAATCCAAGGATTGCAGTTCAATCGCATGACTCCTATGGGAGGATGAACTATGGGTGTCCGATACTAAGGAAAACTAGAAGGAAGAACATGGGCGGAAGGTATCAAGTCACTTTTTAAAATCTAAATGTAGCATCATTTTAGATATGGTTCAAATTTGTCATTAAAGGAGGATATGGTCAAGATTATGCGTTTTGACTGAGTAAAGGCACCCAAGCCCTTAGGAGAATTTATATAGGATTTATCTGATTTTAATTAGCCTTAAATCCCTTAAAACAAGGCTTTGAATGTGTCTTACATCAAATATAATGTCAAAGGGGAGAAACTGTAGGAAATTGGAAAAACTATTCATGGATCTTTATTGGAGGAGTCACCGTTGGATGACTCACCATTGGACGAGTCACTATTGGATGACTCACCTTTAGACAATTCACTGTTTTATGACTCACTGATGGATAACTGACCATTAGATGAGTGACTGTTCGGTGAGCTATCATTCGGTGAGTCACTGTTTTGTGAGTCACCGTTCAGTGAGCTACTGTTTGGTGAGCCACTATTGTGAGTCACCATTACTGACTCACCATTCCAACTCACTGCTCCCGACTCACTAGTGAAACGTTATACCATTGGAAAACTATAAATTTGGAAAACTCTTGAAATGTGTCACCTTGACCTCTTAGAACACCTCAAATACTAGATTTCAACAAAGTAATAGACCAAAAAGGTCTGGGTCATTACATGAGATACCTCTCAAACTATTCTCGCCCTCAAGAATCCAAAACCAACCCATAGAGGAAACAAAAAATGGGGTATGAACAACCACCCTTCTAGATACCACTCAATGATCTTAACACTATAGGATCTCAACTGCTTCATCAAGGAACAATGTGAAACCACAAAACAACCACAACCAGCTCCTAAACACTCTCCTAGGGGAGATACCTCTTAAAAGAGAGCAGGAAACAACAAGAAACAAGATAAAGTCATCTCATAAATGGAAAGGGTCTACAGCCACCAAAGGAACAATGTTATAAGAGAATAGTTAAACATCAAATAGCTCGGTTTACTGATTATGTATCTACGACTCATGTTCCCAAGTAATCTTTTCCACCCCACTGTACCACCACAAGACATGAACCAAAGGGATAGCACACCCGTGAAACACCTTCTCCTTCTTGTCATGGATCTCTAGAGGATTCTCCTCAAAGGATTCATCATCGTCAACATTGATCTCACCATAATTTATGACATGAGAGTCATCATTAAGATAATGATGGAGCGACGACACATGGAAAACATCATGTATCTGGATCGTCTACAGGGGAAGTGCTACCCGATACGCCATGACTCCAACATGAGCCAACACTTCAAAAGGCCCAAAAACTGGGGAGAAAGCATAGTCCCATGACCAAATATTCACTGCCCACGATGGGGAGTCACCTTCAGAAACACATGATTCCCAACTTCAAACTCTATAGATCTCATCCTATGATCAACATAGGACTTATGACGATCTTGTGCTGCCTTCATCCGCTCGTGATTCACCTGAAACATCTTTATTGTACTTTATACCAATTTCAGTCTAAGAATTTCTGACTCTCCGACCCTAGTCCAGCACAATGGAGAATGGAAAGGTAGACCATACAAGGCTTTAAACGGCACCATACCAATGGTGGACTGGAAACTATTGTTGTAAACGAACTCTACCAAGGGTGAGTGCCACATCCATGAACCTCCAAAATCAAGGACATAAGAGCGCAACATGTCTTCAAGATTATGGATGGTTCGTTCGGTCTAACCGTCTATCTGTGGATGAAAAGTAGTGCTAAGGCATAGATGAGAACCAAAATCTTGCTGGATACCTCTCCACACCCTAGAGTTAAAACAAGGATCTCAATAAAAAAATTATCACCCTTGGGACTCTATGGAGTCTCAACGCATCCTCCATATGTTTCCTCAAAAAAACCTCCATTGAGCTCGAATCCTTGATTTCTATGAAGTGGGATGATTTCTTCAAACGATCCACTACTACCCATATAGCATCATATACTCCCTGATCTCGAGGTAAATGAGTAAAAAATATCATCTAAATTTTCTCCCACTTCTAATGAGGAACATCTAATGTTTGGATCAAACCACTGGGAACATGGTTCTTGTCCTTCACCTTATGGCATACCAAGCATCAAGAAACAAACTCTGCAACTAAATGCTTTATCTCAAGCCACTAAAACTGACTTCATAAATCTTGGTACATATTTGTCATGTCAGGATGTACCGCTAAGGGTGAATTATGGAACTCTCTAAGAACTATATCACACGATTCCAATGGAATGAAAATCCTTCCCTGAAACAACACCCAATGTTGTTCATCCTTAGACCAACCATTAGAGGCCTTTCCACAAACAACGCATTCTCTCCAAACCTCCACCTCAATATCCCCGAACTAGGACTCCTCTACCTACTACACTAGAGATGACTGCACCGTCATCTAAAAAAGACAACATCTACCCCCAACTTCTCCCATATCTAGATGTAATATTGAAATTTCTCTCACCACTCTCCAGGAATCACATGATTCACACACTGCATCACTATGCAACTTCTTACTCAGTGTATCAGCTAAAAAATTCCCCATTATAAGTGTATAAAAAATTTCATAGTTGTAATCCTCTAAGAACTCCATCCACCAAAATTGTCATAAGTTTAAGTCACGTTGAGAGAAAATATAGCTCAGGCTCTTATGATCAGTGAATACCACAAAATGCTCGCTAATGAGGTAATGTCCCCACATATTTAGAGAAAACACCACTACCACCAACTCAAGATCGTGGGTGGCATAGTTATGTTCATGGGGACACATCTATCAAGACCCATACAAAATGACCAATATCTGCTACATCAGAACATATCCTAACCCCAGACACAAAGCATCACATAAAACTTCGAACTAAACTCCTTCTGATAGCAGAAAAAGAACCAGATCGTTGACCAACTTCTCCTTTAGATACTCTAAAGATACTTGACATTGATCAGTCTACACAAACACCTGATCCTTTCTAGACAACATTGTCAGAGGAGACTCAACCCAAGATAAATTGTCTATGAACTACTTGTAATAGCCTACGAGGCCAAGGAAACTTCACACCTTTTCCACTTTCTTGGGGGCTGCCCAAGACATAATTGCTTATATATTTTACAGATCCATAGTTACTCCCTACTTGGATACAGCATTCCCTAAGAAACATACTTATTAATCTCAAAAATCAAACTTCGACAACTTCCCAAATAGCTAATGTCGATGAATAATTCCCAAAATGGAATGCAGATTCTCTGCATGCACCTCCTTGTATACGAATTACACAAGTATTTAATCGATGAAAACCATCATGAACGTATCCAAAAACTCACAGAACAAAAAATTACCAACCCCATGAAAACACATGGAGCATTATACACACGAAATGGTATCACAACGAACTCGTAATGCCCCTGACGACAATGGAAAGTGGTCTTCAGGATATCCTCATCCTTTACACACATCTGATGATATCCTGACCAGAAATAGATCTTTGAGAACCAACTTGAACCCTTTAGTATATCAAATAAATCATCAATCCATAGAACATGATAGCAGTTTTTCACTATCACTTGGTTCAAGTGACGATAATCAACACACAACCAAAAACTACGATCATCCTTCTTCACAAAAAAAACTAGTGCACCCCACAGTGACATGCTTGGATGAAAAAACCATACTAAAATAGATCAATGAGCTATATACGCATCTCTCATAACTCAAAAGGCACCATCCTATATAGAGACATTGAGATAAGAGACACACCTGGCTATAGTTTGATCCTGAACTTGATTGCCCATCAAGGGGGTAACACTTCAACCTCTTCTGGAAAGACATCAGGGTACTCTTCCATGACCCAGTGAAACACTAACTACTGAACCTTCGACGAGCTAAAAATCATCTTACCCATCAAGGATGACAAGTATAGAACATGCCTATGACCCATATGAGGTCCTCACTCACCAAAAAATATTATTGTCTCTCCATTAACATCAAATTACACCACCTTCTTCCAAAAGAAATCCATGATAGCCTACACCAGATACAAACAATCCATGATATGGATGACATCATATGGTTTTATTCGTAAACATAGGAAATATCCCCAAGAGTGATTCTTCCCCAATACAATATCATAGTTTCTACATACTTCAAACAAGTCGGTTGGACCTCCAACTAGCGTAGTCAATGCCAAGGGAACTCGAATCCTCTATACCTCAAGTCATAAGTCATGGAAAAGGGTAGGTGATATGAAGTAGTGTGTCACCCCTAAATCAATCAAGGAATATACCCAAGTAGAAAATAATCAAAGGGTACCACGAACGACATCAAGATCGCCTGGCACTGACAACATTAATGCATGAAGAAGACCACAACCTGATCCAAGGCCTCTCTGATCCTGCTGACGACCTCCTCCATAGTCATTCTATACTCTATGAGGATGGGAAGAATCATGGGACTCTCATCTATCTTCCCCATCTACTCTCTATTGATCTAAAGCTGGTGCAACCAACTATTGCTGCCTCAGCTGGAACTGCCTCAAAGGAGGAACCTAGAGTGGAACACCTGGCACATGGTGACTACTCCGAAAGGTCGGGAACTCATTATGCTAATGACCTTGGCCTCCATAATAACAACAAGTTCTTGATACCTTAGCATAGTCTTAAGAGCCGCTTCCCACATAGAAATGAAACATTGAGTGCTAGGACCTAACCCCACCCGAATGGAAACTCTTTTTCCCTAAAAACCAGGAACCTCATACCACAGCTCTTCATCATGAGGAATCATGACAACTCCCCTCTTATAATGATCTGGTTCTGGATAACATCCTTTTGATGACCTCTACCCTTTCCAGCACCTCTAAATACATATTTAGTATAAACGGAGTGACCTGGTATTGGATCTTTGGGTAAAAATCCTCCTTGAAATGCCTCACCCTAGCCTTCTTAACTATAAACAAGTCTTAAGCATATTGTAGAAGGTCCCTGAAATGGATCCCAAACTCTCGCCCTACTGAAGGGTAAGTAGCTCCTGTAAACTAGTTTCATTCATGTTCAATGAAAGAAACTCGACTTTGAAGTGGTCTAAAAATCATCCCAAGAGACTACTGACTTCTCATGATCATCACCTAATAATTAACACCACTTCATTGCTACCCCATATAACATTGTCATAACAAATGACACCTAATGCTTCTCCCAACAACGAATCGAACTAAAGGCTATCTTAGGCTCCTCCAACTAGTCTTCCATGACTACATCCAAAACAGATCACTCTTACTTCTATAGAATCTGGTTCTGAAACTCTTTGAGTGTCCTACTCCAACTGTCGTCATCATCAACCTTTACTCTATGGTGATTTGCCGGAACAACTTTTTGAACATCTTCTGCACAAACCTAATGAGGATGTCGACTTGGATTCATAGATTCAAAATAAAAAATGGTTAAAACTACTAAACATGGAATATGGATGACTTTAATATTAATTAATTGTTTTATTTTATTCATTTATGTTAAACTATCCCAAGTTCTACCCATTAAAACACAGGCGTGAAAAATAATGATGTATGACCCTTTCATAGGTCTCTACCCTGAAACTAGTATAAACTTGTTTAATAGCCATTATAAGCTTGAAGGTCAATGAAATAGATCACAAGGGGACCAAAATACCTATGTCTCAATCACTCTCCTGTGTTTACAGTGCTTTCTGAACTTATCTTACACGGTTCCCCTACCAACCTATGCAACATCACCTATACCTAACTCCAAAATGCATCCTATCCCACAACCAGACCTATGATACCACTATGTCATGACCCTCCCCACAAAGTGTACCCCTCCTAGTTCTTCAATGGGAGAAGAGAGATAATGAAACATGAGTCCCACCTCCAGTAGGCCTTTGGTTGGCAACTAGCACCAAGGGTATAGTAAACACACAGATTGGCGGAATTACCCTCTAAGAGAACACGTGAGAAAGAGATAGAAAATATAGACACTAACCAACTCTTTATCAGACCACAAAGTAAAAGAAACCCAATTTCACATATGTAATGTCATTCACGAACTACTACAACTGAAAATAAAAACTATAAGTACCAAAATAAAGTAAAGCGGTAGTGACCATGAAGCCCAAACAGCTCTTAAAAAACCCTAATCTAGTAGTAGCCAAGATGATCTCCAACCTTCTCTAACTAACCTGAAAAAAAGTTTATATATTGTAGGGTGAGTATAACAGTATACTCAGTAGGATCCTCCCTAGATCCTCTTATACAAAATTAAAGAAATATTTCTAAAGCACAATGAATAACAAGTGAAACTAACTCATCACTTAAATAGGTATACTAAGTTCCCAGCCTCACCATGGCTACTCTCACCAATTATCTCATACAAGATAATATTATATAATAAAGAATATCAAGGGTACCTCATTGCCAACGAGCTCGTACCTGAGTGGTAAGGGCACCTGCTTGGCATTCAAGAGACCCGAGTTCAAAACCGGGTGGAGGCAAATTTCCGGGGTACTGTAGCAGTCACTGTAGCAGTATTATAGCAGTACTATAGCAGTTACTGTTCGGTACTGTAGCAACTGGAACTATTCACCTGATTTGGGCCTTCGGGCCACCGGTTTGGGCCTACGGGTCTCCAGGGCCTTTGGGTCATAAAATTCCTTCGGGCCATAGGGCCTTCAGGTCATGAAGTCTAAGGAGTAGCCCAGTTCACATAGAATAGACCCCAGAAGAGGATCAGAGCAACAAGAGTAGCATCCACCATATGCAGAGCTAACCAGATTGGAAGAATGAGAGGGTATGACAACCGCCATCGGGATCAGGCACCATGCATCTTTGTACGGGGCAATGCTAGTCGATCAGCAAAGCAAGGTGGGGAGCTTGGTGATCAATGACGCAGAATGCTGGGGAGGGTCAGTTCAAGTGGGATGGGCCTACGGGTCATGTATTGGGCATGGTATGCCTCTGGGCCTTCGGTTCATGTATTGCAGGTTTGTCGGGCCTTATGCATTGGGCCTACGGGTCATGTACGGGTTTCCCTTCAACCCTTAAAAGGGATATTATAAATAAATAAATAAAAAAGAAGGCCTTCGGGCCATTCGGGCAGGGGTACCCCGTTACCACTTCCCCATTGGTTTGCTGCTTTTCCCCAACGTCGCACATCTAGAGAATCTATCTCCAAAAAGTTTATCCCAAAAACACATGGGCGAAGAACCACACATGCACCTCATGAAACACCACCACCACATCCACATATCCAAAATTAACCAGGTAGTTTCCACGAGCCACCATATATCACATAGCTTGTATCATACATTGGGTATTATACCTCAAGCTATTATAGTCCATACACCGAGTAAGGATCCTCAATCCATCAGAGCCTATACATGTTACACCTATAGTAGTCTATAAGAAACTATATCCAGAATATATGTGTGTGAAATAACCATAAGCCATTATAGCCCTCTACACACATATATGAGGAAAAATAACCATTGTTCATACTAGCATAGGTAAATACCAAGATAAGAGTGTGGGGTCAAAGGGGGTAGTCATCCATCTATCCTCCCACCAAGATGTTGGGTAAAACACCCCCTAGGGCTCATAATCCTTGGGGAATCAGTTTCATTAACCGACGGGGTGGAGTAGCATATAGAAACACAAAATTATAGGATATAATATAGCTCAAAACCACACTGTGGGTATAACCTATTCTTATACTCGACTATAGCTCACGTCTCTTGGACTCCCTATTTCCACTACTAAAACTAGATATCCCATAAGCATACAACCATTTTAAATATCTCCATTATGTTACTTTATCCCTTTTACATCAATTTTACTTTTTGTTAATCAGTTATTTAACCATTAATAGACCATAATCATTTTCCATAATCCATTACATTAGAATTTCAACAAAGATCCATGCCCTCTAGGTATAACCAAACTGAGTCTATGGCTTCTCAGAATCACAACCTCAGCAATGCATCCCATAAAGCTCCAACCCCATGGGTTAAACAATTATTCATCTATTAAAAACATTAGAACTTATATATTTAAATATTTCCAGATATTCTAAGAAAACATTCTAAGCTACCAAAACACAGGGGATCAACATGGTGAGTAGATTAACCACCTGAAGAGTCTTCACTGCCTATAGCAGGATCATAGACCCATCCATCCTAAAAAAGATAGACATAGAAAGCACATGGAATACCCCAGGAGTCTTTTACTCTCTTGGAAGGAGGGTAAATGAAACCATATACCTCAATTAGTGGGTAAAGTAAAATTTTAACACCCCAAGATTTCATAGTACGTTATTTCTTCAAAGTAGTTCAATAACTTGCTCTACACGCAACACCAAGTTCTAGCGCACCATGACTTACCAAAAAAGCCATTCAAAAGAGGTTATGAATAGTATTAACTGAATTTTTAACATTATATAATCCTTATAATTTTTTAATCCATATTATTAGTTTCTTCGACATAATTTAAGATCAAATACATTTATTCAGATTAAAGTGGTATTTTTCAAAAAATGCAATTTTACCGCCTTTAATGGAGAAGCCTTTTTAAATCCAATATTTGCAACTTTTATATATTCAATTTGAAAAAATAAACTTCTTCTTTATAATTGGTACATAACAATTTATTTTCAATAAAGGTTTGGTACTTTTCTGATAACTTTCATATTTTGATGAATCGTGAAAATTACTAAATTTTAATTAAAAAAAACTTTTTTAATCGAAATAATTAATATTGACATATTATGAATTTGGTTGGTAATAAAGTATATTTAGAATATATTTTTACCATTTAATCCAATGTTGGTCATTGGACATAATTTCACATTTAAACCGGACATAAATAAGTGTCAATCTTTTGATAGTTATTATTTCTTAAAAACACGCTTTTTCTTTTGACAGCAGGAATTAATTTTAAATTTATAAATGCAACTTCTATGTTTTTAATTTGGTAAAATAGACTTCATTATTGAATTCATAATATCAAAATTAGCTTAGGGTAAATTTTTGGTATTTTTCTGAAAACTTTTAATTTTTGATGAATAGTGAAAAACAATGAGTTATAGTTTAAAACCGAATTTTTATTTAAATAATTATTTATTTTATTTAAATTTATATTAGGTAAAAATAGATATTTAATACCTATATAAGTTCAATTTAATTCATTGGAGTCTGTTTATAATAATTTTAGACAAATAAAAATTTTATTGAACTTTTCACCATCTTTTACCCATCTTCTAGGAGAATTTACAAATTCACATAAAACTTAATTTTACCGCTTCTGTGAGTGGAATTTTGAAAATCTGAGACACGCGGTTAATATCAAGGAGTAAAATGTGGTTCAATAAGAAAAAAATATTTTTTGGTGAATAGTAACTTTTTACTTTTATTTACCATGGTAAAAAGTAAATAGGGTAATTAAGGGTAAAAATGAAAATATTTTTACCCTAACACATGTCCTAATTCTATTGGCTAAGTATAATTAGACCAAAAACAACATTAGAAGTAAAATATGAACCTCTTTGGTCCACTTGGATTAGATTAGGACATTTATTATTATTTAATAAAAGAAGAGTTAAAAGCGTTAAAATCAATGTTTAATAACTAAAATTTTTTAATATTTAGTTATACATCAGATAAATTCGATTATAAATATTTATTAGAAAGCTAAACATATTTACTACATAATAGTATTTTATTTTTAATTTTTATACATTAAATAATCTAATTTATTTATGACACAATGATGATGCGGTAATTAGCTAATTAGTGAAATATTAAAATAATTGATATTTTAAATGCCCAAATAAATATAATTTGAAACTCTTAATGAATTAAACGAATTTTATTGGTTAATATGACATGTTAGGGTTAATTAAATGAATTTTTTTAGAATTAATAAAGTTATTAAGACTTTAACAAAAGACAATTATTAAATAGTGTCAAAATTGACATAAAGGAGTTTTGAAAACAAATATTATATTATTAATTGATATAATATTCCTAAAAATATAAGGTTCGGCCAAAGGACTTATATGATGATACGTATGTCATTAATGAACCATTTGGGGTTCTATTGGCAGTTTATAGTAATTTTATTAACCATATAATATAAAAATACAAAGAGACATGATAAATGTCAAACTATTTAACTAAGAGTTAAATCTAAAAGATAAGGGTAAAATAGTGACCCAAACTTGTCTAAAACCTATTGGTTGAGTTATTTTCGACCTATACCCACTTTAGAATTTAAATAATCCGGTTTTGAGCCATTACAATCCAAATATGAATTTATTATAAATTAATACTTTAAGTTTTTTCTAAAGAGCCCCTCGTCCCCCTTATAAAAGGACACCCCTTCTAACCAATTCCTCACACTTCTCAAGACTTTTTCCTCGTCCAAACTCTGCCCAATTAAAATCCCTAAATCCCTATCCTCATCCTAGAAGCCTTAACTTAAGCATAAGTCACTTCAAGAGTCCTTTTTTGTTCAAACCAAAGGGAGTTACCAAAATTAAAGGTAACGATTTCTCTTAGCTTCTTTTCTTTTATTTTACTTCCCCAACCACTAAACTCTTCTTATTATTTTCTTTTGTAACAAAAAATGTATCCAAAATATACTATGATATTTTAAGGAGAATTATTATAACTACACTTACACACACCTCCATCTAATGGGTGAAGAACATGATGTTTCTGTGGATGGAAACCAAACGCCTCCCGAAACGTTGATTGTTCAATTATCTCCTACCACCTCTCACGGTGGACATTATGATTGAAATATAATTAAATATGATATTAATGATATTTATTTTATATATAATCTTATTTAATTCCATTTTATATCATACCATTATTTGTTTCATGTTGTATATATATACGATAATTTCATTTGAGAAGTGCGGACTACCACCACCTCAAAGTGATATGACTCGTTCATACCATACATGGAACGTATAAAGGATGGTGTTAATGAACTTAAGTAACACATATAAGATATTATATTATACTGGAATAATAATATACCTATGTATCATTTGGTTTTGATTCCTTTTAAAATGAAAAATGAAATGGAAGTAGCGTTCGTGCGTACGTAGGGACTACCGTCTCCACGAACGCGATGAGATTCATTCCCCATCATATCCGTTCAAGTCTAATTCTCATTTTATGATTAAAATTAATTTTTAAGGAATTTATATTGTTCTGGATATTAATAAGATACAACCTATCCATAACAAACATGACTTGCGTAATGAAGCATATAAAGGAAAATGAATCAGTTAACACCCAAAAAACGATATAACTAAAATATTATTAACAAAGCAATATTAAAAGTCATATATGATATCATATTTATGTATATGATTCTTTTATAATTTAATAAAAATGATTCAACTATTATACAAGAGGTTAACCTACACTCTATCAAGGAAAAGTACAAGGTAAGGGTTTATTTCACAATCACTTCATTATTCGAGGTTGTTTATACGTAATTATCTACTGGGACCTCTTTATCATCCACATCCATGTTTCTTAAAAATGTATTTCAAAACATTCTTACTATTTTAAAAAATATGGGTTAAAGTAATTTATACCCTTGTTTTCCTTTTTATAATAAGTTTATAAAGGAATCTTTCTATCATTTTCCAAACAAGGTCCTTTTTAACATTTTCGAAAGAATTAAGGTAAGAATGTCTTTTTTAACTTATACGGCGGGTGCGGCTATTTTCTACCATTATAAAATCGTCAAAGCTTCCCTTACAATCTTATAAGAATATTTTGAATGTAAATGTCTTATTTTATAATTATGTGACTTTTAAATGATTTCAAAATGAATATTTTAAGAATTTGTGAAAGGTACTCTTTATCAAGATCGGAATCTTAAATGTTTTAATGATTTATCTTTCTAACTCCTTTTAATTAATGTCCATGTTTTCAAAATGATTTGAAGGATTTTTTTATATGGACATGAATGTTTTGAAATGATATTTCTTTTCAAAAGTTTCAAAGTTGTATGGGAAACTTTGATTCAAAAATCTCTTTTATTTTACTTCCTTAAAAAATGTGTGACTTTTAAGTGATTTCAAAAAAGAGATATTTCTCTCAAATAGTTTGATTTCATCAATGTCAACATCCTTTGATGGATTTTAAGCTTATTTGAAGTTGATTTATTATGATACAAAACTTCCATATTAGATTGAAGGTTTTGTGATATGTTTGACTGTGGATGTGATATTTTTATACCATTCATAGTTTATGGAGAAAGTATTGACATTTCTTATGCTAGTTTTAATACGAATGTTTATGTTATGTTTAAAACTATTCATATGAGGAATGAATTGGACATAATAAGTGACTGGTTCAGCCCGATATAGCTCCTATATGCATCGGTAGGTCTCATGAGACAAACTAGTGTCTTGGCACAAGGCCTTAACAAAATCTAATTTGTAGTCTTGGCACGAGGCCTTGACTATGTGGTTATGATAGTCTGGATTATGCATTCCATCATTATGAAAGTGGTTATTGATATTGCATGTGATTATTCAACTAGTAGAATATCCATGTGAATGAGTAAATGGCATTATTTCATTTTATTTCTCCCATATTATTCTGAAGTTCAAGTTTAAAAGGCTTTTGTTTTAGTTATACATTGCCTTAAATGTTTATGCTTATTCCTAAAAGATTCTTCTATATTGTTATCCTTACTAGGCATCTGAGCTCACCCCTTTCTATGTTTTATTTTTCCCATGATGTGAAGAAGTATTTTATGAATGACCTACAGGGATAGTTTGAGGGGATATGAGTGTAGACTATGAAGACTATGTTGTTGTACTTTTCATTTTATGATGTAATGTAAACTTTATGAATGTATCTAGTGATTCCAAGGCTACTAAACTAATCGGTCTTTCGAGACATGATCTTTTGTGATCATACCAATGTTATGTAATAATGCACCGACTCTGGGTAACTGGGGTCGGGGGTTACAGTTGGTATCAGAGGAAGTTTAGTACAAACCTTGGAAGATAGATTTAGATAAACTCTAATTAGAGCCCATAGACCTAAGATAGTCTTTGAGGATTAGTATAGAAGAACTTCCTAGAATTTTGGTATTGTATAGATTTTGTGAGTGTTCTGAGCAATACGTCCCTATCTGGATATGAGCATGTAGGGGTGGCTCTGGCACAGATGTACCTAGGGATAAAACCCAGAAACACCGCTTTAAGCTAGACTCGAATGGGAACTGGTGCACGGCAATGGGCCTTGCTGCACTCTTGATTACGACACTCCTGGGGTATATGCTTAGGATAATTCTCATTTTCTTTACAAATCATTATGAATGGTTTATGAGTGTATAATTCCTCAAGGAAAAAATATTTATGATTATGGATTGTATCCATAAACCATTCAATTTATGTTAGATATTTTCCAATTTTGGAATTATTCATTACAATTCATAAGCTGACCTAGTTTATGCTATTGTATAGAAATGGCACCCAGTAGAAGAAATGTGAACTCCAGCAATACGTGTGATCCAAAGAGTAAGAAGGATCATATCTTTCACGGTATTAATCCAACATTTAGAAGGGAAATAGTCTCCCATGTATTCTCAACATATGAATAAATAGTATCATGTGTTAATAAGATAAGTAAAAAATTCTCTGAGTCCTATGGCTTTGAAGGGATGCAAGAGAAGAAAATGATGGAAGAGAGAAATATGGATAAAGGGAAGAGGAAAAAAGGAATTTTCCCATATGTGATAACTCTGGGAAGAAACACCCTAGAACTTGCCTGAAGAGAATGGGAGTTTGTTATAAGTGTGGAGAAAAAGGACACCATGTACGTGACTACAAGGGTAAGAAAAAGGTTTCAAATGTACAATGCTTCATCTGCTAGGAGTTGGGACACTACAAGAACCAATGTCCAAATCATCAGAGTATGCCCCAATTTATGCTATTGGATAATAATCAAGTTATGATACTCCCAAAGATGAGGAGGAATGATTAGAGTTCTTATGTTGTTATTAGAGAATTATGTCATTTGAGTGTTGTATCAATAATGAACTAGTTATAATAATTATGGAGTATATAAGGATTGTACTGCAGTATTGTTTCATTAAGGACTTGAGATTGTGTGGAACCATGAAAAGTGACTCAATTTTTAGAAAATATATGGTTGAGGGAAAGATAATCCATAATATGGTTCTGATACCAAGGTAGGGATTTTGGAATAATAAATGATTGATTTGGATAAATTATATTGGATATTCTTGATTACCTTGAAACTGATAAATGATTTGTATATTCCATCATTGTTGGAGTTTACAACATTTTTCGATAGAAGGAGTATATCCAGTATTCTATAAGGAATAAGGGATCATGAATGTAATCAATGAGGTTTTATGGTAGTTCAGGATGTTGTAGTGTTTTAAAAGAATACATGATGAAAGTGTTCACATGTTATTACGAGGAAAAAAGGATCTTCATTGTGTTTACATTCCTTATAAATTTTTGACTGTGAGTTTGGATAGATGTATTTTGGATAATTCTAGTTTGAGATTATTTTTGTATTTCCATAAAAGAACAACCCAGAGGTCGGGCGGCAACTCGTCACGTCCTGCAAGGCCACGAGACTTGAACCCGCAGCCGAAGGGCGACAAGGGTGTATCACCTACCATTGGCCCACGTGATGTCCTGGATTGAATAATTTAGTCATTTTTGAAAAAAAAATCTGATATATGAATTCTAAATTCATTTTTTTAACCCGATACGAATAGGATAAATAGATTATTATTTTTTAGAGTGAAAGATGAGTTTGTGGTAGATATTAGTTAAAGGATGGAACTCTACTTGTCAAGTATATATATTTCTTCTTCTCTTATTCTATGAAGAAATTAATTCTTATACTTTAGTGAAGGGATCTTAAAACAAAAAAAATGTGTTTTCCTAATACCGTATGTTTTGTTGAACCGATGGTATTTTAAATCATTATAGATTGATGAATTTAAGGCCCTCAATTTTACACTTGTTTTTGAATGATGACCTCAATAACTACCTATAAATATTTACATTTTTCCTCCAATTATATGTCTCTAATTTCCATAAATTTTATCCTAATTGAGATCATAATTTGGTGGTGACCCATTCATTTCCCTTTTCCTCTTATTAAGACAAAATTTTATTAACCTAATTTCCGATGTGGGTTTTCCAAAAGGTATTTTCTATTTTCAACATTTTATTTTCAAAAAATAATTTCAAATTGCGAGGACACAATTTATTGAAGGAGGGAAGAATATAACACCCCAAGATTTCATAGTACGTTATTTCTATAAAGTAATTCAATAACTTTCACTACACGCAACACCAAGTTCTAGTGCACCATGACTTACCAACCAACCCGTTCAAAAGCGGTTATGAATAGTATTAACTGAATTTTGAAGTTTATATAATCCTTATAATTTTAGAATCCATATTATGTGTTTCTTCGACATAATGTAAGAACAAATAAATTTGTTTCAGATAAAAGTAGTATTAAAAAAAATGAAATTTTAACACCTTTAATGTTGAAGCCTTTTTAAATCCAATATTTAAAAATTTTATATATTCAATTTTACAAAATAAAATTCTTCTTTATAATCGGGACATAAGAATTTAGTTTCAATAACGTTTTGGTACTTTTCTGATAACTTTCATATTTTGATGAATAGTGAAAATTACTAAATTTTAATTAAAAACAACTTTTTTAATCGAAATAATTAATAGTGATAAATTATGAATTTGAGTGGTTATAAAGTATATTTAGAATATGTTTTTACCATTTAATCCAATTTTGGTCAACGTAATTTCACATTTAAACCGAACATAAACATGTGTCAATATTTTGATAGTTATTATTTCTTAAAAACACACTTTTGGTTTTGATAGCGGGAAATAATTTTAAATTAATAAATGAAAATTCTATGTTTTTAATTTGGTAAAATAGACTTCATTATTGAATTCAAAATATCAAAATTAGCTCAGGGTAAATTTTTGGTATTTTTCTGAAAACTTATAATTTTTTATGAATAGTGAAAAACACTGAGTTATAGTTTAAAACCGAATTTTTATTTAAATAATTATTTATTTTATTTAAATTTATTTTAGGTCAAAATATATACATAATACTTATATAAGTTCAATGTAATTCATTAGATTCAGTTTATAATAATTTTAGACATATAAAAATTTCATTGAACTTTTCACCGTCTTTTACCCATCTCCTAGGAGTATTTGCAAATTCACATAAAACTTAATTTTACCACTTCTGTGAGTGGAATTTAGAAAATCCGAGAGACATGGTTAATATCAAGGCGTAAAATGTGGTTCAATAAGATAAAAATAATTTTTGGTGAAGAGTAACTTTTTACTTTTATTTACCACTGTAAAAATTAAATAGGGTAATTAATGGTAAAAATGAAATTATTCTTACCCTAACACATGTTATAATTCTATTGGATAAGTATAATTCGACCAAAAACAACCTTATTAATAAAATATGAACCTATTTGGTCCACATGGATTAGATTAGGACATTTATTATTATTTAATTCAAAGAAGATTTAAAAGAGTTAAAATCAAAGTTTAATAACTAAAACATTTTTTATGTATAGTTATACATAAGATAAATTCAATTATAAATATTAATTATAAATATAAAAATATTTCCTACATAATGGTATTTTATATATAATTTTTAGACATTAAATAATTTAATTTATTTATGACACAATGATGATGCAGTAATTACCTTATTAGTGAAATATTAAAATAATTGATATTATAAATACCCAAATAAATATAATTTCAGACTTTCAATAAATTACACGCTTTTTATTGGTTAATATGACATGTTAATATTGATTAAATGAGTCTGGTTATAATTAATAATGTTTTTAAGACTTTATCAAAAATCAATTAATAAATAGTGTCAAAATTGATATAAATGAGTTTTTTAAAAAAAATATTATATTATTAATTGATATAATATTACTAAAAATATAATGTTCAGAAAAAGGACTTATATGATGATAGTTATTTCATTAATGAATAACTTGGGGTTCTCTTGACAGCTTATAGTAAGTTTATTAACCATATAATATAAAAATACAATGAGACATGGTAAATGTCAAACTATTTAACTAAGAGTTAAATATAAAAGTTAAGGGTACAATAGTGACCCAAACGTGTCTAAAACCGATTGGATGAGTGGTTTTCGACCCATACCCACCTTATAATTTAAATAATCTAGTTTGGAGCCATTAGAAACCGAATATTAATTTATTATAAATTAATACATTATGTTTTTTCTAAAGAGCCCCTCGCCCCATTTATAAAAGGATACCACTTCTAACCAATTCCTCACACCTCTAAAGCCTTTGGGATCATCCAACCTCTACCCAATTAATCTACCTACATCCATATACTCATCCTATAATCCTTACCTTAGTCATAAGGCACTTAAAGATTCCTTTTTGGTTCAAACCAAAGGGAGTTTCCCAAATTAAAGGTAACGATTTCTCATAGCTTCTTTTCTTTTCTTTAACTTCTCCAACCCCTAAACTCTTATTATTATTTTATTTTTTAACAAACCCAGTATCCTAAATATACTAGGATATTTTTATGAGAAATATTCTAACTACAATTACACACACCCCCATCTAATTGGTGAAGAACATAATGTTTCTATGGATGGAAACCAAACGCGTCACGAAACGATGATTGTTAAATTATCTCCTACCACCTCTCATGGTGTCCATTATGATGGCACTATAATTAAATATGATATTAATTATATTTATATTATATATAATATTTTTTAATTCCACTTTATATCATACCATTATTCGTTTCATTTTGTATATATATACGATAATTTCATTTGAGGAAGTGCGGACTACCGCCCCCTCGAAGTGATATGACTCATTCATACCATACATGGAACGTATAAAGGATGGTGTTAATGATAATAAGTAAAACATATAAGATATTATATTATTCTGGAATAATAATCTACCTATGTATCATTTGGTTTGGATTCCTTTTAAAATGAAAAATGAAATGGAAGTAGCGTTCGTGTGTACGTACAGACTACCATCTCCACAAACACGATGAGATTCATTCCTCATCGTATCCATTCAAGTATAATTATCATTTTATGATTAAAAATAATGTTTAAGGACTTGATATCGTTCTGGATATGAATAAGATACAACCTATCCATAAAAAACACAACTTACGTAACGAATCATATAAAGGAAAACAAATCAGTTAACACCTGAAACGACGATAATACTAAAATATTATTAACAAAGTAATATTAAAAGATAATATATGATATCATATTTTTTAATATGATTCCTGTATAATTTAATAAAAATGATTTAACTATTATACAGGAGGTTAACCTACACTCTATCAAGGAAAAGTACAAGGTAAGGGTTTATTTCACAATCTCTTCATTATCCGAGGTTGTTTATACGTAATTATCTTCTGGGACCTCTTTATAATCCACATCCATGTTTCTTAAAAATGTATTTCAAAACATTCTTACTATTTTATAATATATGGGTTAAATCATTTATACCCTTTTTTTCTTTTTATAATAATTTTATAAATGAATCTTTACATCATTTTCCAAATAATGTCCTTTTTAACCTTTTAGACAGAATTAAGGTAAGAATGTCTTTTTTTAACTTATACGGTGGGTGTGGCTATTTTCTGCCATTATAAAATCATCGAAGCTTACCTTACAAGCTTATATGAATATTTTTAAATGAAATGTTTTATTTTATAATTATTTGACTTTTAAATGATTTCAAAATTAATATTTTAAGAATTTGTGAAAGGTACTCTTTATCAAGATCAGAATTTTAATTGTTTTAATGGTTTATCTTTATAAATCGTTTTAATTAATGTCCATGTATTCAAAATGATTTGAAGAATTTTTTTATATGGACATGAATGTTTTTAAATGATATTTATTTTCAAAAGTTTCAAAGTTGTATGGGACACTTTGATTCAAAAATCTATTTTAAATTACTTCCTTAATAAATGTGTGACTTTTATGTGATTTCAAAAAAGAAATATTTCTCTCAAATAGTTTTATTTCATCTATGTCAACATCCTTTTATGGATATTAAGATTATTTGAAGTTGATTTATTATGATACAAAACATCCATATTGTATTAATGGTTTTGTGATATGTTTGACTGTGGATGTGTTATTTTTATACCATTCATGGTTTATGGAGAAAGTATTGATATTTTATATGCTAATTTTAATACGAATGTTTAAGTTATTCTTAAGCCTAATCATATGAGGAATGCATTGGACTTAATAAGTGATGGTTGGAGCCTGCTATAGCTCCTCGATGCGTCGGTAGGTCTCATGAGACAAACTAGTGTCTTGGCACAAGGCCTTGACAAAATCTTATTTGTAGTCTTGGCATGAGGCCTTGACTATGTGGTTATGATAGTATGGAATTATGCATTCAATCAATATGAAAGTGGTTATTGATATTTCATTTGATTATTCGACTAGTAGAATATCTATGTGAAGAAGTAAATGTCATTATTTCATTTTATTTATTCCATATTATGTTGAAGTTCAAGTTTAAAAGGCTTTTGTTTTAGTTATACATTGCCTTAAATGTTTATCCTTATTTATGAATGTTTCTGCTATATTGTTATCCTTACTGGGAATTTGAGCTCACCCCTTTCTATGTTTTATTTTTCCTAGGATGTGAAGAAGTATTTTATGAATGACCTGCAGGGATAGTATGAGGGGATATGATTGTGGATTATGGAGACTATGTTGTTGTAGTTTTCATTTTATGATTTAATGTAAACTTTATGAATGTATCTAGTGATTCTATGGATACTAAACTAATCGGTATTTCGAGACTTGATCTTTTGTGATCATTCCATTTTTATGTAATAATGCACCAACTCTGGGTAACTGGGGTCGGGGCATTACAAAAATAGATAAAAAAACAATAGGTTCGGCAAGAATCCAACTTTCAAAACAATGGGTAATTCCTGCTTCAACTCATTCCTCTATCTATGGTGTGCTCCTTAACACCCATATGCATAAACCAATGCATATCACTACTATAGGCATCAACTGATACCACAAAAATTGGGCCTCCCTGCCCCACATACCACAACAACCATCCAGGCTCATCTATCCTGGGCTCATGTCATATCAAAAGCAACAGAAAACAAACATAGTAATGGGATCTTGACCCCAAAGCAAGGCATTTATCCTTCACACACAACAATATCTCATGGTTCCAAAACGTAATGCTCTTGGACTCTACAAACATTCGTATAAATAAAACCCTATAAGTCATTAAATTTTTATCACACAACCAGTTCTTATTTTACCTTGACTTAACCAATTCAATTAAACATGCATAACTGCATCCATTTGATTCTCATCAAATCACAAATACAACAACCAGATTCATTAACATGCTTATTTAATCCTTTAGAAAATAAATTTACAATTAATCCTTGATTTATGTTACTTACCAATTTCCATCAAGAATGACATGTTAACCAATAAAAGCAAACATATCACACTATCTATCAAATCAAGAGAAAAATGAATGCTAAGAAATTGATACTAATTATTTAGTCTGGTTAAAATAATTATTTTGTCAATTTCATGATGATCCAAATGGATAATTCATGCTATCTCTATGAATACATGTACATAAATAGAGAAGAAACTAATCCCCTAACTCAAAAGGTTTCTTACATTATTTCCACAAGAATGACCAACACCACAGCTCATGATCACCTCTCCCACAATGAATTCATCCACCTGAGGACAACGAGACACCACTACGCCAACCAATAACTGAGAAACCTACATAAGAAACATGAAGATCACATTCCATCACATGGTAAGAAGGTACATGATTAAATAGATTTAGTAACCCAAAATAATGAAGGTAGAACATACCTTATATAGAAGACGGATCAACAATTCCTAGTTGTGGAAAAACATGGGGTGTGCATGTAGTAGGAAAAATCCAAGGGGAACAAAATCCAAGGATTGAAGTTCGATCGCATGACTCCTATGGGAGCAATAACTTTGGTTGTATAGTACCAAGGAAAACTAGAATGAAGAAAAAGGGTGAAAGTTGTCTCATTCCTTTTGAAAATATAAATGGAGAAGCAGTTTAGATACAGTTTAGATTTGTAATTAAAGGCGGATCTGGTCAATATTATGCATTTTGACCAAGTAAAGGAACCCAAACCCTTAGGAAATTTTATATAGGAGTTATGGGATTTGAATTGGCCATAAATCCATTAAAATAGGGCTTTTAATGTGTTTTATGTCAAAGAAAACATCAAAGGGGTAAAACTATAGAAAACTGGAATCTTTGTTCATGACTTAACATTAGGCGAGTCACCATTGGATGAGTCACCATTGGATGATTCACCATTGGACGAGTCACCATTGGATGACTCACCGTTGAACAAGTCACTATTGTATGACTCGCTATTAGACGATTGATTGTTAGACAAGTCACTGTTTCATGATCTATCATTTAGTGAGTCATCGTTCAGTGAGTCACTATTCTGTGAGCTACCGTTCAGTGAGCCACCATTGTGACTCACCATTTCTAACTCATTGTTCCAACTTTCTACTCTCGAATCACCAGTGAAATGATTTACCTTTTGAAAACTATAAATTTTGAAAACTCTTTAAATGAGTCACCTTGACCTCCCAAGACACATCAAATATCATATTTCAATAAAGGAATGGACCTAAGAGGTCCAATCCATTACATGAATTCACCCAAGACAACCTTCAACCAATTTATGACTAAAACAAGGGTAAAAATAACCTAAAAACAAGTATGAGAAGCATCTATAATGTTTTTAATCATACAATCTCCCCAACTTATAATATCTCATCATTGAGTGGTACTCCTAGGAGTCACTAAGACTCTAAGGTAAAAAGGTTATACCACTAAGCCCAAATATCTTCTTCCCTATCCGATGTTTCTTCCTGAACCCTTACATGATGCTACAACACTCTAACCAAAATAATTATCTTTCCCCGCAAAAATATCTCATTTTGATACATAAAAGAATTGGATGCTCTTTAAAGGACACATCAGCTTCATGCTCAACATCATCAACATCGATCATATCAGAAGGGTTGGGGGGATATTTTCGAAGCTGTGAAACATGACAAACATTGTGCATAACACTATACTTTAATGGAATATTCAATTGGAATGTCATTGATCTTATCCCCTCCATAATCTCAAAAGTTCCAAAAAACCTAGGTGTCAACTTCTCCTACCTTCAAACTATACAGTGACCCAATATCAATGAATCCTATTGGAATACATGGTTTCCCACTGTAAACTCAGTAGGTCAATGAATTTTATCATCATGCGACTTCTTCTAACTTTGAGCCATATTCATATACATCCAAATCTATTGTACCTTCTCTGATGTCTCCTACATGAGACTTTGTCCCAAAAACTCTGACTCACCCACCTCTATCTATTATAGAGGTGATCTAAAATTCCTACCATAAATTGCCTCATATGGTGCCATATGAATAGTCACCAGATAGCTTTTGGTATAGGTCAACTCCATGAGTGATAATTACTCCTCCAAATACCCAAAAAATCTTGGACACATCCTCTCAACATGTCCTCTAACACCTAAATAGTACACTCTAATTGCCCATTTATCTATGGGTGAAACGATGTACTTAGAATCATCTTGGAGCCCAATGCCTTATATTAGACTTTCTAAAATAATGATGTATAATTTGGATTGTGATATGAAACTATAATATTTGGAACCCTGTGAAAAATAAACTATCTCCATAACATAAATATTACCAAAATGATCCACTATGAGAGTCTCTCAAATTGGAAATAAGTGGGCTACCTTTGTCAACCGGTTCATAATTACCCAAATCACATCATTCATCTGAGGGGTCCTCAGAAGATCCACAAAAAATTCCATGGTAACATCATCACACTCCCATTCCTAAATGGGTAATAGCTGTAATAAACCACCAGGTCATTGATGCTCAGCCTTCACCTACAGGAAGGTGTAGCACCATGTCAAGAAACCTATAATCTCCCTTTTCATGCACAATCACCAATAATGTCGACGGAGTTTTGGGTAAATTTTACTCAAACCAGGATGCACTACCATCTTAAAGTCATGGAACTCATGAATTAGATCCTCATGTATACATATAGGCACAAAAACATGGTTCTAACCATAGATGATCTCATACTCATCAATAGTCTATTTAGAAGGTGACTGTCCACCATAAAGGATTTACCTAAAGGACAATTACTTGTTATACCCATACATCATCTCTCTAATACATCTATAAAGTGTGGAATCAAATAATATAGATATGAGGTTCATCTAATCCTAGACCTCATGAACCTGAATATACATTTCAATTTACAAGGTCATCATATTCTGCTCAGAACTAGACTCTTGATCTGACTGAGTCTATCTCTTCCTACAGAAAGCTTCAGCAACACTGTTCCCCTTCCTCGTCTTATAGTATATCTCAAAATCAAATTATTTCTTGTACTTAACCCATATACATTGATATAGGTTCAAATATCACTATTAGAAGTTGTAACTTAAGTTATTTTGATCGATATACATAGTAATAATTTCACCTAATAGGTAATGCCACCAACACAACAAGGCATAAACCTCCACAACCAACTCAAGATTGTGTATAGGGTAATTATATTCATTTGAAATCAACTATAGAGATAAATATTCCACAAACCAATCCTCTATATAAACACCACTCTATGTATGATCCCAGATGCATTAAAAAACACAGTATACTCCTCACATGGCTCAGGTAGGATCATAATCGATGCAGTAGTCAAATGATTATTCATCTCCTAGAATGTATTCTCATATTCTTTAGACCATTTTAACTTTATCCCCTTCATGGTCAAACTATAAAGTGGTTCTTACAAATAGGGAAATTCCTACATAAACCTCTGATAATATCCCACTAACCCCTGAAAGATTCATATAACCAAAATATTCTTGGGATTATCCCATGAGGAAACATCCTAAACTATCTATGGGTCCACTGACACACCTTCCTGAAAGATGATGTGACCCATGAAATTTACCTTTTTCATCTAGAAATGACACTTATATATATATTGGTGTATTTTCGATGCTCTCTTAGTGTACTCAAGATGATGTCAAGATGGTGGGCATGATCAGCATGAGTCTTGGAGTACACCAAGATTTTATCCATAAAAACAACCATAAACTAATCCAAGTACGAGTGAAATATTTTGTTCACCAAGTCTATAAGCACATTCGGAGCATTCATCATCTAGAACACTGTCAAGAAAAGTCATATAATCCATAACTAATTCTGAAATTAGTATGTGATATATCAAAATGTCTAATTATCAACTATTGATACCCCAATATCAATTCAATCTTGGAGAATACATTATTTCCTCTCAACTATTCATATAGGTCATCAATCCATAGAAGAGGATATCAGTTCTTCACTTTCATCCATTTCAAATTCTGGTAATAAATAGATAAATATAAGATTATATTATCCGTCTTAAAAATCAAGATTATAGAACCCCAAGGTGATTTACTCACATGATTAAATCCCTTATCCATAAACTCTTCCAACTGAGTCTTAATATCTTGGATCTATATTGGTCGAATTCTATAAGGTGTAACAGAAATTGGTTCAACTCTCAGTATGAGCTCAGTTGTAAACTCAACATCCCTCTCTTATGGAATCATTGATAAGTTCTAATGAAATAAATCTTGAAACTAGTACACTATGAGTAGAAATACATCAAGCTTCATACCCCCATTATCCAGTAAAATACTAGGAACCTATGTGGTGATCTCCCCCAATTACTGATGAATTGTCCCTATATGGACTTCATTGATATCCCACTCTCCACGATGAGAATAACTATTACCCTCATGAGATATAAAGGTTACTATCATATGGTAACAATTGATGTGGGATTGATACACTACCAACCAGTCTATACCCAAAACTAAGTCAAAACATGACATTTATAGTATGTAAAGACCCCAAGGAAAATCATACTCCCCATACTTGAGAGAACATCCCTTACATAAGTAGATGCCCCTCAACCATACTCTCAATGGTGGGTCGATCATTATAATCCCACACACAAAATCCACCATCATACTCTGACCATTCAAAAGTTTAGGTGATAAAAAATGAGAGGCTCCAGTATAAAATAAGGCACTAGAAAGTGTAGAATATAAAAGAATAGTAACGTTGACTGTTTATGGGACAACTTTTCTATCCACAAATGCAATCTAAAAGGAATGAAACTATCATACTTCTCTTCCATATGTTGTAGTCTGTGTCCCTTCAGTTGCACCACTCATCTGGTATGGGCCCTCTCACCCTGAAGTTCCATGTCCACCACATCTACTGCCACATCCAGAATAAATCTAAATTCCCAACTGATATGGGGTAGAATAAAACCTTCCTATACTCCGGTTTGGTTTAGGTCCTCCACCATGGTCTATGAATAATGGATTACAAAATAACCATCATATATTCCTCATCTTTCCACAATCTTGGAACTATATATGTGGTCGGGGACACTTGTTACAATAGTGACCATACCCACCACACTGGTGGAAGTATACCTAGTTACTGCTCTGAGGGACTAATCCTTCTCCTTATACACTTTTCTTATTGTTTCCTTGGTCAAAATTATCATAACAATGATTCCTACTCTTAGATGACGTACCTCTTAGAAATCTAGTAGAATCCACTTTTCCTCCACTGGAATCCTTCTTTAGGTTCCCCTCAGAAATGAGAGCCTGATTTTCCCCTTCAGAAAACATCATTAGTCAAAAGGTATTGACCTAGGTCTTAATCTCACATTTAATCCCATACTAGAAACATTTCTCTAAATTTTCCTCATCTCCGACAAATGTTGTTACAAACTACTATAAATCAGTGAAGCACCCAGTAATTTTCTATCACAGACATACTCCCCTTGGTTAACAGTAAAATCTCTAATGTCGTCTCCCACCTTAGTGTCTCTCGAATAATGTTATCTATGTCTTTATCATGGAAATACTTTCATACCAAGTATTACCACTGATTATTCCAAGCCTAAATGTCCCACCAATATTTTTCTTTACCACATAATCTATAATAATTCAAATTAAATCTATTCTCAATAGGATTCTCTAAATGGCCATGAATTATCTATATGGACTAAATCCATAACTTATCTACCTCAGGTACACCCTATCTGGTGATGGTTGGAGGGTCCTACAAATAGAACTCCCATGTGAGGTCAGGCATATTCAGCATAGCCTTCCCTGGTTATATTTCCATAAACTACATAAATAGGGAAACTTTCTCTTGGATCTACTCTCTCGCTTCCTCACCCAAAACTATCAGAGCCTCTAGTTCCACTATTGGAGGCACATTTCCAACCATCTCCTCTTGTCATCCTATCAATAAGAGTCATCATGGAATTATGTCTCTAAAATGGAAAACACACATCTTAGGAGACATATCACATCATTTAAACAATTACATAATAGGGATTTATGTAAGAATATAAAAATTCAACCCCCATACCCACTACACGGTCATAACTAAGGCATTATCACTACCCTCAACCATCCATCACCTAGGTCATGGCAAACCAAGGGTAAAAATACTACTTTCTAATTCAAAATATTCTCATTAGACACTCATTTTAACGATTTAAAATTACCCCTTTTAGTGTCATTTAAAATTACCAATTTCTTATTAGGCACCATTTCATTTTAAAATACTCAAATAAAAAAAGTAATTTCACTTCACAACTCAACCAAAATATTCTTTACATGTATGCCTAAAATGATGCATGTCACATAAAATCTTGATTTCCTAGAATGATGCACGTATACACAATTTCCATGCCATACTGATCCACAAGTAGAAATATAAGAAAACAATAACATTACAAAACAAGTACATTACCCAAGGTGAAATAACATTCAATGGTATTATCAAACATCAAGAACAAAAATTCCACCTTGGGTACTTGGGTTTTCCCCCACACATGGGTTAGCTACTCCCATGCATGAGCTTATGACCAAGGGTCGACTCATCCTTGTCTCCTATCTACCTTTCCCAAATATTAAAATAACTGAAAATAAAGGAAACTCCTTTGATACCAATTTGTAACTTCTTGACCTTGGTTCCAAATAATTATGCCCTAATCTAGTTAGATATGTGACCTTAGGCACGTCTCTTGTATGATAGAGGTAGTCGACTAGCATGGAGGGTCTAACATGTAACATAGGGAGAATATAGCCTTATATCAAAGAAAGAAAACATCAGAAATAAAAACACAATAACTAAATTATAATAAATAGTTCTCAAGATAATACCATCATCAAAAATCATCCAACATCACATGATGAATTTAAAACAGGCCAAGATGTCCATAAACCTAAGCAATAGATATGTGATGCTAAATAAGTGTCAAGTGTCAAATGTAGACCAAAAATAAATACACACTGATAACTCCTAAGTGGATCCCAACATCATTTCTGGTTCCCTTATCCATGATATATCCCAAATCTAAACTCATCCATATAACATAAGGCTCCTTCTCTTATCCTAACCTAAAATCATGATGTCTATTCGAGTAATGATCAGGAAACCTTAGTAGGGTGTGATTAAAACATAGTAGACCATAACCAATAGTGTCTAAAGTAATTCTCAGTATATAATAGTGTATGAATTTGTATAAATAATAATTTAAAAAGGAAAAATATAGAGGTTTCAAATTTAATTATTCTTTAATCAACTACATTGGCCCTTGGGTTCAGGGTAACACTCGAACCAATCATACCTACTTCGGCTCGTTTCGAAGTCTGAACCATCCACCAAAGGGATATCATAATTCATTCATTCATTGTCTTTCATTATTCAATTTAATTCCCAAATTCAAATTCAAACATTGGGGGCCTAGAGAAGCAATTTGGCACCCTGTGGGTATTTGGAACAGCAGTCCCAATCCCGAAACTCCGTGATCACATGCACTATATATATATATAGGGGGACTAAAGTAGTAGTCTATCATGCCCCATGGTATTTTGAGTAGAAGTCAATAACCCAAATAAAATTTTTCAGTCTTTTACAAATATCACATATCATGGTTACACATCCATAACTCATTTGTCAACCATTTTCATAACCCGTTATTTTACCAATTTTGTAATCCCATTTATCAACCATATTCATCAAGGATTTAATTAAATTCCATACACCCATTATACTGATTTTTCACATTTCATGATTCATAAATCACCATCATAATTATATTCTCATACCCTTGGGGTCACCATCAAGTCCCTTCTCAAAACATCAATGGTCCAATGGGATCTGTGAAGGGTTCACAATCACAATAGGAATAAATTAATTAATTCAATTTTAAATGAAATTCTCTAGTGTGGATATTAAAATTCCTACAATTATATACTTAAAATTATAATCAAGACTGTGGGAATTGGTAATTAGGCCACCTACCTCAAGATCATTGATAAGATTTCTCCAAATCTAAATCCTTAATTTTATTTTGAACGGTCAATTCACAATGATGAAAGATATTTAGGATTAAATCATAGTATCAAGATTATAGTAAACCCAATTTCAATTAATTGGTTTGTTAATTAAGTATTTTAAGTATGTAATGTGTTTGGGTGATGTTTGGAAGGGTTTTTATAACTTTTTAAATGTTTTGGGTGATTTTCTGTAGGTTCATGGTTTCATCAATGTTAGTAAAAACCATGAAACTCCTATAAGAAACTATGAAAAATGAAATAGAGGCTACTGGTTAGGAGAAAAATAAGGCGCCTGGTTTAGCTAAACCATTAAGGCACGTAGGAGAAACCATGCTTTTTGGAACATAGGGGAAAACATGGTTAGTACACAGTTTGTCTAACTATGTGATCCAAATGTGCGAATGGTGTTGGGAGGTAGTATCTGGCACACAGTTGGTGCATAGTTTTTCTTAACCGTGCATCCCAACCATGAATGATTAATTTTTATATCCTAAAAAAGTGTATACCACTCAGTATTACCCCTAAACCCATCATGTTTCACTCATTTTGACCCTAACTTGGTTTTCTCTCCTCAAAAAGGTTGTAGAGACACTCCCCTTCGATCTGGGAGTGATCTGTTGGAAAATATTAGTGTGTTAAATGCTGGATTTCTTGATAAGTCTCCATTATTGATGGGTTTTCTTATATATACTCACATTACTTCTCTTGGATTTATAGATATAACCCATTGGGGATAGATCTATGTTGTTTTATTCCAATCATGATGATATTTGGTTGTGTTGATGTTAGTTAATGGTATCTAAGGATGGTTTTTGGAGATTCAGCCTGGTTTTGTTGAAGTATTCATGTCATTATTTTTTTCACCATAGTTTCCAAGGTACGCATCTTCACTCTAAACTCCTCATATTATAAATTTAAGTATTAGTTTTAAATTTATTTAATTTCGTGAAACTAATTGTGAATTTGATGTGAAGATCTTGGTAGAAACCTTATTTAGTGATGGTTTGTGAAATTTTGGAAATTGTTTGTTGTGCGAAGTGATTTGTTTCATTATTTTAAAATGATGTTTTAAAATATGGCTTGGTTTTGATTAATATAATAGGGTTTCATTTAAATGTTTTCAATTGAAGGGAGTTTTTATTTAAATGTATTGAAATGGATGGTTTGACATGGTTTTGTCATACATGAGTTGTGTGAGTTCATGTTTTTTATGTGACCCTAAATAAGGGATTTGTACCATTATGGTACAAGGGGAGTGATCCTATATAAGGGGTATGTTCCTTTAGGGAATAAGGATATTGGCCACTTAGTGATGACTTGGTGGATGGATGAGAAACTACTCATGAGTATGGAACTATCATTGAAGAATGCATGCCTGGGTGTGGGTATGAATCATAGATTGGGTATGACAAAAAGGAATGTGAAATGGTTTAAAGAGTTTTTTTGGTATCTTTACTTGGAAATATTTTTAGTATGGAAATTATATTATATATTATATAAACTATTTTAACAAAAATTATATAAATATTTTAATATAAATGTGCAAGCACTCTCAATCCTAGTGGCGTGAGTAGGGAAGTCATTTGGGGAAAACCTACTGAGTTTCATTACTCACACCCCATTTATGAACTTTGGTGCATTTAGATATTTTTTATTGGTACAGAGGTAATGGGAATGTATTGAATTTTTTTAGTGGTGCTTCATGATACTTAGACATCGATTGTGGAGTCGGAGCTTGGAGCATGTTCGGAATTGTGGTATTGATATCTTTGGAGTCTTTGAACTTTGTATTTTATTCTTCCTCTTTGATAATCTAATGTTTTTATGGTGTAGTATGGTCTTTTTCTCTTTTCATATTACTTTGAGTTATATTACATTTTTATCAATCATCATATTGTTGTTGTTAGGTTATGGTATATTGGGTTGTGGTTGTTTTATTTTCAAAGGGAAAATCATCCACCAACCATATTGGAGCCCTTGGAATTTATTACCAGCCTTTGGCATATTGGTGATGTCACCTCAGGCCAAGTATCAGTTCCTCCTCAACTCAAGATAATGATTAGGGGTGGGATGTTACCAATAGTATCAGCTTGTTCGGTCCTTGACGTGAAAATGGTATTAGTTGTCCATCTTGGTGGTGAGATTCGATACGGATTATTTCTTTAGTTGGGATGGTTGAAATGAGTAGGATTGTCAGAACATGAAATGTAGAGCATAAAAATATTGAGCTAACCTATTTATGTTTAACTTCAAGTTTCCAAGGACTTTGGTACATAAGTGTTTTACATACACTTATAGTAATTTTAATCTCATTTTCAAGGGGTTATCTAATGAGAAAAGCATGACATGCATTTTAGAAATGACTTCCCACTAGAAATTCATATTTCATTTGGAGTAATGATTTATAATTTGGTACAAACAATTTGATTTTCAAAAAGTCTTGAACTTTTTATTAATGTGATATTCTGAAAATTACATGATTGTGGTATTTTTAAAATGGATTTATTTTCAATTGCATGGTAGACTTTTCAAAACTGGTTTGAAAATGGAATGTGTGGAATTTCTTGGAAATAATTTTTATGATAGTTAGTTATAGTAAATTTGAAATTTTTAAGCCTTCAGTTACTAGAGAGTGATACTTATAGCATTTATTATGTTTATAGAAAATGGAACCCAATAGGTGTAGAAGAAACCAACTGAAAGAGGTTGTTGAGAATTTGGTTTCACCTGAGCCATAGGTGAACCAACAACTGGTTTAGAGTATATTACAAGAATTTTAGGATGTGGATAGAGGGAACCACATTAATGAACCAAGATTAGTGGATCATTTAGTTCGATCTAGAAGTAGAACCCACCCATTTTTTAAGGTGATTTGGAACCATAGAAGAAAGAGGTGTGTCTGAATAGGATGAATCAAATATTAAATTTCCATGGAACACCAACTATTCTAAATGTCATGTTGGTGATGTATATTCGATAAGTTTCTACACACTAGTGGTTGGATTTAGTAGTTCAGGATAAATTAGACCAAGGAATTGCATTGAAGGATTTTGAATAAGTGTTCAATAGACAACTCTATCGTCATACGTTCTTAATTTCAAGAATGGTATACATTTTCTTCTGTAACTGAGAGAGTCTCTCGGGGATAGTGTATGTGGCTAAATTTATGAATTTAGTCTATTTTTTACTCTAAGTTGTTATTAGTGCATCCTTGAAGGCATGGGTTTTTGAATCAAGGTGGATGAAATAGATTCTATAAAAAATTTTAGTGTTATGTATAAATGATTATATAGAGATGGTCAATAGAACGATGGTGGAAGAAAGAGAAATCTCATGAAGTACTGGTGGAGGAAGCATGTTGATAACTATGAGAAATGGTGGGACACTAGTGCTAGGAATAAGTAGAAGAGGGACACCTATTTCCAAGGTAGTTGGATGAATCCAAATCAAACGGCTAGATCGGTAAATATTTCTCCCAAACTAAAGATAAATCCTATATTTTTTTTAAATGTGGTTCATTCGAGTACATGAAGTGAGATGGTATGGTACCACCTAGAGAATTCCACAATTTCAATCAGATGGGACATCTTCAGTGCTATTATCGCATGCTCCAAGGTTAGGTTTTTGGGTTACATATCATGTGTTGCAGACATCGTATACTTCGACGAGACATGTGGAGAAGAATAATTCTCATTAGTAGAACCGAAATAGACATGGTGATTTTAGGATTACCATGACTCCATTGAATGAGAAATATCAATAGGGAAACAAAGAACAAATTGTAGTGAGTAAGCAGTTGTATGGAGCTAAGAAAGTGATTGCAGATGACTAGTATGGGCCATCAATGGTGAAAGGTACAACTCTTATAAATTCTACCCTTATGAAATCTTTGTTTGATATGGGTTCATCCCATTCATTTATTTCTTCTAATGCTATTGATTTGATTTGTGTTCATGTTGAGATGATTCCTTCTATTTTGTAACTTCAAACTCCTCTAGTAAAAAGATAATGTTGAGCCTTTAAGTGTAAAGAATGTTTTATAAATATTAATGGATCTGAGATGATATGGGACATCTCTATGCTTGAGATGGATGTCTATGATATAATGTTGGGTATGGATTGGTTGAAAATTTTCAAGGTTCACATCGATTATTATACACGAAGAGTTAGTTTAACAAATGATGATGGAATCAAGCATCTATTTAGAAGATACTGGAATGTAAAGGTAGTTGCCTCGGTCTTTTTGGAACCAGCAGTTGGAATAATAGAATTGACCTTGGAATTGGAGGAATAGATCAAGAATAGTGGTTTTCCAGTAGTGGTTGATCTGTTTTTGAATGTTTTTCAGAAAATTTATAAGGGATTCCACCCACAAGAAAAGTGGAGTTTACAATTGATCTCTTTTTGGGGACCAGTGATATTTTCGAGGACTAGGGATATTTTTCTTCCATTTTAGAAGATGTCACCAAAATAATTGAGGAAATTTAAATTGCGGTTGGAAGAACTAGAAAGAAAATGGTTCATTAGCCTAGCACATCTTTGTGGGTAGCACCTGTCTTCTTTGTCAATAAGGTAGATCAGACTCTTCAGTTGTGTGTGGATTATTCTAAGGTTAACCATGTTATGATAAAGAATTAGAATCCACTTACATAAATTTATGATCTATTATATCAATTCAATAGATCTTAGTGATTCTCTAAAATTGACATGTAATCAAGATATCACCAATTATGGGTTTAGAAAGAGGATATTCCAAATGTAGCTTTCAAGAGTAGATATTCCCATTACTAATATGTGGTTATGCCTCTCAGCATTACAAATGCACCAGTAGTCTTTATGGAATTGATGAATCAAATATTTTAAAGGTATCTAGATTCTTTTTTAGTGGGGTTTGTGGATTAAATATTGGTGTATTCTAGGACATGGTAAGAGCATTACCAACACTTTTAGATAGTGTTGTGAATTTTTAGGGATCATCATTTGTATGACAAATTATCAAGGTGTGATTTTTAGAGACAAGAGGTATATTTATTTGGCCACGTTATCTCAGAAATAGGTGTTTTTTTTATCCATAAAAGATAGAGACTATTATTTCTTGGCAACAGAAAAATAATTTCATTAAGATAGATATTTTCCTTAGCTTAGCTGGTTATTACTGACACTTTTTTTGTAATTTTTTCACTACTAGATTCACTTATAATAGATTTGAAAAAGAAAATTGTTTCATTCCAATGGAATGAGTAATTTTATAAGTCTTTTCAAGGGATTAAATTTCTCTTTACATCATCACCAATCATGATATTTCCAGAATTGAGACAATGGTACATGGTGTATTGTGATGCTTTGGGATATAAGATAGGATGTGTTCTCATTTATGGAGATATTTTTGTTTCTTATAGATCAAAGTAGTTATTACTTCATGAGAAAAACTACCCAACACATAATTTGGAGTTAGTTGTTGTCATCCATGAATTATAGACTTACTGACATTACCTATTTGGTGAGAAATTCACAGTTTTTACGGATCATAAGATCTTGAATCACATTTTCTCATAGATATATTTTATTTTGAGATAAAGAATATGGATATAATATATCCAAATTTTTAACTTTGACATGATGTGTACACTGGGTAAAGTCAATTTGGTGGTGGATGAATTAAGAAGAAACTAATATGTTTAGTTAGAAAAATAAAATCTAGACAAGTGTATGTTAATGTTGGTGATAGATGACATGAACCTGGATTGTGATGACCGAGGTAGTGAAGTGGTTTTCCTTCCAGTTACATTGGTTCCTGATTTGGTGGAAATTGTTACAAAGGAACATACATATAAATCTAAATGTGTGGTGATGAGGAAAAAAATCAATGTTAGGAATACCATTGAGGGATGAAAGTTTCATGGGAGTTTAGTTTTATGGTTTTGGGGTTGGATGGTCCTATCTATGTCTTTTCAAGTACATCTTCTTCATGCATGCCACCATTCAAGATGGGATGTTCATCTTGGAATACAGATGATCAATAAGAAGTTGAAATCATAGTTTTTATGGGTTGGAATTATAATAAAGGTGGATGAGTTCATTTCACAATTACTCACATGTCATTAGGTTAATGAAAAATATCAACGGCTAGGGGTATGTTGTAGTCTTTACCTATTCCTATTTGGAAATGGGAGTAGACAACAATGGGTTTTCTGATAGGTCACCCAAGGGAGGTTCCAAAACATGATTCCATATGTGTTATAGTGGATTGTCTCACAAATTCATCCCATTCATGAATCTCATACTATATAGGGCTTGTCTAAAATCTATATATTAGAAGTGGTATAGAGGCATGGTGTACCAGTTTCAATAGTATCAAACAAAGATCTGAGGTTTATATCTCGTTTCTAGAAATCCTTACAGTAATCCCTTAGTAATCAGTTGACTAGGAGTACAATGTATCATCCTAGGATGTATAGGAAATTCAAAAGGATGATACAAACATTGGAAGACATGTTACATGATAAAGTAATGGATTTTAGTGGCTCATGGGATAATTAGTTACTATTATTAGAGTTCTCATATAACAACATTTATCATGCCTCAATACATACGACTCCTCTTGAGGCATTTTATGGGCATCCTTGTTGTTCTAAACTTTTTTGGCTAAACATTGGTGAGACTACACTGGTCAGACTAAGCCATGTCCAAGAGAATATAGAGAATATTCAGTTAATTATGAATTGAATGGAGATGGAGCAGAGTCATCAAAAATCATATGCATATCATCATTGATATCAATTTTCATTCAAGTTGAGTGATCGTGTGTTTCTTTATAATCAATCCAAGGCTTGTACATCGTATTTTTGGTAATCAATACAAGTTATATCCTTGATTCATAGGACCTTTTGAGATACTTTAATGGTTTGGTGATGTGTAATATTAGTTGGATTTTGAATTATAGTTCATTTCAGTGCATAATGTGTTTCATATATCTCAATTGAAAATGTATCATACTGATCTTGACCATGTGATTTGATGGGTTCACATTGACCTAGAATCAGATGCTTCATTGGTTCATGTGCTAGTGTAGATTGTGGAGAGAAAAATGTAAGTCTTTAAGGGGAAAAGCATTGTTCTAGTCTAGGTTTTGTGGAAACATGGTCATATTCGGGATGAAACTTGGGAACATGTTAAATAAATGATCGATCAGTTGCTAGTAATCTTTTAGGGAAATTCTGGTTTCTATTTTTTTGGGGAAAGAAAGTCTAACGGGGGGATAATGTAGCACCCCCATTTCAAGTAACCCTTTATTTTTGTATTTTAACTATGTAAAGTATTTGGGTGAAGTTTGGGATGTTTTGGAGGACTTTTGAAAATTTTGGGGGATTTAATGTAGGTGAACGATTAGTAGAAACCATACGACTCCTATAGGAAAACATGTAAAGTGAAATATATGCAACTAGTTAGGCGCATGGTTAGGCACATGGTTATTCCAAATCATGTATCCAACTAGGAGTAACCATTATTTTTGGAACTGAGGTAAAAACATGGTTGGAACAAATTTTTTCTAACTATCCAATCCAACCATATAAAGTGTGTTTGGAGGCAGTGGATGGTAGATGGTTGGCTCATGGTTTTTCTAACCGTATGGGCCAATCAAGAAAGCTTAGTTTTTAGTTTCTAAAAAAATTTATCCCACTCGGGAGATTACCCATGAACCTATTTTTTACTCATTTAAACCCTAACTCAATATTCTCTCCTCCCAAAGGCTATGGAGACACTCCCCTTCAATCTGGTAGCATTACATTGTAAAATATTGATGTGTTTAAGGCCATATCTATTGATAAGTCTATGTTATTTGTTATTTTTATTAGATCTACTCTTCTTCCCTCTATTGTATTCATAAATTTGATCTCTTGGTGATATATCTATGTTTATTGATTGCAATCATGATGATATTTTCATGTGTTAATGTTATTTAATGTGATATAAGGTAGGTTTTTAGAGATTCAAACCAATTTTGTAAATGAATTTGTGTTGTTATTCATTTACACCATAGATTCCGAGGTAGGTGGATTCACTATTGACTCCTATTTTTATAACTTGAATTATTAGTTTCAAATAGATTTAATTTCATGAAATTGATTATGAATTTTATGTGAAAATCTTGGTATAAACCTTATTTAGTGATTTTTTATGAAATTTTGGAAATTGTTTGTTGTGCAAAGTTCTTTGTTTCATTGTTTTAAAATAATTTTTTAAAATATGGTTTGGTTTTGATTCATTGAAATGTGCATACATGGTTAGATGTGAGTTCATGTTTTCTATGTGACCCAAAATAAGGGGTTTGTCCCATTGGGGTACAGGGGACATGACCCTGGATAAGGGGCATGTACAATTGAGGCATAAGAAGATTGGACGCTTAGTGATGACTTGGTGGATATATGATAAACCTCTCATGAGTTTGGAACTTTCAATGAATCACGAATGTGTGGGTGTGTGTGTGTGTGTTAACCACATATTGGGTATGCCAAAAAGAACGTGGAATGATTTAAATAGATGTTTGGTTTCTTTCCTTGAAAATGGTTTTGATATTGAAATTGTTTTATATCTGATATAAACTATTCAAAATTATTTTATATAAATTTTTTATATAAATTTTATAACATGTTTAATCATAGTGGCATGAGTGGGGATTTTATTTGGGGAAAACCTACCGAGTTTCATTACTCACCCCCTACTTGGGAACATTGGTATGTTTGCATATATTATGAACCGGGACATAGGTAAAGAAAAGGTAACACATTTCATTAGTGGTTCTTTTTGATACTTGTTCATGTATTTTGGATTTAGATCTTGAATCATGTTGCGGGTTTTTTTGTTGATATTTTTGGATTCTTTGAGCTTTTTAGTTTAGTCTTCCATTTTGGTACTCTGATGTTGGTTATGGTGTAGTTTGGTGTGTAGTGTTTTGGTATTACTTTGAGTTTAATTAAATTGTTATCATGAATCTTATAATTGTTTTTGGTTATGGTATACTTGTTTGTGGTTGTTTTATTTTCAAAGAGATAATTTTCCCCTAAATGTATTAAATACCTTGGTATTTATTTCCAACCTTTGGCATCATGGGGATTTTGCCTATGTCCAAGTAGAAATTCCACCTCGACTCAAGATAATGAGGAGGGGAAGGATGTTAAAAATATCCAAAGAAACAAGATAAATCAAAAACTATATATAGACCATTGAAAATGGAGGAAAATCATTCCTCTCAAATGGGAAAGTGAAACATAATATAAAGGGATCCAAGCAAGGAACAAATCACTTACCAATAAGGATTTTATCCTTCAATCAGATCTTCAATTCGTCAAGAATGGGGTTTAAGGAGACTTAAAATCCTCCCAAGAGACTTCAAAAATGTTGTAATTTATGTTAGGTTGTGTTGGGATGTTTAGGAATATAAATTGGGGTTCATGAATTTTTTATTTAATTTTTGGGGTTTAATATTCCTATGTGTATAGTTTCCTATATGGGGTGTACGGTTTGACAAACCATGTGCCCTAATAATAAAATGCTACAATAGGGGTTTGTGGTTACTCCATGGTGGGTGAACTCTTCTATAAACATTATTATAACCATGAAAACTTACTTTATTTTATGGTGTATGGATTGTTTTGGGTGGGGGTATGGTTTGGGAAAACTGTGCGCTAACCATGTGCTGCACAAAAACACTCCAAAAACGTTTAAAATTCACCCAAATTCACCAAAGACAAGCCTCAACCAATGTATGATTAAAACCAGGGTTAAAATTACCTGAAAACATGTACGAGATGCATCTATAAAGGTTAGTATCTTAAAAAAAAGAGATAGGTTTTATAATTGATTCATCATTTCGTCATAGCATAACCCATTGAAAAGGTAGTGGGTTTCATGAGAATCATATCATGGTAAAACCCATGAAAGAGTAGTGGGTTTTATACTCCTATTATCAAAATAAAACATTCAGAAAAATAATAAATAAAATTATCCTTGGATAATATCCCTAGTAAATCATAAGTTACATCAAAGAATAACATCTTAGATGGAGAAGGATTTTGAAAGGTCACTTCGAACATTTCATATGAAAAATAACATTTATTTCAAAAAACCATTTCAAAACATAAAATAATTTCAAAATAATATTCTTTGAAAATATCTTATAAAACTTATAAAGGAATCTTTAAAAATAATTTAAAACATTTCATGAAAAAAATATACTTTCTACTAAAGAAAACACTTTTTAAAACATAAAACATTTTGAAAATTAATTTCATTGAAAATAACATTGAAAACATATAAAGGAATAATTAAAAATTATTTTAAAATTTTCGTGATTAAAATAACCCTTACACTTCTAAACCACTTTTTATAACATAAAACATTCTGAAAACATTTTTAGAAAACATTGTTTTGGAAGAATTTTTTTTTACCAAAAAGATGATTTTTCTTAAAAACAATATTTTTTTAAATATTGAGTACATATAGAGAGTAAAATGAATGGAAAAGAAGTATTATCAATATATAACTATAGGATCATAAAATATATTAGTTTATTGAGATGTATATCATAATATTTCATCATTGGAAGCATAATCATAAATAATTCTGATAAAGGATGATATTGAAAAATAAAACTATTGCCACTTTGGTAACCTTGAAACATAATCCACTAGAATGAATAACATTAAATGAAACTTAAAATATCTTTATAATAAATAAATTCATGATATTACATGTCGATGGGGATGTATATACACCTTATAAAATAATATGGGTTCATAACATGACATAAGTCTCAAACAAGGAAAATTGAGAGAAAAATACATTACCACTTTAGTAATATTTTCAATCATAAGCCCTAAAAATCTCATTAAATGAGACCTTAAATATATTTAAAATTAATTTTATTCATGATATAACATGTTAAATGGGAATTATATATTTCACACTAAATAAACAAGTGGTGAATTTGCATATGTCTCCTAGAAATAAAAGAGAGACTAGAAATCCCCTTACCGATTTGGTAACATTTTAACAATAAATTCCATGAAATGGAGATCCTAAAATGCATATGTAAATCCAAATAAATATTATTATAATACTCATAAAATAAATTCATGGGAATTATATACACCACATAAAATAAATAGGATGTGAATATGGCATATGACTCACAAAAGTAAAAAGTGAAACGAAAATCCCGTAACCTAAGTCTTACTTACATTGTACTCATTCAGTCCTCCTATTTAGAAAATATAAGTTTATTATAAATATATTAGAGAACCATATTTATATATATTATTCAACTTATTATTTCTTTATGACCATTTATTTTCTGTTTATTAACAATTCCATGTTAAAGTCACATTTTAGGTAATAACTGCTTTGTTTTTTGTATATGTTTTGACTTATTATTTTTGGTATTATTACTTTGATCATGGTTTCATCATCAATATAATTTTAAAAAACATTAATATCATATATATATTCAATATATTTTTATTTTTATTAATCCATAAAATTTTATGATGGGAAATGGAATACAATGTTCATAGAGACGGTAGGTCGTACGTACACATGAACATTGTTTCCATTTTCTTATCACATTGAAATAAATAAAAGTAACTGATTTATGTATATATATTTTTTCCATTATAATATATTTTTTATATATTATATTGTAGATATTTTTTTAAAAATCCTAAATACATTCCATGTAAATCATGACCAAATCACATCGCTTCGTGAGGCGGTAGTCCATCGTACATCTGAACAAAAATATCGTCATCCCACGAAATGGTATGCATAAAATTATGTGTGATATACTAATTAAATAATAATTATAACATAATAAATATTATAATTATCATATATAAACTATAAATCCATCATTAAAACTATCCATGAGAGGTTTTAATGTAAAAATCAATGATATCTGTTTGTGAGGTGGTAGTCCTCCGTACACATGAAAGATGATTTCGTAACCTGTTTTGTGGAAGTGTAAATGTTTATAGGTCATTAAATTAACATAAAAATATAATTATATGTAATATAATAAGTTTATTATATCAACATGGTATAATAACAATTGAAGGTGGTGGAGGAAGAAATAAAATACAAAGGCTCGTTTATGAACATTACCACTTCTTTGGGTATCCACCTTATGTTTTCACAAAAATCCATCCTTTTTTGTGTTTATATACAAAATAATTCTTCTAAGGTGATAAGGAGAAGTTATGTAGTGATTGTTTTTGTTAATTCCCTTACTAAAAGGCTTGGGAGGTGTGAATAAGTGAGGAGAGTGACTTCCCTTTTATAGTTGTGGAGGAGTGGCATTTTTATAAATTCCAAAAGTATGCACTATTGGTTGATCTATATTACCATAATTGGATCAAAAATTAATAATTAAAGGTTTTCATGGATAATATAGTCTATCCAAACCTCCAAAACACAATAAACACATTTTTAATCATTTTTATCCTTACCTTCAAAGATTCCTTAATTTTACCATTTTAGTTTTTCACTACGATAACTAGTATATTTAACCAAGGTATTTTATACTTTATTAATAATATAAAATTATTATTATTATATTATTTGGACCAAATGATAATAAATATAATATCTAATTTATAAAATATAAATCATATGTGTGATGTAAATTAATTTTTAACACAATCACATGTTACGTGCAAAAACATTGCTTTAACCTTAACCATGATGATAGAGTTTTTACTATTTAGGGGTCAATATATTCATTATAAATGAAAAATTGGTACAAAAATGGACCATAGATTATATCAATTAATATTTAAAAATCACCTGATATAAGATAGTTTTTTTTAGTAATTTTAAATCATTTTATAACATATCATTTATTATAAAATGAAATTAATTCCAATTTTGAAATTATTAATTTAATTTGAATTTAAAAAATATCAATACTATTTACAATGATTTCTCTAAGGTACCCCACCTAGTATTCTATCATGAAATTGAAATTTTAGTGTTACCCTACATTCTCTCTTTCCAAAGGTAGGTGTAATTCATCACTTTCTCAATGATGTCTGCTCCTTCATCGAAATAGGATTGTTGGGATGTTGGTTCCTCCTTCGGTGGATTCCTCCTTATAATTTTTCACCTAGTATAATTCTCCATCATATATTTGATTATGTTTGGTATACTCATTCCTGATTCCATATCTTTGTGCATGCTGTTTAATTATGTTCCTTCTTTCTAGACATTCCATGGGGTCTTGAAATAACATCAACTATCGGTAAAGAGAGTAGTCATGCTGAGAATCACTGGCATGTCTGGAAACTGGAACATTGGTCACCTATATTATTCCTCATAGGAGGGAATATATGGGCACAAAACCCAAGTCATCCCATATCGGCCATGGGGTAACTGATTCTAATGGAATATCTTCCAAGGTTTTACCTGAGGCATCCCATGTTTAGCATGAGGTAGTTAATGTTGTAAGTGCATATCTTCCAAGTATCTCACCTCATGCATCACATGTAAACATGGGGTATAATCATGAGATGGGTCATGAGTTTAACATCTTGTGGATACGAAAATAATTTGATCATAATTCTCAAAAGAGGTGGATCATAGAGGTATATCCCTAGGATGGAGTACCTGGAATTTTTAACTGATGGATTAGTTGGAACACATTTGGAGGAAAACCCAGAAGATGTGTCCCATAAAGGTAATATTTCACATCATGAAGGTTGATTTAGACACCAGTATCGGTGGATAATGGAGTTACATCCCTAGAAGGGGGACACCAAGGTTTACCAATGGCTAGGATTGAACCTCATGGGGGCATTCTACATGCCCTATTTAGAAGATAGGGATCAAAATCCACATAGTTTGATGGATGGTGTGAGGATTAAACATGTGATTTGATCGAGTATTTCTAGGTGCAGTGATGATTTGGATGGGGCTTACATGTAGAAACAGCCTTGAGGGGTGCCATGATCTCACTGGGATGTGGCGGCCTAGGTGAAATTAGGATGGATATAGATGAGATATTGGGTGGGGTGAATGTAATGGATGGAGTGTTTTTGGTTTTGGTTTTGGGCCTCAAATAGGATTCCTATGTATTCCAGTTGGTTGGGAATCAAATCCCATGTACTTAAAGAAGGGGCATTGGGGATTACACCTAAAGGGGAAGCCCGTTTGGTGGATCAAATGGTTTGTTGGGGCTTATGCATGACATTTTCCCATATAAGGGGGCATGATGGGGCTTACACCTTAGAAAGAGACCCATTGGAAATTTTGGGGCTTATGTATGGAAGTGGGCCAAATATGAAGGTTGTATTTCATGGTTATTTATAACCTCTAATCCCATGTGATTTATGCTCAGTGTGAGAAACAATAAGTAGTAGTATACTTGACTGTCGTGTTGAAAAAGATGCACCAATGAGAGATGGTGTGGGGTTTATGCATGAATGTTTCCTGAGGAGGATGTCACTATGAGTGAGGATGATCTCATTCCATGTGAGTAAGATCTCATTCCATGTCAATCATGCACAGATCATCCTATCAACGATGTGTGGGGCTTACGAGTGTAAATTTTCTGAAGTAGGGATAGTAACAAATCCCAAAAGGAGTGGGATGAAGGGTTGAGAATAAGAGATGTATGAAAGTCCTGATGCCCATCCAATATTTTATCCTATGTGTAGGATGTCATTTCATGTGATGAGGATCTCATTCCTTGTAACTCATACATGGGGACATCCTTTATTTTTCATGTAGTGTGAGGTCACAGTTTAATGTCTTGTGTTGTGGACGTTGGTGCTAGGTATTTTTACGTCATGCATCTCGAACACGGGGGGACTCACTCCTCATCCCTTGGGATTACATAATGACAGATCATGCGCCTTTTGAAGGGGAATGGTTTTAGTAATATTAATGTGTAACAACGTGGAGGAATGGTCACTCGTGAGATCTACATTATCTTACCTATTTTGAAAAGTGAGAGGTATTTGCATACCCATGCTGGAAAGAAATAGGTAAATAGGAATATCAGGATGCACTTGAAGTGTATTGGGATATATGAAAGGATGGAATATGTCACATAAGGGATGAAGGTGCAGATAAACCAATACTGGATGAATATGGAAGGTTGGATTACTCAACCTTCTCGAAAGGGTGTGAGAAAAACATAGGCAACATAGAGGGGCTTAAAAGAGGGGCTTCATGAAGCAATGGGCCTTACAGAGAGCATATTTTCAAATATTTGGTGCTTTATGGAGGCTAGAGGATTTGATAATGTAGAGGCTTCATGAAAATAGTGACCCTACCTTGGCATGAAGACCTAGCTCGGGAAAGGAGTGCTTCGTGAAGGAAAAATGCTTCATGAAGCCTCAAGTATCCCTAAGGGCCTTCCTCCTCCACAATGGGCATAGGACATTGTGAAAGGAATCCCCACCTTAGGTTAAGGTATCTAGAAATAGGGGAAAGGGGGTTTCATGATTCTAGGATTCCTTGGGTGATCCATTTTTTGTTGTTTCATTATGTTCAGTGTGCTTTTCGAATAAAGAGAAATATGGAAGTCAAAAGGTCAGAGTCTTTCACTTAAAGTCATAATGAGGTATGTATTTATAGTCAATGGCTCTCGCAATGATCAAATGTGTTTTTTGGATCAAAAGATTGATTCGTGAAAGGTTGTGACTGCATTGGAATCATGAAGCACAACATCCACCCTTTGTGAAGATGAGAAGTGTCTTCAAACTCACAATGTCCTCTATCAGGGAATCGCACGTTCGCAAAGGGTGATGGGTCTCCATGAAGGGACTCCGAAAATCATACTCATAAGAGTGATTCTGGGACCATTTGGGCTAATATTTTATTCTAAATGGTCATTTTCTCCCATGAAAATCCCAGGGAATGTATTTAAATGCCATCAAATCCCCCCCCCTTAGAATTGGAGATGATGAGAAAATGACGGTTGATTTCTGAGGGAGAATCGCCAAAAATTATAACAATCTGCTCCCTTTCATGAAGGTGCTTCATGGTGCTCATTTATGATGCTTCTGCATGGAGATCACTGAAGTGAAGGTCATCAAGAATCTTCAGTGCTTTTATGCCTATAAATAGTGTGGGTGGGGGCCCACCCAGGAACCTGAAATCATGCGAAGAATAGTTTCATTGCTCTCATTTTAGGAAGCTCATTACCTTCATGGTCCTTGTTCCGTTAATTTATTATTTACGAACCAAACCTATTCTTCGCTCCAGAAAAAAATTCATTGTGAACTAAACATCCAAACCAAGTGTACTACGGATGCCTCATCGCAAACTGGTCATTTTGGTTTTGAGTTCCATGTGTCATTCTTTACAAATAGGCTTTATGAATGATGTAGATAGACCAAACATGGAAAATAACTAAGTCCTAAATTACATGGCCACTTCAGAAGCTTCTTAGGATGTCTTTGATAATTCTTCTTGAAGAATATAAATGTTGGAAAAAATCATGATTAGGGAATATGCTCGAATCAGCTCAGATCAAAAATCATTGATCAGGATACTATCGAAGGTGTAAAAAGAGTACCCTTTGTGAAAATGGCTCCCACTTTATGGATTTGGTTTGAGAGACAACATATTTATTCTATTGACCAGTAAGGATGAACCAATCTACTAGTTGAGATGCATACTAAGGTAAAACCAGCAACATAGGGCTACTAATGGACACATATGTAAGGATCACTCGCCCTTCATATCTGACTGTCTCTAAAACCATGTCAACAATATTAATGGGGATAAACTAGTAGATGAGGCATCTCTACCTCAGTACAAAATAGTCATCAAATTGGGATTAGGAAACCTAGAAAAATGATGGAATGATATTTGGGATTTTCACCAGGGTGTAAACTTCATGGATGAATGGGCCTGGGTATACTGGGTATACATATCCTATGCTGATTTTGGAGTAGAGATAAGGTAGTTAGGCCTATATGAAGCGGCATGGGATTATTATTTCCATGTCTATCAACCAAGGAGATCATTCTAGAGTTGTTGAGTAGATGGTCTCTAGGGACCAATACATTCCATTTTCACCATTGGGAGGACAGCATCATCCTTTGGGAGATTCATCAAATTTCTAGAATCCTAATTCTGGCAGTAATGAATGAAAAATTTCTATCCATGGAGAATGTGAGGGAAGACATTGAATAGTTGCTGCCTTTGGTGGAGGTAAACTTGGATATGGTATGGGGAACCAAAAAAAGATGTTGTGATGAGGGATGTCCACTTCAAGAAATGGTTTAGCTATCTTCTAAATTTCCCAATTGAGGAGCCAACTACGGATGGAGAACCGATGAGGAAACTGCTAATAAGGCCTCTCACCTTTCCAAGAGGAAACTAACAACGAAATGAGGGATCTTACTGGAAGATTATGGAAGTGATTTAGTGGAAACTATTGGGCTACAACATTAGGACCGAGCCCCAACCAATATTCAGGTTAGCCAGATTCATCGTTGCACTCTCTTGTGGTTGGATGCTTCCAGTGAGAGATTCACAAATGGGGGTAAGACCAATAACATTCATAATGGTGGAGTTTCTAGTGATGGGGAAATGTGTAATATTTTGAATAATGATGCTGGAAATGTTATATAAGGTACTTCAGTACATTAGTTAGGGAAGAACCACTGCATTTATATGGTCCGTTCCACTTTCTGTATATATAGGTAGTCACGTGTATGGGAGTTTACATGTATCCAAACCCTATCTCCCATACTGATACAAGATTATAGTCAAAAATTATAAATGTCATGGGGAGTTTCCCATTCAAGATGGGCCTATTAGAGGTGCTGATAAATATTAGCTCGCTGTATCAATTTACCTTTCACCAATTTACTTTGCCGACAGTAGTGTTGACCGATGATGGCATAGAGACCCTGGAAGAGAGATCATATCTTTTGTCATTTTGGGGTGTGGTTTTTGTGGTGAAAGTTGACAGAGAGACATTCTATGAATCATAAAACCCACATCAGCTCATGAGGTAGTTCAAGTTCCTGTAGAGGTTTAACTCGAAAGTATAATCTATGGTTCGACATGAGTGTCGTCCTTCGGTGATGAGGCATCTTTTGCTCCTACTCACATGAGAGGATGGGAATTTGGAATTAACTACCATAATCCACTGTTGTGATCAGTCTGATCCATGAATATGAGAAGAGTTGGGAAGTTGCATTCCCAAGGAAAATGCTAAGGTAGTGGGTCATCCATCCTAATAAATAAGTGATCCTGCCACCATGGGTTAGAGGCAGGGTAGTGGTTGGATCATGTCATGGAGGAAGAGTGGGCCTGGGAGGTATATTAGTAGTGGTAGGGCTAGAGGTGCATGGGCCCACATAAGCAAGGGTCACTGAAGGAAGATAAGCATCAGTACCAGTCCCAATACTCTTGGACAAGCAGACCTGAGAATATGGGGAGACCCGAGAGGAAGCAGATCCATTTTGGGGATTCCATAGGGAATTTTTTCCAACCCTTGTGAAGAGGTTGTGCCAGGTGGATATTCCTGATGATGTTGTTTTTCTCGAGTCTTGGGACATCTACATGTAATTCTCAAGTGTTCTAGGGATGTGGGATCATCTCAACAACATGGGGTGATACCTATCAGAATCTTCCATGATAAGTATGGTTTCCTTTCATCCCAAGAACAGGGGGCATGGTATGTGATGGAGCTAATGAATCTGGTACTCTCCCAGGCTACAGTGCGTCTAATGACAGATCAGGTAAAGGTATTATTGGATATAACCTCTCCCCAACAACTGTCAGTGGCCAAGCTGTCCATCCACACTCCCTTGCCTAATGTATCAGATGAATCTTGTGGGAATATTCTTATGGATGGATTCCCCTATAGAGTGGATAGATCAAAAACATCATGGTGGAATGGGATGAACTTTTCGATGTAAGCTCTACCTCACTTTCCTGTGATGTAACTTTCCTCTCTCACCATATAATTCCTTTTACTGAAATATATCCTATGCATAAGAATCTAGATTAAGGGATCTCTATTGATAGGTAAGTAGATATAGAAACAGGTGTGGAGGACCATGCTTTGGGGTCTATACCCAGGGCAGAAGTGGTTGAGGGGTCAACCGAAGTTGGGGAGGTTAGAGAAGCCACCCCAAAATCCCTAAAGCTCCCAGTCATCTATGGGGGCCAAATCATAGTATTACAGTGGAAGAGACCCAAGAGAGTGATCTATCCATGTTCATATTTATTAATTACCCCATCTCTGTATAGTCATTCTAGTCATTTCCTGATCTGAAACACAACTTTTTTAAACACTGTTGGGAGTATCATGTGCCTTGCCATCAGAAATGACCAAATAATCTGGGGTTCATTTTTCAATAGGGGTGTCAGTCCATATGGAGTTTACCATTTTATTTGAACATGCCATGACCTTTACTGAATAGTTAGTTGTGGCTATGAGTGATGCTAGTGGTGGGTAGAAACTCATGAATGATAGGGACAACATTGTCGAAGTGAGATCAAGTGAGGATGACCAACCTCATGACATGGATCCCAGCCCATCTGATATGATTCCATAGAAGGATCCTTCCACTAAACTAATTATTTACTTAATGTAGTATGATCATGTATATCCCATGGAATTGTAAAACTCTGATCCAGATTCATTTGAATAAAATCATATCAACTAGCACTAGTCGTGGAAGTGCATCTAATGCATCATCGACCAGACCCTAGAGTTATAAATAGTAGACCGGATGGGGTCCCTTCACCATTGGATGTGTAATATGTGAACTGTTGTGGAAGAAACTTGAGGTATTCATGCATTAACTCATGAATATCTTTTAGAGATAGTTTGAAAAGGAAGGCAACACCAAGATGTTGTATTGTATCATAAGAAAGATGACAGCATTCGAAATCTCCAAGAGTTCAATCAAGAAATTCGGGGCTTGGAAAAACAAACAAACAAGAGTTCTTCCTTAATCGCTACTCATTCAGAACTTTTCATAAAACTGAGGGCCAAGTTGGAAGAATCCCAACAACAAATAAGACAGGTGTCATTCTAGGTGGTTGTTCTTCAGGATGAGTAGGACCGGGTATAGATTAGGGTCAACCAGCTCTATTCAGAAGTTGATAAGGAGGTCTCATAAGGTTGAAAAAGACCCTAGAATTTACATGTTGAAGGTTGGAGGAGCTAGAAAAATAGATTACCACAGCATAACTATAGGGGAAATTATTCCAGAACCCACAAGAGGCTCCAATATGTGGATGTCCCTAATACTATTTGTCTATTTGAAAATCTTCATTCATGCATGGGTGCGTTTATTTTTTACTACATTAATTATCATGCTTTGATTATAAGTATGATAAAACTAATGATCAGTCCCTAAACTCTCGTGGGTCATACCCAGTGTGCAAAATAAGGTATGACCACATAATCATTCACTTTGTATGAGAGTGATTGATAATCATCAAACAATCGAGGTCTGCTATTTTTTTACTGAACATCAAGAGTGTTCAGGCTTGAAATATGATATGGTTAGAGAGTAGAGCTCTAAGAACAACCAAATTTCCTTTATCAATGAGTGTTAATGCATGATTGGGACAACACCAGGGGCATTAGAATCAATCCCAAAAGGGGGGAATGCAGTGTTTGAATCATGATGCCCAAAATTCGGAACTTGAGGAGGGTGTTGTGATGGTACAGGATGATTACTAACCATGTTGAAAACACATCATTCATACTGTTAGCATGAAATAGTGAAAAATAAATGATTTTTGACTATTGACCATGTTTGAAACAACAAAACTATCTTGAAATGTCATCTACAGTCTTTGGGAACATTAGACTAGGATGCTGGGTGATTCAATGTGGCATGGGACCAGACTGTTAGGGGGTCCCTTCAAACATGGAAAAGGATGAAGATCCAAATGAAGGGCATACGAATCATGAAAATGGAGTTATGTAATGTTTGAATTGATTCCAACACTCTTGTAATTAAGACACTGTGACTTAGAGAAAATTTGTGTTGGTGTATTTCTCTGAAAAAAATATTAAACCCATCTTCTAGAGGAGTGGCCTCTTGGATGTCGAGTGAAAACCTAAAATGAAAACAATGTGTAAGATGAACATCATTGGGGAAAATGAACTCTTAGGAAAGGGATTTTAATTCCTTGTAGTTTCAATTCATGCAAGGGGATGATAGAAAAATATTTTAATGTCATGTGATGAGGACAATGCATCGAAAATCTTAACATCATATGACCAGGACATTGCGTATAGTTTATGGACATAATTTCTTGACCTCATCCGGTATTTTAAAGTCTTGTTTTATGGACTATGGGATCTTATTTTAGGGTCATAGAGCTTGGACCTAGGAAATTCCCAAGATGAGCATATGAGGCACGGATGAGTGAAAAACCATACCTGAAAGAGGAACTAGGAGGCCCATCATCACACTACATAGCCTTAGGGATATATTCCCATTCCATTTAATGTAATTATTTCTTAGACATTGGATGTATACTTCTAGTTTATGGTCATAGAGTTTGGACCAAAGGTTCCTCTAAGAGGCTTGAACATGTTGGTTCACACCTTACCAGAATCCTAAGACCATATGATTTGTGCTTGATGTGGGAAGCAAGGAATGGTATCGGGGAAATCCTGACATGTGGGATTGCATAGGGATGGAACCAAGGGTAATGAAATTCCACCAGGATACATGGACATGGAAAGTATGCAAGTCGATACTTTCAAGATCTAGACCAGGGGAGACCGGTAGGTAGGAACTGACCATTAAACATGTTCAAAACATGAGGATCATGACCATTCTAGTTAGTAATGGGGTGAGTAAGTGAAATATTTACTATTGACAATGTTTGAAACATAGGATCTATAAATTTTTACTAGATAACCATTAGGGTGTTGACCCAGAATGGGATTTTAGACAAATATGGAATGATACCAAGTCGTTTGGGGGGTCCATCTTGATTAGGAAGATAATGGGAATCTAAATCAAGAAATAATTGAAGTGCGGACCAGGCATATCATTGAGTGAGATTTGAACCTGGGTATTGAAACTAGTTTTAAGTCCTATTTCATGGACCATGGAAAATATTTTAGAGTATTTCTCAAACTATAACTGAGGCCAAGGGGCCAAAAGGTTGATAGACTTGAAGCTGGACCCATATAAAAAATTGTTCGGGCATCACTATATTTTCCATGAGGATGGGATTCAATCCACACATAGTTCTGAAAACATAGTGTGGTGATAGACTGGAACTAGTGGGGAAAATTATCTCTAGTGAGGTAACTGAGTAATCCCATTATTATCATGGGGAATACTAAACTATTTTAGGTTATGGTTTGATTTTAACGTCATGAATTGAGGACAGTGGATCTTAGTTTATGTCCATAGGGTTTTGACCAAGGAGGAGGGTATCTCAAGTGGAAATGATGTAGATTTATGAAAAACCTAGGTTAAATGAGGCCAAGGAGGCTCAAAACCATATGAAATGTCCCAGAAGAGACTTGTGCATAGTTTAAAGTAATGATTCTTAGACTCGAGTACTCAGTTTAACATTGTGTGCCTGGTACGTAGGGGAGGAGGGTCCCCAAAATTAGAATATGTGGTGGGAATAATAATATATTTAAAGTGAATGAATAACTAGAAGGCCCGATGACACACCACACTTTCTTGAGGAGGCTTTCAAAATTGGCCATGTAGACATCGGAATGGAATGGCTAGAAGGAATACCTAACATGAACAATCCAATGAGGCTTGTGTGCCATAAATGGGGCCAATGAGAAAAAAACAAAAGATGAAGTTCAGTTTGCAGCTGGGCCCAAGGAAAAATTATTCGGGTGTCACTATGTATCCCATAAGGATGGGAATCAATCCATACATATCTCAAAGGATATCTCCCTACATAGGTCTAAACTATACACAAGGATGGGGTATATATTTTTTCCTTTTTTTGTTTTTTTGTGGATGGACCAATATAGAATATTCAAGTGTCACTATGTATCATGTGTATATAGGAATTAATTTGTACATATTTATTGAAACACTTTATGGTAGATAACCAGTTCCAAAGGAAATTTTATCTCAGGAGAGAACATCACACAGCTATTCCATTTTTCATCATGCGGTCAGGATGATAATTGTTAAGGAGTTTAAATTCATGTGAATAAGATGTGGATGCTATGCAGTTTATCATTGTACATATAGAATGATTATGCCTCATTTTAAGGTCATGTGGCAGGACCAGTTTGTGCAGTTTAACTTCGTGTAGTAATGATACTGGTTTACACACAGTTTATCATCATGCATCTAGGATGTTGGGGGATAGGTACTTTGAGAGGAATGTGTATGACACGACCACTATAACTGAATGTGAATAGGGTCCAAGGAGGTCCATGCTACACCATACGCCCTTAAATAGTACCTATAAATAGTTTAAAGTCATGATGTTTGGACTTGGACTACTAGTTTAAGGTCATAGAGCTTGGACCATGTAACCAGTTTAATGTAGTGTGCCTAGGATGCTGATGGTATACAGTTTAAAGTCATGGAACTTGGACTGTAGGGGTTGAAAATGGTTTACGGTCATAATTCTTGGACCTACTTCAAATAGTTTAGGGTTATAATTCTTGGACCATAAAATCTTAGTTTAAGTTCAATTAATTCATACCAAAGAACGGGGCTTATAAAGAGAAAATATGTAGTATGACCTCAAAAAAACCTTATGTGAATGAAGTCGAAGAAGGCCCAGCACCGGACAACACATTCCTAAGAATAAAATTCACACAGTTTAAAGATGTGATAGTTGGACTAGGGCTATGTAGTTTAATGTCATACAACTCAAACAATAAGGAAAGGGGTATCTGAAAAATGGAACATGTGTAGCATAATAAGAATATCTTGATGTGAATGAGGGCCAAAGGAGGTCTACACCACATGGAACATTTCGAATAAAAACCCACTAATAGTTAAAATTCTTGATGTTTAGAATTGATAGCATAGTTTAACATTATGTTCCTAGAATGTTGATTTCCTTTATGAAAAGTACTACTTGAGGAATTTTTCATCGGTAGGAGTAGTGATGCGCTCCCCATCCATGGTGACCAAAGAGTATGCATCATTATTATAGACCATGTGAATGATGTATGGTCCTTCCCACTTGGGTTCCAATATTTGTGGCTTCCTACCTAGTATCATCACCATTAATAGATCCAATACAGTGTCTCCTTAGAGGAATGAGTGGAGGAGAAACTTCTTATTGAACACTCTATATATCTTGTTATGGTTCCTCTCTAGATTTTGAAAGGCTCGGATCTTGTTCTCATCAAGGGAGTATAGTTCATCTAGATGGGCCTCAACTATCTTTTCTTACATCTGATGATCATAGACAACTATTTAGAGTGATGAAAATTGAATATTTATGGGAAAAAAAGTCTATATTCTATACACTGTGGAATATAGAGTCACATGGGTGAAATTGTTTTTTGTTTTCTGATAATCCCATTGAGCATTGGGAGGCTTGTTCGGACAACTTTTCTTATTTTAGACCACCATATTCTACAAAATTTTTGAGAGGGTGTTGTTGAATGCCTCAACCTTTACATTTTTCTATGCATGATAGTGAGAAGTATGGATGTACCATATCTTTTAATTGGTGTACAACCTCTTCAGCTCAGTTTCTTGGAATTTGGTGTCATTATTGGTGATAATAGCATGAGGGACACTGAATTGATGGATGATATTGGAACTCAAGAATTCAACAACTGATCAGGCATTGACATCAATGAGAGGGGCCAATTCTTCCCACATGGAAAATAGATCCATCATAGTTAGAATATATCTACATTGGTGAGTTTTTGTTGGTTGATATGGTCCCATGATATCGAGTCCCCATACTGCAATGGTCCAATAATACCTTATAGTATGGAGGGCCATAGAGGGTCGATACAAAAAAAATTCATGGATATGACACATGTGGAACCTCTTGGTGAACTCTATGTATTCATGAACCATGATGGGGAAGAAGTATCCCAGCCTTTGAATCTAGTGGGAGAGCTTCAACCCTATCTGATGAGCACCACATGACCCGACATGAACTTGCTACATAACATGAAAGATCACATCTCCATGTATGAAATGAAATATAATTTCTTCAAAAACACACATGTAGAGAGTCTATTCAAGGTTATACCTACTATGAAGGTTGAATGATATTACATGCTGATGGAATCACTCACATTTGGCTCTATCTGATAGGTGAAATCCGTAATGGAGAAAATTGAAAAAATGGTTTGTTCAATCGAAGAATTAATTAGTTGCAGGGGGATCCATAGGTTTTGATGTGGAAGAACCAGTGGTCAGGTGATTTACCTGTGGGTTTTCATCATCATATGAAATGATATGAGCGATGACCCTTCAATGAGACACAAGAATGAATAGACCATCCTAGTTAGGCTCTTCAAGAGAAGTAGCTAAACTGGTCAAGGAATCGGCTCCATCATTCTATGATTGGAAAAAATGAGTCACATCTGGATAAGAAGAGAACTAATCCATCAAATGGTGAGTGTACTCTAGGAAGGACATGGTCTCTGGATTTTTAATGACATAATCACCATTGATTTTCTTGATGTCTAACTTAGAGTCTCCCTTCACATGGAAGTGGGGAACATCAACCTCGATGGCCAGCTCGAGACCAGTAATGAGAGCCTGATACTCTACCTCATTGATTGTAAAACCTTATAATAGAATGAATGATTAGGTTTGGATAAATTGTGATAAGGTGATGAAAATAATCACTAAAACTACTCTATTGATCTTGGGATCATTAAGTCTTCTACCAATGGGCTTCAGGAGGCACTATCGAAATGAATCTTCCAACATGGAATGGATTAGTCCATGGAGAGGATATCCTCATCTGGGAAATCAAAATATAGAGGTGTTTCCTCAAGGGTTGGATGGGTGGCCAGAATTTCTTCCAATACTTAACCCTTGACAGCCTTCTATAGAATGAAACTATTGTCAAACTTCTAAAGAATCACTGCCTAGCATGCAAGCCAGCCTATCAACTTTGGGTGATTCATGATATAATTTAGATGATACACATATAATACCCAATGTATCTTAATATTATACATATAATTTCACCACTTAGACACTGTGAAAAATAGTCTGAGGCATATTTTCTCGATAGCTACCAAAGAACCACCACCTACCTCTACCCAACAAAGAGGTGATTTGCATTAGAAACCATAAAAATCCTCGAAGGTATCCATTTTGATCGATGACTGATAACTATAATTATAATAAAACTCAACTAGTCCCAAATGGATATCCCATGATCCACTGAAATCCAATACATAGGCATCGAGAATATCCATTAGGATCTGAATAGCATGCTCCATCTGACCATCTTTTTGGGGATGATAAGATGTAAAAAACATGAACTAAGTCCCCATTACCTCCTGAAGAATCCTCCAGGAAACCAAAGTAAACCTAGAATAGTTTCATGAAACAATGGAAGAAGGAACCATGTGTAACATCACAATATCATATACATAAATCTTACCCAGACCTTCAACATTAGTGGTATCCCTGATCGGAATAAAATGAGCTGAAATTGTTAACTGGTCAATCACCAACCAGATAGCACTAATCTCACATGGATTCCATGTTAATCCAATAAAAAAATCTATGGAAACCAAATCCCATTTCTAAACTAGCACCAATAGAGGCTATAGAAACATAGAAGGTTTCAGATGTTATGTTTTTATCTATTGGTAGGTGTAATAGTGGGACACTTAATCTACAATTTCTCACTTCATACCCAGCCACTAGAATCATTGTTTCATGTAATAATACATTATCCTAGTCCCCAGATGAATTTCCCATTAATAAATATGAAAATAAAACAAAATTAATACCCTCGCTAATTCTAGGATAACAAACCAATCCCCAAAACACAGAACACCATTTGAATAGAGAGACCAACCAGAAATGGTCACCCCCATAAAGTGTTTCTTGAATTCCTTTGAACTCATCATCATGTTGCTAAATCAACATAATATACTCTAGGAGATATGATGATAATTGAAAATTGTTTAGAATCATACCTAAAACATCTTCGTGAGTATCTGAGTTCAACTGATCCAAGAGTCCAATAAGGTTCTACTCTTCCTTCAATTCAATAATAGCATGTGAATGTACTTTCTTATTGAGAGTGTATGTAATGACATTCCCCTTCCCTAGGGTGTAGGTGATGATGAAGTCAAATTTATAAAGGTGTTCCACCCATCATCTATGTCTGGTATTCAAGTCTTTATGAGAAAATATATATCTTAGAATCTAATGGGAAAAAATACTATGAACCTCTCCGCAAAAAATATAGTGTTTCCAACACATAAACACAAGCATAACCATGACAAGTACTAAATCATGAGTGGGGTAATTATTCTCATGTGGTAAAATATAATGAGAGATATAAGAAAACACATGATCATATTTCATAAAAACACAATATGAACTAGTTCTAGAAGCATCAAAGAAATATATTAAACCCCTACAAATCCCAAGTAAGATAATAATAGGATTTGATGTCAAAATCCATTTCAAATCATGAAAATAAAAAATGACACTTTGAATCCCATATTAATTTTACACATTTCCTAGTAAGATCAATAAAATTGGATGCCAAATTTTTGAAATCCTTGATGAACCATAGATAATATCCAAGAAGACCAAAGAACCTCCAAATGTAAAATATGTTACATGAATATTCCCATGAAAACAAACCTTTACCTTCTTAGGATCAACTGATAATCCATGCTAAAAATCACATTCCCCAAGAAATTCACTTCTTTGATATAGAAATTTTATTTTAAAATCTTTCCATATAAACCATGAATCCTCGGAATATCCAAAACAAACTCAAATGGTGTCCGTGATTATGATTAGATCTCTAATAAACTAAAATATCATCCATAAACACCACCACAAATGTTTCAAGATAAAAATGTAATATTTGATTCATCAAAGACATAAAAACATTATAAGTATTAGTCAAAACATATGGAATCACAAGATATTTATAATGTCCATACCTACACCTAAAAGCCATATTCAGTATATTATACTCTCAAACTCTAATAAGATGATATCCATACTAATGATCAATCCTTAAAAAATACTTTTCCACATTTAACTGGTCAAAGAAATCACCCACATAGATAAAAGGATAATTATTCATAACCATTACATAGTTTAACTTATGATAGTCCACATATTATTAGAGCAAATCATATGACTTCATAGAAAAGATCACAGGGGCTACCCAAGGAGAAACACTAGGGTGAAAATAACATTTTACTATTAGATCATCCAACTGAATCTTGAGATCTTTCAGCTCTGCTAGTGACATATGATAAGAAGGTATTTAAATCAGATTCATACCTAGCATCGTATCAATAATAAACTTAACCTCCCTCTCTGGAGGAAGACCATGGAAATCATTTGGGAAAAACATCAATAAAATATCATACAATATTGAGAAGATCAACAACACATGAAACATTATAAGGATCAACCACTATAGAAGACAATAGACTCTTGAGATATGGGTGGGAGGTTTTTACATGACTAGAACTGGGATCCCACTATCTCTAAAACACATGTGAGATCCCATCATCTGCGAGAAACTAGACATGATAATGATATCAATCAACAATAGCATGATGACAAATAGTATAATACTTACCGATGATGACGTCAAACAGATATACATCGAGAATGGGAAGATTATAGATTAATTCTGTATTAACTATCAATAGAGAGTAAGGACATTGGAATCCCTATTCTATACTCATTTCAAGAGGTTTCTCTAACTCTATAAAAAAGTTATTGAGATCCATTGGGAGATTAATCATATTAAGAAAATGGCCTGATATAAATGAGTGAGAGGAACCAGTATCAAATAAATAAATAATTGTAGAATAAGAAATAAAGTTGGTACCTCTCACTATCTCTAGACCTATGTCAACCTCTGTTGTAAACTCATCTACTGCGTGAAGGTGCTTCACTCCTGAGGCATGTGGCTGGAGCCCTATAGTCTTTGAAGCATCTCACTATGCCGTTGTAGCCTTTGGAGCCTACGATCCTTGAATGTAATGAGGCACAGAAATATCCTGACATAAATGTTGTAGATGGCCATAATTTCCACATATGTTACACATCATCACATGCGTAGAGTATGAACACAGGGTGTACCCAACCTTGTTGCACTGATAGCAAGTCATTGGCACACTACTGTCCATAACTAGAGGTGCAGATGAATACTTCCACTGAGAACTATAACACCCTATGTTTTTATAAAAAAATCCAAATAAATTAAATTACATTTATGGATTTTGTTACACACAACACCATGTTAATCCTCCACTACACACAACACTAGGTTATCTTTCATTACACACGATACTGAGTTTTAAAAATACCACAATATATTATTAATATAGTTATTTAGATAGAGCCATTATAACTTAGCCATTAAAAATAGTGATAAAAATATTAATATTAATTATAATGGTTGTATATAATGAAAAATATATATAATAATAAAATATATAATTTTTTTAATCTCTTTATATGTTTCGAAAATACAATTTTCTCACAAAAATATTTTTATTTATTTTTTCAAATAATGATAAAATTAATTTTTGAAATTTTTAAAATATTATTTTTATAAAACAAACTTTATTTTTGAAATAGTTATGTCAAAATTATATTTGGGTAAATTTTTTGGATTTTTATGAAAATTTTTATTTTTTGATGAATAGTGAAAAATATTGAATTTTAATTAAAAATTGTCTTTTGATTTCAATATTTTATAATTTTAATTATATTTTGAAATGTTTATAAAGTAAAATTAATTAAATTTTATATAAATTAATCCTTTTTAGTTTATTTGAATCATTTTAACATTGAATTTTATTTTAAAATCATTTCAAACTTTTGAACATTTTCTCTTTATAAACTAGTGTTCTCAGCACATCTATGGGATTAATTTTAAATTAAATTTTTTCACTTATGTGAATTGAATTTTGAAAAATGGATTTCATATTTTTATCAAAAAAATTATAATTTCTAATATTTTAATCTTATTTTTTGACCAAAATGAATAGTGAAAACAATAAAAAATAATTATCGCGGTTAAGGTAAAAATTGGTTCACCGGGGGTTAAACTAAAAAGATAGAGGTCAAAATCACCTATTAACTTGTCTAAAAATAATTTTATGGAAATATTTAAACAATTTAATTTCTAAGGATTCATGATTTTTCATTTTATACCCTTTTTACATATGAAAAATGTGGGATCACTCAATTTATTTTGAAAATACAAAGTCTGTCCTCTCCCCCACTTATAAAAGGTTACACCCACTCCTCTATAACTCAAACCTTAAAAACACATTGGTTCTCCAAATACATATCCAAGTAACATACCAAAATCCATACACTCATCCTAGAATTTTTATTCTGGAAATAAATCCAACCAAGTAAGGTTTTTAGTGAAAACCAAAGAAGGATACCCGAAGAAGATGTAATGTTTTTCAATGAACATTTTTTTTTATTTATTCAAAAACTCCTTTTAATTATTATTATAACATAATTATATAATATTCTCAGTATATTATATATACTAGTATGTTTTTATGTTAATTTAAAAACCTATGACTATATCTAATTTCATAAAATGGGTTATGAAATCATTGTTTGTGTGTACTGTGACCTATCGCCTTGTGAACCAATGTCGTTTGTTTTTCCAATACCATAAATCAAGTAAAGTTTTAATTATGGATTTATATTTTATATATTATATATATTATTTTTTTATATTATTATTCCTCTGTAATTATTATATCATGCATACCTTCAATATTTCCATTTTGTGGGATTATGATAATGTCGTCCATGTGTATGGAGGACTACCATCTCGCAAAGTGATGTGATTCATTCATACTTTACATAAAATGTATTAAGGATTGATTTAATAAAAATATGTGATATATATGAAATAAAAATGATTCTATAATGATAATATATATCATTTACATTTCTTTCTTTCAATCTAATATTAAAATGGAAACAACATTCATGCGTATGTCGACCTGCCATCTCCATGAATAGTGTACTTCATTTCCCATAACTAAATTTTATGAATTAAACTAAATAAATATATACTGAATATATATGATATTTATATCATGTTTTATATTCTTGAAATTTTGAAACCATGATCTATGTATGTGTAACAAAATAAACAAGTCAAAACATATATGAAAAAGAATGAAGTTATTGCTTAAAACGTGACTTTAACAACAAATTGTTAATAAATTAAAAATAAAAGATCATAAGAGAATGATATATGGTATTATATATATAAATATGGTTCTTAAATAGATGTATAATAAACTATATTTATTATATATTATGTTTTAATGTGTACAAAAAAAATCAAGACTTATGGTAAAGGGATTTTTAGTCTCACTTTTATCTCTAAGAGGCTTATTCCTTATTCACTAAAAATTTCATTTGTGAGGTGTAAATAATTTTTTATGACATTATATATCTTAAATATACCTCTTTAATGATAATTAAAATTAAAATTTATATTATTATTTCATTGGGATTGTGATTTTATGTTACCAAAGTGGTATGGATTTTACGTTACAATCTCATCATTTATTGGGATTATTTATGATTTTATTTCTAATGAAAAACTTTTATGAACCATCTATCAATAAACCCATTAATTTTATTATCATATTTTTATTCATGATATTTTTATGTAATATTACCATTTTCCACTCTTTGGTACTTAAATAAATTTAGACTTTGTTTTTAAGAAAATTTGACTTTATTTCTCTCTTTGATCAGAAATCAGTTTTCTTCCAAAACCATGTTTTCACAAAAAAAAATCAAAAAATGTTTCTAAATTTTTTTAAATGATTTAATGAATACATTTTCACCCATTTTTTACCATTTTTTAAAAAAATTAAATTAAATCGTCATGTGAATTTTGAAAATAATGCTCATTTATCTTTTATCAAAAATATGAAAGGTGGATTTTTTAACAAGTAATAAATGAACAAAAATTATCTTCATCATGTAAATTATTTTCATTGAAGATTAATTTCTAATTTCTCAAGATTATTTTCATATAAAATTATTTTAAAAATGATTTATGTTTTAAAAAGGGGGTTTTAAAGAGTAAAGGATGTTTTCCATAAGAAATGTTAAAAATTATTTTTAAAACTTCCTTTATAAGATTTTAAGGTTATTTTCAAAGAAATGGAATTTAAAAAAGGATTTATGTTTTAAAAATTATTATTATAATAAAATTTATTTTCCTCAAGATTTTTTTAAATGTTCAATCAAACTTATTTCCCATCTAAGATTGAATTTGTTGACATTGCCTATGCCTTACTGGGTATATGGTCCAAGGACACCATTCTTATTCATTCTCTGAATAGTTTATGCCTATAATAGCATGATGTTTATGAAACCTACTTCTATTCCACATTTTATACTATTATAAAATGATTATTAAACCCACTTCACTATCCAATGTTTATGATTTCATGAAATGATAAAATGATTATGAAACATATTTCTTTTATATAGGTTATGATGTGATGAAATGTTTATAAAAACCATTTTATTTTATGGTTTATGATATGATGAGTATTTTAGGATATTGTATCACACATTTTTAATAATTTTATTATATTATAGTGGTTATGTTATAACCGTGGATAGTGGTTATGTTATAACCAAGGATGGTGGTTATGTTATAACTAATAACGAGTGGGGCCTATATCTCACTCTAATGCATTGGGTAAATATTTATATCTCATGAGATAGAAAGGATTAGAACGGGGAGGGAAACTAGTTTAGAAAGATAGGTCTAGAATAGGGAGTTAACTCGGTTTGGTAACATAGGGCTGGAATGGGGAGTGAACTCTATTTATTGTGGCATGGATGGAATGATGAGTGAACCTGGTTTATTAAGACATGACTAGAATAGGTAATGAACCCATATTAGTCAGGAATGTTTTTACTATTATGGCCTTGTTATTTATCTTTAACTAATATGGAATTGAATTTATATGCTTATGTTTATTCTAAAAAATCAATGTCTCATGTTAATGATTTTCTTTTTTGTATCATGTTCTTTGATTATCCTATGATTCATATCTTATGAACTGCCAGTATTTATTTCAAGATTCAAGATTATGATCTTTGATATGAAGGTTACGGTTTTAAAATTTTATGATCATGCTCTCATACCCTTATATTCTTGTTATGGTTATATATCACCCTTTTCTACCCTAAATGAGCATCTAAGATCACCCTTTACTATGTTTCCATTCCCCAAGTTTTGATGAAATATATTACGTATGATATGTATAATATTGGTGATAGTTATGAATATCTTAGTTAGAGATGATGTATCTTACTTATGGATAGTTTTTTATGATACCATGTTTCCAAATACACTAAACTATTATTGTCATCAGGTGTGTGTTTGTGTAATGTAATAAATATTCATAAAAAATGATGTAATATCTATGCATAATATTCTTCAGTTGCTGTAGTTTGTATCAGAGGATAGGTTTAGTTATCCTTTTGAATATAGGATTATAAAACCTTAATGAGATCCCTATGGGAATGTATAAGGATACGTTTCAGTATTTGACAAATTATAGGAAAATGTATTAAAATTTTCGTAAAGGAAAGAGCAAGTATTTTCCAAGAAATTGCATCCATGTCTGTATACTACAAGTGGATTTAGCTTTGGAATAGATGTAACTAGGTGTAACAACCCCCAAAATACCATATTTATTTAGAATCGATCGAGAACTAGTGCACAACAATGGGATTTTCCACACATCTAGTTGGACACTCTCCATGGATATGATTCGGAAATTCACTAAGTCTTTACTAATCATTGTGATGGATATAAATATAATATCTCCATGAATAACCTAGGATAAACCTATGGTGTCATTTATTAAATAAGGTTCCATTATTTAGACTTCCTATAAGTGATTTTTTATAATTATGTGGTTCCCCATCATGATTAATGTTTCTTACACTATGATTTTTGGTTTTATTCAATGGATGGAACCCGAAGGAACCATGTTGATGCTAAGTATGATAGATAATGCAATGATTGTACTCTTGATCATCCAAACATTATGGGAGATAGAATAAAAAATATCATTGCTATGCTCACACAACTTTATAAAGATATAAATCATGATGTACTTATAAATGAAAAAAGATAGGGAAAAATTATATTGCTTCCTTTATAAGAAAACCTCTACCTTCCTTCAGTGGATCCACTGATCCACTAGTTACTGACCAATGAATAAGTACCACTTAAAAGCTATTTTTTGTTATCTAGTTTTCAAAACATGAGAAATTCATTTTTTCTATCTACCATTTGGAAGGTTAAGTGTATCAATGGTGGAATATTTTCGAGAATATGAAACAATAGGATGAAATTAGCCCCATGGATTGGGATGAGTTCAAGAACATATTTTTTAATATGTACATTTATCATAATATATATATAAAGATTTAGAAGGAGTTCCATGAGTTAAATCCAAAGGATGATGAATATATTGTTACATGTGAGGAAAATTTTAAAAAACTGGTGAGGTATGCTTATGGTATTATCATCCAACCTAAAAATAAGGTTGATTAATTATTCAATGGCTTAAAACCAAGTCTATTAAGGGATTAATCCATAAAAAACATCATTATCTCAAAAGATATTTTTTGATGTGCTATCAAGGGGTAAATTGAGGTTGTAGTTACATTTCAATCTGGTGGTTTTAAAAATAATAGTATGTTAGAGTTCAAAGGAAAATATAAAAAATATAGAGAGAAGAAGATGATATTTCCTTTATTCTCAATGTGTGGGATGAATCATGAAGGAAAATTTATTAAGGATACTGGTAAGTTATTTTATGTTTTGAAGGGAAGTTCATAGGGAAATTGATTTCTAAATTGATGGGAAGAAGTGAAATAATGATGTTAATATAGAGAAAGATGCACAAAAAGCACCTCCCACACTTTAGTGATTAAAGTGTAAGTAGAATGGTCATTATTTTACCACTAAACAAGCACAAGGGTTAATGTTGATGATCGACATTAGAAAAAACTTAATCCAGGGTAAAAGGGGATGTCTAATGTGATCACTATTTCTAACTTGGGGTGTGATAAAATTTTGGTGAAATATAAACTTACCATCCAATCTAAAACTGTAAATTTCTTATTTATCTCATGATATACCCATTATTTTATATCTAAATAATTTTATAAGGGTATCAAGAATCTAGAAAAATTATTAGATATACAATTAGCAGTGAAAACCATTAATGGTATGATGATCACATCTCATGTCTATGATTTCTCTCCAGTTGATGTTGGATGGAATGTGCTTCCTAAAAATATTCTCATACTTAATATGGTTGAATTCGATGTCATCCTAGACATGGATTGACATTATCTACTTAAATAAAACATCAATTGTTGAAGAATGGATACCATGTTTAATATTACAAACCAATTTGTGATCGTCTACCAATGTGATGATATGTACAAAATTTTGATGGAGAAATCATCCATTGTACGGGTCTTAATTACCATTCATAAGGGGTATTTATCTTATATGTTTGGGTAAAAACATGAAATTGATGATATTCCAATTCTGCAGAAATTTATTGATGTATTCTAGAAAAAAATTTCTAGTCTTTTGCTAAATTGTGAAATTCTGTTCTCAAGAGAACTCATACCTAGTTCCACACCAATTTCAAAGACTCCCTCTAGAGTGGCCCTCATTGAGTTATAGAAATTGAAGAAGAAACTCCAGAAAAACATTGAAAAGGGATTCATTTGGACAATTGTGTCACTTCAGGGTGCACCTATTCTATTTGTTAAAAAGAAAGATTTATCGATATGACTCTAAATTTATTATCCTTATTTTAACAAGATCAAAATCAAGAAAAAGTATCATTTACCACATATTTATGACTTGTTTGATCAAATATATAGAGCTAGATACATTTCAAGATTCACCTTCATTCTTTATATCATCAATTGAGGGAAATGAATGAGGATATAACCATGATGGAATTCCGTACAAGGTATGAAAACTATGAATATATTGTGATGCCATTCAGTCCCACTAGTTACCCTATTATCTTCACGAATTTAATGAATAAATTCTTTAGAGATTACCTTTATTAGTTTTTTGTAGTGTTTATATATGATATTCTTATATACTCAAAGAGAAATTAAGATCATGAAGATCACTTGATAATTGTTCTAAATACCCTAAGGAAGGATAAACTATATGAAATTTTTTCAAAGTGTGAATTTTGGCTGAAAATTATTGCATTTTTGGGTCATATAATCTCAAGATAGTGTATATAATTAGATCCATCAAAGATGGAATCTATTGATTGTTTTCCTAGACCAACCACAGTGTCTAAGAACCATATTTTTCTTAGTTTAGCAAGATATTATTGATATTTTGTGGATATTTTATCATAGCTATATAATCCTTTAACCATGTTAACTCAGAAAGAATCCATGTTCCTCTAGAGAGATGAATGTGAGGAAAATTTCACAGAACTGAAGAGAAGATTAGTTAGTTCACATGTTCTTACTTTACCCTTTAGTAGAGAAAGGTTAGTAATATATACTGATTCATAAAATAAGGTATTGGGATGTGTTATTATGAAAAATGACATGGTTTTACCTTATTCCTTATAAAAATTGAAGATTCGTGATAAAAATTACTCAAGTCATGATTTGGAGTTAGCTGCTGTAATTTTTTCAATAAATATATAGAGGCATTATATTTATGGAGAAAATTATAATATATATACCGATCATAGAAGTTTAAAAATTATATTCACACAGAAGGAGTTGAATATGTAACAAAGAATATGGTTAGAGATGAATAATGATTATGATTGTTCAATACATTACCACCCTAGGAAAGTGAACAAGGCTGTCGATGCATTGATATGAAAGGATCATGCTAGCTTATCCAAGATGAGGATCACAAATAATACAATATTTTTGGATTCCCAAAGGATAGATATAGAAATTATGAAGGAAGGGTAAAAGTCTTATCTTTCTCAATTGAATGTTCAATAATCAATCCATGTGGTGATTAATATACATGGCTCACCAATAATGTAGGAGTAAATGTCATGTAAGGTATATACATGGTGTACCAATCCCACCTGGGGTCGCACCCGTGTTCTTGGTTGTGCTCATGTATCCACCCAATGTACATGTACATTACCCCATGTCCATGTACTTTGATACACGATGGTGTGCTTAACCATGTAATCTTTCATGGGGTCTTTCCGGTGTTCTTTTCCACATGGATCGTCTACTTGGGCATGAGGTACACAACATGTATGAGGGATACATGTCATTCCATCCTTATGAAAACCCAAAACCCTAGCTTCCACATCCAAGGGGATACACACCATGTTTTTATCATAGTACGTGGTGTGTAGTAAGTTTTTTCATAGTTTTCTAGATCTGATTAATATTCATTAAATTTGGTATTTACCTTTGATTTTGTCCATTTTTCTACCCATAATCACCAATTCTAGTTTAGAGTTGTCATTTCCAGCCATTTGGTAGCTAGAAATCAATTTTTTTGATTCTTGTGGGTTCATTTCTCAACTCATACTCCATTGATCCCTTCGCCTCCATGGATCTAACTACTGATCTTCCAAATGATCCTCCATAACCCAAAACTATTCCAAATCAATGCCTAATTCATCTATTCATCCATTTCTTATGTAATCTCCATGATTATGGGGGTACAATTGGGATTTGTGCCACCCTTCAACATCGAACTGGGACAGCGAGTTCCAACTATTGAAGAACATGAAGAAATTGAGGGGGAAATGAATAAGAAAAAAAACTGTATCCATAATTGGTTAAGATTTATTTTCCAAAAATCATGAATATGAATATTCAGGTTATAAAACATTGAAATAACCAATTTAATTAGTACATAGGTGTATGCTCAGGCTACAATTGGTGCAGATCCAAGAAAGGATTCGATCTGCTCAATCAATTTAATCAACAAGGGAATAAAACAAAAATTGAAGAGTCCTTCCTAGATATTGGATCATTAATCATCGAATAACATTCCCACCAATGGTAAAATGAATTCATTACATTCACTGCATCCTGGTCTAATCTAATATGATGTTTCAACATTATCTGATGTGATTAACCAATGTAAGGAGGAAGGAGAAGCTCTCGGCAGATCCTAGGATTATGAGGATAATCCTGGGAATGTTTCCATGTAAGTATACTTATAGATATTTTATTTATGTTAAATAAATTAATAAATTAAATTCATTCATTCATTTATCCAGTAAACATACTTCCAACTAGTCATTTGTCCGAACGCCCCATGGAAACTTATTTCAAATCATGCCTAGGGTAAAAAACATGTTTCAGACTCAACTGTGGTATCATATTTATAATTAAATATCTTGTTTAAGATCTATCCCATTTTATTTAAGAACAATGCACACATAATATAAAATATATTTAATATTTTTATAAAATTAATTTTGGGCACAGTGGACCTTGAAATAGCACACTGTCTCAGCTCCTAGCTCTAGAAATATATATATAAATATTTCAAAGTATTACAAGGAAAAAACAGGTCTCTACATCATTCTCTCCTTCAATATTTTTGTCCCAATAAAACTAAAGAAAAATATATTGATACTGAGGCCTCATCAGGCTCTCATGATCTCAGGAACTCTCTTTTACATTCCCACACTACCACAACACATGAACCATGGGGATGGCCTATCCACGCAGGGTCTTGTCCTTTCAATCCTCAATCACCACCTGGTTCTCTAAAAAGGTGGATCCATCCTCAATGTCCAACTAACACTAGTTTATGATGTGTTTGCGAGCATGCACATATCTCCTCAATAGTGACGCATGGAATATGTCATGCACCTTTTCCAGTTGTGGGGGTAGGGGGAGGTGGTAAGAAACCTTTCCAACCCTCTACATGATCTCTAAAAGCCTAATGAACCTCAAGGATAGCTTGCGTCTTTGAAAAAACCTTTGAAATCCTCATCGTGGGAAGACTCTCAGGAAAATTTAGTCTCTATAATCGAACTCCAAGGGTCTAATATAGTGATATTTGTACAATTTATGTATTCTTTGGGCCATCCTCATTCACTCAAAAAAGACTTAGACCTTCTCCATCGTCACTTGCACAATCTATGGGCCCACAATAGATGTCTCTTCAATCTCTACATATCACAAGGATGACATGTAGGGTCTCATTTATATGGCCTCAAAAGGTTTTATGATGATGGGTGAGTGGTATATATTGTTGTACATAAACTCTAACATGTTAAAGTGAGCGTCCCAGCTCTGGATGAAGTCTAACACACAATCCCTCTGTGTATCCTCCAACACCTAGATAGTGTACATGGTTTTCCCAGCAGACTAAGGGTGAAATTATGTAATCATCCTCATTTGGATACCAAGTTCCTCCTAAAGGTGTCTCCACAATCATGATATAAACCACATGTCATGATTGGGGACAATCATTGAGGGAACCCCATTAATTTGAACGATCTCCCTTACGTACAACTACCCCAAACTATCCACTTATCTTTGCTCTATAATAGTAAGAAAGTGTGCTGAATTTGTGAGTTATTCAAAAATAACATATATGGAATGACATACCTTCTCTGTGTTTGGAATCCCTATCACAAAGTCCATGGGTATGTAATCCCACTCCTAATTTGTGATCTCAAGGGACTGCAACAAACCTATTGAAACTTGGTGCTTAGCCTTCACCCGCAGATTGGTGAGGCATCAAGAGATGGATTAAACTACACTGTGTCTCATAGAGGACCACAAAAAGTACCAATAAATGTGTATTTATATATTACCCACACCTAGATGTATAGTTAGGGGGAGTTTTTAACTCTCACATCACCTCCTCCCACATCATGATTAGAACCACCGTTCATTCCTTGAAAAATATGACATGGTTCCCAACATTAGAATATATATCTAGTAAATTAGATGTGGATATTTGGTCATGTAAGACCTCATAGTAAATGTATTCCAGTTAGTACTCTCTCACATTCTTGAGAAGAAGATTAGTCAACACCATTGACTGTAGAAAAGTTTTACCCTCCTTCTCCACCAAGGTCAGCTGTAAGGAATACAACTACTCTGAGGCCTCCTGCACCAAGTGAGCCTAAGGCTTACTAATAAGGGAATATACTAATATGTTTCCCTTCCCCAGATTATAGAATATATTGAATTGATAGTCCTGTATAAAATCCAACCAGTGCTACTGTCTTAGGTTCAAGTCTCTCTACATGAAGACATACCTAAGACTCTAATGGTTTGAGTAAACCATAAAGTGATCCCTTGGGATATAGTGCATCCAAATCCACAAAAATAATACTACCACTTCCATATCTAGGTCATGAGTCATGTAGTTCAACTCGTGGGGTCACAACTACCTGAAACCTATGCGATAAATACCTACTACTGCATTAACATGCTGCCAAACCTAGCTCTTGAGGCATCACAATACACTATGAACACCATGTCTTTCTCTAGTATTCTCAACACAGGATCACTCTTCATCCTCAAACGAAAATACCTAAAGGACATATGGAACTACTTAGACTAGGTAAATGGATCTTATTTTCATGTTAGGTTGGTTAAAGGGGATGCAATTTTAAAAAATTATACCACAAACCTCCTATTGTACCCCCACCAAGCCATGAAAGGTATGCACCTCTAACATGCTCTTGGGTAGATCCCAATAAATCACTAAATCAAGCTTCAAGGATCCATGTCTAAATCATACTTATAAATTACATTCCCCATTCAGTGAACCTCATGAATCTATAACTGGTAGTTTGATAGTTTCCTATAAATTTCGTGCTCTCAAAGAAAAACTAGAACCATTTTCAGGTTCTCTACATTCTCCTCCTTTGATAAGGATTAGATGAGTATTTTATCGATGAAGATGTCCAAAAACTGGTCCAATAATGGCTAAAAAACCTGTTTCATCAAATCCATAAACACAGTGGGGGAATTTTTTATAAAAAAAGGGCACCACTTAGAACTCATAGTGTCCGTAGCGACATCAGAATTACATATTTGGAACATCATCCTTGAGAACCCTCAACTGGTGGTATTCAAACCTAATATTGATAATTCAGAACCATCTCTCACCTCACAAATATTCAAAGAGATTTTCAATACTCTGCAAGGGGAACTTTTTCTTTATCATTGACTGGTTCAGGAATGGATAATCCACATAAAGTCGCATGCTCCCATCCACCTTTTACACGAATAACACTGGAGCTACCCAAGGGGACACACTAAGCCCGATGAAACCCTTATCTTGAAGGTCCTCTAACTACAACCATAGTTTCTAGAGCTTGGTAGGGGACATCTAATATGCCTCAGAATATATCAGAGAAGTATTGGGAGGAAATTTGATTCAAAACTCCACTTCCCCTATCAAAGGTAGTCCCAAAACATCCTCAAGGAAGATTTCCATATAATTATTCACAACTAAAGGAACCAAGATGCCTAAATATCCTACTCCACCAAGTTATATACTCACCAATAGATGAGCGATGGGATTAAACCTCTTTCTCAGAGAACCCACTCATCCCCCATGAGATAATCTCAATAGAAAAGGATATTATCATCTCATTAATGAGTAGGCATGTGACTTATCTTCGATGACAATCAATCGGGTATCAGACCATAGACAGCCAATCCATAACCAAGATAACGTCATAGGGTTTTATAGTGACAACAAAAACGTCCCAAATTAAGATCTCTCCACCAAGATATAGCTCGCACTATCATAAGGTAAAAGATATAGAAGAAGCGTTCCATGTAGGAACATCCAGATGAAGCTATCAACGCCTTAACTAGAAGCTCCATATCTCATACCAGGAGTATATAGATGAAAAAATGATTGAAAAATTTTCTACTGAAACTAATAAAATATTATAAAACACTTAGATCATACCTTTGATCATCTCGTACATTGTAGGGGTCATAATCCTCCAAAGTCTATGGTTGTCTACATTCCGGACCACCATCTCCCTTAGCCTGGTGTGGTCCACCTAGTGGTGGTGGTGGAAGGATATCATAGAATCATACACTACCCATAGCTCCTCGTATTCCTCTTCCAGATTTTCCTCCCTAGGGACCACCCTACCCTTGCCTAGGAGATTTTTGATCATGGAACTGCCTCTACCATGACGGTATGTCAGATATTTGCCTACACTCCTTAGTACATCTTGTTAGGCAGTCACGTGTTATGTGACTTCACTTATCACAAGCATATCATTGAACCTATCCAGGCTTCTATAGTTCTCTAAAATTTCCTTATACCACACGACCATTCACCTAAGTCTAATTGAAAAAATATATCTTGCACCAAGATCCTGGTGACTAGGGATTTCTAGCCATGTAGGCAATTAATCTTTGTGATGCCCACTACCATCTCTAATTATCTTGAATACCTCTAAAACAAGGATCTATTTCACTAGTTCCTAGCCCAGAACCCTTGAATAAGTGGGGATGCATAAGGGAACCATGCTGGTATGAATATCTATGTGGATTTCCTACTCAAACATCCATGATTGGAAGTATCCATCTATATTATGTCAAGGGAGTACTGGGTAAGGTCTGTAAAACTCATAGGGTACTTAACCACCATCATCCCTCCTTGTTTTAGCTCCATAAGATTCTAAATCTGGACTAAGTATAGATAGGATGGATAGTACTTCTCATAGAACAGTTGTTGGTTTTTGGGAAATGAGAGTGTCAACTCATCAGGCATCTGAGTAATAAGGCTCCACCTATGCCCACCTGCTCCATGGAAAAGGATAGGTTCTAATGAAACCACCTAATCTATAAGTGTCCAGATGATCCAAAAAACATAGACCACTAACTCTAGCCAATCCTCTTATACCTAAGGATCTATCTCACAATGGATCTTTAGCAGCCTATAGTGTTGGAAATCACAGAGCACGCTAAGACTATGTGAATCCTCAGATTTCATTGTTTTGATGATCTGTTTCTCAATAGATTGAGGTGCTACTACCTACCCACCTAGAGGAAGAAGCTGGTGGGATGGACCCTGAGCTGAGTCAACATCACTTATCATATCATCTTCATGATCCAAAACTGGTATTATGGTTGGTTGTCATCATGGAGGAATCCTAAATGTTATCAAGACATACCACTGTCAAATGAGCATATATATATATTAACAATGGGGAGATGAATCAAGAAGGATAGTCAAAGACTCAATCCTATATGATACATGTATCATTGATCCATCCAACCATTGTCTTGGTATACTGAGTTTACAAGAAGGTATTCAAGGTCTTGGTAAATGGGTATGTCGGTCACCCGCACCACCACTGGATTCCCTAGACAAAGAGATGCACTCAAGATACTCTAACATTGTTGACCTAATACCAACCAAATCCTCATAATGGGACTACTCTAGATAATTTCAAAAGGAATTAAATACTAAAATACTATTTTTTCATGACCTGACCCAAACTGGGGATCGAGCCACAACTACCACAAGCCCACCTCAATAGGCCTGGGGTGGCGATAAGTGTTGAAAAGAATATCTTAAATGGGAGTCCTTTTAGTAAGAACCTTTATGAACACACATGACCATATCAATGAATAATTGTAGAGGAATAATAATAAAAAGATGAAATAGCTATAAGGTAAACCAAACAAGAAAAACCTCTAGGTTGTATAAGATTACGACCTCACAAACTGAAAATAAAGGGGAAAAATACACACTAAACTAGAAATGTGTCCCAACCTGAAAAAACTAGAAAAGTAAAATTCTTAGAGATCCCATCTTTTGATCTCTAATATACAACAACTATATGTGCTTCACACCACCCATGTATCCCTAAGCTCTTCTAAAGTCACCACTAACCTGTCCTTCATCTACATAATACACGACACATCTGAGAAAATCCCATGTGGGGGTGAGTATATACATAACCAGTAGGACGTCCTGAAAACTGAAGCGAGAGTAGTAAGAGATCCAACTAGAAAATAAATACAATATATGGTACACAGGATTCATGATATAGTGAAAGAGAACAGTTCAACCCAAACCAAGAGAGGGAAACCTCATCCAAAAAAAAGGGGCTCAACACGATGTGTAGATGAACTACATATCAATTTTTTTCACCTATAGTAGGTGAGTAGACTCATCCAACAATGAGAAGCTAATCATGAAAATCATTTGGAATACCCGCATACATCTTCGCATCCCATGGATAGAGGGTAACCAAATCCAAAGGTATTGATATAGATGGGTATATATATATATGCTCAATAAAATAATCCCAAATAAGAGAGAAAGGGGATCTCAATATCATAGCTCATCCCAGGAAAAAGAGTCACCCATAGTTACAAAAGTCCATCAGTGATGTAGAGAATCTCACATGTCTACACAGAAGTAATCATCTAAGTTAATCCATGGCTAGTCACTCTTCTGCACATTATAGGGGATATAATATCTAGGTAGACAAACCATTCCCCGATATAAAAGGATAGTTCCACTTAGTGGTAGAGGTCCCATGTTCAATTCAGCTAGAGAGTTCAAATATAGAAGTTTGTAGATGACCCATGCCCAACCCAGGTGGAGGGTTTTACTCTAGGAGTCAGAGACCCATGCCCAGACCAGCTGGAGGGTTCCTCTCAGGAATTATTTTGAGGACCCATTACCTATAATGACAAGAGGGTTCTACTATAGTCATCAAGGACCCATGAAAATATCAACTAGAGGGTTCCACTTGGGAAGTCATTGAGTACACTATCCTAGCTCGACCGAAGGATTCCACTCAAGAATCGGTAAGGACCCATTCCCATCCCATATAATGGGTTCCACTCTAAAATTTGTTGAGGAACCTTGTCCATCTCGATTGGAGGGTTCCACTCAAAAGTCGATAGAGGACCCATGCACTATAACAATAGGAGGTTTCCACTATAATAGTCTATAGAGGACCCATGACCATTCCACTAGGTGGGTTCCACTCTAAACATCGTCGATGACCCATTCCCAGATAAACTGGAGGGTTCTACTCAAGATTCCATTGGTAATCTAGAATAATCACAACCATCATCAAGCATCACCTAACTAAGAATCGTGTCTAGAAAAATTCACATGGTATCTCATAATCCACAACTGATGGCACCATCATGTTCTACATGGAAAAAAACTCATGGTAGGATACTCGCAGGCCAAAATCTGAGTCCAAATGAAGGAGATATGAAATATTGAGGCTTCATAAAAAGAAACACAGGGGTACATAGTGTGTGAGGGGAACCACGCGGTATGTGGTCCCACTCCTTCACTTTATCGTGTCCCTAAATATATAGAGCTCACCAACTGTGTAGGATTATGCGGTGTGTGAGGTATACACATGATGTGCCTATTCCACATGGGTTCGTTCCCATGTTCTTGGTCATGCTCGTGTATCCACCCCATGTCTGTGTACATTACCCTGTGTCTGCGTACTTCTGTACATGACCATGTGTCTGGCTATGTACTCTCACATGAGGTCCCACCCATGTGCTTCACCATACAGCTCGTCCACCCAGGGACAAGGTACATGGTGTGTAGGAGGGTTACATGCCATTCCATCCTTATAAAACCCCAAAACCCTAGTCATCACTACAAACAAGGGGATAGACACTATGTGTTCATCACGGTACACGGTGTGTAGTCGGGTTTTTCACAGTTTTCTAGATCCAACTCTCTCATGCCGAATTTGATCTTTGCCTTCGATTTTGGCCTTGTTTCCACCCGTAATCATCGGTTCTAGGATGGATTTAATATTTTTGGTTATCCTATTGCTGAAAATCAGTTCTGTTGATCCTTGTGGGTTCATCGCTCAACCTGTACACCTCTGATCCTTCTGTATCCATGGATCTAACAAGTGATCATCCAAACAATCGTCCAAAACCTAAAACCATTCCAAATATATACTTTATTCATCGTTACATACCTCTCTTATCAAACCTTCATGATTTCCAGGTCCTATCGGGCTTGGTACCACTAGAAAACATCGAATTGGAACCGTAGGGTCCATCGAGTGAATAACGCAGTGAAATTGATGGGAATGTCATAAGAACAATTTTTTAACCATCGTTGGACAATTCATCCAAGCCAGTGATCAAGAATGGGGATACTAAGGTTAGAAAATATTGAAATAACTGATTTAATTGGCACAGGGGCTTATGATTAGGACACAATTGGCACAGATCCAAGAAAGGATTTGATCTTCTCAGTCAATTTTATCAACTAGGGTGTAAACCATAAATTGACAATTCCTACCTGGATATTGGATCATTCTTCATTGATGGTAACCCCCTGAAAATGATCTAAGGAATTCGTTGAATTTTATGTGTCCTGATCTACTCCGATACGAAGTTTCGTCATCGTCTGATGTGATTATCCAATGGAAGGAGGAAGGAGAAGCTCTTGGATGATCACAAGATTATGATTCTAAACCTGGGAAAATAAATATGGTATCATAATAATAGATATTTCAATTAGTTTAAATGAATAAATTAATTAAATTCATTCATTTATTTATCCTCTGAACACACCGCCAACAGGTGAGATGACTGAACGCCCTGTACCAACCTATTTTAATTCACACATAGGGAAAAAAACATGTTTTGGACTCAAACATGGTCTTGGATTTATTATTTGATATTTTTTTAAGATTAATACTATTTTTTTATTAACTATATGTGAGTAAAATAAAATATATTTAATATTTTTATAAAATTATTTCCTAGCACATCAGGCCTTGGAATCACACGACATCTCAGCACCTAGATTTGGAAATATATATAGAAATACTTCAAAGTATTATAAATAAAAAAACCAAGTATCTTTATTTCAGAAAATGTGTATGGGTTTCATCCATACGAGATTTTAAAAAGTAGTTGTTAGAGTAAGCTCATGGTTCTTCATTTTTTATTCACCTGGGAAGTACAACGATGTATAGAGATTTAAAAGAATACTACTTGTGAAACATCATGAAGAGAGATATCACAGAGATTGTATCTCGATGCATGGTATGTAATCAAGTTAAGGATTAAAGATAAAAAAACCTAAGGGGATGTTACATACATTACAGATACTATAGTGTAAATGATAAAATATCACCATGGATTTTATCATTGGACTCCCCAAAACATTTTAATGGAATATTGTTATATGGTTTATAGTGGATCGCCTTACTAAGATAGAATAATTCATCATTATTAGAGATGAATTCTCTATGGATTGGCTCACCAAGATATACTTTAAAGAAGCGGTAAGGTCTCCTGGAGTACCAAATTCAACTATGTTTTATTGGGATCTGAGGTTTACATCAATGTTCTGACAAAGTCTTCAGAAAGCTCTTGATACGAAGTTGAGTTTAAGAACTGCGTATCATCCTCAAATAGATGGTCAGTTTGAAATAAAAATTCAAACCATAGAAGAAATTTTGAGATCTTATTATATGGATTTTAAAGGTGGTTAGAATCAACACCTTAATCTAGTTGATTTTTCTTACAACAATATATTTCACTTAATAATTCATATGGATCCTTATGAAGACCTATATATAAATAAATGTAGATCTCCAATCTTCTGGAATGAAGTTGGATAAAGAAAGCTATTAGGACCTGAGACAGCTGAAGAAATAGTATAAAATGTCAGAACCATTCAGCAACACATCAAAGTAGCTTAGAGTCGGAAGAAAATTTATACTGATAATCTCCAGCGTTATCTATAATTTTAAGTTGGTGATAAGTTTTTTCTAAGAATTTTTACATAGATGAAGTTTATGATATTCATGAATAAAGGGAAACTAACCCCTAGGTATATCAGTCCCTTTAAAATTATTGATCATATCATGATGATAGGAAATTTCATAGTGCTTCCACTGAATCTCTTTCAATTATATGATATATTCCATGTATCTATCCTGAGGAAGTACATACCTAACCATTCCAATGTACCAAACTCATAGTTCATGCCTTTAGAGCAAGATCTTTCTTATGAGGAACTATTAGTGGAGATTCTAGATTGTTTAGAGAAAGTAATAAGAAACAGGAACTCTTGTGTGGGAAATGTTTTGTGGTTAAACCACTAGTTTTAGGAAGCTACATGGGAAATTAAGGATATAATGACACAAACTTATCCTCATTTCTTTGTATCAAAGTGGAGAATTTCGAGGAAGAACTCCATTTTAAGGGGGGTAGAATGTAACACCCTAAGTTTTTATTAATTAATTTTTTCTTAATAAATTAAATTTATTTTATTTCTTATATTACACACAACACCATGTAAATATTATGCTACATGTAACACAGGTTAAGCTTTTATTACACATGATACTGTGTTTTAACAAAACCACAATATATTATTAATATCGTTATTTAAACACAACCTTTATAACCTATCCGTTAAACATAGTGATATAAATATTAATAAATAAATTTTAAATATTAAGTATACTGGATTTATATAAAGAAAACATATTGATAATGAAATATGTATTTTTTAGTAATGTCTTTATATGTTTCAAAAATACGATTTTCTCAAAAAATGATTTTTATTTCAGTTTTTGAATAATGATAAAGTTAATTTTTGATACATTTAGAATATAAATTTAATTAAATAAAATTAATTTTTTAAATCATAATTTCAAAATTATCTTAGGGTGAATTTTTTGGATTTTTCTGAAAAGTTTCATTTTTGATGAATAGTGAAAAATACTGAATTTTAATTGAAAAATGTCATTTCATTTAAATAATTTAAAATGTGAAATTATATTTTATAATGGTTTTAAAGTAAAAATAGTTCAATTTTATATCAATTAATTCAATTTATATTATTGGAATCAATTTTATAATTAATTCTATTATAAAAATAATTAAAACTTTTGAACATTTTCTCTTTAAAAACATGTGTTCTCATCACGTCCATGAGATTAATTTTAAATTAAAATTTTTCCCTTTTATAAATTGAATTTGGATAAATGGATTTCTTATTTGGAATAAAAATAATTTATAATTTATAATAATTTAAACTTTATTTTTTGACCAAAAATAATAGTGAAAACATTAGAAATTAATTACAATAGTTCAGGTAAAAATGGGTTTACATGGGGGGTTAAACTAAAAATATAGGGGTACAAAATCATTTATAAACATGTCTAAAAACTATTTTATGGAAATATTTCTACCATTAAACCTATACATTTTGATAATGGTCTATTTTTTACCCCTCTTAAATATTATAAATGATGGAGCACTCAATTATTTTCAAAAATAACAAGTGTGTCCTCTCCCACACTTAAAAAAGTACACCCAAAATTCTCTCTTCCTCACACCTTGAAACCTATTTGGTTCTTCCAATACCTACCTAAATAACTTACCAAATTCCCTAAACTCGTCCTGTAAGCCTTATTTTGGACAAAAAACCAACAAGTAAGGCTTTTAATGCAAACCTAAGAAGGATACCCAAAGAAGAGGCAATGTTTATCAATGAACGTTTTTGTTTTATTTATTCCTAAAACCCATTAAATAATTATTATAAAATTATTATATAATTAAAAAAATATCTTCAATCTACTTATATGTTATTATATTATGGTAATGACATGTAACCATATCCACTTCCATCATATGGGTTATGAAATCATTGTTCGTGTGTATGGAGAACTACCACCTTACGGACCCATATCGTTCATTTTTCGATTACCACCTCTATAGGCTAGTTATAATGATGTATTTATAGTTTATATATTATATATATTATATTTATAATATTATTATTCTTTTTTAATTATTATATCACACATACCTTCATGCTTTCCATTTTGTGGGAATACGTTAACATTGTTTATGTGTAATACGGTCTACTGCCTCCCGAAGCGATGTGAATCAATCATGATTAACATAGAATGTATTAATTATGTTTTTAATAAAAATTAATGATATATATGAAATAAAAATTATTATATAATGATAATATATATCACTTACTTTCCATTCCTTCAATCCGACATGAAAATGGAAACATCGTCCATGCGTACATACGGCATGCCATCTCCATGAATGGTGTATTTCATTTCCAATAACTAAATATAATAAATTAATCTAAATAAATATATATTGAATAAACATTATATTTATATCATTTTTTAAATAATGTACATTATCAACCAATTATCAAAGTAACCAGACCAAAAATAACAAGTCAAAACATATATGAAAACAAAGAAATTATTACCCAAAACATGACATTAACAAGAAATTGTTAATAAAAGGGTAATAAAATATAATAATTGAATAATATATGTTATTATATATATAAATATATTTTCTTATTAGATTTATAATAAAATTATATTTATTATATAGGAATTTTGAATTATTGTGATAGAAGTTAATACTTAAGGTAAGAGGATTTATAGACTCGCTTTTATTTATGAGAGTCTTATGTCATATTGATCACTCATTTTTATTATGTGGTGTATCTGCATACCTATGTAATTATATATCATTAATCTTACTCATTTTATTATAATTAAAATTTCTATTCATGATAATATTTCATGGGGATTATGATTCAATGTTTCCAATGTGGTATGGATTTTACGTTATAGTCCCATCATTTTATCATGATTGTTTTTAATTATGTTAATGATGAAAAAAATATCATGATCCATATCTCAAGAAATTAATGAGTGTTATTTTCATATTTGTATTCATTATATTTTCATGTAATAGTACCAATTTTACACTTTTTGGTACTTAAATTATTTAAGAATGTGTTTATAAGAAAATCTGACTTTATTTCTCTCTATGGTTGGAATTATGTTATCTTTCAAAACCATGTTTTATAAAAATGTTTTTAAAAATGTTTTTTAAATTATTTAAATGATTTAATAAATAAATTTTTACCCATTTTTACCATTTTACAAAAAAAATTGAAAGGAATATTCATTTCGTTTTCCAAAATAATACATGTTTGCATTTTACTTAAAATATGAAAGGAGTCTTTATTTTAACATGTACATTATGAATGAAAATTCATGTATTTAGGACCAATATTTTTTTTTAAAGAATCCTTTATAATTTCTCAAGGTTATTTTCAAATAAAAGTATTAAAAAAATCTATTTTAAAGATTTTTCATAACAGAAAGGATATTTTACTTAAGAAGTTTTTAAAATTATTTTTAAAGATTACATTATAAGATTTCAAGGTTATTTTTAATGAAATTGATTTTTTAAAAGGATTTAGGTTTTAAAAATTATTTTATAAGAATTTCTATCTTCCTCACATAATGTTTTAAATGATTGATTAAAATTATTCTTCATCTAAGATGAAATCCATTGATGTTACCTATGCCTTGTTGGGGATATGATCCAAGGACACCATTGTCATTCTTTCTATGCATTTTTTTCTATGATGAAATGGTGTTTATAAGACCTTATTTTATTACATGGGTTATACTATGATTAAATTAGTATGAAATTCACATCTTATTTTATGGGTAATGCTATGATTAAATGATGAAATGATTATGAAACATGTCTCTTTTACATAGGTTATGATATGATGAAACGTTTAAGAAACCAATTTTATATCATGGGTTATGATATTATGAATGTTTTATGATATTTTGTAACACATATGAATGATTTTTATTATGGGAATGTGGTTAATTTATAATCAAGGATGGTGGTTGTGTTATAACCAAGGAAAGTGGTTACATTATAACCAATGATTGGTGGGACCTATATCTCCCCCAATGCAATGAGTAAAGATATATATATCATGAGATCGACAAGGATAGAGTGGGGAGTGAACTTAGTTTAGTAATATAGTGTTGGAATGGGGATTGAGCCTAGTTTAGTAAGATAGGGATAAAACATAGAGTGAACCTGATTCAGTAATAGATGGCTAGAACATGGATTAAACTCATTTTAGTAAGGGAATTTCACCGCTATGATGTCCTTGGTAGTAACAATTGTATAATAGAGATATTATTTTCTATACTTATTTGTATTCTAAAAAATCCATTTCATGTGCCAATATTATTATCTCTAGCTCATGTTCATTGATTATCTTATGATTCATATCTTGTTAAATTTCAATATTTATTCTATGATTCAAGATTATAATATTTTATATGAAGGGTATAGTTTTCAAATGTTATGACCATGTTATCATGCCCTAATGTTCATGTAATTATTACGTATCTCCCTTGTTTACCCATACTGAGCATCTGATATCACCCTTTGTTATGTTTCCATTTCCCTGTTTATAAAGAAATGTATCATGTAAGACTTGTCTAAGAAGTATTATAGTTATGAAGATCCTAGTGGGAGATGATGTAGCTTAACTACGGCCCGTTGATCATGTTTCTATGTTCCAAAAGTCACTAAACTCTTACATTACTTAGGATTGTGTCTATAAATGTATTAAATATTCATAAAAATGATTAAATATCTATGTATGATAAGCCCGGGTTTCTATAAAAACCACCTCCACCACTCCTAAAGTGTTATTTTCACTTTTTATCCATTTCATGCCACTAAAGCTTCCACTAGGTGGAAGAGAGGGGGAATAATAAGAAACCTTGTCTACCATAATCATATTTTTTATCATCTCACTTTTTACCATATTCGTATTAGTCTAAAGCTTCATCATAAATACCTATGTTCTGATATTTGGTTGCAAACCCTATAGGTACTTCTAATACTTCATCTGGTCATTATTTTCTACTTGTAGGTAAAAATGAACTAGCTTATCAAATGGATTGGTGTACGCAGATACCAAACACTCTTCCCACTACAAAGAGACAAACTCTATAGACTGCACCATCTTCAGCAACTCTAGAAAAAACTATTGTAATAAAAGAGTCTTTAAACCCTTCCAATCAAATCCCACATGCATATCATTATGTAACATTTAATCCCAACATCTCTTGCTTGGACCCTCATGTCTAAACAATGCACACTTCACCTTGATGCTCTCAGGTGTATCTAGGAAGATGAAGATCTGATTGATCTAGTCCATCCATTAATCCAAATATTATGGTTCATTCATACCCATAAATGATCATGTATTCTCACACAAGAACTCCCGTGATCGATTCCTTTCTCCTTCGACTCTTGGTTGTACCTCAAAAACTATGTTTTGGACTTGTGGTACATTCTGGTTGACAGCAAAAACTACCCATGCACTGTCCTTGATAAGATTATGATCTATAAGTGGATTCCCTTGAGGATAATATGTTTCACCCTACTGAGGAATCCATGGAACATGTCTCCAAGGAATACTAATACACACCAAAATAAAATAAACAATAATAAAATAATATAATATCAGTTCAAACCAAAAAAGAAAATAAACTAATGAGATTAAGGTCAAGAACTCAAACATGAGACACATATCCCAACATCCCAGGGACACATGGGTCTCATCATAGAGAAAACTAGCAATAAACTCACAAAAACACACCTCTAAAGTTTCAAAAATCCTATCTCCATAATACCAAACATCTACAAATAAAGACTCTTGAGGAAAGACCACCTCTAATAACAAAATATGATGAAATCAAACCAGATACCCTCTCAAACAGGTACCCAATTCAAATTTCCACATACCCAAAGGTTGTTCCTGATCCCCATGGGATGGTGACTAGAATCAAGGAATCAATGACAACCATATAGAATGATTTCAACCAATATAAAGCAAAAATATTGAATATATATACAATATATGGAAATAATGGAAGAGATGGACATACTCTATAATTAAAAAAAATAAATCCGAAACTATACAACTCAAAAGTAACAACAATATCTAGGAATAAAGTCCAACAAAAAAGGACAATATAGCCGAAAACTACTACTCTATGTGATAGTATGGTAAGACTCCCACCATCTCACTATTAGCTACCCAGACAAGCTGACATAAACCTCACCACCTCACTATAGTGCCTTTCCTTTCCCTGTAACAAAATACATACAATGGTCTGTCTATACACCACCAAAGGGCTGTGTAAGGTGTGAACTAATAGGCTCAGTAGGATCCCACTAAGGAGTTCCATATCAAGTATTTTTTTAATAATATGAATAATTCTAAACATTAAATAAAACAAGGAATGAGAAAATGTTTAATAGTTTTTATATCTAAATCATGGAAAAATATTTAATTTCCATTTTTTCCATATTCCCTAAATAATCTATTTAAAATAGTTTCAAATAATTTGACATATACAAAGAGTTCATATCAATTTAAATAATTCACCACATATAATATTATATCTATTATAGTACAAGCTAAAATATTATAGGACAAATCATAGGTAATATCAAATAAAGGATCACTACAACACAGAATATCTAAGACACTCATACCAGGACAAATACAATTATACGCATTGAGAATCTAGATATATGCATCGAATATAGAGCTAAGAGGAATGCCCCAGAAAGTGAACCCCAAAATAGTGTCTAATAAGTCCCTAGAACAACATGCCTGTGGAGTTGTGAAGCACCCCATGAGTGAACCCCTCAGCTTTATCAAGGAATGAGGCCTATTACTACACCATCCAACTAAGTACCCAAGGATTTCCATGTGCTCAAGTTTCTAAACCATTTCATCAAAATCATGCTTTTAAAAACATTTCATTAATCCATTTTCATAATGATTTGAAAATACCTTTTCTTTTACCAAAATAAGGGGAAACCAATTTTTTCCCAAAATCTATTTTCAAACATAAAAAATTAATCAATCAACCATTCCAATTCATTTATAAAAAAAATTAATAAAAAAGATAAATAAAAATCATCCAACATAGCCTAGAGATGGAACCACCTACCTAAAATTCTAGTTGTACTCACCTGCAACGTGATCCACTAAGAAGGAAGAACTCAAAGTCAACAATGGAGGTCTTATAATAAATCCACCCATCTGAAAATAGATTCATTAAGAAGAAATTTCTGTGTAGAGGTAAGAACACAACATGACTCAATAAATGATCATGCCTCACCACAAACAACACAATTTCTATCCTTAAAATAAAGATCTCATAATAGATCTAGAAGTAAATATGGAGAATCAACATAATAGATCAAAATATTCATAAACACAATGCAATGGTACTATCAAAATTTAGGGCAACGAAGAATCATAAAGCAATAATCACATGGACAAATACACTAAAATCGTAATATAAGGGTTTATAATAGATTTAGTTATTTTATGGTTGTTCAGTAAGATGAAAACATATATATTTATTGTAGAAATTATTGAATAAAATGTGTACCTTTTATATATACGGTGTAAATATCATGTATGTCATCATCATAATAGAAGCGTTTTTACCTAGAAAGTTATTTAATATCTTTAGATACTAATTTATTTTCATTGGTTTTATCATTTTATAACTATTGATGAAATTATGAATTATTTCTTTATACAATTCAATTTAATAATTATATGAAATCCATTTTAATTCTATGGTATATTTCTGTTATGATGAATAATTGATTACAAGTGATAGATATTTTTATGGATTATGGACCGATGGGGTCCTATAGAGCCCTCCAATGAAATGTTTAGAAGTTTAAATCTCATGATACATTTATATATAGGTGTGATTATGTTTTCCCACCAAGCATGAGTGTCATGACCCATCCCCCTGGGCCCGTGTCGTAACTACCCCAAGCCCTCTTTCCATAGGCCAGGGGTTGGCGACCAGTACCAAAGGTATAAATCCCTATTACTGGGAAATCATTGGCTTTATAAAACATAAACTCACACAACCATATATCAAGAGGATGAAAACACTAATTAAATTAGTGTAAAATGTGTGCTAAAAGTTCAAAGGGGCCGGAAATACAAGCCCAATAGAAAGGTACAGCTACAACTAAAAGAAAGTACAACTGAAAAGACAAGCATCTGGAAGATGGAAGCAGCTCCTAGATCATCCTTCGGGTTCCTACTTGAAGGGTAGGTACAGATGTCCTCCTCTGCACTCCTTGTATGTCCGTCTCCTCTAGGTACCGACTCGTCATGAGGTCCACCTCTGGGTACCGTCACACCGAGTGTCCACCTATGGGTACCGTCCAGTCCTTGTACACTCTGCCTCGGTAAGTGTTGTCCGCCGTCTGCATCAAACACAACGAGGTGCTGGCATAGCCCGTGCAGGGGTGAGTATAACGATACTCAGTAGAGACCCTAAGACCCTCAAGGTCTCACTAAATACAACAAGGATAAACCACAAATAAATATCTCAACAGATAACATTTACTTAGGTATATTCCCATACATATACATAAGTTATCAAGTAACTCATCTCAATCATGAGAAAAACACAAAGTTCATTGACTCAACTCAAACCCAGATTTTCATTATCGAAACCACAACTGCTAGAGAGCACCTCCTCTGTCGAGTACAGTGATCCTTTCAAGACTCCAAGGCACTTCTCACTAACCTTATACTACTGAGGTACTCCTCCTATGTCGAATACCACAGGTCTGACACCCCAACACGGTAGTGATTCCCCGCTATGGGTCTGCCGCTACATCAAGCACACCCCCTAAAAGCCTACAGAGGTACTCCTTCTATCGAGTATTGTGGGTCTGTCGCCCCAACATAGTAGTACTCCTCCTCTATGGGTCTGCCACCCCAACACGGTAGTGCTCCCTACTGGGCTAGTCAAGTCACTCTGAATCGAATCGGACAAGCAGTCATCTGGTCTCACCCAGCTACAAGGTCTCTGTACTCCATACGCTTGTCTCCGGAAGGATCCACTCCATAAGATACTGGTCAATACTTCCAAGTGTAACGTAATATCATGTGGAAGTATCCCATGGTACTGCCTCATTATAAGGGTCTCAACGCAACAGACGGTGCGTCAATCGGACGCCTGGTTTGTGAGTTATTAGCCTTTTTATTCCGGGGGCCCGGTTGGTTTCGTGTACAAACCAACCCAACCGTATCTCAACTATACCCCGAACTCCCATGGGGTATACTCAAAGGAATCGTTTCTCAAGGAGATTACCAACGACGCTGATGGTTCTTCAAACGGACGTCCGGTCTGAGAAATTATTGTTTTTTCCGTTAGAGGGGCCCGGTTGGTTTTTAAGCTAAAACCAACCCGACCGCACTCCAACTACATCCAAACATCAAGTGTAGTATTTAAAAATAATCGTCTCATCAAAATTTAACCAACTTAGTTGACGGTATGTCAATCGGATGTATGGTCCTTAAGTTATAAGTGTTTCCACTCCGAGAACCTGGTTGGTTTCTAGTTCGAACCATCCCGGTCATATCCAAACTTCGCTGAAACCTTGAGTTTAATATACCGAAACTACTGTATCGATCCAAGGAATCCTAATAAACTGAAGGTGTGTCAATCAGAGGTTCGTAGCTCAAGTTATGGGTGTTTCAACGATTCTGGTCCGAAAAAGGGGGTTCGGGCCCGGTCCGACACGGCCCAACCCACCCGGGGTCATCCCGAACCAGGTCGACCCGACCCGGGTCTAGGTCTAGCCCGGCTGGGCATGGCCTTCCCAGCTGGCACGGCTTAATGTCGTGCCTCCCTGTTTTCGGAATGGCAAAAGATGTTCTGGTTCCTCTTGCCGCCACGGCTCAGCCGCGGCGGTCTGCTCGTGGCGCACTGCCACCTCCTTCCGTGGACCACCGAATGCGCTTCGATGGTCCGTTTTTTCCACCGTTTTCGCCAACAGCTCCCTCAGGACCCACTCTTCACTTCGACAACTTCAAATCACCAGTGTGGCCCCGTTTCATCGTCACCCATCAATCCGCGCATCAAAAACGATATGGCGATGGGTCCGGACTTGTTTGTTAGTCTGTACCCACCACGTTAGTGGTTCAAATTATCATTCAACCAATTAAACACCCATTCTTGAGAGTATAATTCACATATATAGGTATATAAAAAAATCACCCTACCTCAAATAGAGGTTCACGAAGATCGAAGAACAATTTTATTCAAATAAAATTGAAGCAATTCACCATACCTCAATTAATGACATCTCTCATCATCGAGCGGTGGAAGATAAGCGTCAAATTAGTTAACATCGCGGACAACGGCGTCGCGGTGATCAGACGTCGATTCTGTGGACGTCGGGGTGCTTTCGAGGAGAAAACGGCATTGGAAACTTCACGTTCTTTGAATTGTAGAGCGTTCTTCGTCAAAGAGGGTGTCAATCTTTGTCGAAGAACAATGAAACTCTCCTCCAAATCTCTAAAGGCTCTCCCCACCAAATATTTGCTAACCAAATAGTATAAAAGCCTCCTCAACTTCTTTTTTTGAGTATTTCCGTGAAAATCAAAACCAATTCAAAAGAGTGGTGTCACTTAATTAATAAGGCTATTAATTAAATGGGTTGTAAACTTCAATAAGTGGGAGGTGGAGAGATTCCTCCTTAATAAATGAGAGGAGGTGTCAAGTAATTATGAAGGGGAGTTAAAGGGGAGTTGTCATATTAAATGGAAGCTCAAAGGTTCAAGGGGGTTAAAGGGGGGTTAGGTGTTCGTGTGGGCCCCACCACATGTTATCCTCCCATGGGAGATTATATGGGTGTGGGATACACCACCAACCACCCTTTGGAGATATAAACCACCAACAAAATAAAATTTATATAAGACATAAATTTTATTTAGTTTAATAAAATTTCCCAATTTAACTTTCAACCTGCATAAAACGCAACTGCGGTAAAGGTCCCCTTAAGAGAATATCGGTGCTGCGAGTTCATCAGTGTCCTCAGATTTCAATTCTGAGCACCAGTTCAAAAGATAGAAAACCTTGCACATATTTTTACTAAACGTACCCAAACAAAACTTCGAAATTTGATTTCGAGTACACCGGGCCTCGGAATCAGGCACCGTCAGAAGTCACCGACTCGTAAAATTACAAAGTATTTAAGAAAAAAAATTCCTTAAGATTTCTGGGTCTTTAAATTACTCTCACCTTAGGGATTTACATCCCCATAAAGCTACATCACATTCTAGGGAAACAAAATAGGGTATTGAGCACATATCTGAGCCTCTCACTCCCATGTGCTCTACTGGAGGTTCCCGTGCTGCCAACGAATGCACACCAGAGGAATCAACCATCTATGTAGGACCCCTTCCTGTCGATCCTCATTCTCTACTGGAACATCTGTGAATGTCATACCATGGTTGATGATGATAGATAGGTCGTGCATGCATATCCTCACTGAGATACGTGGATGGCGTCGTGCACCTGGTGCAACTGAAGTGGAAGGGCCAGGCAGTAAGCCACCTCGCCTACTCTGCTGAGGACCTGGTAAGATCTGACGAATCGTGGAGATAACTTGCTGCCTCATCCAAATATTCATAGACCTAGTCGAGTTGAGACCCGTAAGAAAACGTGATCGCCATCCTCAAACTCCAGTGGTCTCTTTCTCCTATCAACATAGGTCTTCCATCTGCTCTGTGTAGTCTTCATCTGCTCCTGGATGATCTGCACCTTCTCCGGTAGCCTCAAGATGAGCACATTGGTCAACCTCTACCTCACCTCCTGAAAATCTCTTCTTGAATCTTTCTAATCACACGAAGGGTTTTCCCCTTCTTCATCAGTTCTAAAAGCGCTGCAGCAACTTCGGAGAAATCTGGATCAAATCTAAGTCTTGCCAACTCATGAGTGATCGACTGCACCCACTTATGCATTATTCCATCCTGTGCTGCCTGAGGTTTCCATTTCAATGACTAATGAAAACCCATCATAATGTTGTAGGTAAAGCATAACCATTTTTCTTTATACAGTCAATCTGTGTATGAACTGTCGTTGCCCAGTCCATACCCAAACTAATGTCGTAAGGCCTTGACGCTGCCACCAAGAGGTTCCAACCGAAACTCTCACCTCACGGGTCAGATCACACCGTCGGCATAATCATGATTATTGAGTCTCCTCCCAAATGTATCTCCAGACATGAGGTTCAATTCAATGGCTTAACTACAATCTCTAGGTCTGGGACAAGATTCATGGAAGGAAGGAATGATTCGTATCAATGTATATTGTTATGGAAGCTAGTAGTAGACACAGATTGTACCTCAAATCATTCCTAGAGCCCTGGGTCATTCACCTTGACCGCATGAAGCAACTCTCTTCCCCTTTCCCCCTGTTCCCTAAGCCTGGTGGGGACTAAAATGGTAGGTGGTTGTAACATGTCGAAATGTACACCACCTCATGCTGCTCTCCTAGCTCTGCTTACACGTCTTCTGCTCAGCAGATTCATCTGTACTAAACACTTCTTCATCTAAAAACATTTTACACACTCATGTCTCTGAGACTGGCGTCATTTCTCTACTTTCTCACTGCTAACATTCACTAGTTGTATCCATTCATCCAAAGAACATTCAACCATAAAGGTTCTCTCTATAACCCTAGCATAAGTAAGAATGTATAAAGGTAAAGTGTTGGCTCAAATGTTCTTTAAACACACCTCGATCTGAGGTCCGAGCTCTAAAGCATTGATAGTATTGTAGTCGTCAAATACCAGGAACGATCGGTACACCTCGATGAAAACTCAACTACCTACATGTTGTCTTGCCGAAGCTGTATAATCTCTAAAAAACTCACAGCCACCTCCCCAAGCCAGTCCTCAGCTGCATGTAAGTCAGGCTCACCTCAGAACCTGAGGGGTATCTAATGTTGAAACACGTGTAAGAAACTATGCCTACATGTGTCATCTACCGGTACCGCTGGTTGAAATTGTTGACCAACAGGTAGTGATATAGCTGGCACACTACCCGAAAGTACTATCTCAGGCATCAATCCACATACTAAATCCTCATCACTATGCGGATCAACTCATGGTCACTCACTGAGAAACACCAGTAGCTAAGATCTCCATCTGCTCTACTAGTGTCTGAACTAGGTGTATAACTCTAGAAATCGCCTCCAGCCAGTCCACTACTGCCTAGGAATCTGCATCGCCTCTTAACCTCGGAGGCCTCTACTGTTGGAACTCGTGAAACACACTCTGTCCGCGTGCACCGTCTGCTAGTACGGCTGGTGGCATCTACGACCTAATGGGTGGTGGTGCTGCTGATACACCACCCGAAGGTTCCAATATAGATAGAGGGCCCTGCACCGGAGCCTCGTCACTCTGTGGGCTGTCATCATGTACTCTATTGGAACACCAACTTACTGCCTGCGTGGAGGTATCCAGAATAGATGTGACACGGTCAAATGATTTAAACCTTGTGATATGACCTGGTTGAACTGACTTAAAGAATCTTTTGAAAACACACACGCAATCAGTGTTTTCGTGCACTATGTTGGAAATCAGAATTCAGGGTCTTGGTGTATGGATACGTAGGCCGCCACACCAACACTGGACTCCCTGAAGTGAAAACCACACTTGTTACGCTTAACACTATTTCTTCATAGAAAATAAAATATCAGAGTCCTATGTTCTGTGGTAGAACTGACTCCTCTGATACCAATTTTTCATGACCCGTCCCCCGGGGCCCATGTCGTAACTACCCCAATCATTCCTTCCATAGGCCAGGGGTTAGCGACTAGCACCAAAGGAGTAAATCCCTATAACTGGGAAGACATTTCCTTTATAAAATGTAAACTCACAAAATCAGAGATCAAGCAGAAGCAAACACTATGTAAAGCAGTATAACAAGTGTGTTGAAAGAACAAAGGGGTCGGAAATACAGTCCCAAAAGAAAGTTATATCTACAACTGAAAAGACAAACATTTGGAAGATGGAAGTAGCTCCTGGATCGTCCTCCATGTTCCTACCTGAATGGTAGGTACATATGTCCTCCTCCACACTCCTCGTTCGTCCGTCTCCGCCAGGTACCGACTCGTCATGAGGTCCACCTCTAGGTATCGTCATACCGAGTTTCCACCTCCAAGTACCGTCCAGTCCTCGTACACTCTGCCTCGGTCAGCGTTGTCCATCGTCTGCATCCAACACAACGAGGTGTGGGCATAACCCGTGCAGGGGTGAGTATAACAATACTCAGTAGGGACCCTGATACCCTCAAGGTCTCACTAAATCCAAAAAGGATAAACCACAAAGAAATATCTCAACAGATAACCTTTACTTATGTATATGCCCATACATATACATAAGTTATCAAATAACCCATCTAAATCATGAGGAAAACACAAAGTTCATTGACTCTTCTCAAACCAGTATTTTCATTATCGAAACCACAACTGCTGGAGAGCTCCTCCTCTGTTGAGTACAGTGATCCTGTCGCGACTCCGAGGTGCTACTCACTAACCTTAGACTACTGAGGTACTTCTACTCTGTCGAGTACCGTGGGTCTGTTACCCCAACACAGTAGCGATTCCCCACCATGGGTCTGCCGCTACAACCAAGTGCACCCCCTCATAGACTACAGAGTTACATCTTCTGTCGAGTATCGTGGGTCTGCCGCCCTAACATAGTAGCGCTCCTCCTCCATGGTTCTTCCACCCCAACACGTCAGTTCTCCACACTGGGCTAGTCAAGTCACTCCAAATCGAATCAGACAAGCAGTCATCAGGTCTCAGCCAGCTACAAGGTCTCTGTACTCCGTACGCTCGTCTCCGAGAGGATCCGCTCCACAAGCTACTGGTCGATACTTACAAGTGTCATGTAATCTCACATGAATGTATCTAATGGGACCGCCTCATCATAGGGGTCTCAACGCAACAGACGGTGCGTCAATCGGACGCCCGATCTGTGAGTTATTAGCCTTTTTATTCCGGGGGCCCGGTTGGTTTCATGTACAAACCAACCCGACCATATCTCAACTATACCCCGAACTCCCATGGGGTATAATCAAAGGAACTGTTTCTCAATGAGATTACCAACGCCGCTGACCGTTCGTCAAACAGACATCCGGTCTGAGAATTATTGGATTTTCCATTCTAGGGGTCCGATTGGTTTTTAAGCTAAAACCAACCCAACCATACTCCAACTACGTCCAAACATCAAGTGGAGTATTCCAAAAGAACCATCTCATCAAAAGGAAACCAACTTAGTTGACAGCACGTCAATCGGACGTCTGGTCCTTAATTTATAAGTGTTTTCGCTCTGAGAGCCCAGTTGGTTTTGGGTTCGAACCAACCCGGTCATACCCAAACATTGCTGAAACCTTGATTGTAATATACCTAAACTATTGTATCAATCCAAAAAATCCTACGTAATTGACGGTGTGTCGATCGAAGTTCGTTAGCTCAAGTTATGGGCATTTCAACGATTCTGGTCCGAAAAAGGGGGTCTGGGCCTGGTCCGACCCGGACCAACCCACCCGGTGTCGCCCCAAACCGGGTCGACCCGACCCGGGTCTGGGTCCTGCCTGGTAAGGCGCAGCTCGGCCCGACCTGTGGCTGGCTGCAGCTCGACTAGCCTGGCCGAGCGGGGGGGGGCCTTCCCAGCTGGCGCGGCTTAATGTGTACACGCTGAGTATGGGGTATGCATACTGCGTACATTAAATCAATCAATAAATCATACCATTAAATCGTACCATTAAATCAATCAAGCAATCCCACAGAATCATGGCCTAAAGGGAATACTCATCCTATGTTCTCCATAACAATGTTCCATATCCATTGAGAGAATTCCATGGAATATATCAAACCAATCAAGAAATCGTACCATTAAATCACTACACATGAGTATACGCATTAATGTGAACCTTATCATCATAATATGTTGGTATACCCAACTAGTCATCATAGGCCGAGGATAGCGTAATCATCCCCATCACATTTCACTATCCAAAGAGTCCGTACAGAGCATTCCTACCTAGGGGAATCCATATATCACTCATGGATTACAAGAAAATATGTAACACTCAACACCCAAGTACCAGGTTCCACTTTTATGTACCAGTAAAACATCAGTGAAGCATCGATCAGAAGTTAGATCAAGGGAGACCATGTCCCTAAATCCCAAAATTAATAAAAAAAACACATCATGATATGATCGACAACCACCCACCATGATGCACCTCTAGTAAACACTAGTATATAAGAATAACAATGTTATATTGAAATAAATGAGTGGGGGATGTTTGAACTCCCAACCCAAAAATCCAGCCATAACCCCATTTGCGTATTAATTCGGCATGAGTTCTAGGGTGACAACTAAACACCATCTCAACCCAAACCCGACATAAAAACTCAGGGTCAGTCAAAAAATGGGATCTCACTGGGTCCCTCAACTCAAACACCAAGAGGAATCCTACACATGATCCTAGAATGATACACAAGTACAAGGATCCTAAAAGGAAATCCCTAGATAATATTGTAAGAAATTAATCCCTTATGGGATCCTTAGAAGCAACAGGTCTCACAACCTCATATACTAGAAGGGAATGTCTCAATAGGGGAACGTCTTCAACGAATAGGCCATAGGAGATAGATCATAACTTATCTCATATCAATGGTATCAACTAGATTGGTCCAAATAACCAACTGATCACCCAAATTCATGTCTCACTCTCAAGAGAAAACTAAATTCAATAATTTGAGGAAGAACCTCTCTATTTAGATAGAATCCAAAAAACACCTATTATGAGTCAATTGAATGCTCAACGGGTTCCATAATCTCGGTCCACATAGAAACTCACTCATAATAAACTACTCTCATGTCCAATTATGATAAAGGGACAAGAAGAAACAAAAACCCCCTAAGGATCACAAGGGATCATCACACAACGCGTCCATATGGGCACATAGTGTGTACTCCTACAGCCCCACCTGGGAATGTACCTATACCGGCATGGGCGTTTAAAAGCCTCAGTTGCACAGTGTGTACCCCACCTGGGGTACATTCCTATGTCCTGCAACCATCATGGATGTTTACCTAGCCAATCCATGTACGTCCACATGGCGTGTTACCCACACTGGGTCTGATCATGTACTCCAGAGGGACGTATACCCCTACACAGGTATACATGCATGGGTTCTCGGCTACATAGTCGAGTACTTGTACGCAGTATGCATACCCCATACTCAGCGTGTACCCATTGAAACATAATCATCCCTAAATGGGAAGGTCGCGCCCCCCGTTGGCGTGTCTTAATGTGGTCCGTTTTGCCCACCGTCTCTGCCAGTGGCTCTCCCGGGACCCGCTCTTCACTACGATGGCTTCAAATCACCATTCCGGCCCCGTTTCGTCGTCGCCCGTCAATCTGCGAATCAAGAACGATACGGCGATGATTCCAGACTTGTTCGTTAGTCTGTACCCACCGCGTTAGTGGTTCAAATTATCATTCAACCTATTAAACACCCATGTTTGAGAGTATAATTCCCATATATAGATATATAAAAAAATCCCCCTACCTCCAATAGAGGTTCACAAAGATCGAAGAACAATTTTATTCAAATAAAATTGAATCAATCCACCCTACCTCGATTAATGATGTCGCACGTCGTCAAGCCATGGAAGATGAGCGTTGTGGTAGTTGATGTCACGGAGAACGTCGTCACGGTAATAGGATGTCGATTATGTGGATGTCGGGGTGCGTCCGAGGAGGAAACGACATTGGCGACTTCACGTTCTTTGAATCGTAGATCGTTCTTCATCGAAAAGGGTGTCGTTCTTCGTCGAAGAATGATGAAACTTTCCTCCAAATCTCCAAAGTCTCTTCCCACCAAATATTTTCTAACCAAATATTATAATAGCATCCTCAACTTCTTTTTTAAAGTATTTCCAGGAAAAAAAACCAATTAAAAAGAGTGGTGTCACTTAATTAATAAGGCTATTAATTAAATGGGTTAGCAACTTCAATAGGTGGGAGGTGGAGCGATTCCTCCCTAATAAATTAAGGGAGTTTTCAAGTAATTATGAAGGGGAGTTTAAGGGGAGTTGGCTTATTAAATGGAAGCTCAATGGTTCAAGGGGGTTAAAGGGGGGTTAGGTGTTTGTGTGGGCCCCACCACATGTTATCCTCCCATGGGAGGTTATGTGGGTGTGGGCTCCACCACCAACCACCCTTTAGAGATATAAACCACCAACAAAATAAAATTTATATAAGACATAAATTTTATTTAGTTTAATAAAATTTCCCAAATTATCATTTAACCCGCATATAATGAAACTACGGTAAAGGTCCCCTTAAGCGAATACCGACACTGCGAGTCCATCGGTGTCCTCAGATTTCAATTCCGAGCATCGGTTCAAAAGATAGAAAAACCTGCACGTACATTTACTGAACGTACCCGAACAAACCTTCAGAAATTGATTCCGGGCACACCGGACCTCAGAATTAGGCACCGTCAGAAGTCACAGACTCATAAAATTACAAAGTATTTATGAAAAAAAATTCCTTGAAATTTCTGGGTCTTTACAATGAGTTTGTGTTGTGAGTCATGAAGGTGTGGGTGTGCATAGTGACTGAAAAAGGTTCTGATAGTCTGTGCATAAGTTTTGTTCTAATGTTTTTTGTTACGTTATGTATCAAGGGTATATTACATTTCTATTCCATATTCCTATTATCATGCTCCTTGGTACATGTTTATTATCACATGATTATGGACTCTTTTTTATATGGAATATATTTATTCATTTGAGATAACATGTACTTCTGTCATGACTTATGTAAAACTCTTATTTTTCCATGTTTTTTTTAATAAGATATCTCTCCCCTACTTGTATTTTCTCATATTTATATGATCTAATCCTTGATGACATTTTGATGTGTTTTTTCCTTAGTGAGAATTTGAGCTCACCTATTTCTTATGTTTATATTCCCCTAGTTATGAAGATGAGTATAACTTATGATAAGCCTTAAAGGGAGTCTAGTGTGGCTCAATTATGGAGAAATTTTCACATGTTTTGTAAAGGAAATTGATTATATATCTAGTTCTCATAGAAACTAATCCTTTGATTATTGATATTGTGTGATTAATTGTTAAATTTAATGTTTAACATATAAAAATTATGTAAAATAAATATAAATATAGCTTGGGTCATTACACAAGGAATGAAAGCCTATGTATAAAATTTGTATTTTTAGAATAGGATCAGGGGGTGAAGGTTTGGGGTGCCTCAGAAAAGGGTTGTTTTATTTTTTTAGGATTAGATTAGTTCTTTTTAGGGAATATGATAAAATAACTTTAGTGAAAACCCTTGGGATAATTCTAATATGTATAAGATAAAATCAAAATATTATGTTAAAGGATTGAGTGTGTGGTTTTCCTAGAAATTAATTCCCTATCTTGTTACTAGAAAGTGGTTGAGGTAATGGAATGTATACACCTAGGGATATTTCACCATGGAAAAGGTCGGTTGAGTATTAACTCTATCTTCACTCGGTGCATGATGAGTTGTCATAAGACATCACAACTCTCTAAAAATTATCACAAATGATATTCTTTGTGGATTAACATGTTCTTTATGAACCATTATGAGGGATTCGAATATTTTTATGTTAGAGAATGTAAAAGGAAAATGATCATGGGAAATCAAGGTTAAGCTAAAGGGGTTATAGACTAATCCAATTATATTATAGTTAAACTGAAAGTATTATATAATTAAATGAATGTTTCATTAGATAATACATCTTAAGATTGATTTTTAATATTCATATAGTTATTTAATCTAATTTTATTGGATTATATAATAACCAATTTGCTTTAGTGTTTGATTTAGAACAGGTTCATGAAAATGAAGTTGTGGGAGGTATGTCCCTACAAACTCTAATATGCATCTAAGGAATCATATTTTTTATAAATTTATGAGATAAAGAAAAATATAAATAAATGGATATTTGATGGGAAATGATGAATCTCCAAGTATATAATAATATTAGGTTGATATATCAATATAAAATATATTTTGAGTCTCTTATAAATCCCTTAGCTTCTTTCATTGGGGAGTGAAAATTAAAATTTTGAAGGAACGATTTATTTTTTGTGGTGGAATGTAATGCTTCAGGATTTTAGTATATACAATTATTCAATTAGATAATATATTGAATATATTCCTTAAAAAAACACCAAAAAAACAAATATCATGACACACCTTATTAAAATAAGGCAATATGACTTCAAATATCAAAAAAAATGTTATAAAAACAATAATGCCTCTAATAAATAAAAATATAATAAAATGATTTAATATAAATATATATGTTTTAAAATCATACATATAGTTATCATTTTTAAATAATAATTTATTTATTGATTAAATTAATGGTTATACAATAAAAAATAATAAAATATTATCAAAACTATTAATTTTTAAAGAAAGATATTTTTCAAAAAATAATTTTCTTTTAAATTGATGTGTATTTTACCTACTAAATAAAATTTATCAATTTTAAATGATTATACTAATAATAATTAGTATTTAAAAATAATTTATTAACATTAATTTAATTAAAAATTGATATGAATTATGATTAAGAATATAAAAAGTTTAAAAGTTTTTTTTTATAAAAATATTTTATCATTATATTATTTTTTTCATTTTAAAGATAATTTTATAAATTTTAAAATTTTAATTTGCGGGAATTAAATTCATTTTTCGATTTATTATGTAAAAATTAGCTTAAGAAGAATTTTTTTAACTTTTTTGAAATAAAATATTTTTAGGTGAATAATTAAAAATAGTTTTTACTAAAACCATAACATTTATGACTTTATAAAAAATGATGTATAACATAAAAATTTATAAACCATTAATCATCATAAAAATCTTAGTTATTCATTGAAATATTTTATTTAAAAATATTTTGAATTTATAAAACTCATGTTTAACATTTTGAATCATAAATAAAAAAATTATTTTTTATCCTTTTCTTTAATTATGATAGTAGAAGGTAGAATTTGGTATTGGTTTTCATTCTAAGACATATAAATTTAATTTTTTTTAATAATAAACTTATTATTTTAATGTAAATTAACAAAATTTATATTTTTATCCTAAACATTATTTTTACACTTAAAAAAACACTTGTCTAAAATCGAGTTTTTAAGCATTGCATCTGCTAATGTTAAGATTAATTTTTCATAAAAATGTAATTATTTTTTTAAAAAATGGATTTAAAAATTTTATTTTTTATGTCCAAATTATTTAATAAGGTCCATTTTATTTTTCAACATTAAAATTAAATTACTTACATAAAAATTATTTACCACAGGAAAAAACCAAAAATGGTAAAATTGAAAAATATAAGTTTAAAAGACATAAAAACATGTTAAAAATATGTTTTCAAATGTTTAAATGATTATTTATCAACCTTACCCCCCACATCCATTACCTTTAATTATTATATCCATTCAACCTTTTATTAGGGAATTTACCTTATATATATGAGAAAACTGCCACTCATCTCCCTAATAAAAGGAGCCATAACCACCCGCTTCTCTTCACACCCAAAGCCTCTTATATTTGATAAAAATAATCCAAAATAATCCCCAAAAATTCATATATATATTCTAGATGTTTTTTTATTCTAAAAATATAACCTCTCAAAGCCTTAATCCATTTTTCAAAAGAGTTCTTCCAAAGAGTAAGGTAAAACTCTCAAGAACTCATTTTTGATTTATTTTCCTTTAATTATTCTTCTAAATCCTCTAAATATAATCTAAAAATGTTGAAATAATAACATAATTATCATAAGTATACTTCAATTTTATTATGTTTGTGGGATAATCTTTTTCTACAATCCACCCAACCATTAGGAAAACGAGAACTTCGCTTGTGTTACATGCTGACTACCACCACCATAAGCTACGTGATTCATTTTTCATAACCACAATTAAATTATTATTAAAATTGGGAATTTAATATATTAATATTATATTTATAAAAGTATGAATATTTCTAAATTATAATCCATTCTCTACTTTCATCCTATTCTATGGAAACAAACATGTTGCCCATGCATACATATAGACTACTACCTCCACAAAAGTGGCATATTTAATTTTTAATATAGTCATTAAAATTATTTTAAAATATAGTTAAATTAATTAAAAACAAATAAAAAATATAATTATTCTTATTTAATAATGATATTTTTTCTAGAATAATTAATATTTTAACCATACTCACCCATAGATTTTACCATGTTCTTGATTGGGTCGGTTTAACCACCTATGTGGAAAATGATATAAATATATATCATAAATGACTTTGAAAACATAACAATGGATATTATTAGATATTAATGTGTAAATAATATTTGGTTTATGTTTTTTGAAATTTTATATTAATATTTAACTTATTATTAATGTACCACCCTTTTCTTCTTTAATAATCTGCAAATTAAGCTCATTACCGTATCCATCTTCAAAAATCATAACTAAAATATTTATGAAATGAAACTAAAATATAATAAATAATTATGAAATATATATTCCAATTCATATATTGATCTTGGAATGATTAAATGTTTACCTATAAATAAGAATATACACCACCATTAAGAAACTTGTGAAAAAGAAAAAAATCGAATCTAATAAACATCCGATAAAAAAATAAAATATAACTAACTAATAAATTTATAATAAATTATTATAAATTATGTTTATAAAATTTATAGGTATGAATAATGTACTAAAATTTGTGATTAACATGGTTATTTTTTTGTACTTAAGGTTAAATAACATTCATGGAATTCATGTATTAAGGTAAGGGTTTATGCATCTCGATTTTGCTTCATTGAGATATGATGCATATTGATCAATCGTTTCCATTTAATGGTTTATATAATTGTAACAACCCAAAATTCTATTAATAAAATTTCCCTTATTATGTTTAATTTATATAGTATGAATCATATAAAACCACATAGAGAACATAATACAGTTTTTATAAATGAAGAATAAAAGAAATAAGAGGTATTTTTATATGTTAAGGAACTTATACCGATGAAATATTAACTTGCCCTTAGGAATAGTAATATGAACCTTATAAAAATTAAATAATCCAAATGAATATAACCTCACCCATGAAATTATAAAAAAAATTATGTATCTCATAAGTGAATGTATGATATAATTATATCATAGTAAAAGTAAGTGAATATTTAAAGAGAAAATATTTATGTCTTGGTATTTTTATAAGTCATAAATCATAAATAAAATTTTGAAATTAAAAAAATTATTTAAAAGAAAATAAATTTTTATAAAATTGATTCATAAATCATTATTTTTATGTCTTATGATTTTAGGATAATTTTATGAGACCTTAGTTAATTTTTGAAATTGTTATAAAATCAATTTAAAATTTAAAATCTCTATTTTTCTAGTAAATAATTATTTTATTTAAAAAATAATTTTTTCATATTTAAAAAATTATTTTTATAAAATTTAGTCTATTTTTTAATTCTACATGTTAAAAAATGGTTATGGTAAATTTTTTGGATTTTCCTATAATACTAAAATTTTTAGTGAATAGTAAAATACAGTAATTTATAGAATAAATACATTATAAGCTAAATACACTATTACATGAGTCATGGATGATGTAATAACCCTTTTTCTAACTAAAATGAACTTATTACTCTATTTAATCACAAGAATCAATACTATTGGTTGTGTTGAGAAAAATAATTAAATAATGAATAGAATAATGAGAAATCACCCCTCTCCTCCACTATAAACATCACCCCCTCACCCCATATTCTCTTCACTACTATAAGCCTTTAATATTTTAAATGTTTTTCCCAAATACTCTTCCCTAGTATCTACCCACATACATGAGCTCTTGGTCATGGGAAAATACCAAAACCCCTTTCCCTAAGGAGGTTCTCGAGGAGGTTAATTCAAGAGGTAAGCCCTCTTCCTTTTTATTTTAATTTCATTTTCAATTTACTTTTTTTCTTATATTATCCTCAAATTCTCATTAAAAATTATCATTATAACTCCATTATAATATATATAATATAATTTTATCATTTAAATGAAATATCATTCCTCAAACTACTCTCTCTCTCTCTCTTTTATTTTTAAAAACAAAATCAGCATCCAAGAGGTGTTGATTTAAAACCATTATGGACAACGAATCTTTATTATTCAATTTAACCTTCAAGTTGGTAATGAAACTATTTTTATGGTTGAAAAAGATTATAAAATATTTATTATGTCTCATTTAATTTTTTGTAATCAGTATATATACAAAATACTAATTCATATGACAAAACCGATTCGTGGTGATCAAAATACCGTAATAATAATCTAAAAAATTATCACTAATTTTTTATCTAATAAATCATCCTCATACCACATAAACAAGTGAATTATATAACCATTTAATATTATATATGTTCATTAGTATCATATAAATTCAATTCTGGAGAATTATATATCTTCCACATGAACATCCATACTCATATACAAGTATACTGATCATGAAAACCAAGGAAATGAACGCTTCTGAGCAATAAATTTGCATCTTAAAACTCATAAAAAATGACATAAATAAACATAATAAAATTATAATAAATAATATATATATATATAAGGTTTTTAATTAGTTAATTAATGGATTTAATTTGATTATCGAGGACATTAAGGTCAAGTGTAGAATAAATTTGGACATAAGGTAAGGGTTTCTACATGAACCTCCATTTTTCTTTTAGTTATTCTTCCATTTTTCTCTATTTATCCCAATTAAATTATTAATTATTCTTATTTAATCCTGATAAAAAGATTTTATGTACTATATATATAATTCTTCTTTATTTTATTTTTAGTTACATGTTCTAAAAGGATCTTTCTCAAATGCTTCTCGATAAATAAGCCCGATTCAAGGGAACTTCTCGAATTATTACCTATTTTCAAGTGAAATATATAATATATTTTAACCAAACATTATTTTTATAAAACCCATAATTTTATTATGAAAAACCTATCTTATTTTACTTTTGGTATTATGCAAATATTTTTCCAAAAGAACTCTTCTTTGCAAAGTAAAAGAGTATTTCTCTCAAGAATTACTCGATGATTTTAATAAGAGTATTTTAATCTATTTGAACACACATTTTTATTATGATATTTAATTGGGATTAATAATTTATGATATCATATTCCATATTGTGTTGAATGGTTTATGATTATATTGATTGTGGATGTACTATCTTGATACTATTCACCATATTACTCTGAATGGTTAGTGTTTATGTTTAATGATTGGGGAAAGTTATTTACATTTCATATGTTAGTTTCAATATGAATGTATATGTTTATTATGTTTTACCCCTTTCATGTGAGAAATTCATTAGACTTAGTAAGTGTCATGTGGGGCCCTCTATAGCCCCTCGGTGCATCGGTTTGTCTAATGAGACAAACTAGTTTGGGGTTTTACTTGTTTATGTATAGTATTGGCAAGAGGCCTTGAAAGTATGGTAATGATGTCTCTCATTATGCATTACCTCATTATAAAACATGTAATTGATAATTCATGTGATAATTGTACTAGTAGAGTATCCATGTTCAGGTTTTATTATGGAATTATTTATTCATCTTTTATTACTTCCATATTATGCTCAAGTTTATGTTTTAATGGCATATGTACTTTATTTATTCACCATGCCTTATTACTTATGCTTCCATTGTATTAATTACCCTTAATGAGCATCTAAGCTCACCCATTTCTTAGGTTTTATTTTTCCCCTGGGTGAGAAGAATTATATTATGATTGATTTGCAGGGATAATCAAGGAGTTATGGATGTTTACAATGGAATTTCAAAATTTTATTTCCTTTTAAGTTGTAATGTTGAACTTATGTATGTATATTTTTAACCAAATCTACTGAACTATTCAGTCCTTCGGGATATTACTTCCTTGTAATCATACCAATTAATTGAATTAAGGCACTAGCTCCAGGTAACTAGGGTCAGGGTCCTTATTATTGGTATCAAAGGATGTTTACTATAATCCTTGGAAAGTAGATTTAGAAAATGTAGATTAGGGAACAAAACCTGAGATAGACTTTGAGGGTAAGCGTACAAGAACATCCTATAATTTTGGTAAGGTAGAGATTATGTGGATCTTCCTAGAAATATATCCTTATCTAGATACTGCAAGTGGATGTGGTTTCGTCACAGATGTAACTATGAGTAATAACTCCAACAAGGTGTTTCAGGCCTGACTCAGGGTAACCTGGTACATAACAATAGGTCTTAATACGCACCTAGTTTGACACTCCCATGGGATATGCTTAAGATAATTCACATTTTATTTACAAAACATTATGAAGGATTTAATTGTAAATATTTCCCCAAAGAAACCATGCTTATGATTACGAGATTAGATATGCATAGGATTTCAATTTATGTTAAGTATTTTCCTAGTTCAATATTATACATTATGATTCATAACCTAATTTAGTGTATGCCATTATTTAGAAATGGTTCCTAGTGGAAGTAATATAAACCACATGAACACTTGTATCCCATGTAGGCATTTCACTCATATTCATGATAATGATGTTGGTTATGGAGCTATGACTGGTGCTGAGCAACTTATAACTATATCGGGATAACTAACTCGGGTTATGAACAATAACCTTACCCATATGGACCATCCATAACCACAATGTGGAAGGAAAATGTTAGACCACTTTATGAGATAACAACCTCCACCATTTAATGGGACTAAAAACCCATTCATAGTGCAGTAGTGGATAAGTTATTTAGAGAAGATATTTCTCACCTTGGGATGTAACGAAAGGGAGAAGGTTGTTATGGCAGTGTATCATCTATCTGAAGATTCTAATCAATTTTGGACATTGATTCAAAATAAAAAATAGGAGGAAGAGTTTGAAAATATGTAATGGAGTAATTTTAAGGAAATTTTCCTAAAAAATATTTTCCTCGTGAATAACAAGTGGATATGGTGAGAAAATTCTTGAGACTAAGATAGAAAGAGGATGAAAATATTGTGAAGTATGAATCCAACTTTACGAGGATAGTAAGTCATGTTGTGGACTACATACTTAATTCAAGAAGAAATATTGATCAATTCATTGATGGTTTAAAACCATTCCTCCAAAGGGAATTGGTCTCTCAAAAATTTTCATCATATGAAGATATAGTCTCATGTTCTATCAAGACAGAAAAATAATTCTCTAAGTCTTATGATTTTAAGTAAAATCAAGATAATAAGAGGGCTGCTAAAAACTCGAGAAAAAGAAATAAGTAAATGTGGAAGAAGGGTAGAGTTTCACTTTAAACCCTGTAGTAATTTTGGGAAGAAACACTCTGGTACTTTCCTGAAGGGAATGGTTGTTTGTTACAAGTATGGAGAAAAAGACCACAAGTCTCATGATTGAAAGGGAAAGAAAGAATATTCCAATGTCCAATTCTATAATTGTAAAGAGATTGGAAATTATGCACATGAATTTCCAAATTGCCAAGGAAATTTTCCCAAAATAATTATAAGGGAGTATGGATAAACTTATACGATCACAACTACTGAGGTTGATGTTCCTAACAATGTGGTGGAAGGTACTTTAATTGTTTCCTCAAACTTAGATAATGCTTTATTTTATTCTATATCATCACATTCTTTCATATATTCCCAATTTTCCATGAAAATTAGAAATTTACAACAAAGATGCATCGATCAGTCCCCCTTATGACACATAAACATGTTATAGTTACTGACCTTATCATCATACCCATGATTGAATTTGATATAATTCTCAGCATTAATTGTCTTTCAAATTATGATGTTAATATCTATTTCAAGAAGAAGTTACAATTTCTTATAATGATATAGAGTCCCTTATCATTATATCTTAAACCTCACCATTTGATTCTTATCTAGATACACCCTTATTAGCTCTACTGAATTCAATTCATGGGGAGGAAGAGGATGCAATATCTATGGTTTAGAAATGAAATTTCCAAATTTATTATGTAACTATTGTTCAATAATACACTGATGTATTTTCATAGGATTTACCTGGACATCTATTAGAGTGGGAAATTGAGTTTTCTGTTCATTTAATTTCTGGTGTGAGGATTGTATCAAATAATCCTTATAGAATGGACGTAGTGGAATTAGTGGAGCTGAAGAAATAACTAGAGGAGTTGTGTAGTAAGGGGTTTATTCAGCCTAATGTTTCTCCATAGGGAGCTCCTATTCTTTTCATTAAGAAGAAATATAGATCTATGAGGTTTCTCATTTACTACAGGGAGATCAATGTTATTATGATAAAGAAAGATTATCCTCTTCCTCAGATTAATGATTTATTTGATCAACTTCATGAAGCCCAATATTTTTTGAAGATTTACCTTCGATCTAGATAGCTTCAGTTTCATGTGAGGAATAAAGATATTCCAAAGACAACATTTAAAACCAGGTATGGGCATTACAAGTTTACAGTAATGCCTTTTGGACTGACTAATTCACCCTCTATTTTCATGGATCTGATGAATAGAGTTTTAAAAGAATATCTTGATGATTTTTTTGTGGTATTTATTGATGATATCTTGGTATACTCAAAAATCTATAAAGATCATGAGAATAACTTTCACATTATTATGAAAACTCTTAGAAGAAATGAGTTATATGGGAAGTTTAGAAAGTGTGAATTTTGGATTCAAATGGTTTCTTTTCTTAGCCATATTGTCTGTAAGGATGGAATCTTAGTTGATCATATGAAGGAAAAGGTAGTTCAGGAATAGACTACGAAAACGAACATAACTGAGTTATGTAATTTTATTGGTTTAGTAGGTTATTATCGGTGTTTTGTTAAGAATTTTTCCCGATTACCTTACTTGTTAACCAATATTATACGTAAATGGGTTAATTCATATAGAAAAAATAATGTGAATAATGTTTCAAAGAATTGAAGAAAATGTTATTGAATGCTACAATCTTGAATCTACCATCGAGAAATGGTAGATTTTTGATTTACAGTGATGCATCAAAGAAAGGACTTAGTTGTGTCCTTATATAGAATGATAGAGTTATTTCCTATAAATCAAGGTGGTTAAAAAATCGTGAACAGAACTATAAAACTCATGATCTTGAGTTAGTAGTTATAATATTTTCTATAATGATATGGATACATTATCTCTATAGTGAAATATGTGAGATATATACAGATCACAAGAGCTTGAAATATATCTTCTCCCAAAAAAAACTCAATATGAGGAAAAGGAGATGGCTCAAACTACTCAAGGATTATGATTTTTCAATACACTATCACCCAGGAAAGGAAAATAATGTAGATGATGCATCAAGAAGGAATGATCATGGAGTTATAAACAAAATGAGGATTTAAAGGGATCTTGTGAACATGGATTTAGAAAATATGGATATGGAAATTATAAAGGAAAGTGAAACATCATTACTTTTTCAATTGGTCTCCCAACCATCCTTATTATGAAGGATTAAAAGTTCTCATTTTGGTGATGATAATATTTACAAAAAAATTAAAGTTGTGAATGATGGGAAGTTGAATGACTTTGTGTGTGAGGATGGAATTATAAAATTTGGGAAGAGGTATGTGTTCCCTCTATTCCCAATCTAAAAAGGGAGTTATTGTATGATTCTCATAGATAAAATTTCTCTATACACTCTGATAGTAGTAAGATATATTGATATTTGAAGGAATATTTCTTGTGGGATAACATGAAGAGGTAAATTATTGATTGTGTATCAAGATGTTTAGTATGTTAATAGGTGAAGGATGAAACACAACATACTAGAGGAATCTTGCAACCTCTTTCTATTCCTACATGAAAATGGGATGAAATAACTATAGATTTTTTCACTAGATTACCAAAAAATCCAAGAAGGAATAATAAAATATGGGTTATTATTGATCGACTTACCAAATATGGACATTTCCTCGTTATAAGGGAGGATTTTCCACTGGAGTGCCTTGCACAGATCTATATTAATGAATTTTTAAGACTCCATAGAGCACCTCTCTTAATTATGTCTGCTCGTGATCCATGCTTTACATCAAAATTATGGAAAAGTATCTATAAATATTTTGATACTGAGTTTCATTTGAGTACTACTTAAACCCTCAAACTGATGGGAAGTCAGAAAGGATGATCCATACATTAGAAGACATGTTGAGATCATGATCACTTGATTTTCAAGGTATGTAGGATCAGTAATTACCTTGGGTAGAGTTTTTCTACAAGAATATTTTCCATTCTAGTATTCAAATGACACAATATGAATCATTTTATGGAAAGATATGTTGTACATCAACATGTTGTGATGAAGTTGGTGAAAGAAAGCATATAGGCATAATGCTTGTGGAGGAAACAATGGTGAGGGTAAAGACTATTCAAACCCATATCAATGTAGTTTGAAGTAGGAAAATTATTTATTCTAATAACCGATGTAATAATTTGGAATTTCAAGTAGGAGATCATGTTTTTTTGAAAATATCTCCATAGAAGGGTGTTATAATATTTAAAAAGAAAGGGGAACTGATCCCCAGGTACATTGGTCACTTTGAAATTATGGAGAGATTTGGAGTTTTGGATTGTCATTTGGTGATTCCACCCAGCCTTTCTAAATCACACAATGTGTTCCACATATCATTGTTGAGAAAGTACATGTCAAACCCAACACATGTACTCACTTATGAAGGTATAAAATTGGAACCTGACTTATCATACTGTGAAGAGACTATCAAGATTCTGGACACCAAAAAATAGGTGTTAAGGAATCAGATGACTCGATTGGTAAATTTACTTTAGAAAAATCAAAAAATTGAAGAGGCGGTGTGGGAACCTGAGAAGTTTATGATGAGGAACTACACAAATATTTTTTTGAGGTGAAATTTTGGAAATTTAAATGAAGAAATTTTTATTAGAGGGGAGAATTTAACGACCCAAAATTCTATTAATAAAGTTTTCCTTTTTATGTTTATTTTATATAGTACGAATCATATTAAAGCATTTATAGAATATAATAAAATCTTTATAAATGAAGAATTAAAGAAATAAGAGGTATTTCTAGACGTTAAGGAACCTATATCGATGAAATAGTAACATGCCCTTAGAAATAGTAATATAAACCTTATGAATAGTAAATTAGCTGAATAAATAGAAACCTCACCCATGAATTTATAAATAAAACTAAGGAATCTCATAAGTGAAAGTATGGTATAATTATATCATAGTAAAAGTAAGTGAATATTTTAAAAAAAATTAATATTTAAGTGTTGGTATTTTTTTACTTCATAAATATTTGATTAAAATTTTATAATTAATAAAATTATTTTAAATAAAATTCATTTTCAAAAAATGGATTCATAAATAAGTTTTTTTTCTTATGATTTTGGTATAATTTTATGAGACCTTAGTTAATTTCTGAAAGTGTTATAAAATCAGTTTTAAATTTAAAATTTGTATTTTTCAAGTAAATGATGATTTTATTTAAAAATTAAACTTTACATATTTATAAAATGATTTTTATAAAATGGAGTCCATTTATTAATTTTATACATCAAAAAAAATTTATGGTGAATTTTTGTATTTTTCTAAAATACTTGAATTTTTTTAGTGAATAGTAAAATAAGGTAATTGACTAAATAAATACATTATAAGGTAAATACACTATTCATTGAGTCATGGATGATGTAAGAACACTTGGTTTGAAATAAATTGAACTTATTACAGTATTTAGTCACAAGAATCAATACTATTGGTTTTCTTGAGAAAAATAATAAAATAATGAATAGAATAATGAGAAATCACCCCTATCCTCCACTATAAAAACCACCCCTCATCCCCCTCCTATCTTCACTTATATAAGACTTGAAGCATGTAAATTTTCTACACAAATACTCTTCCCTAGTCTCTACCCACATATAAGTGATATTGGTCTTTCCAAAATACCAAAACCCCTTTTCCTAAGGTGGTTCTCAAGGAGGTTAATTTAAGAGGTAAACACTCTTCCTTTTTCTTTTACTTTAATTTTTAATTTACTTTCTTTTCTAATATTCTCCTCACCTCCTCTATCCAAATTATCATGATTACTAAATTATAATCTATATATTTTAATGATATAATGTTAATGTAATATCATTCCTCAAACTACTCTCTTTCTCTATCTCTCTTTTATTTTTAAAAACAAAATCATCATCTCGGAGGTACTAATTTACAACCTTCGTGGATGAAGAACCTTTTTTCTCTAATTTATCATTCAAGGATGATCATGAAACCATTTTTATGGTTGAAAAAGATTATAAAATAGTTATTATGTATAATTTAATTTTTTGTAACCAGTATATATACATAATACTAATTCATATGACAAAACTGGTTTGTGATGATTAAAATACCACCTTAATAATCTAAATGAATATCACTAATTTTTTATCTAATAAATCATTCTTATAACATATAAAAAAATTAATTATATAACCATTTAATCTTTTTTATGTTCATTATTATCATTTAAATTCAATTCTGAGTAATTATATCCATTCCACATGAACTTCCATACTCATATACAAGTATACCGATCGGGAAAACCAAGGAAATGAATGCTTCCGAGCGATAAATTTTCATCTTATAACTCATCAAAAAGTACATAAAATAACATAATAAAATTATATTAAATAAAATAAATATATATAAAGTTCTTAATTAGTTAATTAATGGATTTTATTTGATTATCCAATACATTAAGGTCGAGTGCAGAATATATTCGAACATAAGGTAAGGGTTTCTACCTGAACCTCCATTTTTCTTTCGAGTTACTCTTTTTATCTATTTACCCCAATAAAATTCTTAATTATTCTTATATAATCCTCATAAATTCTGTTTTGATTTTTTATATATATAATCCTTCATTCTTTTATGGGTAGTTACATGTTTTAAAAGGTTTTTTCTCAAATTCTTCCTGATAAACAAGCCTGATTCAAGAAACCTATCAAATTCTTACCTATTTCCAAGTACACTCTATAATATATTTTAAGCCACTATTATTTTTATAAAATAACTCATTTTATTATGAAAAAACAATCTAATTTCACTTCTGTTTTTATACAAATATTTTTCCAAAAGAACACTTCTTTTCAAATTAAAAGAGTATTTCTCTCAAGAATTACTCGATTATTTTAATAAGACTATTTTCATCTATTTGAACACTCTTGTTTATTATTATGTTTAATTGAGATTAATCTTTTATGATATAATATGTCATATTTTATTGAATGATTTATGATTAGATTGACTATGGATGTGTTATTCTGATACCATTCACCATATTACTCTGAATGGTTAGTGTTTATGTTTAATAATTGGGGAAAGTTATTCACATTTCATATATTAGTTTCAGCATGAATTTATATGTTTATTATGTTCTATCCCTTTCATATGATGAATTCATTGGACTTAGTAAATTTTGGGTGGGGCCTGCTATAGCCTCTCAATGCATCGGTAGGTCTCATGAGACAAACTAGTTTGGGTTTTTACCCATTTATGTATGTTCTTGGAACGAGGCCTTGATATTATGGTTATGATGTCCTGAATTATGCATTCCCTCATTATGAAACTAGTAATTGATAGTCCATGTGATTATTCGACTAGTATAGTATCCATGGTTAAGTTTTATTTTGACATTATTTATTTATCTTTTATTCTTGCCATATTATGCTCTAGTTTTTGTTTTAATGGAATGTGTACTTTATTTATTCACCATGCCTTATTACTTATGCTTATACAGTATTACTTACCCTTACTGAGCATCTTATATCACCCATTTCTTATGTTTTATTTTTTCCCAGGGTGTGAAAAATTATATTATGAATGACTTTTAGATATAATGTAGGAGTTATGGATGTTTACAATAGAATTTAGATATTATATTCCCTTTCAAGTTGTAATTTTAAATTCTCTGTGTATCTTATTTTCCAGAGCTACAAAACTATTTGGTCATTCGAGATATTAATTCCTTATAATCATACCAATTAATTGAATTAAGGTACCATCTTAGAGAAATTAGGGTCAAAGTCTTTACAACAATATCCATGGATTTCCTTTATAATAAATTTTCATTCAATATAAGGTATTTAAAAATCCTTTACGTGTTCTACCTTTCATGGGTTTTCAATTCAAAAGGTAACAATGATGTAACGGTTTTATTGCCTCAATTTTCAAATCCATGAGATAAGTTTGATATTGTCCACTATATATTATTTAATATGGTTTATAAGCTACCCATTTGATATGTTATATAATTAATTATACTTACTTAATGGTATTTTAAGATCAATTCCATGCTATATTTTAAATGGATTTTAATTAAAATACACTAAAGTGGTAACGGTTTCGTCACCAATCTCGATTAAAAATTGTGGTTAATTTAGAAATATAATCCATGCAAGAAATTTGTAAAATTTATCTATAAAACCCATATAATTTTATTATACATTATTTATTATTTATTATTTTCAAGTATTCTCACTCTTTAATTTTTACTTAACTCATAGTTTACATATTTTAATAGAAACCGACATCACCTCTTATATTGGGTTAGGTATCTTTCTCTTCAATCTCTATATTCATAGGATTATTTTGTAGGTGTCCTTATTTATTTTTCAATAATTGATTAAGTTCATTTTATACAATTTTTATTTCTTTAAAATGGTTTTAAATTAGTTTTTAACATTTATCGTATGGGTCATTTTAATTTTTTTTGAAAATAATCTCTTTTTAATGTTACCATGTGAACACATATTTCTATAATTTTGTATTCTTCTTTAAAAACACTCTACAAGATTTAATGGTTTCTAAAATAAATCCTTATTATCCTTGTTTTTTAAAATATTTATATTTAAATAATAGATTTTAAAAGTTCAAGGTTATTACTTATTTCTAAAGAAATATTCTTAATCTCCAAAAAAGTGTTTTTCATCTATATCTACATATTTTGTCATATTTTATAATTTATCAAGGATATTATTCAAATGATATAATCCACCTTATTAATTAGGTTGTAATATGGAATTTTATTTTTCTATAAGAATAATCCATAACTTATTTTTTCTTACCTAATCATCTAACGCTTATAAAAATGTTTTTTCTTATAATTCCTTTCTTATATGAATACCCTATTTTCATTTTATTGCTTGATGGGTGTTCACTTATATACTCATACATTGATTGATTGAGGAAATTATTTAATAAATTGTATGCCTCTTATCTATATAGTGTAAATACCAAGTACCTCACCATCTTAATCGAAGGTTATTTACCTAGAATGATACTGAATTTTTTGGGGTACCCATTTATTTTTCAATGGGTTTATCACAATATGATTGTTGATTTAATAATGAATAATTTCTTTATGTGATTCCATTTGAAATTTATATGAAACTAATTTTATTTCCATGAGTCATTTATGTTATGATTAATGATTGATTTCAAGTGTAACACATATGTATGGATGATTGATGAGTAGGGCTCTATATAGCCCTCCAATGAATTCATTTCAAGTCTATATCTCATGGGACATGTATACATAGGTACGATTATGTTTTCATTACAATAATGACTATGAGTAGTTACTCACAAAGTTAATTATGTGATGTGATTTTTTCTGTTCCACACAACAAGAAAATGAAGCTACTGCCACAGACCTATAGCCATGGTTTTAAAACCATGGCTATAGGTGGTTATAGCCATGGTTCTATGGCCTATAGCCACAGTTTTAAAAACATAGCTATAGGCCTGTTTTCTATGTCCAATAGCCATGGTTTTGTGGCCTATGGCCATGGTTTTAAAAACTGTGGCTACATGCCAATTTTTTGAAGCCCTATAGCCACGGTTCTCTAAAACAGTGGTTATAGGGTTACTACACTTCCATGGGAACAAAAATTGCCACAAAAATTTTGGAAAGAAGCCCTAACGTCTGATTTTGAGGCTATTACCATAGTTTTATTAATATATATATCATTATATATATACATACATGAATTGTTACTCAGTGTAGTGGTGAGTACACTGGATCGAAAAGGGGAGGTGCAGGGATCGAAACTCACCGGTGACATTTTTTATTTAGGCTATCATCATGGTTTACCAAGGATATTGCCATGGTTTTAACCATGGTTGTAGGTCAACCACCATATTGGCCAATTTTTAGGCATATTTATATGGTTTTCAAAACTGTGGCAATAGGTTGGGACCTACTACCATGAAGATAGCAGCCACAGTTGTCCAAAACTGTGGCAATAGGCCTTTTTTCTAGTTGTCCCAAATTTCTTTGTTATACTACATTTCAAGGGAATGTTAAATTTCCATGTCATATAATTTTGATTATACTCTATGGATCTTGTTTACTATATCAATATTTCTTAAATTTTTTCAATGGTATGTGTCTATTAATTTGAAATTACAAGTCCTTCTATCACTAATTTTAGAAAAATCTTATTTTTTCATTCTACTTTTCATAAGATATTTCGTCCTTGATCATGTTTTCTCAAATGATTATGATCTAACCTTTCATGTCATGTTGATGATTTTTTCATTTACTAAACATTTGAACTCATACCTTTATTTGTTTTGAAATCCTCAGGTTATGAAATTGAGTATAACTTATGAGATGTCTATAATAGAGTCTAGTGTGGCTCAATTATATTGAAATGTTATGAAGTGTTGTAAAGTAAAGATCTTATGTATAGTATTTTTAAACACACTAAACCTTTCTCTCTTAGGATGGTGTGATTATTTCTGATATATAATGTTTAACATACCAAAATGATATAAAATAAAGATATTTTTATATTGGTTCATCTCACGTGGTAATAAATACTCTATAATTTATGAGTTTTTAGCACTAGATCCTAGAGTGTGGGTTTTGGGAAATTCAGTATCTAGTGGGAGGAACACACCTTGTTGTATTTAGATTATATAAGGATGAAATATTAAATGTTGTAGTCAATGTAGTAGAAGTATTAGATTGAAAATGAAATGAACAAAAGATGGAATTGGTGATACATCATCAAGATAATTGAGTAGCGAATTTAAAATTTGTTAATCCCCTATAACTCATGTTTTTATACTATAAATGAAATTAAAAAGTATGTATTCATTCTACCATGCACATATTCTGAAATTATGAATCATGTAATCCTTGTTTGCATAGTGTTTATGGCTTTTCCTTGCATATGTGATTTTAGTCATGTGTTTGTTCACTTATACATTGGCTCTAGGGAGAAACGTGAGGTGACCCGAACCAGATGGTGGGGATGAATTAATGTAGTAGACAGGGTGCCTAGAATTCACAATTTTAAAAAAATATGTCATAGGGTATGATTTGATCATATATTTATTTTCTTTTAGTTTTTGAATTTTCGTTGCATGCAATTACTAGAAGGAAAAAAATTCAGATATTCCATAAATGCGACCTTATCCCCAAAAAGTGGTATTAAATCTTGGTTTTATTGTTTGGTGACTGATCATAGATTCAAGAGTTTCTAATGGTAGGGTTTTTTAAGGAATTATAATGAGTCTATCAGAATACAAATGGGTTCTCATGATCATATTGTATTTAATTTTACCAGAAGGATGTCACTAGAATATAGAGGCAGTACCAGCAATATTGATAGGATATTGAAGTTACAACTATATGTAAGATTCTTGTGGAATGTTCTATTAATTGGGTGTAATTATAGAACATAGTGAAAGAATACCAGAAATTATGTTTCTTTGACTATATGATTTTTGAATCTATATATCATAGAGGATTCTATTTTGCTACTCCTATAGGGTTTGTATGTTCTTTTGAATAGAGAATTCATCCATGATAAGTGAAGTGAACTTGAATTCCATGAAGGAATGCATAAGGATTATTTCAAAAGATGTAATTAGGGAAATGATTCATGTACCTAGAAAGTATGTGTTAATAATGTTATGGAATGTCACAATTATGGAGGTTTCAAATACCTGCAACTGGTAGTGACTAGAATTTTAATAATGTGTTCTTCAAGCCTAAGTTTTGAGTCTAGACTTTGACTATAGGGTTTTCATCGATCAAAATGCTTTGAGTTGTAGAAGTTTTCATTCTTTGGAAAACCTCTTAGATAGTATGGTTATATCTAAAAAACAATTGGAAGGCATGTTACACAATTCAGGAAAAGTTGATCAGCTGGATAGAGGAGGACTATAAAAGGGTGTGGGAGTTTCTTTTTGGGGGATTCATGGTTATGGATCATGTAGATAGATTCAATCTCTATAATTAATGTTACACACCATGGGATCAAATGACTAGAATAAGGAATCTAAATCATGGTTTTCATGAGAACAAGAGAGTGAGAGAGTTGTATATGATAAGAATTCGATGTCAAAAGAAGTTATTGTAAAACTCCATGAAATAGAGTGAAATATTTGGTGCCCATGACTGAATTTAGTATTATAGTTGTTTCTCTCACATAGTCCATTGTACTTTAATGTATCTTCAAAAAATGTGAAAAATTGGGATGTAGGTAGACCAAAATTTCACCTAGAATATGATAAATCTTTAACAAGGATTGAGTAACAGATCATGAAATTTCATATGAATCTTTATAAGTATTGTTGTAGACTTTATTTTATCTCATATTCATGTTAACAAATGATGGTTGACTCAATATTGAATAAATTTTGATAAAGGGATTACCCAAATTCATCGCATGCATTTGTTTTCAATTTTTCTGAAAATATAGAAATTATTATTTAATGAATCATTATATTAATAAAAGAACCTTAGGATAATGGTGGGATCCTCAAAGGGTAGATACCAAGAAGATTAGTGGGAATAAAAGACCATGAAGGCCTCAACTGAGTTGATAAAAAGTTCAATTGGAGTTCATCATGATGATGTAATTGGAACTTATTGAAGTTTATGTTCTAGATGAAGGTTGGTTTTGAAGATGTTACTAGAGATTAATATACTATAAATATTATGGAAGTAGGAGAAGTTGAATGGTAGAGTCTTCAAGAATATAAAAAATATGGTAGATAAGGGCCATAGAATTAGTGCATGATTTATCTTGTTGATGTAACTTCAATAAAAGTCGAGGATGAAAACATGATCAATGTTTTCTTTAGAGGTATTTTAATGTAGGAATTTAGATGAATTTCATGGAGGTAGTGGAATGGATGATTGTGGTTCCAAAGAACATAAGATGATTTTATTTTACTAAGAGCCTAAAATGATAAGATTAATAATGGAGTGTAAACCCATATGGATTATCTATAATGGAGGTTAATGGATGTTATATTCTGGGAACTTGGTGTCATAATGAGAATCATCTTTGAGTGAGAGATTTTTTTAATCAACCTTCAAAATCAATTCTCAAGTGAGATATTGTTTGTGATCGTTTTGGTAAATGTTTTTTTGGGTTATGTGTTGAAACTATGGAAGTTTTTTCATTAATGTATCACTTGGGAGATCCCAAAAGATGAAAATTTAAGAAGAACTATGGAAGTATATGTCCAAATAGTGGAGGTAATCTCCTCTGAAGTTCATTAGGTGAATAGGTATGTTCACAAAAAGTTAAAATATTTATTTGATCATAAATTTGATGAATCCTCATAATTTTAGGTCATCAGATAAAGGAAAATTTATAGTGAGTTCACCAGAGGATCAGTAGTAGTGAATTCACTAAATGTTCAAAAAATGTTAATGGATGGATTCTATCATGTGGATAGAGAATAGTGGAGTCTAAGTATTGTAATTTTGATGAGGGTAGTCTGATTCATGTACTTTGAGATTCATTCATAGATCTATAGGATGTAGTGAGGTGAATGGAAGGTTCATTTATTGATAGATAAATAGATGTTCAAAGCACTTGTGAAGAAAGTGCAGGAGTTCATAAATTCTAAAAAGTCACCAATAATGTGATGAGGTGTATTTCCATGATAATGGAATGTTATATAAGGAATTAATGTGTATAAAAATATGTAATGTGATGTTCACAAGAGTTGGAGGATAGAATGGAGTTGTTACTGGTGATTAGTGGTTTCTAATTCCAATTTAAGGATGATCGAGATTTCAATGTAGCATGTTCAATTAGATGATCAGCAAAGGATCACTATAATTATAGGTTTGGACCACTTGTGAAAATTAGTACTAAAAGTAATAAAAGATATCAGAGGTTGATAGAGCCAAGTTGATGAGTTTAAGGGATTGAAAGAAGTGGATTCAATAAGAGGAGCACATATAGAAACATTCAGAAGATGGAAGGTTGAAATGATTAAGGATTTGGTCAAATAACCAAAAGTAGAAAAGAGTATATGGAATGACTAGAAAATGGAATTGATAAGACATAATCTAGAGAATTGAGTAGGGTTTTTAGAATTTAATAATCCCTTGTAAATCATGTTTCTCTATTTATAATGGAATGAAAAGGTATGTCATCATTCTTCCATTCATGTAGGATTAACGTTTTAATCATGTAATCCTTGTTTTCATTGGGTTTATTATTTATTTCATATGTATATATTTGTTAGTCATGTGATTGTTCCCTTAAACATTTCCTATAAGGAGTATCACAATTTAAATAGAATCATATGGTGGAGGAAAACTTCATGTGGTCGTTGGGGTTCATGGAATTCCCATTTTCGACCTTCTATGTCATAGGGGGATGATTCTATATGAAGCTACTTTTCTTCATATGGTTGAATTTCCATAGTATTGGATTAACAGAAAGAGAACAACTGATGATCGAATAAATTCACCCTCATACCCAATAATTAAAACCTAAGGGATTGTTGAGGAAGGGGAAAGTTATTTATATTAAATATATTATATATAATACTTTAAGGGGTTTCAGAAACTCCATGAAGTAACCATGTTAGGTATTAGTGTTATTGAATCAAGTCATAGATTTAAAAGGGAATATGTTACCAACTATATGTCTTATAAGTGTCATAACTATACAAGAATTCCAAATCAATGTAATATTTGAAAGAAAATATAGTTTTAATTAGATTGGTAAAGAAAAGTGTTTCTAAATCATAGAATGGATGTAAATTAATATATATTGTTTATTTGGATCTTAATAAATGGTTTTTATTTTCATCTTGAATTCCATTATATGATAGGAGAAGTTTTTTATTAACTATGTGTAATTATAAACAATATAATATAAAATATTCAATACATTGGATTTATGATTCATTAGATTCTATTACATGTTTTAAAAAGAAGTGAAAGGATAAAAAAAGATTACTGAGGATAAAAGTGTTTATCCAAATGTTTGTTTAAATATAAGGGATGTGATCTCACCATAATTTTTAAATTTTAAAGTATAAATTAATTTATCATAGTACTTATCCAAAAATAAATATTTTCATATATTACATGGATTCAATAGTTTATATTTTAATGTTTAAAATAATGTAAATAAGTGTTATTTCATGAAATAAAAGAATTTTTGTACTGTAGAAAGATATTATGAAAATTATATAGTGTCTAAGAGACATGTGGGAGTATGTTTGAACTGAAATAAGATTTTAGTTAAAAATAAAGGATTATTCTATTGGAAATATGATTTTTATGTAACTTAATATCCAAAATAGAGATTAGGATTCCTTTGTTAAATGAATGTGAATAGTTACATTTAGTTACCATAATGAAGTACATATAACGTTATATCCTAAAGGATTTTTGGATTTGTTGTCATAGAAAATGTATTGATTTAACTATTATGAAAAATATGATATCAATAAAAAAAGTTTTGATGGAAAGGGTTATAAGATATATAATGATGGTGAATGTTGAAAAATATTTAACTAGATGATATAAGTTTTTAACTGCATAACATCTGGTATTAGGATGTAAAGATGTTTGAATTATTTTTCATGGAGTTAAACATTAGAAATTTTTTCCCTAACTCTCCCAATTATTCTAACCTAAATAAATTATAAATTTTATTCACTAAAATTATTTAGTAGGAGGATATTGTTAGATAGTCACATTGAGATTTGGAAGGAATTACATAGAGATGTAATGAGTTTAAGAAAACCCTAAAGTTTCATAAAACATAAGGCTAATTGGGTGGTCTTTCATATGTTATATTCTTATACATGCACTTATTTATGGGTTTTATAAGGATAATTGGGTGGTATTTAAAAGTTTTTAAGGATATAAACTTTATCAAGTAAATAAAAAAATTATTATCCAATTCTTCACATTAGATTAATATATTATGTAAATTATCCTCTCAATGTATGACTTTAAGTTATCTCTAATTAATGTACATCATGAAGTATTACATGTCATGAGTAAATGTTATGGTTATTGTGAGTATGATTATTATATAGTTATGGAATAAGATTATAAGGAACAAAAGGTGTTTTGTATACTAGATGGACCTACCCCATGTATACCACATGGAGTTTCATGAACTATTTTTCTTCCATACAAGGGATTTTTGTTTCATATTTGGATTTCCCCAATAACTAAGGTTGTAGAGACACCTAGCATGAGAAGCTTTATAATTTTACACCTTTCTTAAAAAAGCCTTGATTTTTAACTAATTAGTGGGTGGATAGGTATATTTCTTATCATCTCAATAGTTTGAAAAAATTAAGAGGTTCTTCCATTTTGTATATATATTATGAAATTTGGGCCCCTTTTAGAGATAGAACTAGAAGTGTGCGATAATAACTAGATATAACATATGATGTTATTATATATCGGATGATGGGAATGTTATGTGCTTATCTGTAATGGTGAGTGACCTATAATTTATCCATTAACCTAGTCAGTGTAGACTTAGATATTAGATATTGTATGAGTAGTTGTATGGGGTTTACTTACTCTATGTCCCATGGTTATATAATATCATTAGATAAAGGGATCATATGAAAATGAATTCCAACCTATGATGTAGTTTAGGGACATGTGTATAGTGATACATATTTTTGATAGAAATAACATCAAATTCCGTTATAGATTGAGTAATACAAATACATTTCTAAAGGCCACTATTTTCATAAATTTATGAATTCAGGAATTCATATTGGTTTTCAATGTAATAATGGACCATCAGTTCAAAATTTTGGTACACTAAATGGGAATATTTTTTATATGGAGAGTTACTACAGTTTATTTAGAGTTTATGAAAAAGTATTTTTGGATGGATATTTACAAGGTATTATATATGATAATACATGGTAATGTTAATGGTTAATTACCAAAATTATTTTGGGTATGGTTTCATAATTTATTATATATAATTAAATTTAAGGTGAAATGACATAAATTATACGTAGAATTAGGGGGAGTGGGGTATTGATAGAAATGTTACCTAAAAACCTTATGAATGTGATTCATTTAGGACATATCATATAGTACTATAAGAAAGGGAATGTCATAAAGTGGTGTATTATAACAAATCATATTTTAATATTTAAATGAAAACCCTAAGATAGATTGAGGTATTTGAAGGTGAATTGTTAATTATTGGGAATATTCTGTGAAAACCATTTATAATTTATGTTTCATGAGATATAACATTTGGAGATTCACCAATCTCACTTAAGGTAAAACACATGAAATGGGTGAATGCTTAATTATTTTGTCTCATAACATATAAATTAATGCATTATCACTTGAAGTGAATACCTATTGGACTTTAAAAAGTGGTATTCACCATGATATAGTGTGTTTTTATGCCTCCTTAAGCCTCTGTTGATTCTCCCTCTCCTTGAATCTCTATTGTACTTATTTCATTTCTATGAGAGAAATTACCATATGGTAGACTGAATAAGAATACCATCAAAGCATCATAAGATTCACATAAACCCATTGATACTTCATAGAGGAGGGATTTATATGGATTCTTCTATGATATCTTTATGAAACATGTGGTGGAAGACAATTAAAGTGAGAACCATTGGTGTATGGTATACACCACACATTCATCATTTTAAAATCATGGTTTTCGTATCAAAAAAGATATATCATTGGAATATGAGTTATAATTTAATCCAAAAAATTAATTAATTTTTAAAATATCCTTGGAAATTCATTAACATATTCATGACTCAATCACACATAAACCCTACCAACTTTAGTGAAAAGGGAAATTTTTCCACCCCATGTCTTCTACGAATTGTTATGAGGATCTTGAATAGCACTAAGAGGGAATACACACAAAATAGAAGGTATTTTTCTAACGTTCTAGTAATCATGAAACTGTAAACCTTAAAAAAATCAATATAAATAAATAATATGAACAAAGTAAACTAAAATTTATTGAATATATGGAATTTAATATTTTAAGCAGAATAAAAGTTAACATGTTCATTTTTTAAATAAAATGTGACTAGAATGTAGTAGCTTATAAAATATAAAATAAATTTATATAATTTGTACCCATTTTAAAAAAAATGATCAACTGGTCAAGACTCCTTAAAAATAAAAATCTTAATAAATAACTACTAAACTGACACTATTAACAAGAACCACCACCCCCAAAACCTTTTTGATATTCAAAAAAATATAGTTTCATTCATAGCCATGAGTACATCACTGCACATGTACCAATTCTATGGTGAATATAATAACCTAGAATGAAATACTAAGTATTTATTAATGCCATAAAAGAGGTTATGTATGCATAATAATAAACTCATATGGAATCACAATTTATTCAACTTTGACCACATAGCTTAGTACCGACTACGGGTAATCTAGTCAAATTCTCTACGAACATGTCATATCATTATCTATGTCTATCGAGATATTATAAATGATTCTAAATCATATTAATTATTTAAAATAAATTATATTTTTTATTTAATTTCATAATATAATCATACCCAATGTAACTAAAAATATTACACCCCGAATAAGAATTCTGGAAAAGATACACATGCCAAAAGTTGTCCCAAACTAACCACACCCTTAGCCATTGGTCAAAATCACTAGAAAATTGAGGGATCATATAAAGTCAATAAAATATTCCTTATAAATAACTACTATAATTATATATTATATGATTATGCAATATATAACCTAATATGATATAGAGTAATTCCATAACTTTATGTGCCTCCATAAAGGATCATGTGATATAGATCCCAAAGTTGAAAGACAAAATTCAATAACTCTAAAAATTAGTTTCTAGAGGATCATATAATTCATATCCATGAATCATGTATAGGGATTCAAAAAAATCATGATAATAATTTTTTTATAGATGGATACTTAACATATAATCCCAGTGTTAGGGTCTCGGTAAGAAAAATTCAAGGTGGTGTCCACTATAGTTTAGCCATTAAAATGACATGAAATAATTAAGGATTTCACCTTTCCACACTCTAAAATTAATTACTTGAATAACTATACATATTCAATCCTTTAAAAATCTTTAACCCATATATTTTAACATATAATCATCCATACCATCACCTCTAAGAACTAATTCCATGTGTACATCTAATTAGTTCATCCAATTGATTAGTAGTTTAACTCGCTAACAAAATTAATTTCTAGGGATATAAGACATGTTAGGTTGTCTCATTTTTTAAATTAGGTTGATAAATAATAATGAAACATCAACCCAACATCCTTCATAATACATGTATATTTTCATAGTTTCATATAAATTTTACTAACTTCTACCTAGTATTATGACGTACATTATAAACACTACAAACCGATATTTGGGAAATAATAAACTTAAGATTCATATCATTGAATTTTTATGTTGAATTATGTTGTTGTGATCATTAGTCTAAAATAATCATTTTTAGATTATTAAACTCAATGGAAGTTCATCTCTTATCTAAACCCATTAAAGGATTATCAAAATATTCTATCAAAATGAACTTCATAAAAAAAATATCATATTGAATTACACATGATTCCAAGTCCTGTTAGTATCCCCTTATATTTCATCATCATTGAAACTATCACCATAATACACTTGTTCATATCTACATCAAAATAATATTTTATCGAAAATAATATTTTTAATGATCCGTATAACCTAAAGGTAGATATTGTGTTCTATATGAATAAAAAAACATATATTCACATGGTGTATTAGGTCGTAAGTAGCATGATGTAAGTTAATCATGTTCCCATGACCATTATTCGCAACTTGAAAATCAATTCTACTGCCTCCCCTGCCAAGTATATTTTCCCCATTATATATATAAAGTGACTATTGGCATTCATTATTCATGGTTTATTACAAATAATGAAAATTATACTCTATAAATTAATTTTTACTCTCACATCTTCTTTATCCCCGGTTAGAATAGATGATCACCACTAGTGAATGGTGGAAGTTGTGATCAATAAGGCCAGAGATAGACTTGTTTCTTATGGGTGAAATGTGAGGGCGGAAACTGATCAATCGACCACCAATTACAACAAACTGAACTCAGTGTATATTATAATTATATTTATTCATTAAAATAATAATTATAAATAATTTATATAATAATTTATATTACGATATCAACCATGATGATCTATATGTAATAAAGGAATATATGAGGATTCCCAATCATCCTTATATGATAAGGACCACTTGTATTTTTTTAGGTAGGGGGGAGGTCCTCCCTTTTTATCAGTGAAATGAAAGCACCCAATTATTATTCTGGCAGAGGGATCCCATTACATGGACATTTCAGGCCCAGGGAGTACTAAAATCCATTCCAAGAAGCCCATTAGCAAGACCTAATATACTAACTGGCTGGAATCAGCCTACACAATGCCTCTGATCAAATTCGACAACACTGCCATCTCGACCCAACATCGATGCACGATGACATCACCTGTTATAGATTGCCAAACCCTCACTACCATTTTCTATCCCTCGCCTGATTGGGACCCCCTTCAACCGCTGTATCCCATGACCACCCTCGCCACCATTGACCCTGAGAAATCCCATCCTCCATTGTCTCTTGAACATCATAGGATGCTTACAATACCTAACTTTCAACCCAATATTCACAGATACTGATTACCCCATCCATGAAAACCCACCATCCCCCTTACCTCTCTTACATACCGTTTGATTCCCATTCCTACTGATGAAGCAGAAACACAAAAACACATTATGCAAATATCCCCCTTAACACACCACCCCTACCACACGTACATCCACCTTCACGCACGTCAAATTAAATCCTAAATATTTGGGGACCAATAGGTTTTTAACCTTTAAAGAAAATGATAAGGACCACATGTAACACCCTGAGATTTTGGGATATTTTTTCTAAATTAATACTATGATCAAAGGCCTGCTCCATACACAAAAATGAAATAAATCATGATGCAACATCATAGTTGAATATTATTAATAATATTTAAGAAAAAAATTCAAATATAAAATTAAAAAAAATGTAATCAATTATAAATTCAAACAAATTATGATTAAGATCACCTAATGTTTTAAAATGGTATTTTTTAGTAAATGAAATTTCTCTTTATATATTGTATTTTCATTAAAAATATAAATTTATAAATTTTAGAAATTTATTTTTATTTAATTTTTGAATTTATCATATCAATATTATCCTAAGGGTGTTTTTGTTATATTTGTTTAAATAATTGATTTTTATGTGAATAGTGAAAAATATGGTTTTTATGAAAAACGTAGCATCTAGGACCATATCAAGAATTGTTACTTAAAACATATAAAACATTTTTTACATGGTAATATATTTTTTAATGAGTAAATATATTCATTTATAAATTTTAATAGAAATTTCAAAAACCAATGTTTAACAACTTAAGAAATATTTTCCAATAAAATAAACAATTTTAGAATTTTATTTTAATTAAATATTATTTTGATACAATTAGGTTTTGGATTTCCTTGAAATATTAATAAATATTTTTTTTATAATAATACATTTTACATTATGTACTCCAAATAAATTGATAATTTTACACTACACATAAATTTTAAGCCTAAAAATACACCTTTTCTAAAAATGGGTTTTTACACTTTACATGCGCTAATGTTAAAATTGATTTTTTATAAAATATAAATTTTATCTGATAAAATTTATTTTATATTTGGAATAAATATTTCAAAATTGTTTATTAATTTATATTTTTTTAGAAATTAAAAGTAAATTACTTGTGTTAAAATTAGTTACAACAGTAAAACAAAAAATTAAAAAAGTGAAAATTATATGAGTAAAGGACACAAAAACATGTTTAAAACATGTGTGAAAATGAATTATTGATATATTATAAACATTATATCATTTTACACTCAATTATTTTCTATTTTTGATTCTTTCTGACATGTAGAACATGATCTTTTTTTATATTAATTTGAAATATTTAAAAAAATATCATTCTCACCACTTGAAGAATGAGCCTTTCACTGCCCCTTCAAGAAAGATCAAGGAATCATGTTTCCACATTAGAATCTAAACTTTTTCATTCCCATATAATCTTATTCCTTAAAATTGAGCCTCTGGGAAAAATAAATTGGCTTAAGATATCCATTTACAATGAGTCTTTTAAGGGAAACCTCAAGTCATTAATGTGAGTAAATTTTTTTAAAAATGTTTTATTTTCATTCATATTTTCCCAAACATATTTTTTAAAATAAAATATAATTAAATAATTATATTTTATACAAATTTTGATTATTATAATGGAATAAAAATTATTTAAATTTCCCATTTTCTATTAAGAAAAACAAAACCATCATCCCTACATTGTGCGGACTACAACCTCCATAAAGAGATGAATTTTGTTTTTCCACCACTACTTCTATTCAGTGATTATAATGGTGAAATTTAGGAATAAAATTGATACCTATAATATAATTATGATTATGAAGAGAAAGATTAAAATCCAACTACTTTCCCTCTTGGTAGTCTAGAAATGAAAATGTTAACCATGTGTTGTGCAAACAACTGCCCCCATGAAGTAATGTGTCTCATTTTTCATCGATATTATTTATTATTTATTAAAATATAAAAAAATATTATTCAATAACTTATAATGATAAAAATAATATTATTATTATTATATGACTGAAAATTAAATTTTTTTATTAAAATAGACCCCCTTTTAAGGGCTGAGGGGGAACCTAGCATGACATCGATGACATAAAACAACAAAAAAGCCCCCCAGACCAAAGGTCCAAGTCCAAAAACAACCAAATTCAAGTTTGAAATAGAATCCCCTCCCCAGTATAAAAATCATTAGATTAGCTTCCACCTTCTCAACACTACTCAAATATCTGTCTCGTGTACCGGTGTATAGGCCCTGTACCAATGGAGAATTCCATACCCACTCAAAGATCAAATTCTGGATAGCGATGGCAGGTGAAAACTACTTGCTATGAACCTATTTTGGAGAAATCCTTTAATGGAGAACTGGTTGATTGACCAAGATCCATGAACCATAGTTCCAAAAGAAAAAATTCATAAAAACCATTCCACAAAATTAATTTCTCAACACTAACATACTATAAAATTAAAATCACATTCACCAAAACTCCATCACACGCTCTTACACCGAAGTCAATCCAGAAATCAACTCCTCCTTCACTAAGAAACCTTCAAAAAACCAACAAAAAACCTCCTGGACACCAGAAGTATAAACCCGCCCCACCATCCAACACCTGAAGAACCAGAGAAGGGGTGTAGGGGTACTATGACGATGGTGACACTACAAAACTTCAGACCATCAAACTTAAAATCCTAAAAACTCACCATGAACCGCAGATCCAAGAAAACCTTTACACAAGACAGATCTGTAGATCTCATCATCATCATTAGAACCACCTGTGAAGACCACAACAAACCAACTCACACACTCCATCCAATAGAAAAAGATATAGCAACCCTCCAACTGTAGAGGTTGGGTCTTGACCGCTGGATCTACACCGCACCGCCAAATAAAACCCTAACCAGTGGGGAGGAAGGTTGATAAATCATCCAGAAAATGATGCACCTTTATGAGTTAGTTGATACCATGAGTTCATCGATTCTTCCACTGAGAACAAAACATCACACCATGAGAATGCCTAGAGGGAGCACCGAGAGGAGGATTTGAGTCGTCCTAAGGTAAGGGAGGATAGCGGCGACATGGGAAAAACCTAGAAAATTTCCGCCCCTTATGGGCTCATCCTTCGACCCTTCATCTCCCAAGTTATTATTATTATATAATAATGATATTCTTCCAAAAAAAATCCCATTTTATAAGCATAATTATCCATTAATTGTGTTATTTTCATGTTTGGGTTGGTCTAACCACCTACTTCAACAATGTTATAAATTATTGACATGGATTACTATGTGAACTTAATAAATGATAAAAATATGATATAAATAAGTAAATAATTATTTTATTTTTTTCTTAAAGGTATAATTAATACTAAACGCATAAATTTATATATCAATATACATTCGTTAAAACCCACTAAAACACTGTAATCGTTGATTTCATATTTAAGGATAATAAACAAAACTCATATAGAATGTAATTATAACATTATAAATATTTATAAATAAAAGATTATATTTATTTTTTTAATTTGCGAATGATAAAATCTATAAGAAGAACTAAGAATAGTACCACTATTGTGAAACTACTTTTGAACAATAAATATTACTCTATCACGACCTGTCCCAAAGGGGACCATGTCATGACTCCCCAATCCCACCACCAATAGGTCAAGGGCTAGTGACTAGCACTGAGTAGGTATATCACTGACATTTGACACCTTAGACTATGTACTTGTACACACATACACGTCTCTAAGCCTATACAATGCTGGAATGTAAAAATAGTTGAACAACCATTCATGCATACATCTAAATCCCACAACCAAAGTACAATAGTAAGTAAAGGAAAGTAAATAGGGTCAAATACAAGCCCACCAAAAATAGTTTGAAAACAAGTCCAAACTAAAAAAGAAAACTAGGACTACTGTTAGAATACCATAGGAACACACCTCAGTTTATCTAATCTCAATAAGCACTGTCTGTTCCTAGTCTATTAAGGAATATAATAAAAGGTTAATCATCTACAGAATACATGACACATGTAGCCAAAGTCTATGAATGGGTGAGTATAACAATACACAGTAGGACACCCCAAAACAAAAAGGAAAATAAAAAATTAAATACAATTATATATAAACATGTATATTTCAAAATCACATATAACAAGAATATCTAGATATAATCAACAAAGATACACAAACTAAAGTCATGTCACAACTATAGTATGTCATCCTAGGATTCCATCTCAAAGATTCCACAAGGAAATCATCCGGGAGAACACACTCCTGAGTCTAATAACACTAATGACGTCCATCCTATAGGTAGTGATCGTCAGGTCTCTCCATTAGAAGTATACACTGGATGTCTGAAAATATATAATACACAGATGAGGTTCACTCCCAAGGCCATGGGGATATACCAACAACTCAATCTATATTGAACTGCTATTTATAGGATCAATTCCCATGTAGTTTTGGTCATGATGATACCAAGAACTTCACCTAGGGTATGAAGATGAACATAGTATCTTGCTTTGGGACTCGTGGAAGGATTCTAATAACTCTATCCAAGATGTCCTACTAAAGGGATTGTTTTCCTAAGAGTAGGAAATGATTCCATACTAACACTTAGGGAATGGATGTTGGGAACACACCCTAATGAAACATGTCAAAGATACATAGGAAAAGGGATCTAAGCCTTGTTTTATAAACTAAAAGGTGTGTATATGGGATCACACATCATTTCCCTTAACCCCAATTCCCTCCCGTGTAATTGGCCCATGTCTCATTTCATGTCCAAGTCTATGCATAAGTATATAGCATGTTGGCTACTTGTGTTCTACTACACAGCTTAGCCCATGTACTTATCCAAACTATATCTGTGTAGTGGAGTACACAGTGTGCTCCAACCCATGTACTCTAACCCTTATCCATGTACCCTTAGAGGTTATAACATCCCTGAACTAGAATACACTAAATGGTGCCCCAAGTCGAGTAGCCACATGACCTCAAGTGCACCTCCTCGTACACCATAGGTTTCCAACTAGTAGCGAGGGCCTAATAAATCATGTGGGAAGACTATACCCTATTTTATAGATTTATACATAGAATATAATAGAAAATAGATTAAATAATAGCCTATAAATCAGAAACATGCATTGATAACCAAATCCCAAATAGGGTACAAACCACAACCAAACAAGTAAATATGCCATGTCTTGCTAACAGTACCAAATGTGAAAGGAAACTAAAAATAAATACAAATAGATGATTCCCCAAAACGGGTCCTAACTCCAAGTAAAGATCCCCATCCATACACGTCTCATGCCCAACTCAAATCCCTAGCATAAGGCCTTTTCCATTGTCCTTCCCTATAACCATGAAATCTTCCAGAGTACCCAACGGCGACCCGATCAAGGTGCGATTAAAACTCGGTAGGCTACCAACAATGGTGTATAAAAAATATCCATTATAAATAAATAGTGCATTAAATGACTAGATAAATGAAAAGTTAAAAAAACCCTATAAATATTAGTTAATAATATTTACTTTATCTAATTTCCTCATCTGTTTCATGGAATAGAAATTTGCATTATTTACACAACAATTAAAGGTAATTAATTTACAAACATAAGGAATAATTCAAGTTCTTTATATCACTATGGAAGACCATTTCACAATAATTTACATATCACTTAAGTTGGAGCATCAGTCTAGGTAGTTTTATCCAGTGCAACCATTAGGTCTTAGGGTAACATTTTGGAAACCTAACCCATGCATTATAGGGGTGGGTTTAGAGCATCAGTCCAACATAACCCATAGGAGGAGCCTCAATGCTTTATACTAGACCACTAATCCATGTGCACATGCTTATTTATCCATTCACGACATATACTATGTCAAAAACCAATCATAACAAAGCATATAACATTTTCACTTCTCAATTCATTCAATATATAAATCATCATCAAGCCTTATCCCATTAGTATAATTATCGTTTACTTGGAATAGACCATTTAACTAATCTCCCCTTTTTTTTACCTTTTCTCATTGACCATAATTAAAAATTAATTTACATTAACCCATTTAACATAATTCATTAATTCACAAGTATTTTCCCATTTACACTTTTCAATTTTAAATCACAAATTATTTAACACATTCAATTTATTCCATTTAACCCTTTCCACATTTTTTCAAATTATAACTTATACCAATGTCAATATCTACATACCACTACCATTAATGCCCCTTAGAAACCAACTAATCATGTTGAAAATTTTATCATGGGATATATTTCCACATAAAAAACTCCAGGTTTAACTTTACCATATTCTATGTTCGAGAATGTTGGGACACCCCATTGGTATACCTAAATCGGACTAAACAACCTCAATGCATCCCAAGAGGATCATGAGGGGTTTAAATAATCACTTATCCAACCATTTAATAAATTATTACTCATGGTAACAAACAAAAATCAATATATAAGCAATATCACAACCACACATGAACAAATCAATAACAAAACATTGTGATATAACTTATAGACCACCTACCTCTATTCTGAAAACAAACACACTCTTAACCTTAGCCTTAGATCCGAATTCAAGAACCCCATAATTCGTAACCTAGATTCCATAATAAAAAGAGAGTTGTAGGTCTTCAGAAGAAGATATCCAAAGCTAAAATCCCTAATCTAGAAAAGACAAAAAAGGGGAGAATTATACTTACCTGGAGAATTGATACGCACCTGACTATGCTCTAAACAGCCTAGAATCAAAGGAGAATGATACCTTGGAAGATTGATTCATCTAGGTTCATCACTAGGGTATAGAGGATATGAAATGGGTAATAAATTGGGTGAAATAGATAAAATCCCGAGGGGGTAGTTTCATAAATTTACACTTTTTAATGGGGTGCATGGTTTGGTTGGACAGTCTTCCAAACTGTGCACCAATCGTGTGTCATCTTATACCCATGAGGGGTTAATCCACATGGTTACCTGGAAAGTCCCGCATAATTTGACAAACCGATCACCAACCATGCAAGGAGCCTCTATCCAAGTTTGCATTGTTTGGCTCTCCACCTCACATGGTTTGCACTAACCATGCACCAACCATGAAATATGCACAAAATGGATTGATTTTTCTTCCTTTTCTGTCCCAAACCCTAGAAACACCCCTTAACCTATTCATACACCCAAAAAACATTTAATTAACCAACATTAAGATATTTAAACCAAAATTTAAACAAGTACATACCTCCATGATGTCTGAGATCTTGCAACCTCCCCACCTTATAATGGCTCATCCTTGAGACTTTCTCCCGAGTATCATTGAGATTCTAAAGAAAAGAGATTGGTCCACTAGGCATTAATATCTAAATCACTTTTCTAAGTTTCTTCCTGAACATTTCCATGCTTCCATAGGACATGAAAAAAGGGCATGATCTTACCTCACAAAATTTTCTCACCACCATCCACAATATGAACTGGATGTTCCTCAAAGGACGTATTAGCCTCAAGTTATACATCCTCAACATCAACCACATGAGATGGTTTGTGGTAATAATTCCAAATATGTGGAACATGAAAAACACCATTCATACCAAAATACCATTGTGGAAGAGATGATCAATATTCCACTGGCCCGATCCAATCCACAATCTCAAATGGCCCCACATACCTGGGTGCAAACATTCCATGTTTCAAAATCCAACAGTGACCCAACCTTAGAGACACCTAAAGGAACACCTGATCAACCACCCCAAACACAAGAGGTCTATGACACCGATCCTCTTATGACTTTTATCTACTCTGATCTGTTTCCATATGCTTCTGAAACAACTGATCTTTTCTGACGTTTCCTATATGAGACATGGTCCCAAAAACTCTGATTCCACAGCCTCTAACCAACATAAAAGAGATCTACATAGTCTAATATATAGTTTCTCAAATGGTTCCATCTGAATTGTATCATGGAAACTATTTTTTTAGGTAAACATAACAAGTGGAAATTATTTCTCCAATGATCCACCAAAATCTAGGACACAAGCCCTCAACATGTCCTCCAATATCTGAATAATACACTCCGACTGTCCATAATTATATGAATGGAAATTCGTACTCAAAAACATGTGGGATTCAGGACCTTATGAAATCCCTTCCAGAATCATGATGTGAAATATGGATCACTATCCAAAACTATAGTACACGGCACCCCGTGCAACCATACTATCTCCCAAACATACATCTCACTAAAATAATATACTATAAAAGTTTCTCAAATCAGTAGTAAGTGAGCCAACTTAGTCAACTTATCCACAACTACCCAGGTCACATCATTATTCTATGGAATACTCGGAATTCACATAATGAATTCCATCATCACGTCATCCTATTTTCACCTCAAAATGTTTACGGGCTATAACAAACCACCTAGTCGATGATGCTCAACCTTCACCTACTGACAAGTAAGGAATCATGCCACAAAACCAATAAATTTATTCTTTATTATTGGAGACCAATATTTTCTATAGAGATCGTGATACATTTTAGTCAAACTGGGGTGCACCACCCACTTCGATGCATAAAACTCTCGTATCAACTCTTCTCGCATACATGCTGGCACAACCACACAGACCTGAACATAAATAATCCATTCACCACCAACATTCCAACTAGAAGGTGACTCCCCACCTTTATGACCATCCTTTATAGATAAAAATTTTGTATCCTAAAGTTAATTCTCTTTGATCTAGATCAAAAGCATGGAATAAACTGAAACAGGTGTAAGGATCACTTTCCCCTGCCCATACTACACCTCCAAATACATCTTAGTAAAAAATTTCATCATCCTACACTCATAAATGGATTCCCTAACCGCCTGATTTTGAGTCTTTAGACTCAATGCATCAGCAATGCTATTCCCCTTTTACAGTGTGTAATCCAACTCAAAGTCAAAAGACTGCATGTATTCATTCCCCCTTCACTACTGAAGATTCAAATCATGCTTAGATAAAATTTACTTTAGGATTTTATGATCGGTATACTCCATAAACGATTCTCCCAACATGTAGTTCCACTAACACTTCAATGCATAAACTACCATGGAAAACTAAAGATCATGAGTGGGGTAGTTCCTTTCATGATGCCTCAAATATCATGACCCGTAAGACACTACCCGGTCATCTTGCATCAATAACACCCCAATTCTAACACTAGATGCATTACAAAATAAGGTAGACTTCTTACCTCGCTTAGGTAAGGTCATAATCAGTGTAGTTGTCAGCCGATTCTTCAAATCCTGGAAGGCATTCTCACATGCCCCTGACCAATCAAACTTGATTCCCTTCTTGGTCAAACCATAAAGCGGAACTACTAAATAAAAGAAATATTTGATAAACCTTCAATAATAACATGGTAATCCCAGAAAACTCCAAACATCATAAACATTCTTGGGATGCTATCAAGACACCACTGCCTGCACTTTCTCCAGGACCACTGACACTAGTTCCCTAGAGATGATGTTACCCAATAAATGAACTTTATCAATCCAAAAATGACACTTCAATATCGTGGTGTATAGCCTATGCTCACTTTGTGTACTCAGAATGATGTCAAGATGATTGTAATGATCATTATGGGTTATATAGTACACTAATATGTCATCAAAAAATGACTACAAACTGATCTAAATAAGGGTGAAATATTTGGTTCATCAGATCCATGAATATTGTCGGTGCATTGGTCAACCCGAACGACATAATAACAAACTCATACAACCCATACCTACTCCTGAAGGAAATCTTTAGTAAGTCAGAAGTTCTCACCCTTATTTTATGATACCCTGATCTTATATCATTCTTAGTAAAAACCAAGGCACCCCTCATCTGTTCAAATAGATCGTCGATTTGAGGAAGAGGGTATCAGTTCTTTACCCTCATCTGATTCAGCTTCCTATAATCGAAACATAAATGCAACGATCCCTTATCTTTCTTGCAAAAAAACACCAGTGATCCCCATGGTTATATACTAGGACAAATGAATATTTTACTCTCCAACTCCTCCAACTTTTTTTTATGCTCCAGGAGTTTTTCTGGTGTCATTCTATATAGTGGAATGGAAAATTTCTTTGCTCCTGGAAGAAACTATATCATGAACTCAACATCTCTTTTATGTGGAAAACCTAAAAATTCCTCCAGAAATGGATCTTATAACCAATCCACCACTGGAGGAAATACAATATGCTCTTCTTCCTCATCATCAATCATAATACAATCCAATCAGGCTATAATCTCACCAAATGTATGACAAACTATCCTTGCATGGCCTGCCTAAACATCACATTAACCGTGATGGACAAAGTTGTCCCCCTTAGGTGACATGAACGTTACCCTATGACGATAAAAATCAGTGTGGACCTGGTATAATTATAACCAATCAATGACCAAAATAAGATCAAAACCTCATATCTCAAGCACAAAAAATTCCCACAGAAAGCAGTATCCAACAATCCTCAAAGCACACCCCTTATAATTTCATTTGTTTTCTACTCGCATCCTTAATGGTGTATAAATCGACATAACTCCACACATATGGTCTACCACAAGACCCAATACTACCAGAAGATGAGAATAAATTAAATAATGTGAGGCACCTATGTCAAATAAAGTGCTAGAAAGAGTAGAATCCACTAGAATCGTACCTCGAATAGTCGATGGTCCAGCCTCACCACCTCCCAGTATGGACTAAACTGCATGAAGCTAGCCTAGCCCTCTATCATGGGCTCCAATATGAGATCCTGGCACTTCACTACCCTACTAAAATGGATGTTCCTGCCCGAATGTACCACATATGCTACCTCAAATAGTATGACCAATCAAGCTCCAACTACATGCTTGATACAGGGTAACTGACCCCCTGCCTACACTCAGTATCTTCCTCGATCCTTCCTCTATGCCTGGCTGTCGAGGGTTCCTATATAACCTCCACACATGGACCAACCATTCACATGCCCAAAACATAACTGGTGTCTAGAAACACTAACTCGGCACATGTCTTGGTCTACGACACTGATTATAGAAGACTTGGTCGCTGCCCTGAGACACGGGTTCCCTTTTCTGACTACCCTATCCACCACCACCCTAGTGGATGCTCTTAAAATGATGTTTCTTACCATTGGAAGTTGAACCACTGGATCACCCTACTGAAATCACACATCCACTACCTGAAGCCTCCTTGAGATTTCCCTTTGTGATAATGGATTTATCTATTACTTCTTCAAAGCTCTTTAGATGAAAGATATTAACCTGGGAATTCATCTCATGTCGAATTCCATCCTATAAACATTGCTCCATAGCTACCTCATCTCCCACCAAAGCAGGAACAAAATGCTTCAAGTCCATGAAACAACCTGCATTATCCATCCCTGATATAGTTCCCTAGGTTAACCTCATAAAATCTATAGTTTTGTCATGTCTTAGGGTATCCGGATAGTAATTCTCCAAAAAAAATCCTAGAAACCCTTCCACAGCATCCCCTCTACTTTCTCTGTCTAAACCAAGATGTCCCACCAACGCTTTGCATAACCTCACAACATGTAACCTTCCAGCTTGTCCCTCTTATAAGGAGAATTATCTAAGTGATCAAGAATCATCTAGATAGAATGTATCCAGAACTCAAACATCTTTGACCCACCCTCTCTGGTAAAGGTCAGAGGGTACTGTAGCTAAAAATATCAAGTCAGTTCAAACATTCTCTGCACAACCTGCCCTTGGTCTCATTCCATCATCTGCATTAAATGGTAAAATTTATCCTATAACTGCTCCTCTACTCTATTTCCCTGGTCCACTAGGGTCTCTTTCTCCACTTCTGGGGGATAATTCTTAGAGGTATCCTCTTATATTCTAATCGGCACACATTGTGGTGGTGGTATTTTTCTATAATTCCAAACATAGGTTTTAGAATTAGTAGCAATAAGTTCCATAATTTATCAAAAATTAGGTTATTCACTAGCCATAACCATTCATTTCACATGCACTGTCCTATTGAACCACGTCACATATAGAACACTACCATTGACTATCCCTACCACAGTTCATGGATAACCTGTGGTAAACCAACATATATGGTCAAGAGTGTTTCATTAGACACATATTTCAAAACCATTTCCACTTTTTACAACACAAATTATTTATTTTCAGGCACATTACCCGTTTCACAACTTGTTACAACCAACATTTTAACTCATTTACACCCTTTAATTATACACAACTCTTTAATATTATTTTTATTTAACCATTTATATCACATTTATTAGACACTATTTTCTTTATATTTTCAAGGAAGTGAAATGAATTATACTCTTTATACCCCACACACCCATCCCATGTGTGCCTACCATGATGCATGTCACCTATATACTAGGTGCCTAAAATGATGCATGAATGCACAACCTCATGTCGTTTCATCCATGAGACAAATATCAGTAAACTGTCACATCACACAACAAGTTCATCACCCAATGGTGAAATATCATTCAACTGTATCAACTCATGTCAAAAAAAACAATTTTCTACCCCAGACACTTGGTTTTTTTCTCATACATGGGTTTGCTACTCCCAAGAACGAGCTCATGGATAAGTCCTGACACATCCTAATTTCTTGTATACCATCCCAAATTGTAAGGCCATAGAAAATAACTACTATTATTCAACTTTTTAACATAACCAACCCATAATCCATTAAACAGTGCCTTAATCCATGTTTCCAAATGACCTCAAGCACAGGTCCCCGTATGCCAGAGGTTACCGACTAGCAGAAAGGGTTTGATAAATCACATGGGGAGATTATACCCTCTTTTTCAGAGTTATCCACAACAAATAATAACAAAACAAAGAAAAAATAACCAATAGACCAGGAACATGCATTGATAACCAAATCCCAGATAGGGTACAGACCATAACCAAACAAGTAAATGGCCCATGTCTTGCTAATGGTGCCAAATGTGAAAGGGAACCCAAAAAAAGATGACTCCCCAATATATTTCATGACTCCAAGTCTAGATTACCATCCATGCACATCCAATACCCAACTCAACTCCATAACATGGGGCCTTTTCCTCTTTCCTGACCTGTAACCATAAAATCTTCCCGGGTACCCAATGGTGGTCTGAGCAGGGTGTGAGTACAACTCAGTAGGCCACCACCGACTGTGTCTAAAAAATATCCAGTCTAAATAGATAATGCAAGAAAGTACTAGATAAATGAAAAGGTAAAAAAATAAAAATATGGAAATTTTAGTTAACAGTATTTCCTTTAGCTGATTTCATCATCTATTTCATTGAATAGGAATTTACATTGTTTACACATTAATCCAAGATAATTAATTACCAAGAATAAAGAATAAGTCATGTTCCCTATCTCACAAGGGAATACCATTTTAAAATCATTTACATCACACTTACCTTGGAGCATCAATCCAGGTAGTTTCATCCAATGAAACCATTGGGGCCTAGAGTGTTAGACTGGCACCCTGACCCAGGCATTCTAGGGGTGGGTTTAGAGAATAAGTCCAACTCGACCCATGGGAGGATCCTCTGTCCTTTATCCCACACCACCAAGCTATGTGCATATTCTTATTTATCCTTTCATCACATATATCATGTCACAAACTAACCATAACAAAGCATATAACATTTACACTTCACAATTCATTCAATATATAAATCATCGTAAATCCTTAACCTATTAGTATAATTTCTATTTACTTGGAATATACCATTTAACTCATCTCACATTATTCATACCTTTTCTAATTTATAATAATCAAAAATTCCTTTATATTAACACATTTAACATAATTCATGAATTCACAAGCATTATCTCATTTACACATTTCAATTTCAAATAACAAATTATTTAACACATTCAAGTTATTCTATTTAACCCTTTCAACATTTTTTTCAAACAATCCCTTATGATAAAACCAAAATCTAAACACCACTACCATTAGTTCCCCTTATAATCCAACTAATCATGTCAACACATTTATCAGGGGCTCTATTTCCACATAAGTGACTCTATCTTTAAATTTACCATTTTTCAAGTTTATGAATGTTGGAACACCACATAGGTGGCCCTAAATCAGTATAACCAACCTAAATTCATAACACGAGGATCATGAGGGGTTTAAATCATAACTTAGCCAACTATTTTATCAATTATTACTCAATGAAACAAACACACATCAAGAGGGAATCAATATTTCAACCACACATCCACAATTTTATCACAAAACTATGGGATATAACTTGTAGACCACCAACCTTGATTATGGAGACGAGTGCACTCTTAACCTTAGCCTTAGATGTGGATTCAAGAACCCCTTAAATCCTTAAATTGGAATCCATCAGAAAAAATAGAGTTTTAGGGATTTTGAAGGAGATAACAAAAGCTACAAGCCCTAATATAGAAAAGAAAAGCAAGGGAGCATTAGACATACCTGGAGCATTGATTTTCATACAATGGAAATCCAAATGGACTATAATAGAAGGAGAATGGTCCCTTGGAAGATTTTTTCAACTAGATTCTTTACTATGGTTGAGAGGAGAATAAATGGGGAATAAATTGGATGAAACACTTAAAATCCCAAGGGGCATTTTTTGTAAATTTAGACTTTTTAATGGGGAGCATGGTTTGGCCACACGATTTGACAAATAGTGCACTAACCATGAACTAACATCTGTCTAAGAGGAGATAAGACATAATGTTATATGGGAAGGCCTAAACAATTTAAAAAATCATGCACCAACCGTGTGAAGCGCCTCTATCCAAGGTTTCACGGTTTGGATTTCCCCCTCATACGGTTCTCATTAACCATGCATCAACCATTCAATATGCACAGAATGGCCATATTTCATTTCCATTTTGTGTCTTGAAACCATAAAACACCCCCAAACCTCCTCATACACTCAAAAAAAATTTAATTAACCAACATTAAGAGATTTAAACTAAAATTTAAACAAGGACATACCTCCATGAAGTCAGGGGTCATATAAAGGTTCACATCAAGTTTCCTGGGAGAGCCCACATGTTGTGTGATAGGGGTCACATATTTTGTGATACTTAAAATTCTCTAAAACCCTAGATACTATAAAGGGGGCCACACTATGTGTAGATTCTACTTACATGCTATGTATTGTGGAATTTCCCAGAATCTTGGATCTTGTTCTGCACATTGTCTTCAGTGATCTGGCCACTGATCTAGCCATGCCTCACCTGAAAAATCAAAGGGAAGCCTCATTCAGTCCTTTCCATTAATGAACAACAACTTATGACCCTTTGATCTGTTTGGAAAACATATTTTAATGGTGTTATTTTTTATGCTCTGAAGAACACAAAAACTAGGTATCTAAATTATCCGATCCATTTTCATGTCCATATTCACACCATCATTGTGTCGTGCCGATCTCAAATCTAAAAAATTGGATTGTTGCACCAAGAAACGGGTGCACAACGATTGATTCATCAAGATATGTCAAACCTCAGGCCATGAAAAGTACACCTACGGTGAATCAAGAATTTGGGGGGAGCAAATCACAACCACAAACATAATTAATGAACCTCATCCAATGTTCGTGTTGGCCTCAATCTATTGTCATTAGAATAATAATGAACAATTAATAATCACAAAATAAATATCCCGATAAAATACTTGAAAATAAACCATCCCGCAATATGATTGATCCGGGAATGAATCCATTGGTCAATTGATTCGTGTTCATCATAGAAATTAATAACAATGAAATAATCCAACCAAAACAAATATCCTACCTTGATTTTAATTTATCTCTGTCAAAGAATGATGTTATGTCATAGTCATTGGCTAGATCAATTGATTCCATTGCATGTCAATCATTGATCTAGGATCCCGTCATCATCTGTCAATGGAACCTCATTCCATGATATCTAATGGATCTCTATGATTTGAGGGGTTATGCGGCTAACCCTACAAATTATCCACAAGTGTGTATTTAATGAAAGGGTTACATCACTGCATCGATGAAACAAATAAAATAATTTCAATTAATTGTTTTATTCATTTAAACACAGGACAATTTTTCCCCAAATTCCCTATGCCAACCAAGTTTAAGTTGTACCTAGGATAAAAACCACATTCAGAACTCAACAGTACACTCAGATTTCTGATTCAGGGCCCCAATTATAATTTCTTCCAATTATTTAAAAAAATTGTGCATGTGCTATATTTAATATATTTAATATATTTCAAACAATTATTTTTGGCACACCGAGCCTCATAATCACATGATGTCATAACTCTTGGTCTTGAAAATAATCTATAAAATATCCAAAAATAATACATAGAAATTCAGAGTCATTAAATTCTCCCCACATTGGATATTTACATCCCAAAAAGGCAAAACAAGGTTTGTGCAAAGAGATGTGTGTACTGAGAACATACATATATGTGCCTCCCTATCCCATGTCCTCTCCTAAATATTCTCGTGTTTTCACTAGACACGTACTAAAAGAATCCATCACCCATGAAGGATCCTCTCATGTCGATCATAAATATCTACTAGTTTCTCAGAAAAGGTGGCTATATCCTCGATGTCCAGCTTTCCCCAGTCGATGATGTGTGATGGGTCATGCACGTACATCCTTAACTATGACATGTGAAAGATGTTGTGTACCTATTCTAACTTCGGAGGTAGATTGAAGTAGTATTCCACCATTCTAACTCTACAAAGTATTTGGAAAGGACCAATAAACCTCAGAGATTACTTTCCACCCAAGCCGAATATTTGCAATCTGCATCGAGGAGAAACCCATAGGAAGACATGGTTTCCTTACTCAAACTCCAAATGCATCCTTCATCTATCAACATATGAATTTTGATGGCTATGTGTTGTCTTCATCTGCTCCTGGATGATATGCAAATTCTCGATGGTTTCTCTCACCAACTATGTACCCATGAGTGTCGAATCTCCTAGGTAAGTCCAGCAAAGTGATAACCTATAGGGTTTCCCATACAAAGCCTTGAATGTTGTCATATTGATGGTAGAATGGTAGTTGTTGTTTTATATAAACTCCACCAGTGGTAGTTGATCCTCCCAACTGTGGAAAGAGTCCAACATGCAATCTTAGAGAATATCCTCCAGAACCTTTGTAACATCCCAGCCCAGGTGCCACACACTGGTGCCACGAGTCAGTTGATCACGTGACTTAAGGACCACCACCCCATATGTCAGAGTTTGTCAACTAACAATGAGGGTCTAATATCAATCATGGGGAGACTATGCCCTATTTTTAATTCTTCATAGAAATAGACCAGTGGAAATAATAATGCAATAATAGATATGATATAACATAACCAAAATAATATCAACATCACAAGATGACCTAAAATAGGAAAGACAATATCAAAACTAAATAGTAGATAATCCATGCCAAAGTATGAGCCAAGTGTCAATATGAAAAACCCAAAATAAAAAAAAATACATTGAAAAATCCTCTAAGTGGGTCCTAACACCAAGTCTAGTTCCCTCATATGTGCTCCATCCCAAGTCATTCATCTAACATAGGGCCTTTTCCTTTACTCTTCGAAAAAAATAAATTCTATACGGGTATCAATCAGGCAGCCTGAGTAGGGTGTGAGTACAACTCAGTAGGCCACCACCAACAGCGTCTAAAACAATATCCAATTAAATAGTATATACAATTTTATAAAGAATAAATACCAGGAATAAAGTAAATAGTTTACATTTATTTAATTACTCTTTATTTAACCACATAAATAACTGGATTCTTGAGGATACCCAAACCTCAATACCTACTTCATCCCATGATGAAGTCTGAACTATCCTCAACAGATATCATATAATAGAATTTCATTGTTACCCTTCATCATCTCAATTCATGTCACGACCAATTGGAACCATAGTCCAATGCCAACTCATGGGTGTAGAATATCATGTCTAACAACCCCATAAGTATTAGGAGACACTTTCCCTATCCCACACCTCAATATCACATGGGTATTTGGAACCTCAGTCCATATACCACACTCACTATATAATACGGGTATTTGGAGCCTCAGTGCCTGCCCCACACAAATTTAACACATATGGGTATTTGGATACTCAGTCCTTGTCCTACACTCATTTAACACATAAATAGGTATTTGGAGCCTTAATACCTATTCCACACACATTTAATGTGTTTATCTCAATATTACAATTTCATATGTGTCACGATATCACATTAATTAATTCATCAATTAATTAATCAAATTCAATAATTTCATAATCACATCAATACATTAATTAATTAAATAATAAATTAATCACATCAATTCCATTAATTAATTCAATAATTAATTAGTTAAATCAATTCCATTAGTTAATTAAACAATTAATTAATCACTTCAATGACATTAATTAATTCAACAACTGATTAATCACGTTAATTCTGTTAGTTAATTAAATAATTAACTAATCACATCAATTCCATTAGTCAACTCAACAATTAACTAATCACATCAATAAAATTAATTAATTCATAATTAATTAATCACATCAATTCCATTAGTTAATTAAACAATTAACTAATCACATCAATTCCATTAGTTAATTCAATAATTAACTAATCAAATTAATAACATTAATCAATTAAATGATTAATTAATCACATAAATAAAATTAATTAAGTCAATAATTAATTAATTACATAGATTATATATTTAATTCAACAATTAACTAATCACATAAATAACCTTAATTAATTCAACAATTAATTAATCACATCAATTACATTAGTTAATTCAACAATTAACTAATCACATCAATAACATTAATTAATTAAACAATTAATTAATCACATCAATTACATTAGTTAATTCAACAATTAACTAGTCACATAAACAAAATTAATTAATTCAAAAATTAATTAATCATTTTTCAATTATATCAACAAAACAATCCTCATTAATTAATTCACCGATTAATTAATTTAACTCATTCAATTGCATCAACACAATAACCCCCTTAAATTAATTCACCAATTAATTAAAACAACTCATTAAATTGTATCAACGCAACAATCCCCATTAACTAATTCACCAATTAATTAATCCGAATCATTTCCATTAAATAATTTAAAAATTAATTAATAACATTTAATACCTTCAATTAATTCACTAATTAATTGTTCATGTCAATTCCATTAATTACTTTTGAAAATAATTAATCACAATCAACCCCTTCAATTAATTCACCAATTAATTTTTCACATCAATTCCATTAATTAATTCTGAAATTAATTAATCACATTCAATCCCTTCAATTAATTTAACAATTAATTGTTCACGTCAATTCTATTAATTAATTAAATCAATTAATTAAACACATTCAATTATTTTTAATTAATTCACCAATTAATTGTTCACATAAATTTCATTAATTAATTTCACAATTAATCAATCAGATTCGATTCCTTTAATTAATTCACTAATTAATTGTTCATGTCAATTACATTAATTAATTCCACAATTATTTAATCACATTCAAAATCACAAAAATACCATAATTAATTCATCAATTAATTATTTAAGGTCCAAAATCCCAATAACCCCATGATTAATTCCTCAATTAATTATTCCAACTCAATCAATTCAATATACCAATTAATTCATCAATTAATTATTCCATCTCAATCAATTCAATATCCCCAATTAATTTACTAATTAATTGTTCCATGTCAATAAATTCAATATCCTAAATTAATTCACTAATTAATTTTTCTATCTCAATCAATTCCATACCCCCAATTAATTCATCAATTAATTGTTCCAACTCACAATTCAATATTTCGATAATTAACTCGACAATTGATTATCCCCAAATCTCAATTCAATATTATAATAACTAAAAAATTATTTAATTAACACACAATATCTCATAATTAATTTAATAATTAGTTTTCTAATTCAAAAATCTCAATTCCATCATAGTTAACTCAAAAATTAATTATTCAAAATCTATAATCCAACTATCCCAAAATTGAACATTTTTTTAAATTAATTAATTCATAAAATTAATTAATTCAGTCAAGAACGTAACTACTAAACCTCTAATAGTAATTCTATAATTATATAAACATAATTATAATTAAGATTTTTGGATTTGAATTATAGACCACCTACCTTGAATGTAGAGGAGTCAGTGACAAAAAGCATATGTTTGTGATAGCAATCAGCTTATGGATTCCTTTCAACATGATCCAGATAATCCATTAGGAATAGATCAAGAATCATATGAATAACCAGAAATCCGACCTTAAAAATCTAGGTCCTAATACCCATGATCTGACATGATATCACTTCTAGATTTATGTGGGCTCTTAAAAATCATCAGTAGAAGAGATTTAGTGAAGAGGGAGGTGCGCGGAAGAGGTTCGGTCCAAGGAAGAGATGTATGGAGGCTCTACAGTAGAGGGGAGATGTTCATGGAGGCTCTAAAGTGGAGAGGAGAGGACTGAAGTTGCTTGGTTGTAGAGAGTAGAGGTCTACGTTATGGATATGTGATATTATAGGGGTTTAAAATGGGTAATCCCCATTCTTTTCTATTTTTCCCAAAATACCATCGTTATCCATTAAAAACATTAAAAAGAAATCACACATTATGTAATTTCTTTTCATGACAAGTTTACATGTGGTGTAAATTAAATTTATGACATTTCTACACATGGTGTAATTTAAATTCAGGACATGTCTACATGTGGTGTAATTTATTTATAGGGTGTGTAAATTTTTTAGGGTGTGAATTTATTTAGGTCATGAATTAAATTCATAGGGTCAACCCAAAGAAATTCATGTCTTGAATTGGGTCTATGATGTGTATTTTTTTCTGCAACCAGAACTCACCACTTAATCCTATTACACCCCTAGAAAAAGACAGGATCTTACAATCTCCCCACCTTATAATAGCTTGTCCTTGAGTTGTACTCTCAAGTACCTCTAAGATTCTGAGTCAAAAAGATCAGGCCACTGAGCCCTTACATCAGTTTCTCTATCCTAATTTTTCACCTGTACCTACCCATGTTTCCAAAATATATATAATATTGACATGGTATTTCCCTAAAATGTATTATCATTGCAGTCCAACACACGTATTAGATTCTCCTCAAAGGATGCACCGGTCTCAAGCTCAACATTCACAACATACCAAAAGTGTTTCCCTACTCACCATTCCCAAGAATAAAAATTACACCATATAACATTGGAACTCATACATTCCATAAAAAACACATTCAAAGGACACATATCCACCACCTAAAAGGCCTACCTAGCCTTTCCCTATGGAATTTAAACATTTTCCATATAGGCTCCTCATTAGAATTATGATGCCACCACTTCCAACCCATGGTCTTTCTCCACACATCTAATACTAACACATCTCTCACAACCTTATGTGTATTGTTATAATAATTTTCCTCAATAAATTACCAACTATAGTGGAACACTTCCCCTCCCCTACAGAGCCTAAGAAGTTGGCATGGTCATCTCATCTTCAATCGATCGTCAAAAACCAAAATGTTAAGTGCCACCCAGTCCTGGATTTTTAAAATGGAACCCTTTACATTTATCGACATGTATTATACTTATGAACCTCACTTAGGTATAGATGTTGGTTCACCACCCACCACACGTTTTCACCTTTAACTTTCTCCAAGGGTGAACCTTCAATAAGTCCCTTTTTATCCCACTATAAAATTTCCATATGTATCTTAGAGTATAACCAATGTTTTATCAGTGTACATAGGATGATGTTAAGATGTAGAGCATGTTTGTCTCAAGTTTGAAAGTAAACCAAGATTGTCACTGAAAAACACCTTCTTTTCACACAAAAATCCCAACCAAGTGACCACCCCTCACCTCAAGTGTCACTTCCCCCAAACCATGCCACACAGTCAAAACTGAGGTGTTATCATTACCCTTAACCATACTACATATAGGTCATGGTTCACAAGGTATATAAATTTCTCATTATTCAAGTTTTCACATTATACACCCATTTATTCACATATTTCATCAATTAAAATTATCAAATTCATATAAGCACCATTTTCAATTTAATTTACACAATAAATGAAAAATAGTTCAAGTTTCACAACTTACCCAAAAGTTGTTTTCCTATGAATGCCTAAAATAATGCATGTCACAATAATCCTAAGAGCCTAGAATGACACATACAACTCAACTATCATTTCATACTGATCCACAAGTCAAATATCAACAATTTTCAGAAACAATAAGCACATCACACAATAAGTGTATCACCCGAGGTGAAATAATATCAACAGTAATAGCACACATCAATAACAAAAATCCCACCTCGGGTACTTAGATTTAACACTCATACATGGGTCAGCTACTCCCATACACAAGCTCTTAAACCAGGCCTAACTCATCTTATTCTTCTATTTACTATTCCCAAATAGTAAGATACAAGAAAATAAAAGAAAATAAAACTATTTTGATACCATTTTTGTAACATCTTATCTTGGGTGCCACATACTGGTTCCCCAAGTCGGTCGGTCACATGACCTCAGGTGCACATCCTCTTAAGCCATAGGATTCCGACTAGAAGTAAGAGTCTAATATCTATCATGGGGAGACTATACCCTCTTTATTTCTTCAAAATAATACACCAGAAGAAATAATAATGCCATAATAGAAATGATATAACATAACCAGAATAATATCAACATCACAAGATGACCAAAAACTATAAAGACAATATCAAAACTGAACAGTGGATATTGTATGCCGAATTATGTGCCAAGTGTCAATATAAAAAACCCAAAATAAGTAAAGACACTGAAAACTCCTCTAAGAGGGTCCCAACACTAAGTTTGGTTCCCTCATTTTTTTTCTCCATTCCAAATCATCCATCAAATGCAAGGAATTTTCCTTATCTTATCCTGTAAGCATGAAGTATATTCAGGTACCAATCAAACAGCCTAAGTAGGGTGTCAGTACAACTTATTAGGCCACCACCAACAACATCTAAAATAATATCTATTCAAAAAGTGTATGAATTTGTATAAAAAATAAATACTAGAAATAAATTAAACAGTTTAAATTTATTCAATTACTTTTTATTTACCACATGAATCCCTAGGTTCCTGAGGACACCTAAACCACAATACCTACTTCAGCCTATGCCAAAGACTAAACTATCCTCAAGGGATATCATATAATATAATTCCATTATTACCAATTGTCATCTCAATTTATATCATAACCAATTAGATCCATAGTCCAATTCCAACTCATGGGTGTAGAACGTCGTGTCTAACAACCTTACCAGTATTTTGAGACTATATCCTTATCCCACATCACAATATCACAAGGGTATTTGGAGCCTCAGTACCTATCCCACACTCACTATCTCACATGGGTATTTAGAGCCTTAGACCCTTTCCCACACACATGTAACACATATGGGTATTTGGAGCCTAAGTCCCTTTTCCACACTATTTTAACACATAAATGGGTATTTGGAGCCTTAGTCCCTGTCCCACACACATTTAACACATATATTGAAATATCAAAATTTCACATGTGTCACAATATCACATTAATTAATTCATCAATAAATTAATCAAATTCAACAAATACATAATCACATCAATCTATTAATTAATTCAAAAATTAATTAATCATATCAATTAGATTAATTAATTCAACAATTAATTACTCACATCAATCCCATTAGTTAATTCAACAATTAACTAATCATGTCAACAACATTAATTAATTAAATAATTAACTATTCACATCAATTTCATTAGTTAATTCAACAATTAACTAGTCACATCAATTTCATTATTTAATTCAACAATTAATAAATCACATCAATAACATTAATTAATTCAAAATTAATTAATCATATAAATTCCATTAGTTAATTTAACAATTAACTAATCACATTAATTCCATTAGTTAATTCAATAATTAACTAATCAAATCAACAACATTAATTAATTTAATAATTAATTAATCACATCAATAACATTAATTGATTCAACAATTAATTAATCACATCAATAACATTAATTAATTCAACAATTAATTAATCAAATCAATCACATTAGTTAATTCAATAATTAACTAATCACATAAATAACATTAATTAATGAAACAATTAATTAATCACACCAATTATATTAGTTGATTCAATAATTAACTAATCACATCAATAACATTAATTAATTCAAAAATTAGTTAATCACATCAATTACATTAGTTAATTCAATAATTAATTAATCACATCAACAACATTAATTAATTCAAAAATTAATTAATCCATTTTCATTTATATCAACACAACGATCCTCATTAATTAATTCATTATTTAATTAATTTAACTCTTTAAGTTTCATCAACACAATAATCCACATTAATTAATTCACAAATTAATTAATCCAACTCATTAAATTGCATCAACACAACAATCCCCATTAATTAATCCAACTCATTTCCATTAATTAATTTCACAATTAATTAGTCACACTCAATCCCTTTAATTACTTCACCAATTAATTTTTTATGTCAATTACATTTATTAATTCCATAATTAATTAATCACATTCAATCCCTTCAGTTAATTCACCAATTAATTGTCCACCTCAATTCCATTAATTAGTTTTACAATTAATTAATCACATTCAAACCCTTCAATTTATTCACCAGTTAATTTTTCACATCAATTTCATTAATTAATTCCATATTTAAGTAATAAAATTCAATTCCATCAATTAATTCTCCAATTATTTGTTCATGTAAATTTCATTAATTAATTATATAATTAATTAATCACATTCACAATCACAAAAATTCTAATAATTAATTCATCATTTAATTATTCAAGATCCACAATCCCAATAATTTCTAACTCAATCAATTCAATGTACCAATGAATTCATTAATTAATGGTTCCATCTCAATCAATTCAATATTCCAAATTAATTCACAAATTAATTGTTCCATCTCAATCAATTCAATATCCCAAATTAATCCATTAATTAATTACTCCATCTCAATCAATTCAATATCCCTAATTAATTCATTAATTGATTGTTGAAACTCACAATTCAATATTCTGAAAATTAACTCAATAATTATTTATCCCCAAATCAAAATTAAATATTCTGATAACTAACTAAATAATTAATTATCTCAAATCAAAAATATTAATATCTCATCATTAATTCATCAATTAATTATCTAATTCAACAATCCCAATTCCCTCATAATTAATTCAACAATTAATTATTCAGAATCTATTATCTTACTATCTCTAATTTGAAAATTTCCTCTAATTAATTAATTTGATCAGGAATGCAATTTCTAAACATCTAATATCAATCTACAATTACATACACATAATTACAACTAAGAATTTGGGATTTGAATTATAGATCACCTACCTTGAAAGTGGAGGAAGTGGTGAAAAAACACTATGTCTATGGTGGAAATCGGCTTATGGATTCCTTTCAATAAGAACTAGATAATCCATTAGTAATATATGAAGAAGGATATGAATAACTAGAAGTCTTACCTTAAATATATGGGTTTGGATAGCTAATATCTGATGTGAGATTTCTTCTGGATTGAAGTAGACTCCCAGAAATCATTAGCAGATGACCTACAATGAAGAGGGAGGTGTGTTGAGGAGATTCGGTCCAAGGAGGAGGTGCACAGAGGCTCTGTAGTGGAGAGGAGATGTTTGTGGAGGCTCTACAGTATAGAGGATAGGTTTTAGGAGGAATGGTAGTAGATAAGAGATGTGTGTGTTAGAGATACGCAATGCTGGAGGTTTTTAAAATGGGTGATCCCCCTTCTTTTACATTTTTACCAAAATCTCATCACTATCATTTAAAAAACATTAAAAATGAAATTAAACGTTGTTTAATTTATTCTCATGACATGTTTACATGTGGTGTAAATTAAATTTTTGACATGTATAAATGTGGGGTAATTTCAATTTGTGACATGTCTACACATGTTGTAATTTATTAATAGGGTGTGTAAATTTTTGGGGGTTTGAATTAATTTAGGTCATTAATTAAATTCATAGGGTCTGCCTAAAACAATTCACATTGTGAATTGGATCCATCATGTGTATTTTTTATGCTACCAAAACTCACCACTTAATCATGTTGCACCCTTGGAAAAAGACGTTATCTTACAACCTAAATGGTTCACTCAGTCTAAACATCAGTTTGGGGGTGAAACATTATGATCAAGTGTAACTGAGTCCCAAAATCCTCTTCTAATCCCTTCCAAAACCAGGATGTGAAGTGATCATCACGGTCATAACTGATCATCGATGGAACTACATGGAGTCGGACTATCTCCCACACATATAGGCGTCTCAAGCTCTCTACTGAACTCTTCTCCCAAATATCAAATAAGTTGTCTAACATGGTGATTCAGTCTATGATCACCCAGATGAAATCATGTCCCTTATAAGTACATGGTAGACTCATCATGAAGTCCATGTATATCCCATCCTACTTCTATTCTGGCATCTCGAGGGTTTGAGATAAACCTGCTGTAACTTGGTGCTCATCCTTCACCTGCTGACAAGTAAGTCTTTGAGACACAAACTCTGTAACTCCCTTATTCATCCCTAGACATCAAAACTGACATCAAAGGTCTTGGTATATTGTTTCCACACCAGGATGTACCGATAAAGGATACGTGTGAAAATTTCTAGGACATCCTCCCATAACGTCAGTGGAACCATCATTCATCCTCTAAAAAGAATGATATACTCTTCATATTTAAAAAATACATTAGGATTTTGTTCTATGGATATCTACGTATATATGGTCTAACAATAAACATCCCCTAGTTGTGCCTCCCTGAATCGCTACAAGAGAGGTGGGGTGACAACCATCAACTGAAGGTAAGCTTCTCCACCTCCATCCACAAAGGATAATAGAAACAAGGCCAACTACTCTGACACCTCGCTCAGCAACTGTAAATGATATCTTCTTTTAAGATCATCTACTACCAAATTTCCCTTCTCAGGAGTATTGATAATTTTAAAGTCGTAATCTTGGATGAAATCTCACCACCAACTCTGTCTCAAGGTAATATCCTTCATAGAGAATATATTCTTGAGACTCTTGTGATCAGAATAAATGATGAATCGCTCACCCATCAGGTAGTGTCACCACATATTTATTGTAAAGAATAATGTTGTTAACTCAATATCATGGGTCTCATAGATTTTCTCATGTGGTATCAACTAAGGTGAACCATAGGCAATCACTTCTTTCCACTACATTATAAAAAATCCAAGCCTGGTTCCTAATGCATCGTGAAATACTAGGAACTCGACACCCTCCTCAGGCGATCTCAAGATGGGAGTGCTCTTAAAACTCTATCTTAGCCACTTAGAATCATGTTGGAACCTCTCTATCCACATGTAAGGTTACCCATTTCAAGTAAAAGCTATCACGGGTGATGATATCCTGGATAATTCATTTATGAATCTCCAATAATAGCATGCCAACCAAAGGATACTTTGAACATTCATCACGCTCTTGTGTGGATCCCAAGATACTAATGACACTCTACTCATTGAGATAACATGTCCCATAAAGTGGAATACCTAAATCCAAATTTGGAACTTCGAGAGCTTTATTTAATGTAGCTGATCTATGAGTGTTTCTAGAACTAACCTCAAGTGTATCATGTGATCCTCCTTAGATGACGAGTACAAAAGGACATCGTCGATAAGGACTACTAAAAACCGATCTAAGAAAGGCTGAAAGACTCACTTTATGAGTCCTAGGAATACTGTTTGGTTCTTTTTCATGCCAAAGGGAATCAATAATTACTCATAGTGATTGTATCATCATCATAATATCATATTCTATATATTCTCATCCTATACTCTCAATTTATGATAACCTAACCTAATGTTAACCTTTGAGAACCATTGGTCCCCTCTAAACTAATTAAAGACGTAATCGATCATTGGTATTAGATAGTTTTTCATTATGGTCACCTGATTCAAGAACTGGTAGTCCACACATAACCTCAAGATCTCATTTTCATTCTTATCGAATAAAACTGGGGCTTCCCAGGGTGAAACACTAGTTCTAATAAATCCATTCCTCTACAAGTCCTCCAACTTCACCCTTATCTCTAGAATCTGTATAAGAGCCATCCAATATGCTGGCATAGATATCGGTGTCTTCCTTGGTAGTATATTAATGAAAAATTATATATCATGGTGGGGAGGTAAACCTAGAACATCTTTATGGAAGACTTTTGCATACTATGCCACAACTACAAGAAATTGATAACTCATTATATACACTACATCAAGGGTTAGTCTAGCAAACTGATGGGTAATTGGTTTCACCCTCCTATGTACGAGGATGTCCTGTGTTGCTTGGGTTTCCTTTTCACAGACCAAGGAGAACCTGGTTTCGTCACTATGGAAACACTCTATACTCTGCCTGAAATAGTCAATTTAGGCATTAACCATGGATAACTAGTCCATACCTAAGATACGTTTTTAAGGAATCATCACTAATATAAAGATATCCAAATATAAACTCTCACCTCCAAGAGTCAGTTCACATTGTCATCACAAGTCTGTGATCACTGAGTCTTCTCCATTAAGAGTCTCCAAGAGTAAGGGTCAAGTCATGGGATTTACTGGAATCTCTATGTGTCATAAATGGTTTGTGGAAAGAAAGTAATTATTAGAACCTGTGTCTATCAGTACTACAGCTAAGGTAGAAAAGACACATATCATACCTAAAATAATTCCCAAAGCCTTTCTGTCATAATATTTGACCACCTGAAGTTGTCCGTTCTCATGTCCTCCAACTCCCAGTGCCTGGAATGATCCACCTGGGGGTAGTGGTGGTAACAAGTCAAATCATTGACCACCTAATTCTGCTCTCTTGAATCCTCTTCCATGTTCTCTACCTTTTAATCCTACCTACCCATTCATCTATCTCTACCTTAGTGGCCCATATATACTCTCTATGTCAGCTATACAGCGGGTCGGAAAATCTCATGCAAGATGACCCTTGTCGTCACATGAGTAGAATAACCTCTCCCTGGGCTGACTTGACCAATATTGAGAACCCTTAACTACAAACCATTTATCCCAAGTCCTCAACCTAAAACATCTTGCACATCCTGGTCCCTGAGATTGATGTCATCTCCCAGCTACTAAGGGCTCTACTTCTATATACCCACTACCATAAACCACTGGTTGTATCTTCTCATCCAAGAAACTCTCAACTACCAAATAATGTTCTAGTAACCTATAATAGGTAGGAGTGCATAGAGGGATAACATTATCCCATATGTCTCTACACAGACCTCACTCAACGTTTTGATCCCTAAAGAAATGGTCGTGAACCATATCCATTAACTACATGGAGAGGTTAGTAAACCTAGATGAATACTCATCTACTGTCGCTCTTCCCTGTTCGAGCTACATAAGCTCATGGATACATACATCCATAGATAGTGAGAACACCACTCTAAAAAGGTTCTCAAACTCTATCCATGAAAGATTTGCCTCATCATAAGACTAAGTCACTAACCCCCACCATCGCCTAGCTAATCCATGAAGAAGGAACTTTTCTAGGACCACCATCTGATCTTATGGTGTCCTAATCAGATGAAAAACTCTAATCAGTACCTCAGTTAAGTCCTCAGCCACATGTGGTTCAGGATTGCCTTAGAACCTGAGGGTTCTATTTTAATGAACCTCATAAAGCGCACTTCTACTACACACCTCATCTGCTATTACTATGAGTACTATGTACTGCTCAATAGTTTGTGGCATAGATGGTGTACCACCCTAAGGTAACATTTCGGGAACTGGTCCCTATATCAATGCCTCGTCACTGAGGGGATTATTCTTATGATCATGATGTTGAATCCTAGCTGGCATTCATCATGGAGGCATCCTGAAATAAACAAATTTTACCAATGTCAATGAGTATATCTAGAGAGTTGACTCAAGAAGAACATTGAAACCACAACCGATTCCTATATGATGCATGTACCATTTTTCTCTCTACAACCAATTTTCTCATGTACCAAGTCAAAAAGTATGTGATAAAAGTACTAGTGAATGGATACATCATTCATCTCACCAATACTGGAGTCTCTGAGCTTAAAGATGAACTCAAAACACTAAACATTGTTTCCCCAAACCAATATCATAGACTCCGGTCGTAATGTAAAACTGACTATTCTGATACAACTCTATCATAACCCATCCCATAGGGTCCTGTTACATGACTCCCTAGACATGCCGCCAATAGGTTGGGGGTTTGAGACTAGAACCAAATATTCATATCACTAACATGGTAGGCCTTAACCTAAGTAATTATATACACACACACACACATATCCAAGCACATATAATTCTAAAATGTAAATAGAACTAAACAACCATGCCTACATACATCTATATCCCACAACTAGAGTATGACAAAAAATAATAAAAAGTAAACAAGGAAAAATACAAGCCCACTACAAATAGTTGGAAAACAAGTCCAACATGAAAAAGAAAATTGGGACTGCTGTCAGAATATAGCAGGAACACACCTTGTTCTATCTGGTCTCACTAAGTATTGTCTAGACCTATTCCATCAAGGACTCTTTAAAAAGGTTGATTATATGCACAGGACACAATCTGTACGGGGAAATCCCGTATGTGGGTGAGTATAAAAATTCTGAGTAGGACACCCCAAAACCATAAAGAAAAAAATTAAGTAAATAAAGTTATCACTTCATAGGTATATGTATACAACACATATAATAATAATATCTAGATATACTAAACAAAGACATGCAATCTAAAGGTAAATCATAGTGTTAGTATTCCAACCTAGGATTTTAGCTCAAAGATTCCACAAGGCACTCATTTGAGAGAACACACTCCTAATTCTAATAATAGTGATAATGTCCATCTGAGAGGTAGTTCTTTTTAGGTCTCACCATTAGAAGTATACACTGGCAGTCTGAAAAGATATGACACAAAGATGGGGATCAATCAAAAGGCCATGAGATGATACCAATAACTCAATATAGATTAACCCGCTAATTATAGGATCAGAGCCCGTGTAGTGTTGGTCACGGAGATACTATGAGATCCACCTAGGCCTTGAATATGAATAGAGGGTCTCACTTTGAACTTCATGGAAGAATTCCAACAACTCTATCCAAAAAGTCTTATTAAATGAACCATTATCCTAGGAGTAGGATACAATTCCATACTAACCATCATGGAATCGATATGGGGAAAACACCCTAATGAAACATGTCTAATATATATAGGAAAATGTATCCACGCCATTTTTTTTGAAGTACACGATCTGTATAAGGGTTCACACATCGTGACCCTTAACCCTAGGTCCTTCCCGTGTAATCGGTCCATGTTTCATCCCATGTCTATGTCCATGTAGACGTACACAACATGTCAGCTGCTCGTGTACTCTACCCGTGTTTTAGTACACAGCTTAGCCCATGTACTTATCCAGGTCGTTTCCATGTAGGGAAGTACATGGTGTGCTCCAACCCATGTACTCCAACCCATGTACATGTAACCTTCGAGGTACATATCGAACCGCTCGGGAGAGACCACATGTTGTGTAACATGTCATGTGATACTTAACATTCTCCAATACCCTAGCCTCCATAAAGGGGTCCCACACGACATGTAGATCTATCTTACATTCTGTGTAACATAGAATTTCCCAGAATCTCATATTTGGTTCTATGCATCTTCTCGAGTTCTCTAGCCACTTATATGTCTGTACCTCACCCAGAAAATCAAGGGGAAGCCTCATTCGAGCCTCATCGTCGATGAACAACAACTTATAGCCCTTAGATATTTTCAGAAAATAGATTTGAACATTTTTATTTGTTTCACTCCATAGAACATGAAAACTGGATATTTACATTATCTAATCCACTTTTTCCTCCATCATCACACCACCATTGTGTCGTATTGATCCCAGATCAACAATATCATATTGTTACACCAAGAAACGGGTGAAAAACAATCGATTCGTCGGGATATGTTGAACCCCTGGAAAAGTGAAGAATGCCTACGGTGAATGAAGAATTGGGGGGTGAGAACAACCACAAACATGAGGACCGAACCTCATCTAATGTTTGTTTTGTCCTTGTTCCATCATCATTAAAATAATAATGAACAATCATAAATCACAAAAAAAATCCTGATAATATCCCCACAAATAAACCCATCCCACAGTATGAACAATATGTGAATCAACCCGTCAGTCGATTGATTCACATTTGTAATAAAAATTAAGAACAGGTAAAGAATCCAACCAAAACAAATGTCCTATCTTGATTCAGATTTATCACTGGTGAAGAATGATATAGTGTCGTAGTTTTTGGTGAGATCCTTCAATTGTGTTGCATGTCGGTTTTCAATCTACGATCAGGTCATTTTCCATCAATGGAACATCATTCCATGCTCTCCATTGGCTCTCTAATTATTTGTAGGGTTATATAGATAACCCTAAAAATTATCCATAAGCATGTTTTGAAATAAAGGGTTAGGTCACCTCATGGACAAAACAAATAAAATAATTTCAATTTATTATTTTATTCATTTAATGCTTGTGAATACTTTTCCCCAAACTCCCTATGACAACCATGTTTAGATCATTCTTAGGGTAAAATTTTCATTTTGATCTTAATGGTGCCATCGTATTTTTGATCCGAGAACAAGATTAGAAGTTATTACACTTTTTTAGGAAAACTGCACGTACGTACTATTTAATATATTTAATATATTTTAAACATTTATTCTAGGAATATCGGGCCTCATAATCTCACACTATCTTAATTCCTGGTCTCAATGATAATCCATAAAATATCCAAAAATAATACATGGATGATTTGAGTCATTACATACTCACACCCAATATCGAAAATAGAAAATAACTGAATATATATAGAGAGAGAATAATTATTAATGAATTTTATAAAATTTAATGTATATGAATATGTTTTTTAAATATGTGATTAAAATAGTTATTTTTTTATAAAATATATTTATCTACTTTAGTTGAAGTCTGGAATTAAGGTATGGGAATTCATTGTCTGAAATTTAATTTCTTAAGACATATATATTATTGTGTACCATGACATATTTAATATTTTTTGATTACTTATTAATGAATTTATTTGTATATATTACTATAATTCATGAAGTTTAAGGAGAAATATCATGTTCTTTATGTAAATGGATTTTGATTCAAAGGATACCATGGTCATAAGGTTTTTTGTTAACTCAAATCCATTCCTTGAACATATTGTTCCATGATTTATTTATTCCACATTAAGGTTCTATATCACTATACATTATCTACCTTCCTAGAGGAAAATGGATTTTAAATAAATATATTTAACCTTGATTAATTTATCTCTCAAAAATTATATAATTATTAAGAATAATTTGCACCCTCTTTAATGATGGTTTATCCACCATAAAAATGTTTCCCCTTCATTTCAATGTTCCCAACTATATATGGAATCCTAATTATGTATTTTCTCATGTGACCTATATATTTACCATCGCTTATTTCTAAACATAATTTTTTTTACATTTTTAGGATGTTGGTTTTCAAAAAAATGTATTTCAAAATATTATTCCATCCTTTAAAAATAAAATGATTTATCTTCCACACCACATTTATTTTGATAAACATTATTTCATTTCAAGGATAAATTATTGAAGTTTATTTTTTCAAAATTTATTTTTTTCCAAATCTTTTACTTCATATTTTGAAACATTTATTTCATTTTCAAGGCTTCTATATTGAAATTACTTTTTCAAAAGTAAATTTTTTCAAAAAAAATCACTTCCCTTTTTTGAAAACTTCATGTCATTTTTAAGACATATTAATTAGTGATCCTCTTTAAAAATTAAAAGCTTTCAAAATGTTTTCACTTCACCTTATGGAAACATTTATGTCATTTTTAGGACTCCTTTATTTAAGACTATTTATTAAGTGTGAATTTTTTCAAAATGTGTTCACTTCACATTTTTTAATCTTTTTTTTTATTTTTCAATGATTATTTATTAAAGAATATTTTTCAAAATTAAAACATTAAAAATAATTTCACTCAACATTTCGAAAAAATTTGTGCTTTTTTCAAATCTTATTTATTAAAGATTCATTTTTTAATGTAAAAATCTTCAAAATGTTTGAACTTCAAATTTTTTAAAAAATTATGATTTTTAAAGGATTTATTATTGATATTTATTTATAAATATTGAATTTTCTAAAATTATTTGTTTCTAATTTCTCAAAAGAAACCACTCAAAAAATTTATTTTTCATGTGGCTGTAATATCTTCATTTCTACCAAAGATAAATAAGTTTTATAAAAAGACTTACATGCCTTCACATTCATTTTCATCATTATCTCTAAAGTATTTTTATACATATAAGTTTTTTTCATGAATCACCCCCTAAATTTCATTGTGAAGTACTATTTTGGTGTGATTGAATTTTGAGTATCAACTGTTAACATTATTGAGGTCAATTTTAGGGATACCTTCCAGAAATATAGTGAAACGCGTTTTTAATTCCATGTGTTATTTATGATATAATGAATAACTAATTTCAAGAGGCTCACATATATATGGTTTTTCTTTAATTTACAGTTTTTTACAATATAACCCTCTAATTAATTGGGTAAATATATATATCTCTTTAGATAATAGGTAATGATTTGTGATGACTTGATCTACCAATGGAATCAAGTGAGTGAAGAATGATCCACCAAGTTAAATATATGAGTAAAGTTGATCCATTAGGGGAAATATGTGAGTAAATATTGATCTAGAATGGAAAACAGGTTATGATGGATGATAAACCATTCTATGATTCCTATTCTCATGTTTTTTTATATTATTATGTTTTTAAACATACTTATGTAATTATTTATCATGTAATATGCTCCATGTTTTATTAGGGTATGTTTTACTAATGTTTTATTCATGGATATGGGCTATTATTTTATACCCATATACTTAACTTTTTTCTCACATATGATCATCATTGGTTATTCATTATGTTTCCCAATCTGTGAATCTGATTTCAACCCTTTCTTATGTTTTCTTACCCCAGGATACGAAGATGTGAATTACATGTGAGAGGTTTAGAAGGGGGTTTAGAGTTGATTAGTTATGTAAAATTATTGATGAGTGTTTTAAAATAAGTTGTTTATGTAACTAATCATTCAAGGCACTAAAACATAGGTTCTCCAATTTATGTGTTAATTTTTTAAATAGAATGATTATTTATGTAAAATAATTAAATAAATGTGTTTATTTATCTTGGTTCTCTTTAACACTGGGGATCCCTTAGACTTTTTATTATGGTAGGACCTCATATGGTTTAATTTTTTCTATTTATAATTAATGGAAGCTTATCATGATGAGAGAGTCGTCTCGGTGGTTAAATTATCCCTACGGTATTCTGACTCAACTACTACAACCACTAGTGTATTTTTTGTGTTTTTTTAGTGCTTCTGGGAGATAGGGTGAAATTCCAAGACCTTATCCTGGGTGTTATGGATATATGGTCAGCATGTGCTAGTCTATATATGAGGTGAAAAATAATGTGAGTAAATAATGAGTCACCGAATATAGTATTTCAAAAATTAAACGGCGCATATTCTAAAATCATGTGTCCAAATGGGTGTGAGAGTTTTTGAATTTTTGAAGTTGGGGGATGGCGCATTTCAAGAAATAGTTTTTTAAATGGTATTGTAGGATTTTGAACACCCTAAATGGGTGATTTTAGACTTGTAATGAGACTCTGGTGGCATTGAATAGGCGCAAAAGAGCCTCAAAGAGGTAGAAAATATGTTTGGTATACTATAGTAACTATCGAACAGTTGGTGTGCTACTTCCAGCTCATCGGTGGGTTGGTCAGAATTCTAACAACCAAACTGAGTTCACCAACTAGCCAGTGAGCCTAGAATTATGGGTTGATGGGTATTTTAATGGGGGGAAATTACCAAATTGACCCTTTTGTTTTTTAGAAGTGAATATCCTTATTCCTCTATGTTCATTACATATGGTAGACCCCTCTTTTCCCCTTCTCCCTCTTCTTCCCCCATTGATTTAGGGTGGTTTTGGAACTGTTCCTAGGAAATTTAAGCTGTGTTTTCTTCTCTATTATCCTCTTTTTATCTCCTCCTACTTTATATTGTAATTTCATTTTTCATAGGCTAGGGTTCATAGAATGTTCCTCTTGAGAATTATATAATAATCTCAATATGATGTGGATTTCATTCAGTTTATCTGGAGGGAATTATGAGTATATGTCTACACATCATCACACTCCATTTCTGAGAGGTATGTTGTAATTTGGAATTTTCTGAGATTTTTTCCATAAATTAAATTATTTTGGAAACTATCTTGGTTTTTATTGAATAATATTTTTCCTAAATTAGTTTCAAGATCATGGGATGGACCTCCTCCATATGGTTAGTAATGCTTTTTGTGTGAAAAGAGTGCTTGGTTAGTATTTTAGTGATTATTTCAATTTGAATAGAAATTGGAATTAAATTATAAATTTATTAAATTATATATAATATGATTATAATTAATTGTGTGGTGATGGTTGGTGTGAGTTAGGGCCTCACATGGGTGGGTAGTTGTGGAATGGACTCAGATGAGTTTGGTGATCCTAAGAGGGTCTTATATACATTGAATTATAAATGGGAAATTCTTTGTATGATGTGGGTGGTCTTAGTAATCACCCTATAGTTAAATAAATATTATTTATGATGTATGTGATGCACAATAATACCACTAATGGTTTTTTCCCATTTTAATTAATTAATTTAAATTTTTAATTTAGATTGAATGTTTAATTTTATTATCATTCCTTAAAATGAACTGAAAAAGTGCAAAGACAATTTTGGACCTTGTGTACTAGCTTGTAGGAATAATTCACCATTGAGAAAGACCATGATTCAAATGGTCTCCCTTTACCCTTATACCCCCTTTAGGGGTGTTCCTAGGTTAAATTAAAATGGTTATAACCTGATGGCCTTGTATAGAAATTTATAGATACATCCAAGAGGGTGGTGTGATATTGATTGAGATGGATAGCCTTAGTGAGCCAAGTGAGAACCCTTGAGGTACATTTAGCCTTTATGGATAGACTATAGGTAGGATAAATTTTGGTTGGTTGAGCGGAAAAATCTAGGATAACTATTGGATTTTAGATGGGTCGTGAACCATTTCCCCTTTGATTGTTGATGATTCATCATACCCCATGTTTCCTATTAGGTTGCATTCTATTTTTGATACTTCTGAGGTGTTTCACATCCTTTGATAGTTGGGTGATGATCTGATACTTTATTGAGACCAAGGACCCATGTGTGGTTCCTATTATTTCATTAAATTAGGGGCCCCTGGTTGGTTCCCCAATGATGGACCAACCCTGAGTGGGTTAGTATTCTATGGGTAGAGATGGTTAACAACCCTAATTAGGTGCATTGGTCATGGGTAGAGTCTATTATGGGTGTCACATCATGTGATGTTATGGGTTGTGGTTAGTGATTAGAGTTTTTAGCATTAATTAAAACCTTGTTTCTTTCTTTTTTTAGAGACTCGTAAAACACCATTAATGTGGTGGTAACCCTATAGCATACGCCTTGGAGGAAGTTATTATGTGACATGACCAGTGCTCTCATTTTGATTGTGATATGTATGGAAAACACCCTTTGGGTGGTCCTTGTTTGATATAGAAAAAAACCCTTAGTAGGGAGTTCTATGGTACTAATGTGAACACCCCTAGTAGGGAGATTGGAAATACAAAAGAGAAAACCCATAGTAGGAAAGTCTATGATAATAATAAAGGATCCCTTGGTAGGGAGGTTTGTGATACTACTGGTGGGGTTTCTAGTGATTTGGATACAATATTATATTGGTTTTTAGAAGAGGATAGGTCCTCCAAGATGTGATCTGCTATGAATTTTTTGTTTCTTTCATAAGCATATATGATTCTCCTACACTATTGGAGCTCATCTATTGGGATCCATCATATACTACGGTAGGGAATTCCATGTATTGTGATACAAATATAGAGCATTACCTAGTTAATTATACTATATAAAAATGTGATCTGATCCTTTAAGCATTATCACTATATACTCGGGTGAATGACCCCTAGGTCATTATTATGGTTCGCAAAGTCATAATGATGTTCTTAGAGATATTCCCACACTGGCCAAAGCAGGTATGGTCAATTAGGGTCATATACCTAAGGATAAACAATAGTTTATTTTTGATTTATTTATTTTTAGTAGTTTATTTATGATTTAGATCATGTCACATGCACATATCACAACATTAACAGTTACGTATGAGATCACATTAGTGGTTCTCTATAGATTTTTGTACTTTCACCCTACTCAGGCTTATATTGAACTTGGTTAATTGAGTAGGCTCCCACGTTTTTCAAGGTACAGGTTGGGTTAGGGCCTAGGTTATTCATGATTGAGCAGGATATCTTAGAGTCTGGAGACTGGGACGAGGTGAGTAATTGATTTTGGAGTAGGGACTCACTTCTATTTTATTTATTTTTATTATTCTATATGTATGATTATCCTAGTGGGAGATCCTTATTAAATTTTGTAAGGCCGTTCATGTATTTTATGATACATTTAATTTATTTTAGTTGTTCCTTTTTATTTATTCTATTTACACTATTCTTTATTGTGTATAATACTTGGTTATTTCTTTTGTGATTCTCAATCTGATACAGGGGGATATAGTCTCCCCATGGTACCTCCTTATATCCCGATCGATAGTCTGTAGCATCTAGCATAAGGGAAGGTTCTCTCGAGGTCATATAGTGGAACTGGGTGGGTTACTCTTCAGAGTGAGATGGGACAAGACATTAAATTTTTTTATCAATGGTGTTTTTATTTTGTCTTACTATTTGGGTAGATTGTAGATCAGAGAAATAGGAATGTGTTAGAGATTGTGATGTAACCTAGACCGGTACATACCAAACACCTTTTTCAATGGAGTTATAAGTTACCAATGGTATGAGATTTATGTTCATGGAATTCACTATTATTATTAATCATGACATAAACTTTTTTGATGCATATTTTATTTGGATTTATTAGTTGTTGGATTTATGGTTCTTGGTCCAATTGTCATAGGAATGTTATTGGACTTTTGGATCTTGATCTATCATAAAAAGAGGCATATTTTTCATCATGTTAGGTATATATGATTCATATAAGATATAGGCATGCTTGTTTTATTATTATCATATACTTTAGAGGTTTGGCTATTTAAGGTGTATATAATAGCTCATGTGAAATTTTTCCATTTAGGTTCTTGGAGAAATTATAATCAACTAGAATAACATGTATATATTTCTTTTGATGAAAGTTCATGTGGGTTTGTGATAATAAATTCTATGGTGATTATGACGGTGTGATCCCTCTAGTAGGGGAAATTTAGTGACCCTATTGGTTTAGTAATTCACATGATTCCTTAGTGAGAAAAACCTAATGGGTGATTATAATTATGGTTCAATTTTTTGAAGTGTTAGTATCAACCTATATATTATTTTACTATATAGCACATAATTTTATTCTACTTAATAGAGCCTTGTGAATATGGGATGATCAGAATAGATTAGGGTAGGAATATTTTGTTATATATTTGAATATAAGGATGAGTTGTGATCCTCTAGGGGTTGACATTCGTATGCAGAGGCCCATTAAGGATCAGCCTAATATTTGGATTCTTGAGGGTGTTGATTCATATGCAGGAATCTAGTGAGAATCAATGCACTAGTAGGATTAGAATGTTTTCCATAGTTGGAAAATGATTTTGTCATGTGTTGCTAGTTTTTATAAATATTAGAACCAAAGAGTAGGTGTTTTTGGCATGTGAGTCGCCATTTGAAATTTGAGACAGGAGTGTAGGTGTTACTCATGAGTTTTGACCTTGTGATATATAACCTATGGGTTCGGGGAGAGCCTAGTGTTTGAAATATGGCTCGTAACATTAGTTATTTAGGTGTTTGGATAAGATAAGGTGTGATGTAATAGGGTAGTTTGAGTGACAAGTTTTTCCAAGTTCGTGTTTTCCATAGAGACGGGATGAAAATGTAGGTTCTTCAGGTATGAAATCAGTGAATGGTAGGTGTGACTAAGAATTCGACCTGGGAATGGTGATTTATTATAGGATATTAAACATGAAGAACGTTGATAGCAAGTTCTTGGTATCAAGGTTGAAAATAGAGGTAAGGACCAGTTGAGAACCTATACCAATTGATTTGGATATGCTTCTAGCAATTTGGTTAGATCATGGATGGATAATTCCATTTTATGGAATGAAGCCCATGATGGTCGGAAGTCATGTGGTATATAAGGTCATGGGTAAATTCTTAGTTTTTAAGAGGATATTTTAGGGTGATTAGGAAGGATGAGAACAAAATGAAAAGGGGGTCATGATCAATGGGTTTGGTGTATGGTGCCTAATGAACTATGGAATTGGGGATGACTGGGTGTTATCCAAGGATAGATGGAGTTTAATGTGATGATTATGGTATTGTGTTCTCAAGGGTTGAAAGTGGTAATAATGTATCTCTATGGTAGAGGGGGAATAATGAAGGAGAGTATGGATGATCATGGACTAGGAAGAGAAATAAAATGTTTTGATGTCAAGACACATTGGTTCGGTGCTCGAGGAGTTGTATAAGGGAAGATAGATGGTTGGGAGTGAACCATAAACTATTGGAGGGTGTCAACCTCATTGTGAATGATATTTTAGAGGATTTCTTGTATGAAATTATATGAACTGATAACAAGCGGTTGTTTGATGAATCATGTTAGCGATCACATCTGAGTGGGATTGATATGTACCATCATTTAGACTGGTAAGGGGAAGTGTATGGTCTATGGTGAATGGTAATTTCATTGATATTCAGGCATTTTTTTAGTGAGTGTGTTTGTATGACCATGGGGAGCCTTTGTGATTCGTATATATAATAGCACATCGACGGGTGTAAACAAGTGTCTTTGGAAATGATTAGCCATAGAAGGTTCAACCTATGTTTTTTTCAATTGATTATATGTGATTGGTTGTAACCTACACCAAGCATGTTGTTTCGGATATGATCAGCACATTTCAAGGTTGTCATAGGCTTTTCTATGAGAAATCTGGCATGTTGTATATTATTTCATGGGTGATGGAGATCCGCAAAATTAAGATATAAATCATGAATGATCTTGTATACTAGTGTTAGACTATTTTTCTCATATATATCTTGTTTTTTGTATGGGTTGTTTTGAGAACCAGGTTTCAATACAATATTTTGGGAGTTTGATCACACAAAAAGGGTGATTTTGGACATGGAATGAGGATAGGATGCGTATACAGAGGAATGGGAGGTCATAAAAGAGGTAACAAGGTTAAAATTGCATCAATCATCCAACTAGTGGGTTGGGAATAATCCTATAAACCTGACCGATCTCCCTATGTAACATCCCGATATTTCATTATATATATATTCCTTTAAATAATTTTGATTCAAATTTCATAATTCACACAAAGTAATATGAAAGTCTTGATACATCATTAATTTAAATTAAACATCATTAAGATATCATTATGATAACATATATTATAAATTGATATGATATAAAATAGTAAAACTCATTAAATTGGAAAAAAATTGTGAATTAATATTAGGAACACTTAATGTTATAGAATATCATTTTTCAATAAAATCAGTTAATCTTTATATTTTATACTTTCTATAAAATTTTAAATAAATAATTGTTATAAATATAATTAAATTAAATTAACTTTATTTTTGAATTTATAATATAAAAATTTACTTACTATGAATTTATGATCATTTTTTGGAAATATCATTTTTAGTCCGAAATACTATTTTGATAAAAAATATATTATTAAAAACTTTATAAATGTATAATAATGACCTAGAAGTTTATAAAACCATTTAACTGATCAAATATGAAACTAATCCATAAAATTATGCATTTTAAAATTTTATTTGAACTGAGAAAACCCATTCCCAACATTTTTAAAAATTAACGTAAAAAAGGCTACATTAGTAAAGAAAAATGTTTTATATATTTTCATTTAATTAATTAATATTTTTTAAAATTTGGTTATGAATTGATATTAATGTCGCATAACCTTAAAAATATATAATTTATCTATTACTATCATGAAAATCAATAACCATCAAATATTTATCTTATATATAAGATTAAATTTTAAATTCACTATTTTATTTAAAACAATTCTTTGCATTATTTGTATTTAAATGAAAATAATATGTTTTAATAGTTATGAAATTAATTATATTTAATGGATCCAAAATTTATAATCGACATTTCAAAATTTGAAAAATAGGGTTTACTTAAAATTTTAGTAAAAAATTAATTGACATGATTAATATTTATTTAAGAGTAAAAAGTTTTTTAATGGCTAATCTAAGGTGGTATCATTTTTCCTAAATTAACATGACCTTTATACCATATCGAAAAAAAAATTTATGTTCTAGATTCTTGCATACATGTATTACCGACATTCCCTCACCTAAATCACTTAACATTAATTCATTTATATTCTTCCCATTAACATTATTTTTCATTGAAAAGTCCTTATTTCTCACTTATAAAAGGTTGGTCACTTCTACCCTTTCAATACTCCACTCCTATTTCAAAATATCCTTTCAACCTTACCAAAATATCCTCTTATTTTATTTAATTACAAACCATAATTCCCCTAATCACCAAAAAGTGTTTTAAGTCCCCCAAATCTAGGGCCTTCATCAAAAGGATGTTCAAGGTCTCAATGTAGGTATCACATCATTCTTAATTATTATTATTTTTTGCATTATAAACATACTATAACCAAATTATAATAATGACATCAACATAATAATTTTTTTATGATATCATTATAATAATGTTAAAAACATTATTTATTCTCTTTTATTAATAATGAAATATAAGAATCTTCATTAATGCATGTGTGTGGATTATTACCTCCACGAAGTGATGCTTTGTTTTTTCATCACCACCTATCATGGATGGTATTGATGATGTTATTTATGAATAAATATTATTTATATAATTTATTTATGATTCTTAAATGTTCACATATTATCCACTTTCACCCCTCCCATTTATTGAGTAACGAAAACAGTAATCAGGCATTGTGAGGACTACTGCCTCCATAAAGAATAATTTTTTGATTTTCTTCTAATGTCTCATTACTTATCAAAAAATCATTCAATAAGGTTCAATATCATAAAAAATAAAAAAAATATCATTATTATTATATTATATTGATATTAATTCTAAATAAAAACCTCTTTAACCATACTCACAAATCGAGTTATAGCATGTTCAAGATTTGGTCAGTTTGACCACCTACTTAAACAATGATATGAGATTATTCCATGGATGATTATGAAAAATTAATTACTATTATAATATGATATAAACATGTAAATTATTATTATTATTGGTTATGTAAATGATACAATAATATTTAACTCATTAATTAAGAAAACACCCTTCATAGGTTGAAAATCATCGAAAAATGTTAATTATCGATTTCATCCTTTTGGATAAAGATTAAAGTACTCATAGAAGGAAATATAAAATTCATAAGTAATTATAATTAAACCATAATATTAAAATTAATGAACATGTAATGATAATATTTGTAATTGGAACAAATACCAACACCACTCCTATAAAACTACTACAAATGGTCTAAACAATAAACCCTTGATGTTGGAAAATAGGTAAAAAAACTAATATACATGTAGATAATGAATATAAATGAAAATTATAAATATTTTTAGGTATGAAAATTTTCTAAAATTATTCATTAATATATTTCTGTTTTTTATAATGTAACATAGTGTGCATATAACTAAGCTGGGAAACAAGGTAAGTGTTTCTTTATCTCAAATTAGAATCCCTTGAGAAATGTTTATGTTATACACCATGTTTAATTTTAGATGGTTTAAGTACTACCCAATTTTCATTTTTATCATGATATAATTATATTTCATTATTCCCAAACTTTTATTCCATTTTTATTATCTCGTGGTGTTTTGATTCAAAACATAAAAATTATGTAAGGGTTTCATCTAAAAAATATCTTTCTCTAAGTCATATGTTCTTTTATGGACCTAAATTATTTTCAATGGTGTATATACTTCCAATTTTAAAGTTAATATAATGTATTATTATTATTCATTATATTTTAACTAAAAATTCAATATCTTTTTCTTTTAAGGAGTTTTTATTAGAACCTTTATTAATATGAAGGGGATTTTTGTCTCAAACTCCCTTCGTTGAGACATGTTTGACTTCATTCAAAAATTTACATTTATCTAATGTATATACTGCACAATTGGTATGTTTTCATGGAATATATTATATTAATTTTATTTTAGGTCAATTTTAAATTTCTTTAAACTTCAAGGGTTTTTATTAAAATGTTACTCAAATCCTAATGTTTTTTCCAACTCAAGTTATTTTTCCCATGTGTTGTGAAATCTCTTCATGATTTTGGTCTTCAAAGTCTATTTTTCCTACCATTTTATTTTAAAATGGTATATTAAATTTTTATCTAGAGATATTCCTTCTCCTAATTAGAATCCTCCTCTTTTATGAAACACTTTCTCAAATAAAATCTTAGTCTTGATAAGAATAACTCTTATACATTCCAGTGGATTTTTTTCTTCCATGTCCATGTTTTACCTATCAAAAGTACGATCTGTAACACAAACATGTTTCATCTAAAGTGACATTAATGTTTTAATCCATCTATATTAAGATTAAATATTTATTACCCATTTTACGATGTGGGTTTCATGAATATTTGTTAAAGTATTTTTAACATTTTTCTTATGGAAAGTTTTCAAAAAAGAGTTTCCTTTAATGTAATGTTATAAATTCTATAAAAATTCTTCAATAAATTTTTTTTCAAGTTATTTTCAACTAAATTGACTTTCATTAAGAAAAAAAAATCATTTTAACATTTTCCACATGGGTTATTTTCGACGAAAAGAAATTTATTTTACATGTTTCTGTGTGAAAGTATCTTTTTGTCACATTTATCATTTTCTAAGTGAATTCCTCCAAAATTTTCTATGTTTTTTATAAGAAAATTATTACTCTCATGGTTTAATAAAATATATTTTTTTAAAATGTTTTCAAATGAAATGGAAAATTCATATTTTCAAATAAATTTTATTAATTATTCTAAAAGTATTACTGATCCTTATTGTGTGCTTGATCATGAGTATTCTTAAAATGATACCATCCACCTTATTTTTCTATATTTATTATAAAAATATATTTTAAATTTATGGTATAATCCATCACTAATTTTGTATTTCCTAATCATCCACTCATATAAGAAGGATTTACTTCCCATGCCTTTCATTTGAAAATTCCTTGTGTTCCATTACTTTATTGAAGGGTCTTCACATTGATACCCAATACATCGATTGATTAGAAAAATTATTGTATAAACTATATATCTATTTAATATATGGTGTAATACCATATGTGTAATCATAATTTTAGAGTTTGATTTACCTATAATGATTATTAATGTCATTGGATACCCATTTATCTTCCAGGGTTTTACCATGTCATGTTTATTGATGAAATCATGAATGCCTCCTTAGGGGGCCAATTTAAAAAGATATAAAACTTATATTACTTTATAGGTTTTTTATATTGATTGAAATCATGTGGAACACATTTTTATTACTTTTCATTATTATGGGTGTTCCTAAATAGTAATATAATGTATTGGGTAATGATAATGTCTCATGAGAAGCTCTATATATGATTAGAGAGTAAAACTAATCCATTTTTGGTGGAATAGGGAGTAAACACAGTCATATGATGATGGTATGGGGAGTAATCCTTTTTATATGATGATGATTTTTAAATGAATAATCCTTGTCATAAGATTATGATATAATTTTTATGTTTTTTCTACATTTTTATGATCCCGTGGCCTTATGTTATGATTATTTTCTATCCTTACCTTTATGATATCATCTATTTATTCATTCTATAAAGCTTATAATCATTATAATTATTATATCATGTTATTCCTCATGTATCTCATGTTATGATTTATAATTATGTTTTCCCATACCGGGTGTTTAAGATCACCCATTCTTATGTTTTCCTTTCCCTGGGTTATGAAAGAAAGTATTAGGAATGAAATATCTAGAAGATTATATTGTGTGGATAATTTATAAGGGATTTTGAAGACCCATTATGGATGTATTAGCTTCATATATAGTGATAAATATTTTCCATTTGTTGAGAATGCATGAAATTTATTAAATTATTATTTCTCATGATTCTCTAAAACTATAAAAATAACAATCCTTTGATTTTAAATAAGAGAATGAAATCTTAATATTAGATTTGTATCAAAGCTAGTGTCGTAGGTTTTTTATTTTAAACACTATATTCAGGAGCGTGGGTCTTGGGGTACTAAAGTTTGTATTATTAGAGTGTTTAGATATCTTTATAGGTTAAAATTTTATCGATTGATGATGATTTTAAGATTTTGGAATGAAATTAATTGTTGAAGAGTTAAGGATGATATAGGTTTCAATGGTATAGATAAATATTTAGGTTTTAAGTGTTGAATATTTTATGTTATTTAGGGATTAGGAAAAGATAATATTAATGGAAGGGCTAAGTATAAGACTTTTTATAGGAGAACCTCTTGAAATTTTGGATAATATAAATTGTCTTGTTTTCCTAGAAACAATATCTCTAAATGGTTACAGAAAAGTGGATACAATTTTTGGCACATAATTGACCTAGGGTAACAACCCTGAAAAGAGTTGGTTGGGTATATCTTAGTTATCATTCTGGTCCATTATGAATGGTATCTAACTTCAGACCTAGGTAGACTCTCCCAAAGGATATTCTTGGGTTAATTGACATTATTTTTACATATCATTTTGAATGATTTAAACATATTTGTTTATGAAAGTTAACTATATTAGTGAACCTAGTATAAAATAACCATGGATAACCTAAATTTAGAATAAAGAATCATAAGTTGGGTTATGGACATAATTTATTAATTTTTTATTCTAATCACTTTTTTTTACCTTTTCCCTTTTACTAATTTAAGTATTATCATCCCTAAAATTTCTTTTAAAGAAATGGATGGAGGAAGGTAGAACCTAGCTTACAAAGTATGTAATGGACAATGCAGTTATTATCCCAATATACCATCTATTGGGACAATAACTGGGATTATAAATATGGTTATTATTAAAAATAATCTATCAAGATTTATTATTAACAACGTCAACATAGTTAAATTACCTATAACACCAAATAATAGAAGGATGCAGTCTTATGAAAGTCTAGTTGATGAAGATAATGAAGGAAAATAGATGAAATTTCCTTCATTTCAAGAAAGTGGGAAGAAACACACTAGGGAATGTATCAATGTAACTATAAAATGTTTTATGTATGGAATACGAGGATAGAAAACATCTATATACTGAGGGACAATGAATAATTCAGTTAACACAATAGATGAGGAAGAATTATCTTACAGACTTACTGAAGATATTAATGTAGACATTTAATTTGAAATTTTATCTTAAGTCGTGTATTTATTTTTTATATCCTTAATTAATGTTTTTTTAATTATGGGGACAAAATTTATTTTAGTGGGATAGAATGAAACCTCGTGATATTTCAGTATATATATATTTTTTTAATTGATATTGAGTTAGATATTTTTCTTCACACATAATAAAATAAAGTTCATGATACATTATTAAATTAAATTAATAATATTTAAAATATCACTTTTATAACATATAAGATATCTATATATGATATAAAAATTAAAATTCTTCAAATTTGAAAATTATTATGAAATAATATAATAAACACTTAATGTTTAAGAATGTAATTTTAAAATAGAATTAGTTGATCTTAATATTTTTTATTTTTTATTAAAAGATAAATAAATAATTTTTTTAATTATAAATATATAAAATTAAAATAATTTTTGAATTTAGAATATCAAAACTTACTTAGCATGAATTTTTATTGTTTTCTAAAAATATAAATTTTCTTAGTTGAAAATACGGATTTCAAAAATATTATAATTTTCATGACATTATCAATATATAAGAATGACCCACATGGTAATAAAACCATTTATGTGATTAAATATAAAATAAATGAATAAAATTATTCATTTTAAAATAATTTTTGAATATAAAAACCCATGCCCAATATTTTTAAAAACTAAAGTAAAAGGAAACATTAATAAAGAAAAATGTTTTATATCTTCTATTTTAATACATTAGTAATTGTTTTAAAAAAATTTGTTATGAATTAATTTTAATTTCCCATAGCCTTAATTTTTTGTTTATAATAAATCAGTTACTTTTATGAAAATCAATAAACATCAAAAAAATTATTATATATAAGTTTTATGTTTCAAAACATTTAATATTTAAAAAACAATATTTATGTGTTATGTGTATTTAATTTAAAATAACCTTTTATCATATTTATGAAATGAATTAGGTTAAATGGAGACAAAATTATGAATCATCATGTCAATATTTATTAATAAGGGTTTTATTATATTTTTAGTAATAAAATAATTAACATGATTAATATTTAATTGTGAGGAATAAGTTTTTAAATGACACTAATATATGGTGGCTTGATTTTTTCAAAATTAACACGACCCTAAGACTTTAAAGAAAAATAAATTTTGTTTTAAAGTCTTAAATATATGTATAACCAACATTATCTCACCTAAATCACCTAACTTTCATGTCTTTCCATTATTACCCCTTACTTACTGATCTTTTCCATGGAAATGTCCTTCCCCCTTATAAAATGGGGATCACTTCCACCCATTCAGTAGTCTAATATGATTTAGAAATTTTGCTAAAACCCTTATAAAATTTCCTCTCATTTATGTCATTTACATACCATAATTTCCTCATTCCCCACAAATTAGTCTATGCCCCTCAAATCTAAGGTCTTCATCAAGAGGATGTTCAAGGTCTTAATGTTAGTATTGCATCTTTCTTAACATCTATTTCTCATTATTTTCTTTCAAAACATACCATAATCATATTATAATAATAAAATCATCATAATTAGTGTGTTTATATGTTATTATAATATTGTTACAACCATTATCTATTCTCTTCTATCTAATAAGAAAAACAACAATCGTTGTTCGTGCTTGTAAGTGGATTACCGCATCCATGAAGTGATTCTTTTGGTTTTTCATGACCAACACTCGTGAATATTATTAATTATGGTATTTATGAATTAATATATTTTTTATAATGTATTTATGAATCCTAAATTTTCACTTATCATCCACCTTCACCCCTCTCATTTGAAAAGTAACGTAAATGTTAATCGTTCGTTGTGAAACTATTTTCGCCATGATGAATCAGTTTTTCATTTTTCTTGTATTTTTTCATTATTTAACCAAAAATATTAAAATCTAGTTAAAAAAATTAAAAAAATAAAAATAATATCATTATAATTATTTTATAATAATATTATGTTAAAATAAATATCTATTTGACCATACTCACCAATCGAGTTAAAGCATGTTCAAGTTTCGATCGATTTGACCACCTAATTGAACAATGCTATGAAATTATGTCACGGATGATTATGGAGACCTGATTAATTTTATAATATGATATAAATATTTAAATAATTATGTTTTATTTTTTCTGTAATGTATACAATAATATTAAACTAATTAATTAACAAAACACCCTTCTTTGGTTGAAAATCACTGAAACATGTTCATTGTTGACATCATCTTCTAGGATAATGATTAAAGTAATAATGGTAAGAAATTTAAACATCACAAGTCATTATAATTAATTTATTACAGTTAATTTAAATGAAATTGCAATGTTGAACTTTTTAATATGAATGAATACCAACATCGCTCCTATAAAACTACTAAAAATTTTCTAAATTGTGAAAACGAGATGTGGGAAAATTTGAAAAAACTAATTTATAGACATGTAGATAATTAATATAAATGGAAATTAAAAATATATTTTTAGGAATATATTTCTCAAACTATTCATTATGATAGTTATTTTTTTATATAGGATAATATAATGCATGCGACAAATCAATGAAACAATGTAGTGGTTTCTTTGTCTCAAATTTGAATCCCTTGAGACATATTTATTCAATACACCATTATTAATTTTTTGGTGGTATAAATATTACCCAAGTTTCATTTTTTATCATAATATCAATATATTTTATGATCTCTGGTGTCTAATTCTAGGTCCATTCTCTCTTGGGGTTTCAATTCAAAAGATAAAAAATTTGTAAAGGGTTTTGTCTCAAAAATTCATTCTTTGAGACACATATTATTTTATACACCTAATTTATTTTAAATGGAGTTTATTATATAAATTTAATATTTAATATCATTTATTATCCTTAATAATGGTATCTTAATTTTAAAATAAAGACATTATTCTATAAATGGGTTTTTATTATTACCTTTCTAAAGTCGTAAGTGGATCTTGTCTCAAACACCCTTAATTGAGGCACACATTAATTTATGAACCAATATACTTTTATATGGTGTATATTCTGACTAGTTGATATTTTATAAGAAAATATATTTTATTCAAGGAATTTGTGGTTCATTTTAAAACTATCTCTCCATCAAGGGATTTGATTAAAATGTTAGTCAAGTCATAGTGGTTTTCTCTACTCAAATTCTTTCTCCCATGAGTCATGAAATCACTTCCTGATTTTGATATTCTAGGTCTATTTTCCCTTCAATTATCTTTTAAAATAGTTTATTTTCTTTTTATCTTGGTATATGAATTCCTTTTATTAATATCCACTCAGTTTAGGAAACACTTCCTCAAATAAAATAAAGCTTTTGATATGAGTAAATCTTATACTTTCTAATGGATATTTTTCATCCATGTATATGTTTTACCTAACATATGTATGATCCATAACCCAAATATTTTTTATCTCATGTGACCTTTAGGTTACCCTCCACCACTTTTAAAATTAAATTCTTACTACCCATTTTAATATGTGGGATCATAAAAGTTTTTTAAAGTGTTTTTAAAATTTTCATGAGAGATAGTTTTCAAAAAAAAGGTTTTCCTTATAAGTAATGTTATAAATGTTTTAAAACGTAATCCATAATGATTATTTTGAATTTATTTTAAAATAAATGTACTTTATTTAAAAAAAATATAAAAATAAAATCATCCTAACATTTTTTGTATGGGTCATTTTTGACAAAACAAATAATCTCTTTTAAACTTTTCCATGTGAATGTATATTTATTCAAAATTTTCCATTTTCTAAGTGATTCCATATCTACTATTTCAAGTTTTTCAAAAAGGAAATTACTATACTCATGGTTTAACAAAATCATAATTTTTAAATGTTTTAAAATTAAAAGTAAAATTATTATTTACAAATAAATTTTCCTAATGATTATAATAGTGTTTATAATATATGTTTTATGCTTGATCAATGGTATTATTAATATAACACTATCCAACTCCTTTTTATGGATAGATTAGAAAATTATATTTTTCATATATGGTATGATCCATCACCATTTTTTTCTTTCCTAATCATCCACTTGTATATGCATGATTTACCTCCAATTATTTTTCTTAGTGAATTCCCCATATTCCATTAATTGATTTAAGGGTGTTCACCTAACACATAAATTGATTAGGGAAATTATTGTCTAAACTGTATATCTATTTCCTATACAGTGTAAATGCCATATACATAATCATATATATTGAGTGGTATTTATCAAAAATAATTCTTAATATCATTGGATATCCATTTATTTTACTTGGGAATATCATGTCAAGTTTAATGATGAAATAATTAGATTATAATTAGGGGAAAACATGAAAATGTTATAAAACACATTTTATTTCCTTGGGTTTTTATTATATGTTGATTGAAATCAATTGGCACACAAATGTATGACTTTTCATTATGATTGGTGTGCCCTAATAGAGCTCAAATGCATTTGGTAATGTTAATTTATCATGATAAGTTCTCTACAAGATTAATGAGTAAACCTAATACAATTTGAGGGAATAGGGTGTAATCATTATATTATGATAATGGAAAATGGATTAGTTATTGGTATATGATACTGATGGACTAATGATTAATCCTTGGCATATGATTATGATATCATATATATGTTTTTTCCACATTCTTATTATGCCATTCTATTATGTTATGATCATTTTTTTATCCATGTCATTATGGTATCTTCTCTTTATTCATGCTCTCAATATTATGATAATTCTCATTATGATCTCATGTTATGTCTCACGTCCCTCGTGTTATGCTTTATTATTATATTTTCTTCTACTCAGCTTTTGATCTCACCCCTTCTTATGTTTCTCATTTCATAGGTTATGAAATAAAGTATTAGCTATGTTAAACCTATAATACTATCTTGTGTAGAGAATTTATAGGCAATATTAAATACCAATTATAGATTAATTTGTGTTATATATAGTGGAAAAATGGTCCATTTTTTTAAAGGATTCAAATTTAGTATTTCATTATTTTTCCTAACTCTCTAAAACTATAAACATAATGGTACTTGGTTTGTAAATGATAGAGAGATATTATAATCATATATTTATATTAAATGTGGTGTTGTAAGTTATGTTTTTTCAATACCAGATTCAGTATTGTGGGTAGGGGGTGCTACATATGGTATTATAAGAGTGTTTAGATAACTTTAGAGGTTAGAATGTTATTGGTTGAGAATGATTTAACATTTTGTAATGAAATAAAGGGTTCATGAGTTAAGGATGATCTTGGTTTCAAAGGTAATGATAAATATTTAGGTTGGAGGTATTGAATATTTTATTTCATTTAGGGATTAGGATAAGTGAACATTATAGGAAGCCCATTGTATAAAGATAATTATAGTATAACCTCCTATTATTTTTGTAAAGTATTGATTGTGTGCTTTTACTAGAAATTACATCTATATCTGGATGTTGGATAGTGGACATTGTTTTTTTATAGATGAGTCTAGGGATAACAACCCCAAAATGAGTTTTTTGGGTATATATCAGCAATCATTTTGGTGAATGGTTAATGGGCCCTAACAACACACCTGTCTAGACACTTCTGGGTGATAATCATGAATTAATTAACATTCTCTTTGCAAACCATAATGATGGATTTGAACATATTTCTTTTGGAGGATAATTAAATTAGATAATATAATTGTAAAATGAACTCAGATAACCACGATTGAGGTTAAAGAATCATAAGTTAGGGTATGCACACCATTTATATGTTATTTATTATATACTCGTATTTTTTCATTTTTATATTTACTAATTTAAGTATTCTCATACATAGACTTTATTTTAAATTAATGGATAGAGAAAGCAGGAACCAAGATAATAATGCATGTGGTGGAAAATGTAGTTATTATCTCGACATACAGTCTACTTTGAAATGAAATGGAATTAGAAACCATGTTATTATTCTAAATAAACTATCATGTATTAGGATTTAAAAAGTGAATAAATTTTAATTCCCTAGTACACCGCATAAGAGAAGTATTGAGTCTCATGAAAATTCAAGTCATAAATATGATGAAGGAAAAAAAGATAAAACCTCCATCATGTCAAAAATGTGGGAAGAAACACATTAGAGAGTATCTCAAAGGAACTAGGAAATATTTTACATGTGTAATTGAAATACATAAAGCATCTAGCTGCTATGGGAAAATGAAGCATTCAGTTTACTTAATAAATGAGTAATATTTGTCTTCTAGTATTAGTTAAGATATTAATGCATCCATTTCATTAGAAATTTTATTTTTTATATCGTTAATTAAAAAATTATAATGAAACGATTAATTTTAAGGGGATAGAATATAGCATCCATAGATTTCTATATATTTATTCATTTAAATAATATTTAGTTTGATATATTTATTCACACACACTAAAAAAAGGTCATGGTATATTATAAAATTAAATTAATCATATTTAAAAGATCATTATGGTAACATATGAGATATATATATGATATAAAATATTAAAATTCTATAAATTAGATAATTGACATGAAATAATATTAGAAACAGATAATGTTTAATAAAATAATTTTTAAATAAAATCAGGTGATATTTATATTTTTTATTTTATAATAAAAGTTAAATAAGTATAATTAGGTGGAAACAACTTTATTTTTAATTTATAACATAAAATTTTACTTATTTAGGATTTTTTATCATTTTCAGAAAATATCGATATTTTTAGTCAAAAATGTTATTTTTAAAAAAATTATAATTTTCATGATTTTATCAATATATAAGAATGATCTAGAAGGTCAAAAAAAATTAAGTGATAAAATATGAAACTTTGGAGTAAAATTATTCATTTTAAAATGTTATTTAAACTTAGAAAAATCATGCCCAACATTTTTAAAAACTGAAGTCCATAAAGAAAAATATTTTATATCTTTTCTTTTAATTAATTATTATTTTATTAAAATTTGGTTATAGCTTGATTTTAATTTCAAAAATATTCAATTTTTCATAATTAATTAATTACTATCATGAGAATCATTAACCATAAATATTTTATCTTATATATAAATTCAAATTTTAAAGACACTCTTTTATTTAATTTTTTTTGTGTTATCTATGCTTAATTTAAAATAATATGTTATCATATTTATGAACTGGATTATGTTAAATAGAGCCCAGATTTGGAATAATAAATAATAAAATTTCTAATAAGTGTCAACTTATATTTTATTAATAAAATAATTGTAAGGATTAATATTTAATTAGGAATAATAAGTCGTTAAATTACTAATTTAAAGTGGTTTGATTTTTTACAAATTGAGAATGCCTTTAGACCTTCTAGAAAAAAAAAATTATGTTATAAAGTATCACAAAAATGTCTTACCAACCTTATCTCACCTAAATCACCTAAATTTCAGGCCTTTCTATTCTTACCCCCTACTTACCATTCATTCTAATACAAAAGTACCTCTTCATAACTTATATAATAGGGATCACTTACACCCTTTCAATAATCATCTCCTTTTTACAAATTTCCTTAATAAACTATAGAAACTTACTCTAATTTATGTCCATTACATACCCTAATTCCCCTAGCTGTCACAAATGAGCCTAAGTTCCTCAAATCCATGGCCTTTATTAAGAAGAAGTTCAAGGTCTCAACATAAGTATCATATGTTTATTAAAATTTCTTTCTTATTCACTCCATTATAAACCTACCATAACCATAGTATAATAATAAAATCATCATAGTTAGTGCATTGATATTTTATTATAAAAATGGTACAACAATTATCCATTATCCCCCAACTACAAAGAAAAAAAATAATTGTCATTAGTGTGTGTGGGCAGATTACAGGCTCTATGAAGCAATGATTTTTGTTTTTCCCCAACCCTAATTGATATAATTAATGATTTTATGTATGATTAAATATAATTTATATAATTTATATATTATTCTGAGATGATCACTTAATTCCCATCTTCTCCCCTCTGATTTATTAAGTAACAAAAATGGTAATGGAGCATTGTGTGGACTACCTCCTCCACAAAGAATAGTTTTTCATTTTTATTATAGCTTTAATTATCCACTCAAATATATTAATATATGATTAATTATTATAAAAGCATAAAACTAATACAATTATTCTTATTTTATAATTATAATGTGTCAAAATAAACACCTCCTTAACCATAATCACCAATTGAGTCATTGTGTGTTCAAGTTTGGGTCAGTTTGAACACCTACTTGAACAATGATATGAAATTATGTCACGGATGATTAATAAAAATTAATAGGTAGTATATAATTATATAAATTTTTAAATAATCATTTTTATCGGTTCTTGAAATAATATAAAAATATTTAACTCATTAATTAAGAAAACACCCTTCGTTGGATGAAAATCACCAAAAAGTGTTCGTTCTCTCTTTCATATTCTTGGATAAAGGCTAAAATTATCATGAAATAAAAATAATAATTAATAAATAATTATACCTAATAAATTATAGTAACATTAATGAACTTGTAATGATGAACATTAGAAGAGGAATTACTACAGACATCGCTCCTATGAAACTACTGGAAACGGTCTAAACTATAAATACCCGATGTGGGAAAATAGAAAAAAACGTACTTATATACTTATAGATAATGAATATAAATAGAACTTATAAATACTATTATTTATGAATATGGTTCTTAAATTATTCAATAATATATTTAATTTTGTTAGACAGGAGCATAAAGTGCATCCGACAAAGTAAGGAAACAAGGTAAGGGTTTCTTTATCTCAAATTTGAATCCCATGAGACATGTTTATTATATACACCATGTTTCAATTTGTATGGTGTAAATATTACCCAATTTTCATTTTATATCATGATATCATCATATTTAATTATTAACATTTTTTATTCCATGTTCATTCTCTCTTTTTTTATTCAAAATATACAAATATTGTAAGGGTTTCATTTCAAAACATACATATTTGAGACACATGTTATTTTATGCACCTAATATATTTTAAATTTTGTATATATTGAAAATTTCTTATATAATATCATTTATTATCCTTAATTATTGTATTTTAATTTCAAATTCAACATATATTTCTTTTATATGGTTTTTATTAGAACATTTCCTAATCCCTAAAGGATTGTTATCTCAAACTCCCTTCATTGAGAAACGTTTTAATTTTTACACCAATTTGATTTTATATGGTGTAAATGTTTCCCAATATTTTTTTATAATGAAAAAAATTTATTCGTAGTATTTGAGGTTCATTTTAATTCTATTTCCCCTTCAATGGTCTTGATTATGATTTTTTCAAGTCATAAAGGTTTTCTCAACTCAAATGTTTCCCCATGAGTCATGAAATCTATTCTTAATTTTGTTCTTCCAAGTCCATTTTTCCTAAAATTATCTTTTAAATGGTAGTTTCCTATTTATTTGGTGATATCACTTCTCTTCCATAATATCCCCCCCTTTTATAAAAAAATTCCCCAAGTAAATGTACAATGTTGATAATAATAACTCATATACATTCCAATAGATATTTTTCTTCCCTGTGCATATTTTACCTATCAAAAGTATGATCTATAAACAAAATATGTTTCATATCAAGTGACAATTAAGTTTTACTAAACTATTTTCTAATGAATTTTTTATTACCCTTTTTATGACGTGGGGTTCACAGAATGTTTTTATGGATTTCTATTTTTCTCCACAAGGATAGTTTTCAAAATAGGATTTCATTTTATGCAATGTTATAATTATTTTTAAAAAAATATTCTATAAAGATTATTTTAATGTTATTTTTTACTATAGTGTCTTTATTTCAAAATGTTTTAAAAGAAAATATTTTTAACATTTTCCACAAGGTTTGTTTTCAACTTATAAGGATCTCTTTTACATGTCTCCATGTGAATGAATATTTTTTATGTCTTTGTATTTATGTAAGATACATACTCTCATGCTTTAAAGTTTTTCAAAATTGAAATTCATATTCTTATGTTTTAATAAGATATTAATTTTCAAATAAATTTTCTTAATATTTCTAAGAGTGTTCTTCATCTATGTTGTATCCTTGATCAAGTTTATTTTTCTAATGATACTGTCGATATTTTTTTGGATGAATTAATTAATTCACTTTTATATCAATAGTATAATTGATCATTGATTTTGTTTTTATTAATCATCCACTTGTATATGCATGATTTACTTCCAATAATTTTCTTCTATGAATTCACTATATTCCATTACTTGATTGAAGTGTATTCACCAAGACGCCCAATACATCGATTGATTGGGGAAATTATTGTCTAAATCGTGTGTCATTTTACTATATGGTGTAAATATCATTTGAATATTCATATTTTTTGAGTTTTATTTACCTATAATGATTCTTATTGTAATAGGATTCCCATTTATTTTACAAGGGTTTCTTATATAATATTTATTGATGAAATCATGAATTCCACCTTAGGGAACCACTTGAAAAAAATAAAAAACCCATTTTATTTCCTTGGGATTTTATGATATAGTGGTTTAAATCATGTTTCACACATATATATGATTTTTCATTATGATGGGTGTACCCAAATAGAATCCCATTGAATTTGGTAATGTTAATGTCTCATGATAAGTTCTGTGTGTGATTAAGGAGTAAATAAAATCCATATTGATAGTCTAGGAAGTAATCCTTGGCATATGATGATTTACTATAGAGTAATCATTAGTATACACTTATGATATCATTTTTATGTTGTTTCCACATTATTATGATGTTATTCTCTTATATTATGATCATTGTTTTATCCATGTCATTATGATATCATATTTATAATCATTCCCTCAAGCTAATGATCAATCTTATTATGATATCATGTTATGCCTCACATCACTCATGTCATGTTTTATTATTATATTTACCCTTATCGATCATTTTGGCTCACCTCTTATAATATTTCACTTACCTCATGTTATGATAGAAGTAATTAGGTATGATAAGCCTAGAAGAGTGTCTTTTTGGGAGAATTTATTGGCGATGTTGAAGACCTATTATATATTTATTATCCTCTTATATACTGGAAATAATGTCCATTTTTTAATAATACATTATTTAGTAGTTTATGTTTTTTACTAACTCAATAAAACTCTAAAATTAAAGGTAATTGGTTTGTAAATTAAATAATGATATTATTATCATAGATGTGTATAAAATCTAGTGTTGTATGATATGTGTTTTCAGAAATGGATTTAGGATAATGGGTTCGGGGGAACTACAAACTAGCTAGCTGATGAGCCCATATTGGCTCACATCTAGGTCATTAAATAGTGTAAATTAACCAAATCCCCCCCCCAGGTTTTTGAGATGGGAATCCCCTCCTTCCTATAGGTTTTTTGTATATAGAAACCCCCTATTACATACTTCACCATTTTCATTCCCCTTTATTTTGGTGTGGTTTTGGCACCATTCTTCAGTGATCAATGGTGATTTTTCCCCAATGTTTTCCTCCGATAATATTCTCCTTGTTTCCTCTAATTTTCATTTCTATTAGGCTATGATTAATGAATGATTCAACAAGAGAATGGTTGAATCATCCTGATGTGATGGGTATTTTATGCAGCCTAGCTAGAGGGTGTCCTAAGACTATATCTAGACATAATCACATGCAATTTCAGTAATTAATGTCATCAAAATAATTTTTCTAAGACTTTTTGTCTTAAATTAATTATTTTTTCAGTTATCTTGGTTCTGATTAATAGTAATTTTTAATGGATTAGTGTTAAGAGCATGGAATGGACCTCATATGGATAATTAGTCATGGTTTTGGTTTGATGAGTATTCCTGGTTAATATTTCTGTTATTATTCCAATTTTAATAAAAAAATGTTGTTTAAATTAATTTTAATTTGATTATAATTAATTATTTAGTAATTTTTAGTGTGAGTTAGGGTCCCTCATGGATGGGAAGTGGTCGAATATACTTGGAAGAGCTTGGTGATCCTAGGTGGAGATGTCGAGTGGTGAATTAAAGAGGGGAAAATATTTATATGGGTTAAGTAGTCATTATACGTTCCATGTGGTTAAATGCATGTTATTTATGATGCTCTTGATGCATAGTCACACCATTGAAGGAATTTGTTTGTTTTAATTAATTAACTGAATTGTTTAATTTCTATTTAAGGTTTCATTTAAATGTCATGCCTTAAATAAACTGAACAAGTGTCATGGATATGTTATCCCTTGTTCATCGTCTTATAGGGATCGACCACTGATGACTGAGTCCATGATAGAAATTTACTACCTTGACCATTGAATCCCCAAAAAGGGAATTCCTAGGTTAAATTGAAATGGTTATGACCTAATATCCATTCGTAGAAATCCATCGATACCGCTAAAAGGGGGTGTAATATAGCTTGAGATAGATATCCCTAGTGATCCAAGTGAGGACCCTTGAGGTACATTTAGCCTTGGTGGATAAACCATAGGTAGGATAAACATGGGTTGGGTGAGTGGACCTTCCTATGACAACATTTTCCTTTTAAATGAATTATGATCAAATTTCCCTTAGGTCATTTCCAATAAAGAATACCCCAAGTGGACTGTGAGGATATATTATATTTATGACACTTCCAAGAAGAATGTTGTCCTCTTAGATGTAGATGATGACCCAATACATGATTGAGACCAATAGCCCAAGTGATTTACCTCCAATTTTTTGACATAGGAGCCTTAATTTAGTTCCCTAGTGATGGAACAACCCTGAGACGATGTTTTATACATGGGTATAGATTGTTATGGGTGTCACCTTAGAACTCATGCTTTATATGTGAGTTTATGGGTTTTGTTTAGTGATAATTATTTTGTGAATTTATTGAACCCTTGTTTACTTCTTCTTTTTAAATACATGGAATATGTATATTAGGTAGTTTTTTCCTATAACATATATATTAGTGGAGGTTATTATGTGAAGTGAATTATTCTTTAATGGAGGTTGTGATATATATGGAAAAAACATTGGGGAGAGGTTTGTTTAATATGGATATCTCCCAACATAGGGAGGTCTGTGATACAAAAAACACTCCTATACTGTGGGGAGTCTGTGATATTACTAGTAGGTCTTCCATTGATTTGGATAGATGATTATATTGATTCTAAGAATAGGATAGGTTCTATAATATGTGATCTATCAATGCTTATGGGGTCTTTAAAAGGCATGGTTGAGTCACCCACACTTCTGGGGATCAGTTGTGGGAAATCATTGTATAATTGGATAGAGAATTCCCTGGGTTGTGATATCAGGATGGAGTATTCTCAAGGTATTTATATTGTATATTCTGCTAAGTTTAGTACCTAGGTAATTATCACTATTTACTAGGGTGAAATACACTCAGGTCATTATTATAGTTGGAATGATCATTAAAACATGCTCAGATACACCTCAACACTGGATGAAGCCTTTATTGTCAATATAGGTAACATAATAAAGGATTAATTTTTTTATTTTTTATCTATTTATTTAAACCAATTTATTTTTTATTAAGATCTTGTCACATGAAATTATCACTACATTTCCTGTTATATATGAGACCATGTTGGTGGTTACCTATTGAGTTTTATATTAACTTCCTACTCGGACCTCCATTGCACTTAGGTACCCAAGCATATTCTCACTTGGTTGTTGGTATTGGTTGGGAAGGGGGCTGATTTTTTCATGATTGAATTGGATAGATCATAGTATGGATACATGGAGGAGGTGAGGCTTAGATTTGGGAGAAGGGCCTCACTGGTATTTCATTTCCTTTGTTTATTTTATATTAATGATTTTCCATGTCAATGGTCCTTCTTGTATGTTGTATGTTTGCATAGGTATTTTATGTTGTACTTCATTCATTATAGTTGTTCCCATTTATTTATTCATTTACACTAATCTGTATTATGCATGATATTTGGTTATTTATTTTCTGATTGCACACTTTGATACTAAGGAGTATAGTCTCCCCATAATATCTCTTTAAAGCCTTAATACTAGTCAAAAATATCTAACATATGAGGAGGTGTACCTAAGGTCATATACTTCCATTGGTTTGATAACTATTTAGAGTGAGTTATATTAGGATGCTACATATACAGAGGCATGTATGGGTTTACTTGTGATGGCCTTGGTGGTAGTGTAGTGGGTTCTTTCCCTCAAATGGGAACATAGTTGGGGCATAATGTTAGTATAGGTGGAACTTTATGGGTTCATATATGAATTCCATTTTTTCAAGGTTTTCCCTAATAAACCTTATTTAAAAAGTGGAAGGGGAAGGGGTGAATAAAAATCAAATTTAAAGAATTATGTGTGTGTGTGTATATTTATAGTAAAGGGATTCACCTATTTATAGATAAAATTGACCCAAATAGGGCCCAAAACCTACTAACAATAAAAATAACCACTAATTAATTTGTATTATACCAATAAATAGTCCTCTAAAAAAATTCAATATGATCACTTTTTGTGATATATTTATATATTTCTTTAGGGGAATTTGTTTGTAAGATTTTTTCATTTTCATATTTTTTATCCTAACACATCTTAGAGATCAATTAAACTTTATAAAAAAATATTTAAATAAGTATGGTAATTAATAAAATACATATAATTAAGAAAAAGTATAAATATAAACATAATCTATGTTAATCTAAAAAATAAACCAAGGTGTTACACAAGAGGGCCTGGGGACATACAATCTCCTTATCGAACAATGACTTCTTGACCATTTGGTAATGCAATCCAATGTACATTGTTCATCTCCTCTATACCATATCCTGTTATTCTCTTCAAATTCATAAAACTAAAACTCTTCATAAGAAAGATTCACCCCTCTCAGACCTCCTATATCCGGTGACTCCACCACCATCAACGGGAATAATTTATTTTATTTCACCGTTGTGAGTATAGATCCATCATTTTATTGATATAAAACTCATCAATGGTGGATATTAGGTTTCTATAAGAGTTTTAGGGCTTCAATTAAAGGTCACCCTCTAATACGTTTATTGAACCAACCACCACTGAAAGGGGTAAAGAATTGTGACATAGTGTTGGCTAGTCAATCGCATGCCATAAAGATTGGTTGTTATACAATTTTGGGAAAAATCTATGGTTGGGTGGCATGGTGGTCATGGGGGTGGTTGGCCATCACCAACCACCATAGAGATAAATATATAATTTAATTAATAATAATATAATTAAATAAATCTTAAATAAATTATCGTCTAAATATACACAGAATTATTAACATGCATAAATAAATCAATAACTGGGGTCAACAATCCTACATTTAGGGGAATTCTATAACACCCTAAGGTTTTAAAAATAAATTTAGTATAGAATGTAATGTATGAAACATTGGGTCTCTACAAAACAACACTTTTTTATTATAACCCAGCTGTTAAACATAATTTTGTTTCCTCTGTGTTTTGAATTTCGAGAAATGGACATATGTGATTGCAATCAGTAAGATATTTAGAGTCTGATAGGATCAACTTTCATTTTTTTTAAATAGTAACTTGACCCTTATGAATAGTAATATGACCCTTATGAATAGTAAATTCACCCATATAAGTATAAATAAAATTTAGGCACCTTATTAATGAGAGTGAATATTTTAAAAATTAATAAGTGTTGGTATTTTTATGAGTAATAAATATTTAATTAAAATTTAAAATTAATAAATTGATTTTAAAAAAAAATTATTTTAATAAAATGTATTTATAAATATTTTGTTTGTCTTATAATTTTAGGATAATTTTATGAGACCTCAGTTAATTTTTGAAAGTATTATAAAATCAGTTTTAAATTTAAAATTTGTATTTTCCTAGTAAATAATGATTTTATTTAAAAATTATTTTTAAAATATTTAGAAAATTATTTTTATAAAATAGTGTCTACTTTTTAATTCTATACATTGAAAAAAAAATTATTGTGAATTTTTGGGATTTTTCTGAAATACATGAATTTTTTTGAATAGTGAAATTCGATAATTTACGAAATATTCTAAATAAATGAATTTTTTCATCATGATTGAGTAATAGATGATGTAAATGGTCATTGTTTTGAACTCACATGAACATATTACTATTTTTGTCACAATAATCAATGTTATTTATTTCCTTGATAAAAATAATAAAATAATGAATAAGATATTCAAAAATCACCCCTCTCCTCCACTATAAAACCCACCCCTCGCCTCATCTTCTCTTCACTCATATAAGCCTTGAATCTTGTAAAATTTATACCCAAATACTCTTCCATGGTCTCTAACCATATCTAGGAGCTCTTGGTATTTCCAAAAGACCAAAACCTCATCCCATAAGGAGGTTCTTAAGGAGGATATTTCAAGAGGTAAACCCTCTTCCTTTTTCTTTTAATTTCATTTTCAATTTATTTTATTTTCTTATCTTCTACTCACCACCTCTGTAAAAATTATAATTCTAACACCATTATAATTTATTTATTGTAATGATATCATGTTAATGTAATATCCTTCCTCAAACTACTATCTCCCTCTCTTTTGTTTTAAAAATGAAATCATCGTCCGGAAGGTGCTGATTTACAACTTTCATGGACGACGAACCTTCGTTCTTCAATTTTTTCTTTAAATAGGATCATGAAACCAGTTTTTTGTTTTAACCAGGATTTAATATATGTATTATAACCTATTAAATGTTCTAAAACCAGTATATATACATAATACTAACTCATACAACAAAACTAGTTCGTAATAATCGAAATTTTGCCAAAATAATCTAAATGATTATCACTAATGTTCTATCCAATAAATAATCCTCACACCATATAAACAAATTAATTATATCACCATTTAATATTATTTATGTTCATTAGTATCATATAAATTAAATTCTATATAATTATACCAATTCCACATGAACTTCCATACTCATATACAAGTATACTGATCATGGAAACAATGGAATCGAACGCTCCCAAGCGATAAAATTGTATCTTATAACTCATTAAAAAGGTCATAAATGAACTTAATAAAATTATAATAAATAAAATACATGTATATAATATTATTAATTGATTAATTAATTGATTTAATTTTATTATCCATGATATTAAGGTCAAGTGCAGAACTCATTCGGACATAAGGTAAGGGTTTTCTACCTGAACATCTATTTTATTTTGGGGTTACTCTTTGTCTCTCTTAATACCAATTAAATTATTAATTATTCTTATTTACTCCTAGTAAATTATTTTTTAATTTTATATATGTGAACCAATTATAATCCTTCTTTATTTTATGGGGACTTAAATTTTTTATAAATATCATTCTCAATTCTTCCCGATAAACAAGCCCGATTCAAGGAAACTTCTAAAATTCATACCTATTTTCAAGGGAACTCTATAATCTATTTTAAGACAAAATTATTTTTACGAAACCATTAATTTAATCATGAAAAAACTACTTTACTTAATTTCTAGTTTTATTTAATGTTTTTTCCAAAAGAACTCTTCTTTTCAAAGTAAAAGTGTATTTCTCTCAAAAATTCCTTGATGATTTTATTAGAGTATTTTTGTCTATTTAAAATACTCTATTGAATTTTATGTCCTATTGAGGTTAATATCTTATATTTATCATCTAAAATATTGTATTAAATGGTTTATGATCATTTTGACTATGAATGTGCTATCTTGATACCATTCACCATACTACATAGAATGGTTAGTGTTTATGTGTACAGATTAAAGAAAGTTATTTCATATGTTCATGTTGTTTTTGTTTATCCCCTTTCATATAAGGAATGAATTGGACTTAAAAAGTGATGGGTGAGGCCTTCTATATCCCCTTGATGCATTAGTAGGTCTCACGAGACAAAACAAAATTGGGTTTTGGCCGAGGCCTTACCCTACTATTTGCAAACGTCTTCGTCGAGGCCTTGACAATATGTTTCAGATGTCCAAAATCATGCATTCCCTCATTATGGTATTAGTAATTGATAAACCATGTGATTATTTAACTAGTACACTACTGTAAATATGAACTTTAAAAGCGCTATAAAAAGGCATTTACAATGCTAAAAAGTGTTTTTAATCTCAGCAAAGATAAAGGGGGGTCCCTTTTATCAATGCTCAAAAAAACACAGATAAAGGCCCATTTTATCAGTGCTAAAAAGTGATGATAAAAGGGGTATTTTATCAGCGCTAAAAAAAGAACCGATGAAAGGGTCATTTATTAGTACTTTTTAATGCTGATAAAAGACACATTTTTTCAATTCTTTTTTAAAAGTGCTCATAAAATCCAAAAAAAAAACTTTGAATCATAGCCACCTTTTAACAGCACTTGACCCCCCCCCCCCCCCCCACAGCTCAAGCCCCCACCTGCACCCTTCCACTCCGTCGCCACCCCCCTTTAATAGTGATAGCCCGCCACCCTGCACCTGCCCACCCCACGTGCCTCTGTCTCCCCCATGATTCAAACTTGAGACCTCTCCCCCACGCGCCTGGACCCTTTACAACTCCCCCATGTTGATTTGTTCTCTATTTAATGATATGTCTATTTATTTATGTATGTATTTACTTATATTTATTCATATATTAATATAGATTTATATTAATATATATATATATATATGTATATTTAGTTATATTAATATATATATATATATTCGTATATTAATATATATTTATATCTATCTATTTATATATATATTTAGTTATATTTTTTTATCTATATATTTATTCATATATTATTATATATTTATAATATTAGTTTTAAATACATTTATAATTTTTTTTGTGTTTATAAATAAATACATTCATACATATAGACAAAATACATACAACATACATACACTTGTATATATTTTACATGTGTGTGTGTATCTATAAGTATAATTATACATATTTATATATATTTACATATATTATATATTTATATGTATATTCATATGTTATAATATATAGATAATATATATCATTTTGTTAATACAGACACACACTAACATACACACACACACACACACATTACATAGGTATATAAATATACATATTTTTGTATTTTAAATAAAATGAATATTATAAGGCTTATATATTGAGAAATATACTTTATATGTAAATATGTTTAATTATTTATTTATAAAATTAATTTTTTATGTCTGAATATATAAAAAAATATGTATATATTGTTATATATTTGATTATAAATAACATTACATTGTGAAAACCGATAAAAGTTTAAATCCATAATATCAATATGAATGTAATCCCTCAAAATAAATCTAGTACCCACTAAAAAATGGCAAAAATACCCCCTTAAACGAAGCTGAAATTCCATCGAATGTTAAAAAATTTGGGTATCCCAACGAAATACTCAGTTTTGGAGGCCTTCTGAGCCTTTTTGGCCTTGAAAATGAGATAGAAGGTTCTCTTATTCCCCTGGCATGTATATATTATTGTAGGCTTCTATTTGACATATTGTAGAGATCAAATGGATACTATGATCAAAATTTATGTCCGTTTGAAGTTTGAGTTATATTTCAACTTATTTTAGATCATTTATTAATTTTTTGATTTTTGTGTCTTCAAATTGTTATTAGATGATTATTAGTCAATGATAATTATAAAATTATTAATTAATAATATTTTTTAAAATATTTTTAATCCATTTTCACTAATTTTCTTATATATTAAATGTAAATTTCTATTTATACTTATCTAAAACATATTTAAATATATATATATTATATTTATATCAATATAAATTTATTTATTTATTTATTTATTAATATATTATTTTTAATGATTTTTTAAAATATACCCTTTAACATCATTAGTAAAAAAAGTGCTGATAAATAACCTCCTTTATCAGCGCTAATAAAAAACACTGATAAAGGAGACCCCTTTATCAGCGCTTTTTTTTAGTGTTGTTAAAGAACGGTGTTGTGAAAACCCGATTTTTTTGTAGTGGTAGAATATCAAGGGTTTTGTTGAATTCTCATATGATAATTAATATGGTCTTATTTAATCATCTTTTATTCTTGTCATATTATTCTCAAGTATATTTTTAAAGTCGTGTGTTTTTAGTTGCTCACCATGAATAGTGTTTATTTTTATGATAACTTCTGCTATATTACTTACCCTTACTGAGCTGCTGAGCTCACCCCTTTATTATGTTTTATTTTTCTCTAGGTGGTGAATATGAATATTATGAATGACTTGTAGAGATAATATAGGAGTCATATATGTTTCCAATGAAATTTCTTTTATATATTTCATTTCAAATTGTAATAATGAACTTATGTTTGTTTTTATTTTTCCAAAACTACTAAACTATTCTTTCCTTCGGGATACGACTTTATTTTAATCATTCCAATGTATTAATATAAGGCACTGGCTTTGGGAAACTAGGTTTTGGGTCCTTACAATTTCCTTTACTTCTTTTAAACCTATGAAATTCTCTTCATCATAAAAATCACGTAAACAAGGATGATTAGGGGGATAATTTATTGTTTATAGAAAAAATAGACCATATAATTTTTTAATATTCATAAATTTAAAATTATAACCCTAATTAAAACTCAATATATTAAAAATAATATATTTTGATTGAATTTCAATATGTGGTCTAATTCATGATATATTTACATTTTTCTACTATGATCCCTTATTAGTAAATTTTTTTATTATTATTATTCTTATTCCAAATATCAACTTAAACCAATTTAAATAATATATAATCATCAATTAATATTCATTCCATTAGTTAAGAAATGATACAATATTAATAAACATTATAGATAAATTAATTCAATAAAAAAATTAGATCATAGAATTCTTTATACCTTTAATTTTTTTCTTCACGAAAGTAAAAATTCAACCATAAGGGTATAGATAATGAGAATCGATATGAATTTTTTCCTCTCACAAGCTCTCAAAAAATTTCAATCTTTTCAATAAAGTAAACACATGAGATAAACGTTGTTCACGCAAAGGATCTTTATCATCTATGCTCTTAATCTATAACATCTTATTAGTGGATAATCAAATCAATGTTTTCTCCTGGTTCTCATAAAAAAATTACATAAGTCTAGTTTCATTGATTCCCCTTGAGTTTTAAGATATTAAATAAGTCATATATTCACTCTATCCATGGTGATAACATCGAATAATAGTTTGCCACACCTAAAATTCTCAAATTTAAAAGCATTCAATAAACCTTGAAAAAATATCACTTCCCTGAAAAATAATAAATAATCAACATAGCATAAATTTATTCTATAAGACTTGATTATCTAAATACAACTCCAAAATTATCCACCTTCATTAAACATAGAATTCCTAGTATCCCTATATTATCACCATCCATAAAAGGAATACATAAACTCCTTTTGTTATATGTAACACCAATTCAACCACAATCATCAAAAACTTATAATGCATCCTCAAGCACTCGAATTGTGTTTTTTTGTTTATTTAGACATAATATGGTGATTTATCAAACACAAACATGTCTAGATCTCAAAATCATCCTATATAATGACTTTTATTTTTTTATCATGGAATTTTCTTTATTAAACTATATATATTTTAAACATTGATGAAGTATCAGTATGAATCAGCGTACCTAAGTATAAGGTATATTATAAATAAATTTCAAACATATCATAACAAAATAAACTAATTTTTATATAAAAAATAAAAACATTGTATTATTACATTCTATAATATTGGTACATGTATAATGGGATAATTAACTAAATAAAACAATATGACTATATTTTTTCCACCAGGATCGGTGTAACCACAGTAATAGGGGTAAATTAGTGTGGTTGAATTTTTCAAAATTTAAATTTCTTTACATCTATATCTATGTTATGAAAGGATATATCACTTTTTCTTACACCTTAACCAATTTAGAATCAACTGTAAAATAGAAAATATAAAATAAGGCATACAAGATTTTATTAATGAGGTTCACCTCTAGTATGGATTCATATATCCAAAGTGTATGGTGGGTGTTATCCCACTCATGCACTACTTCTATTTAATTATAAAGTTGAAGAGTGAGAAAGGGTATATACTAAAACCTAGTATCCTAACACCTAAAATTTATAATTCAGGACACCAATTAGAAAAGAATTCACCAACTTTCCATCTTTATACTTGTAAAACAACAAGGTATTCCTCTTCAAATATATGATTTTCCATGATCCATATAAAGTTTCATCAATAGGAATTATCATGTCTCCACTGGATTAATTTAATTTTATGTACATCCCCAAGCTTGTGTGACTTTTCAATGTTACCTATTTTGTATTTTAATCTCAATTTCTTATCTGAATTATTCTTTAGTTCTTATGATATATTAATATCATATACTTTTTTTCTCACATTTTTTCAATGCATGAGATGTCTACTAAATACAGAATTGGATTCTCTTGATCTTTTCTTCTTCTTTAGTACTCTAAAATGATCTCCCTTATAATCATTGGTTCTATGGTCTGTTCAATACATGGAAACTTCCACTACAGTAATAGTGTTTTAATTCTATCAAATTCTTTGATAGTAATCGATTTAGAAAAATTATAGGAACATGTTCACTCCAAAAATTACCTTCCATTTCCTTCTCCTTAGCCTCATTAATATTAGAAATATCAAGTGAATATTTTTTTCCATATTTTGAATATGAAACTTTTCAAGAATAAGTGAAGCATAATTTTCTCTTTCTTAAATATATATAAACATTAGTCATCAATGATTCTAATAAAATCATAATTAATATGTTAATAATATATTTTAATCTCCCATAAATCATGACCTTTTTTGATATTTAAGATAATCTATAATTATTATATCTCCTACATTTCTTCAAACTCCACAAAGTTATGACAGAATCAAGATTAATATATAACATCATGATATTTATGATTTGGAGAATAACTTCCCTTTATCACATTTAAAACTCCAAAATTTTCTAATTCATTTAAACTAAAAATACATAGAGAATAGATGATTATCTTCTGTATCACTACAATGAGATCAAGTAATTTTCTAAATTTCACTATGGAATAATCATACATGTCACTCTAACGGATTTTAGGTATTGACTAAAATATATTATGTATCATAGTGCGGTCATGTCCTTCCAATATTTTAGTCTTATTAATAAGACAAATCTTCAATAATATCAATAGTATATTACACATTCTAAACGATATCATCCTTAATATTTTACATATCATTATAATCTTTGGTAATTTTTCAATTTTCACTCGGTGATATCGATCATACCATCAATGATATATTACAAATTCATAGAAAACCTTCCATAATATCTAAATATATTACATATCATAGAGTTGAATTTCCTTTGACACAATGAAGTATGATATTCAACACATATCTTCCTTATTTACTAGTATATAGTACATATAATTATGAAAACCTTTTATTCCATATCAGAAATGTTACATATCAAAATTCATAGTTCTGATCACTTTTCAAATTCTTAAAAATATATTATGTATCATCCTAAGAATATTTCATATCTCAGTGAGCTTCAATACCTCTCTAATGTTATGATTTTGAGGAATATCTTACTTATGACTTCCACCTCCACCAAAAATTTTACAACTTCTTTAACATAGAAAAAAATATTAAATCCTTTTTAGAGTATCTCAAGAAACTTTACCTTCTTCCTAACCTCTTTAGGACATCTTTTAATCTTTTTCAGTGATATAATATTTTCATAAATCTCCAACACAAAATAATAACTCCATTGAGTACTATAATGTGCTTCCACTACCTCAAAAACATTAGATCTTACTCAAACGTCATCCAATTATCTACTTCACATAGCAGTTTCCTTCACCTTATGATATTACTTAGGATGGATCTTAAAACATTAAAAATTTTCTACATGTGAAGGGATCTTAAAAAAAATTCATTAGAAGTATCTTAACCATCTTCCTTGAAAATAATTCATGTGATCACTCTAGTTATATTTCTACCACTATTTATAGGATTATTTATCATGATTCAAACATGAGGGAACTTCCAACTTATGGTTGTATGGTTTTCTATAATCTTATCAACTCATTATATGTAGAAAACATTACTTCAATACTCTATCTAGCCTCTAATTACTATCTTGAATCGTGTCCAACTGCTTCACTCTTCTTTCATGATTGTATTCTCAATACATATTATCATGATGATTAGTCTCAATAAAAACAACTCAAATCTAATTTATTTTCATCATGTATGATGTAATGGTGGTTGGGTTTAGAAAAGAGGTGAGTAAATTTATTTATAGTCACAAGTAAGTCCACTATGGAAAGTATTGGTAAAAAATAGTATTTTATTGATTTTTTTATCACTAAATATTCCTCTCTGCTAATAATTAATACACCTCTCACCCCCATATGAAAAGAAAATCTAAAAAAACATCCCATTATAAAAAAATATACCCAAATATACTCTCCAAATATTCACCCCCATGTTTGTTCTCCCTTGTTCACATGGAATTATAGAATCCAATCTTAGGATGCTCTCATTATAAAACTTATTTTCATCTAAGAGGAAATAACTATCACTATTTCTATTTCATTTTAATTTACATTCAATTTTAAAATATTTATCTAGTTAATTAAATATTATATATAAAAAATAAAAATAGTATTATGTTTTTGAAAAATTATTATAAACATTAAATTGTAAATATAATTATTTCCCTCTATCATGACTCATCCCCCAAGGCTCGTGTCTTGACTACCCCAATCATGTCTTCAATAGGCCAAGGGCTGGTGACTATAACTGAGAAGGCATATCCCAAAAAGGGAAGGCATTGCCTTTAAAACTATACACATACACAAAGCTCAAACTATGGAAAGTAAACACAAAGTAAACCACAATTGTCACGGTCCGTCCGCTCGAGACCCTACCTGAAGGGTAGGTGAAGAGTAGTTGCCTGTAGCCATAGAAGTACGCATGTTTGTACCATCTCATTAAGCACCACCTGGTCCTGGACCACCAAGGCCTTCGTCGAAGCGTCGATCACCTGCATGAGACACGATGCGTATAAGAAAAGCCCGTGTAGGGTTGAGCAACACAATACTCGGTAGGGACCCCAAACCACAAAGGAAATACCATGAGGCAAGACCAAAAAGAAATACAACAAAGTAAAGACCAAAAATCAAGACCACAAAGAAAATATAGCTCACACAAGGTACAACTCAAGGTATAGAAAGTAAGATTATCAGTCGTAAAGCTTAATCATCTTATACTGTTGAGGGACTCATCCCTGATTAGTCACTGATGTTTGATCGGCTACTATACCACTAAGATTCACTCCTCCACTGGACCACTAAGGTCCACTCGGCCACTGTACCACTGAGGCCCACTTGAATACTAGACCACTGAGGTCATCTCAGTTACTGGACCACTAAGGTCTGCTCGGTTATTGGACCACTGAGGTCGGCTCAGTTATTGGACCACTCAGGTCCGCTCGGCTACTAGACCACTGAGGTCCACTCGGTTACTGAACCACTGATGTCTGCTCGGCTACTGGACCACCGAGGTCTACTCTACTACTGGGCCACCGAGATCTTACTCTTTATATCCTTCATGTCATATCCAGCCATAGGATTCCCACTCTCCAATGCACTTGATTCTGGGAGAATCTACTCCTCAATCCATCAGTCATATACCAACTACTAGGAAAACTCACATAGAGTATACCCAAAGGACTATCTCATTACAAGGGTCCAAATTACATAGACGACGTGTCAATCGGATGCTTAGTCTGAAAGATATTGATGTTTTAGTAAACAGGGGTAAGTTGTGCCTGGGCTCGGTCCGACTTGGTCGGACCGACCCAACCAACCTGGCCTAGGGGTCCCGCATGACCCAACCTGTTTTAGCCGACCTGATCTGACCTGGCCCGATGTCCAGGCCCATTGGGCCTTGTTAGACTCAACCCGGTTTGGTCGTGGGTCCAGCCCTCCAGGTCTCCCAACGACCTTGTTCTCATTTGGTTCGGTCTGACTTCGTTGGATTTGTCCAAACCAGCCGGACCTTCCAGTGGCCCAATTTCCCATCTAGCCTAGCATGCATCGGCGGGTCGTTTCGGGACCATCCCAGATGTCGCGTTGGCGTTCGGTTCACGCAGCACGTAGCCAGTTAAAGTCATCCACGTCCCTCTGTACGCGGTCCAGCATGGACTGCGTGCCAGCGCACTCCATGGACCACCCTGTGGGCCGCTCCCTTTGATGTGGGGCATGATCGGTGATGCCCCCTACACCACCGCGACCCTTGCTGGTCGTGGGCTTCATCGCCTCGGCGCACCACTAGGGCGCGCTGCCTCCCACCCGCGGCTGCTGCCGTCAGCTTTCGAGCTGGTGGCCCTCGCCGCCACTGCGACCCACTTGGCCACGACTCTTCCTCCACCACTGCTATCTCCAGTGCTGACAGTCGTTCACCCGACACTTCCATCTCCCTCAACCACCTTCCAGGGTTGATCCACTGCTACAGTCTTTCTTGGACCGCGGTTGTCATCATGTCACGAAGAACGGATAAAAAGATGGAGTATAAGAACACAAAAAAACACATAAAGGATGGGCCATGACCTTTGTTTGTGTCAGCATGGTTTTTCCTTGTTATGAGGTTTAACAAAAGGTAATCAAAACGTGAATCCACTTCCCATAAATTCTCGCATGCAAATTCTCATGTCCTGCAAAGATAACTGATCCGCGGGTAAATCTATTAGTTGATTTAACCCACATTTTTCAATTAATAAGAAGAATGGAGGGGAGGTAATCACTTATAAAAATAAACTCCTACCTGGGAAAAGGAGATCGGTCAAGGGAGATCTCTTGTCACTGTCTGTCAATCTCTGGTTCTAATTCTCTCTCCAAAGGTAATGTTGTCGCATTCCGATTCACCAGTGTTCGTCATTGGAGAGGTTTCTTTTGTCGTTTGTCAGAGGAATTCTAGGGTTATTTATCAACCCTGAATCCATGTTTAATTAAATAAGGAAGATGTTTCACGCGTTGCAGCATTACTATGTTGATTCATTAATGTATTGCATTAATGAGTTTCAGCGTCATCATGTCACCACATTTCAGCGATGATGTGTCACTATAAAAAGTTAAAACAAAGAAAATAAACCTTTTCTATGTTTATTTTATTTTTCTTTAAAACATCCAAAAATTAACTTTCACCCTCGACCCACGTCGGTCAAGGTTGGGAATCTCTTAAGGAGAAAATCTCATTACAAACTCAATGGTGGTCTCATATTTTTAATTCAAGTTGTCGTTTGTACTTTATGAGGATTCGAAAATAAAATATTTTTTATTTAAATTATTTTATTTACAATTACGTCCTAAAAACCAACTTTCACAACCGGCCCACACCGGCCAATGTTAGACTCCACCTAAGGAAAACACACCCTCACGAGCTCAATGGTACTTTAGGATTTCTGATCTGAGTTACCGTTTATGAGTTATAAGAATTTGAGAATAAAATAATCTTTATTCAATTATTTTATTTACGGCCAAAAACTACTTTCCTCTATTGGCCTGCGCCGGCCAATTTTAGGCTATTCCTAAGGAAAGAACACCCTCACAAGCTCAATTATGGTCTCAGATTTTCAATCTAACTCACCGTTCATGAGGTATATGGATTTGAAATTTAAAGTAATTTTATTTAATTATTTTATTTACAGTTATGTCATTCTTGGGTTTTCTTATTGGAGGATTGCACTGACTAAACTTAAGTCATTACTATGGTAAACCTACCATCTTGAATTCGACGGTTCTCTTGGATTTCTGATCTAGGCATTTTTTTATGATTTATTCATCTTTTTCAAGAAGACCCCTCACGCGTGCTATTTAAAACTTAAAATTTTTAGACGGACCATTACGGGCACACAAGGAATTAGAATCGCACGCCATCTCAACACCTAGTCTCATAATAATCCAAAAAAAATCATGTAAATCTAGGAAATTACATTACCCCCACCTTTAGGGCTTTACGTCCTCATATGCCAGAACAAGGTCTAAACAAACAAATTGGGGTACTAAGCACAGATTTGAGCCTCCTGCCACCACATGCTCTCTTAGATATTCTTGTGTTGCCACTGAATATACACTAGAGGAATTGATCACCCACATAGGTTAATCTCATGTTGATCCTCGATCTCCCCCAGAAACTCCACAAAAGTCACCTCATCGTCAAATCTCCAGCACGTAAATGCATCCCTATCCCTCTATTAAACTCTGCTCCTGGGTAGTTAGGAAGTGGATCGACTCGGTGAGTATGTCAACGATCACCCAGATGGTATCATGTATCCTAGACATATGTTGTAAACCCATCATAAATTATATCGATATCCCATCCCACTTCCACTCTGGTACCTCGAGGGGTTGTTTCAAACCTACTGGAACCCGGTGCTTAGCCTTTATTTGCTGACAATTGAGGCATCTCGAGACAAACTCTACCACTACCTTATTCATCCCTAGCCACCAGTACTGACGTCATAGGTCCTGATACATCTTCACCACACCGGGATGTACCATCAAAGGGGATGTATGGAACTCCCTCAACACCTCTTCCTGCAATTTCATTGGCACTAAGGTGTGTCCTCTGAAAAGAATGACATGCTCCCTACTTTTCGAATATCCATCAGGGGCATGCCCTGTGGAAATTTGGGCATGTTTAGTCTCCCACCTGACATATCTAATTTGTGCCTCCCTAACTCGTTGTAAGATTGGAGGGGCAACTACCATTTACTAAAGAAAAGTTTCCTCCTCTCTATCCATAAAAGATATCGAAAGCAAGGCCAACTACTCTGAGGCCTCATTCAGTAGTTGTGAAATCGATCTCCTGTTGAGGGAATCTGATGCCATGTTTTCCTTCCCTGGAGTATAGACTATCTCGAAGTAATACTCCTAGAGGAACTCTAGCCAAAATCATTGTCTCAGATTTAGATCCTTCTGAGAAAATATATACTTGATACTCTTGTGGTCAGAGTAGATGATGAATCGTTCACCCATAAGGTAGTGTCACCACATCTTCAGTGAGAAAACTATTGCTACCAACTCAAGGTCATAAGTCGCATAGTTTTTCTCATGTGGTCTCAATTATCAGGAGCCATGAGTAGTCACTGCTTTACCCAGCATTAGGACACAACCAAGATCGATTCCTGATGCATCACAGAACACCACATAGTCGGTGCCCTCCTCTGGAAGCCTCAAGATAGGATCACTTGTCAGGCTCTGACTTATCTAATGAAAGACCTACTAGCATATTTTTGTCCACACGATGGGTTTTCCCTTCTCTGTCAATGTTTTCATGGGTGTTGTCACTATGGAGAAGTCAGTTACAAACCTATGATAGTACCCATCCAACCCAAGGAAATGCTACACCTTGGTAATTCTCTTGGGTGGCTCCCAAGCAAGCACCAACTCAATATTTACTGGATCCACCGCAACTCCATCCTCTGAGATGACATGTCCCAATAAGTGGACCTTTTGTATCAATAACTCACAGTTTGAGAGATTTCTGTAAAGATGGTTCTCTCGGAGTGTGTCCAGAACCATCCTCAGTTGTATCGCGTGCTCCTCCTTAGATGTTGAATAAAATAAGATATCATCAATTAATACCACTACAAAATCAGTCTAAGTACGGCTGGAAGATCCTGTTCATGAGTCCCGTGAACAATGTTAGGGAATTCATCACACCAAACGACATCACTATGTACTCTTAGTGGTCATAGCGACATCTGAAAGTCGTCTTCGAGATGTCCTCTTATCGTACTCAATGTAGGTGATAGCCTGATCTGAGGTCTATCTTCGAGAACCATCCTGCTCCCTTTAGTTGATCTAAGAGGTCATCAATCCTCTGTAGAGGATACTTGTTCTTCACGGTCACCTGGTTCAGGCACCGGAATTCCATGGATAACCTCAAGCTTCTGTCTGCCTTCTTGGCAAACAATACTGGGGATGCCCATGGTGAAACGATGGGCCATACAAACCTCTTCCTCTATAAGTCCTCCAACTGTACCCTCAACTCCTAGAGCTCTGCGGGGGCCATCTAATATGAAGGTGTAGATATCGGTGTCATCCTGAGGTAAAAATCAATTCATTAGTCTACCCCTCTGTGAGGAGGTAGTCCTCAAACATCCTCTGAAACATCCTCTGGAAAGATGTCTTCGTACTCATTTACCACTATAAGGAAAAAAACTCAAAACATTCACTGCTATGCGGGTAAGGATGGATGCATGCAGCTACCCCCTTCCCCTGTCCTCCATCTCTCTATGTCTGGTGTGGACGACATTGGGGTGGTGGTTGTAACCTGCCAAAATGGATACCACCTCCTACTACTCTCCCAGCTCCTCTGCCACGTCTTCTACCCTACAGATTAATCTGCTCTTGTCATTGTCTCTTCCTCGGTTTCCCATCCATCATTTTACTGTCATCACGACGAGCTGGACAATCTCTAATGAGATTTACCCTACCGTCTCTTGAAAAGAATTACTTCTTTTTAGGCTAAATGGACTCACCCTATGAGCCTTGAACTATAGATCCCCTATCTTGGTACCTCTTCTTGGAATGTCTCACATGTCCAAGTCTCTGAGTCTGATGTCGACTCCCTGCTTTCCCACTACTGACATCTACTGGTTGTATCTACTCGACCAAAGGACTTTTAACCACAAAGGTTCTCTCTAGAACCCTAGTATAAGTAGGAATGCACGGTGGAATAATGATTGGTCTAATGTTCCTAAACACATCTCTCTCAGAGGTCTAATCCCTTAAGCACTGGTCGTATCATATTCATCAAGTACCTGGAAAGGTCAGTTTACCTCGATGAATACTCAGCTAATGACATGTCATCCTACTGAAGCTGTAGAATCTCTTCAGCATGCATAGCCCTTAGCTTTCATGGAAATAGACCCTTATCTGAGAAAGTTTCTCAAGCTCTGACCATAGAAAAGTCACCTCATTATAAGATCGGTTAATCTAAACTTTGTCATCACCCTGTTGAGCCACGTAGAAGACTCACTACTAGAACCTTCCTCTGATCTAATGGTGCCCTGACTAGATGGAAAACTCAATCACCACCTCAAGTCAGTACTTAGCCACCTGTGAGTTGGTCTCACCTCAGAACTAGAGGGGTCCTTATTGCTAAAACACGTGAAGTATTCCTAGCCCACGCATCTCGTCCGCTGGTACTTCGAGTATCGTGTGCTACTCCACCAGTGGTGGTATAGCTGGTACACCACCCAATGGTTTTGTCTCTAGTATGAACACTTGTACCCATCTTGTCACCCCGTAAATTATCCTCGTGATCACGTGGTGGAATCCTGACTAGTTGTCTATATGGAATCACCTTGAAACAAAACATGATGTACCACGATTAATAGATTATACCTGGTGAGATGACTCTGACTCGGAAAGATCATGAGAAAACATTCAAAGACGCATGCAACTAGTGTTTTCATGTACCGAGTTGGAAAGTAGAATTTAGGGTCCTGATGTATGGATACGTTGACTGCCGCACCAACACTAGACTCTCTGGTCTGAAAGCCAAACTCAAAACACTTAACATTGATTCCCCATAAATATTTACAGAATCTTAGTTCTTCGGGTAGAACCGACTGCCCTATGATACCACTTTGTCACGACTTGTCCCTCAGGGTCCATGCCATGACTACCTCAATCTTGCCTTCCATAGGCCAGGGGCTGGCGACTAGCACCGAGAAGGCATATCCAAAAAAGGGAAGACATTGCCTTTAAACCTATACACACGTACAAAGCTCAAACTGTAGAAAGTAAACATAAAGTAAACCACATATGTCATGGTCCATCCGCTCGAGAACCTACCTGAAGGGTAGGTGAAAGGTAGTTGTCTGTAGTCGTATAAGTACACTCGTTCGTCCCGTCTCACTGAGCACCACCTGGTCCCGGACCACCATGGTCTCTAACGAAGTGCCGATCACCTTTATGAGACACGACACGTGTGGGTGAAGCCCGTGCAGGGGTGAGTAACACAATACTCAGTAGAGACCACAAACCACAAAATAAAGACCAGAAAAAAAAACTACAAAGAAAAACCACAAAGAAAAGACAACAAAGCAAAGACAGCTCACACCATGTATAACTCAAGGTCTAGAAAGTAAGATTATCAGTTGTAAAGCTGAATTATCTTTTACTGTTGAGGGAATCGTCCCTGATGAGTCACTAAGGTTTGCTCGGCTACTGTACCACTAAGGTCCGCTCGACTACTGGACCACTGAGGTCCGCTCGGGCACTGGACCACTCATGTCTTCTCAGTCATTAGACTACTAAGGCCCGCTCCACTACTGGACCATTGAGGTCCTCTCTGTTACTAGACCATCGAGGTCTACTCTTTTACTGGGCCACTGAGGTCCACTCTGCTATTGGGCCACCAAGGTCCCGCTCGTCTTATCATTCATATCACAACCAGCTGTAGGATTCCCACTCTCCAGTGCGCTGGCTTCCGAAAGAGTCTACTCCCCAAACCATCGAGCATATATCGACTGCCACAAAAACTCACTTAGAGTATACCCAAAGGAAATTCTTGTCGCATGGGTCTTAATGTCATAGACAGCACGTCAATCGGATACTCGGTCTGACTGATATTGACGTTTCAGTAAAATGGGATCGATTGCGTCCGGGCCCCGTCCGACTTGGTCGGACTGACCCGACCAACCCGGCCCAGGGGGCCCGCATGACCCGAAAAGTTTCGGTGAACCCCAACCCAACCCGGTTCGGCCTGGCCCAGTGGTCAGGCCCATTGTGCCTTGCTGGACCCGACCCAATTTAGTAGTGGGTCTAGCCCGCCAGGTTGCCCTGCGACCCAGTTCTCATCCGGTCTGGTTCGACTTAGTCGAACCGGTTCTAACTAGCCGGGTTGCCCAGCAACCTGGTTTCCCATCCATCCCCACCCACATCGGTGGGGCAATTCTTCTATAGTCTGAGCCACTCAACTGCCTGGTTAATTTAGTCGGCCTGACCCGTATCAGCGGGCTGGTTCAGGACCAGCCCGAATGCCGCGCTGGCATCCGGTTCGCGCAGTATGCGGCCGCCTCCCTCTGCACGCGGGCTGCCCCGCAGGACACTCACTTTGATGCAGCGCCCGACCAACACTGCCCCCTACACCTTTGCGGTCCTTGCTAGCTATGGCATTCGTCACCTCGGCGCATCTTCGGGGCATGCCGCCTCCCACCTGCAGCCGCCACCGCGTCCCGCTTGGCTGCGACTCTCCCTCGGCCTCCTGCCCGGGTTGATTCACTATTGCGGTTTTTCTTTCACCACGGTTGTCGTCACGTCACGAAGAATGGATAAAAAGACAGAGTTAAAGAAGACGCAAAGAACACATAAAGGACGGGCCATGAGCTTTGTTCGTGTCGGTGTGGTTTGTCCTTGTTAGGAGGTTTTAAAAAGGATAATAAAAACGCGAATCCACTTTTCATAAAATCCCACATGCAAATTCCCATGCCCCGCAATGACAACCAATCCACGGGTAAATCTGTTAGTGGATTTAACACACATTTTTCGTTTGAGAAGAAGAATGGGGGGAGGTAATCACTTAGAAAAAAAACCCTACCTGGGAAAAGGAGATCGGTCGAGGATGATCTCTCATCGTCGTCCACCGATCTTCGGTTTCGATTCGCTCTCCAAGGGCATCGTCGCCGCTTTCTGATTCCCTGGAGTTTGTCGTTGGAGAGGTTTCCTTTGTCATTTTTCAGAAGAATTTCAGGGTTGCTTCTCAACCCTGAATCCCTGTTTAATTAAAGAAGGAAGACATGTTGCGCGTTGCAGCATCGCTACGATGATTCATTAATGTATTGCATTAATGATTTTTAGTGTTGTTGCGTCGCCTCATTGCAGCGATGTTGTGTCACTGAAAAAAGTTACATGAAATAAAATAAATTTTTATTAAGTTTATTTTATTTTACTTTAAAACATCCAAAAATTAACTTTCACCCTCGACTCGTGTTGGTCGAGGTTAAACCTCGCTTAAGGAGAACATATCATTACGAACTCAACGGTGGTCTCATATTTTGAATATGAATTACTATTTGTGAGTTATGAGGATTCGAAAATAAAATAATTTTTATTTAAATTATTTTATTTACAGTTACGTCCCAAAAACCAGATTTCAAAGCTGGCCCGTGCCGACTGATGTTAGGCTCCGCCTAAGAGAAGCACACCCTCACGAGATAAATGGTACTCTCGGATTTCCTATCTGAGTTACCGTTTATGAGTTATAAGGATTTGAAATAAAATAAAAAAATATCACTTATTTTATTTATGGTCAAAAACTTTTTTCCATTGTTGTCTCGTGTCGGCTAATGTTAGGCTCTGCGTAAAGAAAACACACCATCACAAGCTCCACAGTGGTCTCATATTTTCAATTCGAGTCACCGATTGTGAGTTTTAAGGATTTTGAAAAGTAAAATAATTTTATTTAATAATTTTATTTACAATTATGCCATTTTCAGGTTTTCTCATTGGAGCCCCGCGCCGACTAAACCTAAGTCACATCTAAGGTAAATCTGTTATCCTAAACGTAACGGTACCCTCAGATTTCTGATCCGGACATCTATTTAAGAGTTATTCCACTTTTTCTAAAAAACCTCTCACGCACGATATTTAAAACTTACCATTTTTCGACGGACCATTTCAGACACACCGAGACTTGTAATCGCACGCCATCTCAAAGCCTGGTCTCAGAATAATCCCCCCTCAAGAAAAATCATGGAATTCCGGGACATTACACCCTCCTTCCTCGACAAATCCTTTACATTGTCAGTTTTACCACTTACAAGGATGATGTATTTTCATTACTTGTCACTACTGCCTTTATAACTAGTTTGTGTAACATATATAAAATATAAAAATATAATTTCATCTATATTTAGCATTTCAGAGCCAATGCAGCTCATTTACAATGAAAGACAATAAATACGACAATGTCAAAACTTTTGTGGATGTTTTAAACCAATATTTTTTCATAAATTTTATCTATAAATAATGACTAATAAATACATAATTATCAAACTAAATGATCTAAAAAAAATTTAATCGAGAATCCTCAATGATGGGTGGACCACTGAGGAGGGGGTGTGGGTGATTATTGGTGGCAGTCTTTTACAATTTCTTTCACCTTAATTAAACCTCATAAACTAATCAAGATTTGATCCTCTCAAGAATAAAACTTAGCTTCGCTCAAATGAATACAGAAATGAATTTAATAATGAAAAACAATCCTTTTTGCGGTTTGTTCCCTGTGTGGGAATCCACTCCTTATCATGTCTGTTTTCTACCCCAATGCACTGGTTTTTCTGCTAATAATGAATCACCAATTACAAGTGGTTTGTGATGTATCATCCTCCACCTAGTGTTCATCATCGTCCTACCGGTATTACACAACGCCCCATTGGTTATTAAATGATTAGAACAATATAAGAAAGATCTCTTGAAAATATAGTTTGCTTGAAAAAATATTGATGGTCCTCCACTCGTGACTTCAAGAGATATTAATCTGAATATTTTCACCTCTTCATGTTCTTCATCCTCTAATAAGGAATCATAAAAACACATAAAATCCAATGACTTTACAAGCATTGTTTTTTCAGAGGAAATTTGAATTTTCAAAATTAAGGACGGGGGCGGATTTTGAACCGGTGTTGAAATGAATTAATCAATATTGGGATTCCAAATACATGTTTAGGAGTGAGGAATGGAGTCCGAGGATGCTCTGGGGGCTCAGGAGTGCCCCCGAGTGGTCAGGGTTAGACCTGTCAAAAAATCCGCAAATCTGCGGGCCGATCCGTTAGCCCGTGGATTTATGTGGGTTAGGGCCTTAAAAATTTAGTCTCACAAACATTCATACCGCATTTGATCCAACCCGAAAAACCCACATCCCGCACGGACTAGCCTTCCGGGTGTCCGCGGGTCCTGTTTGACCCGCAATTATAAGTATTACAAAAAATTATTCTTGAAAAATGAAACAAAATAATATGATATAATAAATTAACATGAGTGTTTGAAAAAAATAATTCAAGTTTTATAAAACCATACATAAATCCAAACATGTATTTATTTTAAAATTTTGATAATCACGTCTCCAATTCAATTTTTTGGTGTAAAATTTCAGTGCAAATTTTGAGTATTGATTTGCACTCATAAGAGTAAAATTCCAATGCATAGAAAATATAATTTGATGATTTAAATTAGACATTTAAATGAAAATTTTAACTATATTTTTATAATGGAAATTTCCATTCATAGTTTCCAATGTAAATTTTCAGTGTAAATCTATGATGAAATTTTAAAGTTTTTATTTATGTATCATTATATTTTTATTGTAGTTTTAAGTGGAAGTTTCTAGTTAAAGTTTACTGTAAAAGTTTTTAATGAAAATGTTAAATGTAATTTTCCAATAAAAATTTACATTTTTCATTTATGTTTTAATATGTCTACAATGTAATTTTAATGGAAAAATCGAACTGTAGAAAACCTGTTAAAATTTGGACTATGAATTTTCAGTGGCGGTTTGCACTGGAAAATTCAATAATAAAATTTGAGCATGCATTTATTTTAGAACTTTTTTAATCAAAATTTCAGTATAATTATAATAAAATTCAAATGGAAATTTGTATCAGAAATTTAAGTGCAAATTTGAACTAAACTTTTCTATTGAAAATCTTTATGGAAAGTTTTTCTTGCAAATTTCCAATGAAATTTTTCAGTTAAAATTTACATTTTTAATATATGTATTAATATATTTTTATTTTAGTTTTAATTTGTTGAAAAATCAAATTTTTTATTTATATTTCAATATATCTACATTGTAATTTTATGTGAAAAATTAAAATGCCAAATTCCAGTGAAAATTAGCAACACAAATTTCCAATAGAAGTCTGCACTGAAAATTTCCATAAAAAATTTGCAGTTCAAATTTTTAGTGTGAATTTAAATTATTTATTTATGAGTTAAAATATTTAAATTAAAAATTTAACCATGCATTTATCTTAGAATTTTGTTAATAAAATTTTCAGTATAATTATAATAAAAAATAAGTTGAATTTAACACTAGAAATTTAAGTGGAGATTCCAATTAAATTTTCAATGGAAGTTTGTAGTAAACATTTAATATAAATTTTCACAAAAAAATAAATAGAAATTTTCCTATGTACGTATAATAAATAATATATATTACATGTATATGTAATAAATATATTATATGTATTAAATAAATTTATATAATAAATAATAAATATTATTATATATATATATTCAGTAAATATTATATACATGAGTTGTAGTGTTATCGAGAGGTGCAAGAGTATTGTTGTCCATAAACTGGTTTAGACGGTCAAGTTAAATAACCCACCTGAGATGATATTAATCCCATAAATCATCAAAGATATAATCTTTTAATGTTGGATCTTTTTGTTAGGGATATTGTTAATTAAAAACTAAATATTTTCACCAAATCTCAAACATTTCTATTTTTCTATTCCACTTTATCATGGTTCATGAAGCAAATTTTTTTAATATATATATTTTTTATGCCCATGGGTCGGCCCGTTAATCCGCGGGTCCCGCATGGTAGGGTCGGAATTTTATTTTTTAAGCCCGCATTATTTGTGGACCGGACCGAACCGCACAATAAAATCCGCAACCCGCATGATCCTCCCCGCCCCTCCCCGTTAACACCTCTAGTCAGGGTGGCTGTTTGCTAGATGGTGGCTTTAGGAACCCCCCCCCCCCCCCCCCGATGATGGAACTGCCAGTTATCCGGAGGGGTAATTAATGGGTATAAATAGCCCTTTTTACCCCATCGGGTTTATGAGGGGTCAACCCATCCCTTTCTGCCCCTCATGTCCATGCGGACCAGGGGGTCACCCACGTCCACTCCTTGTTTCTCCCTCACTTTGGGGTGTTTTTGGTGGCATCATTCGGTGATTCTAGGTACGTCTCTTCTTTCATTGTCGTCTTTTTCTCTCTCTCCCTCTCTTATTTTAATTTCTTGTTTTTCTAGGTTAGGGCTTGGTTCTGATTCCCCCAATGTGTGGTGGGATCAGCCGAATGAAGTGGGGCTTTCATACAGCCTAGGATGAGGTCATCCTGGGGAGATGTCTGGGTGTGGCTCTCATAAAATAATCAAATGTACATCACACTACAGTGTTTCCGTAGATTATTTATTAAAAATTGAAATGGTCTAATGTAGAAATAGACATCGTAAGCTTGGGCTTTCGCTTGGCTTGGGTTTGGGGGTGTGCAGGGGTTGGTCGGCACCCTATTGCTTAAAAAAACTGTGATCGTTGGACGCCTGATGAGTTATCCGGCATTATGTCACATTAAATTAAATGTAATAATTAAATTTTTATGGTTTTTTGACATTATTTAGGAACTCGAGGCACTGAGTCGGGTTTGGTTGATCATGGACGAAACAGAATGGGCTTGGATGTGCATTGGTAGGAACTGCTCGACCCTAGGAAATAAAAGTGGAATGCTCCTTAAAGGTAGCTGGCCACATGCACTTTCCCTATGGAATTTTTGTTTTGTTTATATTGCTTGTGGATGTTCAGGAACGCCACTGATGGTGGTTCCCCTGGTTGATTTAATTAAATGATTTTTTAATAAAATTAATATGATAATTTAAATATACAAATTCCATGGGTCATGAACTACACCTATGCTCTAGCTTGATGCATCAAATGTCGATGGCCGAGACCATGACCTTTGAATTAACAGGTAGCCTCCATATCTCGTAAGAGGTGAGGCCGCACCAGATGAGATATGTGAGCCCATGTGCAGGGGATTGAGATAACTCTGAAGCGGAGGTGAGGGTGGACTAGTGGTCCTAGGCTGTATAGGCCTCAGAGGACCCTTTCTTGCTTCGATCTGTCTGGGCTCATTGAGACGAGGGCAGGATGAGTGATCCTCTTCTGTCAAATGTGAATAGACTTAGGTGCATAAAACATAGGCCAGTGGGGTTAAAGTTTGGTGAGCACATCGACCCAGAGTGTCCTTGAGGACCGAGACAGGACGTGGTCCATTTCTTGGATGTTGATTTTGTTGAGATATCCATATAGTCGATGAGGTCACGCTACCTTATTGATGATTTTGTGGGACGTGGCTCCTTAGAGCATCAGGTGTTGACCCGAGACCCAGTTTGGGAATGAGGAATCCAAGTGGAGTGCCTCCATTTGGTTTGACCAGAGGGACCCCAATAGGTTCCTTGAGTTACCCAGTCCTGTGCGGGTGCATATAGTGGGATTCCTAGTATGCCTATGCCTAGTTGGGTAGATGATCATAGGTGTTTCCTTGGAATGATATAGACAAAAAAATTCCATAAGGGTTCCCTTATATTATGTTTGAGAATGACCGTGGGGTTTTCATGTTTGTTGATTGTGGAAACACTGGTGTAGGGTGATATGTGATATTTGGGCCAGGGCCTGAATGAGAAAACTACCATAAGGGATGTCTATAATACTAAATGGTTTGGCTTCCATGTTTAGAGACAAATATATTGGGATGTCATGATTTGGAGATGGTTATGGTTGGAGCATCCATGATTTATATCTTGGTTATGGAAGGGCTACCATGATTTGGAGTCGGGATGTTTTGAGGTGGACTATCAGGTGCTAGCCTGATGGGGGCCTTGCATTGGGGGATTGGAGCCTGCAATCTATCAACGACCTACAATATTCCATGGTGTGGCTAGTCTGGTATACCAGGGTGATTTTGGCTATGGTTTTGTGATACTTATTGGGCTTATTACCTGAATGATAAAACTACCATAAGGGAGGTCTATGACACTCTTATTAAATAACACACTTGATGGGTGGTTATGTTGTTATGTGTTTGCATGATCATCATGATGTTCTCATAGAAAATTCAGTATGGGTTCGAAGCAGATATGGTCGATCAAGGTCATGGGCTCAGAGACACCCTGACACCATCCGAGGAAGGTAGTACATTGGTTATTTATTTATACAGTTATTTATTTACCTCAAATGAGTATGTCACATGCACATATCATGACATACACTTGTTAGTATTGGACTGTGTTGGTGGTTCCTTTAGGTTTTGTATTAACATACAACTCGGGCCCCACACACTTGGGTACTTGAGAAGATATTCAATTGGTTGCAGGTACAAGTTGGGCTGAGTCCTGGGATCGGTTTTTCATGATCAAGTAGGATATTTGGATGGTATTAAGAGTTTGGATGAATTATGGATTTGGTTTGTAGTGTAGACAACATTTTTAAATTTCTTTTATTTCGTTCTGTATATGTAACCAACCTAGTAGGCGGTCAATTGTATGCCTCACTGTTAGGTCCACTAGGCTGAATACCCTGAGAGGGGGGGTGAATCAGGGTATGACGAATTAAAAATTAAAGCTCGTTCTGATCTTGTTTCGCTGTTAAGCAAAACACTCTTCTCTCTCTTTCCTGCTGCACAATATAAACAGAAAGTAAAGCAAGAACAGGACACAACAATTTTACTTGGTTCACCGCTAAGGGCTACGTCCAAGGAGCATACGCCGACAGGTTGTCGGTCGTACCAAGTCCACTAAACTTCACTAGCTGTGGATAACAATGTTCGGGCTAGATCACTTCTATGCCCAGGCTCACTGCCTTTACAATGTTTAGGGTCAGCTCACTGCTTTCCCAAGGGTCACTCCCTGTTTCTCTCTCTCTGGCTCACTGCCGGTGGAGAGGATCACCTTCTTCCTCTTCCTAAGCTCACTGCTCTTGGAAGGGATTCACTCACAGTTTATAGACCTGTAGGTCTCCTCATTTCCATGAAGGAATGCATCTTCCTCTGTATGTAGATGCTCTGTTGAAGTCCAACTTTCACCCGCAGATGAATCTCACTTTGCACCGGATATACCGGGCAACCTCAATTTTTACGCGCAACCCTTACGGTGTCTTGCGCGCAATTTCTATGCTTTGCGCGAAATTCCTTTTTCGCGCAACCTCCAAATTTTACGCACAGCCTGGAAACTGCCTTGCGCGCAATTCACTGCCTTTGCGCGAAATCCACTTTTCGCGCAACCTTCCTTTTACGCGCCAACACAGACTTTCTGCACAATTGCTGACTTTACGCGCAAACGATTAAGTTTACGCGCAACACCCTTTATAACTTCAATTTCGCGCACCAGAGCTCAGGTAGTTTCTATGTCATGAGCTCTACACAGTGGAGGAGGGTCACTTCATATTTATAGGCAAAATTGACCCCGCGCGAAAAACCCTCCTTGAGCGCGTAATCCGCTTTGGTCGCGAAATCCAAATCTTCCGCGCACAACCATTTTCCGCGCACTGCTCCATAATTTCGTGCACCTCATGCCTTTGCCATTTTACGAGCTTCGGACCTCGTAACACCTCTTGCGCGAAATACTTCATCCGCTATTTCGCGCGCCACTTCAATTTTCCGCGCACGCCTCCAAAATTTCACGCGCCTCATGCCTTTACCGATTTTCAAGCTTTCGGCCTTGAAACATCTTTTGCGCGAAATACAATTTCGCGCAACCCGCTGTTTTGCGCGCCACACTTCAAGATTTCGCGCAACCCTCTAGTTTTGCGCGCCACGCTTAATTTTTCCGCACACCTCCTTCATTTCTCTCTCCTCATCCTTAGCCAACAACATATCACTCCATTTTCCATTGGCGATTTTCAGGCCCATAAATTTGGCAAACACTGGAAAACGGCGCCACCTTGTACTGCTCTTTTGTACCGCCTCCAGATCATCCTTTCCTTTGTCAAAGTTCTTTGTCAACATGGAATGTCAACAACTTCTCGGGAACTCGACAATTCTCCATGGAAACCTGCTTTGTCAACAAACACAATCAACCCAAAAATACTACAATGTTACCTTGAGGGATTTTTGCCCAATAATCTCCCCCATTGGGTTTGTTGACAACTCTTCAAAACTCTGCTCAGAAATATTTTCTGCACTTTGATACCTCACTGAGTCTTCTTCCAGCTGCTACCACCATTCGCCTCTTGCGATTATGATAGAGTTCAAGGATTCACTTAACACGTACTCTAAGCCCACATGAGCAATGCTCGGCGTGAGAAACAAGAGTAGTATGAAAAGTTCATCAATGAATCACTTCATGTCATACCCCAATTGTCGATTCCACCCTGATACCAATTCTTAAAATAAAACCAATTGTTGAACCACACTGATACCAATTGGTGAATTCTTAAGTTGATACCACTTGTTGATAGCTGGACACCGTCTCACACCATTCCAACACCACTGTTCTGCTTTTATCACGATCCTCAGATGTCGTGATTTCTATGCTTTGAACGATCACTTCTAGCATCGTCAGATTTTATACACTCCCCCTTTCTCATTGCTCCCCCTTTCTGGCTGCTCCACCTGTCAGCTTCTCCCCGTATCAATTATGATTTACCAAATATCCGCACGATATTCTCTCTTGAACTAACACTTTTCTCCCCCTTTGTCAAGCACTTGTCAAGCACTTTTCTCCCCCTTTGTCAACGAACCCAAAGGTCACGCCTTTGTAGTCTGTAACATAGTAGAGAACACATATCAGCGCATTAGGGAAAAACACACCATACCTCGGGGAGAGGGGAATGGGGGTCCCATATCCACACTATTTCAAGTGCGGGGAATCGACTGAACTCCTAGAGCCAGTCGATGCCTCTCAAAAGCTTCCTTGGGTAAGGCCTTGGTCAGAATGTCTGCAACCTGTAGCTCTGTAGGCACATACTCCAACTTCACGATCCCCTGCTCAACCTTCTCCTTGATAAAGTGATACTTAATCTCAATGTGCTTTGTCCTTGAATGATGGACGGGATTTTTGCTAAGATTTATAGCACTTGAGTTGTCGCACTGGATTCCGATCGGAGACTTCACTTCAACTCCCATATCTTCAAGCTGCTGCTTCATCCACAATAACTGTGTGCATGCTTGAGTGGCCGCAATATACTCAGCTTCTGCGGTGCTCAATGAAATGCAATCTTGTTTCTTGCTTAGCCAAGAAATACACAATCCACCAAGATAGAATGCACCACCTGACGTTGATTTTCTATCATCGGCTGAACCGGCCCAGTCTGCATCAGTGTACCCCAATAACTCTGTCTGAGATTTGTCATTGTATGTCAAGCCGAAGTCCACTGTGCCCTTAATATACCGAAGTATTCTTTTTACTGCGAGCATGTGACTTTCCTTGGGATTACTTTGATATCTCGCTGCTTGGCATGTGGCGAATGTTGAGTCAATAAGGTTTTCCTTATGACTTTTCCATTCCTTCTTGTTTTGAAAATCACAAACACCTTATCTTTAAGGAAAATTGGTTTTGTAAGGAAAATTTCTTTTATAAGGAAAAATGTTTTCTTAAGGAAAAACGCTTTTATAAGAAAAATTTATCCTTATCATATTTTCATTAATATTTTTCTTAAGTATGAAATTCGGATTCACTTTCTCGGAATCATTAAAACTGATAAAAAGCATTCTGTTTTAGGGTTCGGATTCTGGACAAGAACTATAAGGAAGTTTCACTCCGAATTCCGGTTATGAATTCTGACTAAGTTCTATTCCAGATTCAGGATACGAATTCTGAAGAAGAATTCCCATTACGAATTCTAATGAAGAATTCTCATTACGAATTCTCATTACGAATTCTGAAGAAGAATTCTCATTACGAATTCTAATGAAGAAATCCCATTTCGAATTCTCATTACGAATTCTGAAGAAGAATTCTCATTACGAATTCCAATGAAGAATTCTCATTACGAATTCTAATGAAGAAATCTCATTCCGAATTCTCATTACGAATTCTGATGACGATTTCTCATTACGATTTCTGATGAAGAATTCCTATTCCGAATTCCTATTCCGAATTCTCATTCCGAATTCACTCATTAAACAGAATCTGGATATCATTGTTTTATACACTCTGAATTTGTTCACTCCGAACTTTCACTCCGAAATTTCTATTCCGAACCTTTATGTTAGGTTTTAAAACGATGTCGTACTTTCTGTTTCACTTACTTTGTTATAAAACGATGTCGTCCATTTTGTTATAAACTAACCGTTGTCTAAGTGACACGTGTACAGGTCCCTCCGAACTTTAAGGAAAATATGACCGTTGGAGAAGGAGCCGACCTCACCTATAAATAGGAGCTCATTTGAAAAAGCTCACAACGGATGGATGAACATTTGAACTTTGTGCATACATGCTGTTGAAGTGATTTCTAGAGAGAGAGTCTCTTATTAACTCTCAAAGCTTCGTGCGACTCCGAATGTTGGTGATTACATTCGAGGGCTTCCGGGGATAGGAAGACAGAGGTGCCGACTACCTTAAAGATCGAGGGCTTTCTTGCTGAGAAAGACAGAGGTGCCGACTACCTTAAAGATCGAGGGCTTTCTTGCTGAGAAAGACAGAGGTGCCGACTACCTTAAAGATCGAGGGCTTTCTTGTCGAGAAAGACAGAGGTTGCCAACTACCTTGAAGTTGAGGGCTTGCGGGGATAGCAAGACAGAGACACCGATCTTCGTATCGAGGGCTTACCCTGGTGTGGGTAAGACAGACTTGCTTGAAAGTATAAATCAAGGGACCTTTATCCAAGGTTGTTGGATACCCTTCTCTTTGGGTTAAAAGACTATCATCTTGTTACTAGTAGTTCTTCTACTTGTACTTGTTTTATTCCGCTGCATTTTGTATCTTAAGGAAAGTATAATTTTCTTATACTTCCTTACTTACTTTGATTAGTTTAGATTCTATACGCTTTAAGGTAGAATCTCATATTGTAACTTTTGTTATGTTTCAAATTCCAGAACCATATTTCCGGAACCTTCTTTTGGAATCTCTTTCCAAGTTTAGTTCGGTGTTAGAGGTGTTGTGAATCAACTTAGTTTAACTTTGTTAAACTTAGTTCTTTCCTTTTCTTAAGGAAACTCTAGTTATTCATAACTAACTTTAAAGGTTCCAAAGGAATTTTTAAAGTATACAATTCACCCCCCCTCTTGTATATTGAGCATCTCATATTATATTTCGATCCTACAATTGGTATCAGAGGTTGGAAACCTCTTACTCTATACCATTCTTACATTTGGTATCAGAGCCAAGGTTACTGAAATACTTGTACTCACGTTCAAGTTTTTCTTGCTCACTTTTCAATTCCGAACTTTTTCATTCCGGATTATCCATTCCGAACTTTTCCTATTCCGAACCTTTTAATTCCGAATTTTTGTTATTAACAAGTTTGTCTCCAAGTTATTTTCAAGTATGGCAGGAATGAATGTTGGTTCGATAGACAATTTGAATCCTACAAGGCCACCAATATTTGATGGTAATGATTATGAATACTGGAGAGATCGTATGAAGACATTCGTTATCAATACTGGAGTAGATAACTTTGTCATGCTTACTGGTGATTACAAAATTCCTGACAAGGAAGTCAGAACCTTTACTAACCAGGAGAAGCAAGAATATCAACTCAACTACAAGGTACGCAACACTTTATTATGTTCAATGACCAGAAATATATATAGCCAAATTTCTTCTTGTGAAGCAGCTAATTGTATATGGAAGAAGTTAGAGGTTACTCATTTTGGGACTTCTAAAGTGATTGAGACTAGGAGAGCTATGCTTAGAGCTGAATATCATGGCTTTAATTTTCCTTATGGAGAACCTATCTGTAAAGTACAACAAAGATTTATGACAATCGTCAATAGTCTACAGTCTATGGGAGAGAAAGGTTTAGATGATGAAGCTCTTGTGGACAAGATAATTGACATTATGCCCAATGAGTGGGAATCCAAGAGAACAGCTATAGATGAGAACAGGAAGGTTACTCAAATAACTCTTGATGAATTATTTGGAACTCTTCTACAACATGAGACCAGAATGAAGAGAGATGCTGACAACATCAAGAAGAAGAATGGAAATGGTACTGTTGCTTTTACTACAACTTCGAATCAGATGAAAGCTAAGACTCCTGAGAGAGTAACCAGATCCAAATCGAAGAAAGTCATTTTCCAATCCGAATCTAGTGAAAGTGAAGTTTCAGAAAATGAATTAGCCAATCTTGCTCGAAGGATGAACAAGATAGCTGGACAAAGAAACTTTCAATCCAAGTATAAGAAGAAGGATAGGAAAGATAAGAAAGATGGAGAAGTTACTTGTTATGAATGTAAGAGAGCAGGACATATTAGACCAGATTGCCCTATGCTCAGAAAGAAAGAAAGAAAGGAAAGGCATTCAGACAGGAACAGGAAGAAATATTACAAAGCTAAAGCTAAGAAAGTTTTGAAAGCTAATGACACCTGGAGTGCCAGTGGTGGTGACTCTTCAGATGAATCTTCTGAATATGAATCTTCAGGACAGAAGAATCTTGGTCTTATAGCCAGATTACCTATTGATAATCATTGTCTTATGGCTAAGGTACGAAATGCTGAATCTTTGACCAATGTTTCTTTAAATCCTAATGATAGTAAGTATTATAACTCTTCTGATGAAGAATCATCTTCTGATGAGGAAAATACTTTACCTACTTTTGAAGAAGTCTCTAGATTTGCTGAACTTCTTGAGATTGAGAATTCCAAACTCAACAAGAAACTTGATAAGGCAAATTCTAGGAATTCTATTCTTACAAAAGAGATATCAGATCTTTCTAAAGATCTTGATAAGAAAAATGCTGATTTTGAAAGTATTTCAAAAAATCTTGAGGAAGTAAGTTCTGAGAAGAATAAACTTTCTAAAGAGTTAGAAAAAGTAATTTCTAATAAAAATGTTTTCGAGCCTAAATCTAGTTCCAAAACTAATGATTTTGAAGATAAAAACTTGGTTGTAAAACTCAAGTCCGAAATTTTTTCCTTAAAGAAGTGCTTATCAAACTTTACCCATGGTAAGGAAAATTTTGATAAGATGTATTCTCAAATACGACCTTTAAGAAATAAATCCGGATTTGGTTATACCCATGCAAAACCTGTTTTCAGCAACAATTATTTTGTTCCTCAAAGTGCCCCATTTTGTACTAAGTGTCAATGTGGTGGTCACTGGGCAAGAAATTGTTCCTTAAACAAAACCCAATCCTTAGGTTTTCATAAAGCTTATTTTTCCAAGAAAATGTGGGTACCTAAGATTTTATTGTCTAGAAATCTCGGATCCAAGCAAGTTTGGATTCCGAAAGTCTAACTTTGTTCTTAATTTCAGGAAAATAAAGAAAGTTCCAGCAACAATGTTTGGTACATGGATAGTGGATGTTCCCGGCACATGACTGGTAACAAAAGCTTCTTTGAAAAAATTATCAAGACGAAAGGAGGAAAGGTAACTTTCGGAGACAATGCTAAGGGAGAGATTGTTGGTATTGGTAATATTGTTCTTTTAGGTAAAACTTTGATTTCAAATGTTCTTTTTGTTAAAGGTCTTAAGCACAACCTCATTAGCATAAGTCAGTTATGTGATGAAGGTTACCTTGTGAATTTTAGGAATGATAAATGCTTAGTTCACAATTCCAAGGAAGAATTTATTCTCTCAGCCAACAGGCAAGAGAATGTTTACACCTTAAACTTAGAAGACCTAAGAAGCCAAGATTTACCTTGCCTAAGTGCAATGGAAGATCATTCTTGGTTATGGCATAGAAGACTAGGACACTGTAATCTTAGAAACCTATGTAAACTCTCTAAGAAGAAACTAGTTAAGGATCTACCGGAGCTTAGATTTGATTCTTCTAAAGTTTGTGATCCTTGTCAATATGGCAAGCAACATAAATCTAGTTTTAAGTCAATCGGTGAAGTCTCAACAACCGATGCATTACAGTTGGTGCACATGGATCTTTTTGGTCCTACACAAACTGGAAGCATTGGAGGCAAATACTATGTGTTTGTTCTAGTTGATGATTACACTAGATTTACTTGGGTCTATTTTCTAGCAAGGAAATCTGAAGCTTTTTCTTATTTCAAAAGTTTTAGAGCTCAAGTTAAAAATGAGAAAAACCTTCCATTGAAAACTATTCATAGTGATCATGGAGGAGAATTTCAAAATTCTGATTTTGAAACTTTTTGTAGTAAGAAAGGTATTACTCACAACTTTTCAGCACCTAGAACTCCTCAACAGAATGGTGTAGTTGAAAGAAGAAATCGAATTCTTCAAGAAATAACTAGAACCATGTTGAGTGAATATTCTATTGCTAGACATTTCTGGGCTGAAGCTGTAAGTACTGCTTGTTATACTATAAATCGAGTTTTGATTAGACCTTTTCTTAATAAAACTCCTTATGAGTTATGGAATGGTAGAAAACCAAGGCTTTCCTACTTCAAGGTTTTTGGTTGCAAAGTATTCATTTTGAATACTAAAGATAACCTACATAAATTCGCACCAAAATCAGACGAAGGAATTTTCTTAGGATATTCCACAACCTCTAAGGCTTATAGAGTTTTTAATAAAAATACTTGTACTGTTGAGGAAACAGTACATGTGAAATTTGATGAGTCAGATCCTTTTGTTTTTAAAACTTCCCAACTTACATCTTCGGATGTGTTTTCAAAAACTGATTGTCAACCTTTGTTAGAAGAACCTTCTGATAAGGAAATTGTTCTAGAAGATACTTCTGAAACATTTACCCCAGAAGACTTTCTACCTTATGTTGATGAACAGGTTTTACAAAACCCAAATCAGATGTTTCTTAAGAATCATCCCAGTGATAGTATCATTGGTGATGTAAATCAACCTGTAAGGACTAGAAGTTCCTTAAGAAATGAAGTAGAACATCTAGCATTTCTTTCCCAACTAGAACCTAAAAGCACTGATGAAGCTTTAGGTGATGATGATTGGATCAAAGCAATGCAAGATGAGCTAAATGAATTCGAAAGGAATAAAGTCTGGACCTTGGTTGAAAGACCTAAGGAAACTTCTGTTATTGGAGTAAAATGGGTCTTCAGAAACAAATGTGATGAAAATGGAGTCATTGTTAGAAATAAAGCTAGACTTGTTGCTAAAGGCTATAATCAGCAAGAAGGAATAGACTATGAAGAAACCTATGCTCCAGTAGCTAGACTTGAATCTATCCGTATTCTACTTGCCTTTGCAGCATTCTTTAATTTCAAACTATTTCAAATGGATGTGAAATGTGCTTTTCTTAACGGTTATGTTCAAGAGGAAGTTTTTGTTGAACAACCTCCTGGCTTTGAAGATACAAAACATCCTGATCATGTTTTTAGACTTACCAAAGCTTTGTATGGCCTTAAACAAGCCCCAAGAGCATGGTATGATAGACTCACTGGATTTTTGCTTCAAAATAACTATGTTAAGGGAAATGCAGATCCAACCCTTTTTATAAAGAAAGATAAGAAAAATGTTTTGATTGTACAAATTTATGTTGATGACATTATATTTGGTTCAACTCAGCAATCTTTGACTGATTCTTTTGCTAGTCTAATGAAATCTGAGTTTGAAATGAGTATGATGGGTGAGTTAACATTTTCCTTGGTTTTCAAATTTCTCAAAAACCAGAAGGAACCTACATATCTCAACATAAGTATATTAAAGATCTTCTTAAAAAGTATGGTTATGACAACACGAAGAGTATAAGTACTCCTATTGGTACCTCAAACTCTTTAGATCTTGATGAAGCTGGGAAATCAGTAGATCAAACATCTTTTAGAGGTATGATTGGAAGTCTACTTTACTTAACTGCTAGTCGACCAGACTTAATGTTTTCAGTATGCTTATGTGCAAGATATCAATCCAATCCTAAGGAATCTCACTTAAAGGCAGTTAAAAGAATTTTTCGCTACCTTAAGGGAACCATGGATCTAGGATTATTTTATACTTCTGGAAATGATTTTGTTCTAAAAAGCTTTTCTGATGCTGACTTTGGTGGTTGTAGAATGGATAGAAAAAGTACATCCGGAACTTGTCATTTCTTAGGAGATTCATTAGTTTCTTGGTCATGCAAGAAGCAACATTCTGTTGCACTCTCCACTGCTGAAGCTGAATATGTAGCAGCTGGAAGTTGTTGTGCACAAGTGTTGTGGATGCAACACACACTCACAGACTATGGCTTGAGTTTTACTAAAACTCAAATTTTGTGTGATAACACAAGTGCCATTGCTCTAAGTAAAAACCCTGCACATCACTCCCGTGCAAAACACATAGATATTAGGCATCACTTTCTTAGGGATCACACACTTAAAGGAGATATTATTCTTCAGTTTATCGGAACGCAAGATCAACTTGCTGATATTTTCACAAAATCTTTACCTTCTGATAGATTTGAATATATTAAACAGAAGTTAGGAATGATAACCGTAAGGTAATCTTCCTTAATTAACTTTCTGTTGGAAAAATCTTCTCACAGTAATAAACTCCTTTTCATAGGGGGAGTACATTTGTTTGTTTTTTTAACAAAGTTTTTCAAAATTTGTTTTCAAATTTTTCGGAACGAAATTTTCCGGAATGGAACTTCCGGAACTACAATTTTCCAGAATGGATATTTCCATACAAAATACTTCTGGAATAAAAGTATTCGTATTGAAAATTTCCGGAATGGAAAATTTTCGTACTGGTATTTTCATAATGGAAAAACTTTCGTATTGAATCTTCCATATCAAGTTTTTCGTATCAAGTTTTTCGTATTGAGTTTTTTTTCGTAGTCGTCTTTACATTACCCATTACGAATAACTTTCCTAAGCTAATCCGAAAGGTATGACTTCCTTACTGAAGTTTTCGTAATCATATTTTACTTGCTGGCATTTTCTTATAGCTTGTTTTCGGTTTTTTGAATTTCTTGAATTCTGTTTTAATAAAACCTCAAAAAGATCGGATTCAACCTCTCAACCGTCAGATCTGATCTCAGATCATTCTAAACCGTTAGATCAACCGAGGAAGTTGAACCGTCATTCCAAAGCCTATATAAAGGGGACCCTATTTTCTCGTCCCACATCGATCTCAAGCTCTTGCGTGCTGAAGCTCTGTCTCTCTGATTTAAGGCTGTTCCGAACTACAGTTTTCCAGTTCCGAACTTCAGTCTTCTCAGTTCCGAACTTCTCAGAGACTTCTAATCCGAATGTCTGCAGAGTTAGCTTCTCAAGAGATGTCTTCAACAAAGCCCATTTCACAGTGGTTAGTCTACAGAGAGCGGTTAGTGCATCCGAATTTCTTCAGCAACTATGATTCTATTATATCAAAGAATATCAAGCTCAATGGCTGGGAAGATGTTGCGATATCAAAAACTGGCAACCAAGATGAAGTTTACCCAGACTTGCTTGTTGAGTTTTATGAGTCGGTTGCTTTCTTCGTGGAAGACAATAGAGAAAAATTTTCCTTCAAATCGTATGGCAAGACTTATAAGCTATCTTACACCAAGGCTGCAAGCTTGGTAGGGTTGAATTATGAAGGGGAAGCTGAGTTTATCTCGCATGTTCTGCCAGACTCCTTGGGTAGTTTCAACAAGGAGAAAGCCTTAGAAATTCTCGGACTGGATGATGATAAGGCTTCGAAAATTGCAACCCTATCTACAAACTTCCGGATTCTGGAGTTATGGGTGCAAGGGCTTATTGTACCGAGAAAAGGAGACAAGGACAGCTTGAAGAAGAGTGAGATATACATCTTAGATTTCTTGATAAATCAAAGGAAGTTCAACCTGATGAAGCATATCCTTCTTAATCTTGAGAATTTAAAGAAAGGGAATCTGAGAGCTCAGATAGTAATGTACCCGGCAATATTGGCGAAGCTGATAGTTCGGTGCCTTGAGTCCTTCAAGGTTGCTTGCAGTTCTAAACCGAAAGTTTGCAAGATCATGTTGCTCAGTGATGCAACTCTTAAAAGGATGAATATAGCTTTTGACAAGAAGTCTGGCATGTTTATTGATCTTCCTCCTCAAGAAGAAGTGACTCCGAAAGTGGCTGATCCGGAATCGCCTAAGCCGGTAAGGAAGAGGAAGCTGAAAGAAGTGGTAGGTGAAGCTGAAGAACCTAAGTCTAAGGAAGTCCATTCCGCACCTCCTAAGCCTAAGAAGAAGAAGACATATACTGATGAGGTTGCAGCGAAGTGGAGAGCTGACAAGGAAAAGAGGAAGGAAGGAGATCCGCAGTTCGGATTGGATCCCGCAGAGGCTAAAGCTCTGAAAGAAAAGGCTGCTGATGAGCTCGAGAAGCAAGCTAAGGAAAAGAAGCTGAAGAAGAAGTTGTCAGAAGCTGAGGCTGTGCAAGCCTTGTTGAAGTTTAATGAAATGGTTTCAGCAACCATTCCCGTTCCGAGAACTTTTTCTTTGGACTCTCTACCTGAGACTCCAGGAAGAAATCTCGATGATCCGAAAGAGGCTGCTGCTAAGAATGCTGAGGAAGTAGAGCTAGTGGAAGAAGTGGAAGAAGCTGCTGAAGGAAGTGGTGAGACAGGAGATGTGCTTAAACAAGTAGATGAATACAAGGGAACTCCTTCGGAACACCTGTCGCTCCGAACTTCTGAAGCCGAATCTTCAAAACTAGTTACTCCAGTAATAGAAGGAAAGGAAGGAGAGGAAGAAGTTTCTTATCATGGAGAAGAAGAACATCTTTCACTTGATGCTGCTCAGAAAGAAAATATAGAAGTTGTTGATGAGGAAGATTTGGTTGTTCAAGTTTCTGACAGTGAGAAGAAATCTCCGGAACAGGTTTCTATTCCGAAAAAAGATAAGGGGAAACAAGTTATTGCTGATACCCCGAGTTCAGAAAAGAGTATGAGGAAGGAAGCTGGTAGTTCTTCAAAGAGGAAGTTGGAGCTTATTGAAGAAGAAAATTCTCCTAGCAAGATGTCAGATTCGGAATCATCTTCGTTGGGGCACGATTTTGTTGTTCAATCCTTGAAGAAGTTGGTGGGAACCATTCCGACTTTCTCCAGTATTGATTCTCGGTGTCAGATGCTCCAACATACGCTGAATCAGAAAACCGATTCCGTATCCATGGTAATGGATAAGTGTGTTGAGATAGAAGCCCAGTTCAAAAATTTCTTCATTGGTTACGAAGCCCATAAAAGATCTTGCAAAAGGATGACTAGCTGGTCGAAGAAGAATGTGGAAGAGATGAGGTTGCTGGATGAGTTTCAGGAGAATGTTAAGGATGCTTTTCAAACCGAGGATAAGAAGTTTCATGAGATGACTGCATCATTCGATGAGAAATTGGCAGAGGAAAAGAACATTCGGAGTCAGGAAGTAAGAGATCTGAATGGAAAGCTCAACTCTGTTAATCAAAGTTGGAAATTTGAAAGGGATCATCGGATCAATTTTCTAGAAAGGATAAAGTCTCAGGAAGAGAAAATGGAAGCTCAGGAAGAAAAGTTGAAGGCTCAGGAAGAAATCATTCAAGCTCAGTCAGCAAGAATAGTTGCCTTAGAAAAGCAAGCAGAGGAAGATCATAAGGACCTCAAAAAGATCAAGACTATTCTCAAGGGGCTTATGTCAAAGGAGAAAGATCCGAAATAATCAATCCGATCTTTTTGTTGTAATCTGTTTTTGTTGCTGACATTTCAAATTTAATGAGAATCGTGCTTGTTGTTCTGCTTTGTTGTTGTTACTAATCTTTCAGGTACTTTGTTATTTTTTCCATTCCCTCGAAATTCTTTTTGAAAATCACAAAGGGGGAGAAGGAAAAGATCCTTAAGAAAAAGAGGAAATCTAATAAGTGCTTATCAAAGGGGGAGAAAGAAAAATACCCAATGAGATAGAACTCTAATAAGAGTTTGTTTAAGGGGGAGTTTTTATCTTAAAGAAATATCACTCCGGAAATATGAATACGATCCTTAGAGATTCAAAGCCTAAGGAGGAGTTAGTCGTATTCATCTATATTCTTAAACCAAGGGAGATAAGCTTTATTGTGTTTCTTTCTTCCTAGAAATAGCTTTTTCGTAAGGATGTTTGTGCTTTCCAAAAAGGGGGAGATTGTTGAGTCAATAAGGTTTTCCTTATGACTTTTCCATTCCTTCTTGTTTTGAAAATCACAAACACCTTATCTTTAAGGAAAATCGCTTTTGTAAGGAAAATTGCTTTTATAAGGAAAAATGTTTTCTTAAGGAAAAACGCTTTTATAAGAAAAATTTATCCTTATCATATTTTCATTAATATTTTTCTTAAGTATGAAATTCGGATTCACTTTCTCGGAATCATTAAAACTGATAAAAAGCATTCTGTTTTAGGGTTCGGATTCTGGACAAGAACTATAAGGAAGTTTCACTCCGAATTCCGGTTATGAATTCTGACTAAGTTCTATTCCAGATTCAGGATACGAATTCTGAAGAAGAATTCCCATTACGAATTCTAATGAAGAATTCTCATTACGAATTCTCATTACGAATTCTGAAGAAGAATTCTCATTACGAATTCTAATGAAGAAATCCCATTTCGAATTCTCATTACGAATTCTGAAGAAGAATTCTCATTACGAATTCCAATGAAGAATTCTCATTACGAATTCTAATGAAGAAATCTCATTCCGAATTCTCATTACAAATTCTGATGACGATTTCTCATTACGATTTCTGATGAAGAATTCCTATTCCGAATTCCTATTCCGAATTCTCATTCCGAATTCACTCATTAAACAGAATCTAGATATCATTGTTTTATACACTCTGAATTTGTTCACTCCGAACTTTCACTCCGAAATTTCTATTCCGAACCTTTATGTTAGGTTTTAAAACGATGTCGTACTTTCTGTTTCACTTACTTTGTTATAAAACGATGTCGTCCATTTTGTTATAAACTAACCGTTGTCTAAGTGACACGTGTACAGGTCCCTCCGAACTTTAAGGAAAATATGACCGTTGGAGAAGGAGCCGACCTCACCTATAAATAGGAGCTCATTTGAAAAAGCTCACAACGGATGGATGAACATTTGAACTTTGTGCATACATGCTGTTGAAGTGATTTCTAGAGAGAGAGTCTCTTATTAACTCTCAAAGCTTCGTGCGACTCCGAATGTTGGTGATTACATTCGAGGGCTTCCGGGGATAGGAAGACAGAGGTGCCGACTACCTTAAAGATCGAGGGCTTTCTTGCTGAGAAAGACAGAGGTGCCGACTACCTTAAAGATCGAGGGCTTTCTTGCTGAGAAAGACAGAGGTGCCGACTACCTTAAAGATCGAGGGCTTTCTTGTCGAGAAAGACAGAGGTTGCCAACTACCTTGAAGTTGAGGGCTTGCGGGGATAGCAAGACAGAGACACCGATCTTCGTATCGAGGGCTTACCCTGGTGTGGGTAAGACAGACTTGCTTGAAAGTATAAATCAAGGGACCTTTATCCAAGGTTGTTGGATACCCTTCTCTTTGGGTTAAAAGACTATCATCTTGTTACTAGTAGTTCTTCTACTTGTACTTGTTTTATTCCGCTGCATTTTGTATCTTAAGGAAAGTATAATTTTCTTATACTTCCTTACTTACTTTGATTAGTTTAGATTCTATACGCTTTAAGGTAGAATCTCATATTGTAACTTTTGTTAAGTTTCAAATTCCGGAACCATATTTCCGGAACCTTCTTTTGGAATCTCTTTCCAAGTTTAGTTCGGTGTTAGAGGTGTTGTGAATCAACTTAGTTTAACTTTGTTAAACTTAGTTCTTTCCTTTTCTTAAGGAAACTCTAGTTATTCATAACTAACTTTAAAGGTTCCAAAGGAATTTTTAAAGTATACAATTCACCCCCCTCTTGTATATTGAGCATCTCATATTATATTTCGATCCTACAATTGGTATCAGAGGTTGGAAACCTCTTACTCTATACCATTCTTACAGCGAAAACAATATCAGGCCTTGTTGCGGTTAAGTACAACAGACTTCCAATGATTTGCCTGTATTCTGTGATATTAACTGCCTTGCCATCCTCATCTTTTGATAATTTCATCCGGGTAGCCACCGGAGTCTTCATCTCCTTGGAATTTTCCATTCCAAACCTTCTCAGGACCTCCTTGGCATATTTAGATTGAGAAATGAATGTTCCATTCCTTCCTTGTGTTACCTGTAGACCAAGGAAAAACGTTAGCTCTCCAATCATTGACATTTCAAACTCATTTTTCATGAATTCGGAAAACTGTCTGCACTGAGCTTCATCTGATCCACCAAATATTATGTCATCGACATAAACCAACACCATCATCCTTTGATTACTGTCATTACTGAAATAGAGATTGTAATCAACTCCTCCACGCTGAAAACCAAGCTTCTTCAAGTACTGATCAAGCCTTGAGTACCATGCCCTTGGTGCTTGTTTCATCCCATACAATGCCTTCTTCAGCCTGCAAACTTTGTTCTCATCCTCATGAATGAGAAAACCATCTGGCTGCTCAATATACACCTCTTCTTCCAGAACCCCATTCAAGAATGCGGATTTGACATCCATCTGGAACACTTTGAACTTCCTTTGCACTGCGATGGCTAGGAATAATCTTATTGTCTCCAGCCTTGAAACCGGTGCAAATGTCTCATCAACATCAATTCCCTCGATTTGGGAGTACCCCTTGCACACTAGACGTGCTTTGTTCCGAATCACTGTGCCATCTTCATTCATCTTGTTGCGATAGACCCATTTGGTCCCAATGACATTCTTGTCCGCTGGCCTTGAAACAATCTCCCATGTCTGGTTCTTCTCAATTTGATCAAGCTCTTCATTCATAGCCTGAAGCCAGTTTTCATCTTCAGCTGCATCGGAAAAACATTTTGGCTCCACCTGAGATAAAAAAGATGTTTGCTGTAATGATTTCATTCTTTGAGTCTGAACTGGAGCTGTCTGATTTCCAATGATATTTTGCCTATCAATTTCAGCTCGATTCTTTGGCTTCTTTGCAGATACAGACTTGACACTTTCTTGTTCATCATCAGAATCTTCTTCTGAGTCAGCCTCTGCCACTTCTACTCCCCCTGTGCTGCTTACCTCATCATCACTTTCATCCAGAAACTGTTCACTGGGTCGTTGAGCAGTCTGTTCATTTTCGACTATAGTGACATCATTGCTCTCAACAATTTTTCCCAGCCTCTTGTTGAAACATTTATAAGCTTTGCTTTTCCATGAGTAGCCAAGGAATATCCCTTCATCTCCCCGTGCCTCAAACTTCCTATGATGTTCTTTGTTGAGAATGAAACACTTACTTCCAAAGATTCGAAAGTATTTCAACGTTGGCTTCTTTCCGTACCACAGTTCATACGGAGTCTTCCCTTGCTTCGGACATAACAGTGACCTGTTTGAAACATAGACCGATGTCAAAACTGCTTCCTTCCAAAATTTCTCTGGTAGGTCCTTATCAATAAGCATTGTTCTGGCCATGTTGTTAATGATCCGATTCCTCCTTTCTACCACTCCATTTTGTTGGGGAGTTCTTACTGATGAAACTTGATGCCTTATCCCATGTTTCTCGAGATATTTTTCAACCTGACTGTTTGTAAATTCTGTACCGTTATCAGTACGAAACTTCAGAATTTTCTGCCCAAGCATCTTTTCTGATTCCCTCCTGTACTGCTTTATGCAACTGAACACCTCTGTCTTATGGGTAATGATGAATACCCAGGCCATTCTGCTGTAGTCATCAATGAAAAGAACATAGTACCTTTGCCCATCTATAGCTCGTGGTGAGATAGGTCCACATACATCAGCATGCACCAATTCGAGCACTCGAGTTGCTTTTTGTTCCTTTGGCCTGTATGTCTTCCTGATGATCTTCCCTTGTTGAAAAGTATCACACGTATGAGTGCGATCACGTGATAGTTTGGGAAGGTCTCTAGCAGCATCACACTTTACCAGATCTTCCATAGATGGTTGACATAGATGACCAAGTCGCTTATGCCACAACTGATTTTCTTCTTCTCTGGATAAAAGGCATGAATCTTCTTCCCCACCTATCAGGTAAAGATTCCCCTTTGTTCGCTTTCCCTGAAGAATGACTATTCCATCTTTTCCTTTAACAATACCCATCTTCTTGGTAAATAGTATAGAGTGCCCAGAGTCACATAGTTGACTGACGCTAAGCAAATTATGACTGAGACCCTCTACCACCAAGACATCAGCATGTCTCATTTCTTTGCCCCCAAACTTGGCTTTTCCTGAGCCAACAATCTTTAGGCCTTCATCATTTCCAAACTTGACAACTCCTTCTTTGTCATATTTTATGCCTGTAACCAGATCCTTATTACCCGTCATGTGGGATGTGCAACCACTGTCAAGGATCCAAACACCAGAACGATCTGATGCTTTAAGGGCAATTTCAGCAACTACGGCCTTCTCAGTTTTCTTCTTCCTAGTCCATACTTTTTCTTTCATACTCGGCATGGATTGAGGCTTCTGTTCTTTCTCAGAGTATGATGGACCAGCTTCATCTTGCAAAACTGCAAATCTGTTCTGAACTTTTAACTCACTTGTCGGTTTACTGATCTGCTGCTTGCGATCATTTTGATTCTGCTTTGGCACATTTTTCTGAATGGTCGGAGTGCAGTACCTAGCCATGTGTCCAAATCCTCCACACCAAAAGCAGTGTCCTTCAAAAAATGTTCTGGGAAACCGTTCTCTGTTTGGCTGCCATCTCTGTTCTTGTTCCCTTCGATATCTTTTGGCTATGGAACACACATACTGTGAATGTCCCATCTTTCCACAACAATAACACCTGATATAAGGTGCATTCCTTCGTGTTACTTCAGCACTACGAGTTTCCCCTTTGGATCTCTGAGTATTCTGATTCTGCTTTGTGCTCAAATCCACTTTCAATCTCGGGACAAGTGCTTGCGGTCTAACTTCAACTGCCGTAGATTTTTGTTTCTGATTAAGCCATGAATCAGCCTTAACATCTGAGTTCAATTGCTGCTTCTTTCCTGCTGAACTACTAGGCTCTTCTTTCTTCTTTTCCGTCTTCGTAACGACCTGATTTCCCAAGAATGTGTTGGGATTCAAAGGTTTTTCCTGGTCTTTAACTTTTCGCCGCAGACCGACAACTTCCTCTTCAAGCTCTTCAATACGCTTGACATGATCTTTCACTTTTCGACTCAAGCAGTCGATCTCCCTTTTCTGCTCTTCAATCTCGAGCTTATGCTCATCAACCATTTCTGTGCGCTCTGGCCTGGAAGACTTAAGATTTTCAATTTCTTTCTCAAGCTCAGACTTCTCTTCTTCTTGTTGTTGCATGTAGAGTTTGGCATCACGTACTATCTTATTGGCTTTCTTTGTTTTTGCTCGCCAAACATCTATCTCTTCAAGAGCTGCTTCTAATTCAGCTTCCATGTCAACTCTCCCTTCAATTTCTTCTTCTTCTTCATCAGTTTCAGTTTCTTTCTTTTCTAGAGCGCTACTAGAAACAGCCACCATCGCATTTTGACCACGATCTCTACAGTTTTCTATCTCTTCAACTTCTTCACCCTCAGACTCAGCTGAACTATCAATTTCTTGGGAAAGAAGATTCTTCTTTTTAAAGAAATTTCTCTTGAACTGCTTCTTCCCTTTCACATAGGCTGAAGATTTTTTCATGGGAATCTCAACTTCATCTTCATCGCTTTCTTCTTGAAACTTTTTGGGGCATCTTGCAGCAAGATGACCAACCTTTCCGCATCGGAAGCATGCTAGTGGAAGTTTCCCTTTAAACTTTCCTTTTCCTCTTTGCAGATTTGAAGAAAGGAACGACATCACCTCATCTGACTCTTCTTCCTCCTTAGAATCTTCAATAGTGAGCCTCTTCATGGCCTTAAATGCCACCTCTTTGGATTTCCCCTTTTCCACAGCATCGTTGTCATCATTTCTCATTTCATATGCAACAAGAGTGTTGTGTAGGTTATCCAATGTTAGCTCTTTAGGATCTTTATCTTCCAACACAGAAACTTTCGGATTGAACCGAGGTGGAAGCTTTCTCAAGATGCGCTTTACGATTTTAATGTCTTCGATAATTTCTCCAAGACCCCGCATGTCTTCTACCACAGCATTTAACCTGTCAAAGAATGCATCAACAGACTCATTCGGGTTCATTTTGAGATCTTCATACTTGTTCCACAACACTTGCAGCTTTGCCTCTCTGACTTTTGTATCCCCTTCATAAATATTCAATAGTTTTTCCCACATGGCATGTGACGTTTTGCATGACATCACCTTTGTATAAATGGGATTAGAGAGGGCTCCCCCTAAGGCATTTATTGCTTTGGAATCAGCATCCAACTCTTTGTGCTCAGCTTCTGATAATGCACCACTAGTAATATCAGCTGTGATACCATGCATAGCTGCTGAAAACACATCCATTCCCAAAGATCGGAAATAGTGTTGCATTCGATTCTTCCATATCTGAAAATTACATCCGTCGAAGATCGGAATCCCTCTATGATTAGTGACCTCCATTGAGAGAAGACCAACTGTTAACCTTTCCCTCTGATACCACTTGTTAGGTCCACTAGGCTGAATACCCTGAGAGGGGGGGTGAATCAGGGTATGACGAATTAAAAATTAAAGCCCGTTCTGATCTTGTTTCGCTGTTAAGCAAAACACTCTTCTCTCTCTTTCCTGCTGCACAATATAAACAGAAAGTAAAGCAAGCACAGGACACAACAATTTTACTTGGTTCACCGCTAAGGGCTACGTCTAAGGAGCATACGCCGACAGGTTGCCGGTCGTACCAAGTCCACTAAACTTCACTAGCTGTGGATAACAATGTTCGGGCTAGATCACTTCTATGCCCAGGCTCACTGCCTTTACAATGTTTAGGGTCAGCTCACTGCTTTCCCAAGGGTCACTCCCTGTTTCTCTCTCTCTGGCTCACTGCCGGTGGAAAGGATCACCTTCTTCCTCTTCCTAAGCTCACTGCTCTTGGAAGGGATTCACTCACAGTTTATAGACCTGTAGGTCTCCTCATTTCCATGAAGGAATGCATCTTCCTCTGTATGTAGATGCTCTGTTGAAGTCCAACTTTCACCCGCAGATGAATCTCACTTTGCACCGGATATACCGGGCAACCTCAATTTTTACGCGCAACCCTTACGGTGTCTTGCGCGCAATTTCTATGCTTTGCGCGAAATTCCTTTTTCGCGCAACCTCCAAATTTTACGCGCAGCCTGGAAACTGCCTTGCGCGCAATTCACTGCCTTTGCGCGAAATCCACTTTTCGCGCAACCTTCCTTTTACGCGCCAACACAGACTTTCTGCACAATTTCTGACTTTACGCGCAAACGATTAAGTTTACGCGCAACACCCTTTATAACTTCAATTTCGCGCACCAGAGCTCGGGTAGTTTCTATGTCATGAGCTCTACACAATGGAGGAGGGTCACTTCATATTTATAGGCAAAATTGACCCCGCGCGAAAAACCCTCCTTGAGCGCGTAATCCGCTTTGGTCGCGAAATCCAAATCTTCCGCGCACAACCATTTTCCGCGCACTGCTCCATAATTTCGCGCACCTCATGCCTTTGCCATTTTACGAGCTTCGGACCTCGTAACACCTCTTGCGCGAAATACTTCATCCGCTATTTCGCGCGCCACTTCAATTTTCCGCGCACGCCTCCAAAATTTCGCGCGCCTCATGCCTTTACCGATTTTCAAGCTTTCGGCCTTGAAACATCTTTTGCGCGAAATACAATTTCGCGCAACCCGCTGTTTTGCGCGCCACACTTCAAGATTTTGCGCAACCCTCTAGTTTTGCGCGCCACGCTTAATTTTTCCGCACACCTCCTTCATTTCTCTCTCCTCATCCTTCGCCAACAACATATCACTCCATTTTCCATTGGCGATTTTCAGGCCCATAAATTTGGCAAACACTGGAAAACGGCGCCACCTTGTACTGCTCTTTTGTACCGCCTCCAGATCGTCCTTTCCTTTGTCAAAGTTCTTTGTCAACATGGAATGTCAACAACTTCTCGGGAACTCGACAATTCTCCATGGAAACCTGCTTTGTCAACAAACACAATCAACCCAAAAATACTACAATGTTACCTTGAGGGATTTTTGCCCAACACTCACCTAGCTGTTCGAGCGTTTAATGAAATTTCATTCATTTTTTTTGGTTGTTTTTATAAAGACATAGAAATTCTATATAATTTTTTTAAATTATTTGGGATTATTACGAGTCTAGGAAAATTTACAGTACGTGATTCTGAGGCCCGGTGTGCCCGGAATGAAATTTTGAACTTTTTTTAAGGTACGTTCAGTAAACGTGTGAGCGAGAATTTCTAACTTTTGAACCGGTGCTTGGAATTGAAATCTGAGGGTGTTGTTGAATCCGTAGCACCGAGATTCGCTTAAGGGAGATTTAACTTCGACCGTAGAAGGTCGGGTGAAAAAGATAGTTTTTCGGTCTTTTTGAAAGAATAATAAAATAACATAATATGTTATTTTATTTTTCTACCACCTCTTGGGTGACGGTGGCGGGGACCACGGAGGTGGTTGGGCATTTAAAGAGGGACATTAAATGGTCGGTTACACATAGGTTGTGTAACCATGCCTCGTATAATTAATAAGGTTCATTAATTACACCAATTAATGAACCATTAATTGAAAGGAGGATTAATCTCTTAACTCATCCTTGAGATTTTAGAAATGTTGGCGCAACGAAAGCGTGGGGAGATATTGTGGGATAACTTTGATGAAGCGCAAATGATAAACTCTTCCAATGAAGAAGGATGGCTTGGACGACATCATTGGGGGAAACGATCCGGGATAGACGAACGTCGACGGTTTCAACGAACATGGATTCTTTTCCCACAACCGCGACATCTCCTACGATTCCGAGGTAGGGGTTTTTGTTTAAATTCATGTGATTTTGTTTCAATATATCCTTCTTGAAAAACATGACGAACGTGGATTAACAAAAAATGAGTTAATCCGCGATTTGTATGAAACTATGGGTGGATTATGAGAGAATTATTGAATGGGGTTTTAATTTATCTTATGATGATTGATTACCACATCCTTGTTAAATTGCTAACGCGGAGGGCGTGAGCCAAACAAACAAGGCCCGGACCCTCCGCTGCTTTCAGATTTGTTGCATTCCTCATGGAAAAAATTTGAACATGATGAAAACTTGAATCCGGGAGCCACGCAGTGACGAAAACATCCCGGGAGGCCCGTAGGAACAATCAGAAGGGAAAACGGACCACCAGAGCTCACCCGGTGGCCCGCGGAAGCCCCGCCAGTGCGACATCGGTGACCGGCGACCGGCTCTCGCCGGCCGCGGAGGAAGGTGGCCCCTGAAGGCGCCACGATGGATAGCAGGGTGGTCGACCCTTGGCCGGTCGCGTTGGCAGCGAAGAGAGGCCGCGACTTCGATCCGTGGCGGAGGGGGACCCGCGCCCCGCGGGTCCCGCTGACAGGGGGCGACACCACGTGGCGTTTCCGTTGAAAACCAAACGGACATTCGTTCATTCGGGAGGGGGATCCAACCCCCGTGCGGCCCGACGGGTCGCACCCAGCCAAGGCGGGTCGGGTCGGTCCGCGACCCAGCTCGGGCCGGGTCGGACCGGACCCATACCATTTTCGACCCAGATTCGCTTAAATGGCCGTATCTCACAAACCATATGTCCGTTTGACGAACCGTCTGCGGCGATGGAATCCTTGGAACAAGGCGGCCCTTTTGAGAAATCCACCTAAGTCTTGGAGAAAGTTGTAGTACGACCGGGTTGGATCGAATACGAATCCAACCGGGCTCTCGGTACTAAAATGATAATAAATCACAGACCGGGCGTCCGATTGACGCGCTATCTGTCGCATTAGAACTCTTACGACATGGTGGTCCTTTGAGATACTTCTTTTTGTAACTTCATGGAAGTTGAAGCACGACTGATATATTGAGGAGCAGATTCTACAGAACTCAAACGCACCGAGTGCTGGGAATCCTGTGGCTGACTATCAATTGAAAAACGACCCTGTGTGGATTAGCATCATAATGATCCTGTGTGGATAAACATCATAACGATCATGTTTGGATCAACATAATAGTGAACCTGTGTGGATTAACATCATAGAGACCCTGTGTGGATTAGCATCATAGTGACCCTGTGTGGATCGACATCATAGCGACCCTGTGGATCGGCATCATAGTGACCATGTGTGGATCGACAGTGCGCGACCTAACGAGGACCAACCTTAGAGCGGTTTGTCGTGGATTAGCGACATACGACCCTATGTGGATCGACAATGGAAGAACTTATTCGTGCATCAGTTGTGGAACTTCCTAATGGAGTAAAATGATATATCTTAAGACTAATCATCTTTATTCCGGATCTCTGAGTTGTATACCTGGTGTAAGATGACTTTATTTCGTGCTTTGTGTTTGAGGCCATGCTTTGTGGTTTTTATTTTTTGGAATTCTGGGAGACCTTCGGAGGTCTCAGGGTCCGTAGTGGGTATTGTTATACTCACCCCTACACGGGCTTCGTCCGCACCTTGTCGTGTCTTGTGTAGACGATGAGCAGCTTGGTTGAGACTTTAGGGAGCCAGGACCAGGCGGTACACAAAGGTGACTGGTTGAAGTGGAGAGCGGCAGTGACGAGCTGTACCTACTCTTCAGGTAGGATCCTTGGCGGACGATCTCATGAGCTATTTTCTACTGTAGTTGTACCTTTCAGTTGGGCTTGTATTCCGGCCCCCTTTACTTTCAGTTCACACTTTTACTACCGCAGTTTTACTACGTGGTTTTCATCTTGTCGTGTTCTTGGTTTGTGTGTTTACAGGCTTAAAGACAATGCCTTTCCAATTTTAGGGAAATGCCTTTCTGGTGCTAGTTTCCAACCCCTGGCCTATGGAAGATGGGTTTGGGGTAGTCACGACACGGGCCCCAGGGACGGGTCATGACAGTTTTAGTCCCCTATGTATTTTGATGTTTATTCATATATGATGTTTGAATATATACATCAGTTACATCATACTCTAATATAGGTGGTATAGTCTTCCCACAGTACCACCTTAGAACCTTGTTGTTAGTCGACTCCCTCTGACATATGGGGAGGTGTTCTTAAGGTATAGTGAAAACCATTGGTTTGTGAATTGGTCAGTGGTCCGAGTTGGTGAGACATTACAAAGTGGAATCAAAGACCTTATTTTATCATGTCTTATTGTTTTATGATTTGGTAGATCGAAGATTTAGGAATGTGTCGGAGCTTATTATGGATATCTAGCTTGCCTGTCAAAAAGACTTGTTGTGGTAAGAAATCCAGGTTTCAAATGATATGGGATTGTTGTTCTTAGTGTTTTATGATATGGTTGTATATGATTTTCACTTTGTGTGACTCACATGTTTTTTGGATTTTATGGTTATGATGGATTTACGCCTCTTGGCCCATTGGAAAGAGGACAATGATTGGTTTTGACTATTGGACAACAGTGCAAAGAGGAGTGCAAAGAGGTTTCTTATGCATCATGTCAGGCATATAGAATTCATATGATATATAGGGCCACTCGTGTGATTTTTACCACTGATGATAGAGGCTCTATTTTTTAATGTTTCAAAAACAACTCATACAATGTTTTCCCATACATGTACTTGGTGGAATTATACTCAGGTTGAATTATATATGGATTTTCCTGATGGTAGATCATGTGGATCTATGGTGAGATACTCGAGGATGAAGATGATGGCACAATTCACATGCATAGGAGGTGCAGTGACCCTGGTGAGGTGGTATGACATTTGATGCCTAACGAAGAACCCCTTGTAAGATGTTGTTTTTTAAGATGAGTTATTTAAAGTGCTAGAAACATCCTATATGGGATATTCCCACATACCTTGGAATGAAATTCTTCTTAATCAAAACGTGTGTTTCCCTTTCCCTTGGAACATGTCATCGAGGATGATGTCTTTGGTTGTGACAGGAGTTGACTGGTGAGTCATGATCCTCCAGGGAGAAGCCCGATGTGCATCTGTTCAGAGATGATGTGTGCCCTAGTTATGGACTGTGGTCTACAAGGTGATGTTGCCATATGTGATACCCCGTGAGTGGGTGTTCGGAATGTCAATGAAATGGGTTTCTTGAGACGGGAGTGTGGATGATTCCCAATAGACTGTAACCTTTTATGTTTTTTCCCTAGGGATAGGTGGTTGGACCTAGTGACTCTGATGAGAGACCTAACTGATTGGACTAGGTATGAGACCTAGAGACCTCTATATAAGACTAAGACATTAGTGAGTTAATGAAATGTATGATCAAGGGTAACCCATGTGGGGGGTTTTCCTGAGCTTTAGAGTTCCCTGGAGATGGAAGAACATATAGGTTATTTGGGAAATGAGACCAATGAATGGGAGGTGATCGTGGTTTGCGGCATAGGCAGGATAATGCCTTTGGTTTCTAAGGAAGAATCTAGAGTGATTGGGCATCGGTATTGGCATCAAAGGGAAGGAATGTTTGGGTGACGTACCATGTTGAAATTGGGTTTTTTAGTAGTGTGGTTAGAGCAAGGATGAATGCTCATGAATGGAATGTTGTCGAGTGGCTGCGAGATGTGTGGTTGGCTTAATGAACTTACGTGCCGTGTCGCATGTTCAGCTTGACCATGGTATCATGCGACTAACGAGAGCTTGAGTTGGGTGATGTGTTTGAGTGGTATGTGATAGTACAAACATTATTCTAGATGATTAAGATATAATACGATGAAGAAGAAGCTCCGACAATAATGGAAAATGTAATAAAAGGCTACTTATGGTCGGAATTACAACAACAACAATGAGAGGAAAATAGAGGGAAGGATGAGGGAAGAAGACTTCAGGTGGGGAGTTCATCCTCAACTTGCCCATGCCCCTGGCCGAACCCAGTTTCTAACTGCCTGCTATTCCACTATCCTCCACTCCTTTATAACAGCTTACTCGAGAGAATCTTCTAACAACTTCCAGCTGGGCCCCACCTCAGTTTGTTAGGCTGTTGAGGCTGGCGCCCCAATTAGTTAGCGGTTCGGGGGTTGAGGCTGGGGGACCACTTCCCCTCTTCTGGAATATATTTTCAGGTGGGTGGGTAACGTGCTCTATCATTGTCTCCATCCGCAAGAACAGACTTGTCATCAAGCATGAGGGTAGGGAATTGATTGTGGAGGACAAAGTCATCCTCCCAAGTTCTATCTTCGATGGACCGACCATTCCACTGGTTGGACTAACCATTGGGGAGTGGCAACTCCATTTGGATGGCTGGAGCGATGAGGGAGGGCAACTTGTGATTCTGCTGCTGGCGGGGGGTCGATGGACCGACCTTTCCACTGGAGTAACCATTAGGGAGTGGCAACTCAATTTGGCTGGCTGGAGTGATGAGAGAGGGCAACATGCGATTCTGCTGCTGGCGGGGGGGGGGTCGGTTGGAAAATCGTTGTACAGTGTGGAAAATTGCTGGTGAGGGCCGAGAGCTCTTTTTAGTCGATATACATGAAAAACTGGATGGATGCGGGAGGAAGGCGGAAAATCCAGTCGATAAGCCATCGGGCCGAGCTGCTGGAGTATTTTAAAAGGGCCAAAAATCGAGCTACTAACTTGGGGTTAATGCAGGAAGCCACTGTTGTTTGACGATGCAGTCAGAGCTTTAAAAAAATGGAGTCGCCTACTTTAAAAGAGAGATCGTGGCGATGGCGATCAGCCTGCTGTTTCATAGATTTTTGGGCACGGGCAATGTGATGTTTAAGCTATCGGAGGGCCTCATCACGATCCAAAAGATTGTGACCCACTTCCTCCACTAGGACCTGGGGAGGAAAGAAAAAACCGTTGGAGGCTTGTGCCCATAGACCACTTCAAAAGGAGTGGCATTAATGGAGGCATGCCATGTGGTGTTGTAGGAAAATTCTGCCCAAGGCAGCCAAAAGGACCATTGGTGGGGTTGGCCATCAACGAAGCAGTGGAGGTAAGTTTCCAGGCAGCGATTTAGGACCTCTGTTTGGCCACCTGTTTTTGGTTGGTAAAGAAAACGTTATCATGGAGAATCTACAAAACAACCGTTAAATGGTGAAAATGTGATGGCCAATCGGGGCTGTAAATGGGAATATCATTAAAGAAAATAAGAATAAACATAAAAGGGGGCGGAAGAGTTCATTCATGATGGATGAGAAGGTGGAAGGGGTGTTGGTGAGGTCAAAGGGAATAACCAAGAATTCATAATGCCCATTGTGAGTACAAAAAACTGTATTTTCCACATCTTCTGGCCGCATTCAGATTTGGTGATACCCAGATTAAAGATCAAGCTTCGAGAAGTAAGTAGCGCCATGAAGTTCATCAAATAATTCATCTACCACTAGAATAGGGAATTTATCCTGAATATTCACCTTGTTGAGATCCTAAAAGTCCACACAAAAGCGCCAGAAATTATTTTTCTTTTTGACTAATAATACCGGGCTGAAATAGGCACTTGTTCTGGGTCGAATGGTGTCAGCCAACAACATCTCATGAACATGTTTCTCAATCTCCATTTTCTACAATTGTGGGTACCTATAAGGACGGACTGAAATTGGTCCGTGGTTGGGAAGCAAAGTGATACAATGATCAGTTGGGCGCTGTGGAGGGAGGCGCTGGGGGGAATTAAAAACCGACTGAATGTTTGCCAATAGGTGTTGGAGGTTGCGGAGTTGGGCCAGAGATAAAGTGGGGTTTAGCTGACTTAGAGGTATAGTTTGTCTAGGGAAGGTGAAGGTATGCAGGGAAGAAATGACCTGCTCGCTGTGCCCCCCCCCCCCCCCCCCCGCAGGATATGCGTTGTTTCATGGACTGTAAACTTCATAATTATGTCCTTCCAGTTGATGTGGATATCGCCCAAAGTATGTAACCATGCGACGCCGAGAATTAGATCTAACCCGCCGATATCTAGTATATGAGAAATAATTAGGCAAGAGTAGGTACTCATCGTCAGTTGGAATGGTTGGCAGTAGCCATGATACCATAAGAGGTGACCATCTCCAAGCTGGACAGAATTCCTGTGGGTGTTGAAGATGAAAAACCCAAGTAGTTTTGTAAGTTGAGGGGAGATAAAATTGTGTGTTGCGTCACTGTCCACGAGGACCTGGATGGGGATGTCGCCGATCAAGTCAGGGATTTTCATGCTGGTGGGAGTGGGTGGGTTTTCCATGTGATGGAAGGAGTGGGAACCCTGGGTTTCCAATATGTGACATTCCATGGGTTCATTGTCGGTGTTGTCATCCAAGGTTGGCGGTGGTGGTTCAAGGGGAGGGGGGGAAGTTTCATCTTCATTCAGCATGAGCAATCGAAAGTGAGCATTAGGACATTTGTGAAGGGGAGTGTAAGGTTGGGCGCAATGAAAACAGAGGCCCTTCTTACGCCGGTCTTCCCATTCCTGGGTAGTTAATCGATGGATGTTGCGCCCAACAGTTGGAGGTGGCCGATGGGTTTGGTGGTTTGGGGTGTCAATGGGAATTGCTGGACGTTTGGCCAGGCGAGGAGTGGCGGAATAAAATGGGGGTTGCGGGGGACGGGGCAAGTAATTTGCTGGACTGGTAAGGCGAGAAAATGGAGGGCAAGGATTGATGCTACATATGGAGAGGCCAGTACCTTTGTGGACAATGAGTTCAACGTGGCGGGCCAATCGCATAGCCTGAAGGCGTGTGTTGGGATTGTGTATCTGGACCCAATCACGAATTTCTTCATGAAGACTGTGGAGGAAATAACCAACATATTGTTGCTTTGTTTGGTGCAGAAGGAGAGAGACCAAGCATTCAAACTGTTTGATGTAGTCCTGGACATAACTTTGTTGGTGGAGGGTGGCTAACTCTTAAGGATTTTGGATGTCCAACCCACTAAAGCGCTCCATGAGCTCATCTTTAAAATTTTCCCAGGGGATATCGGGTTGTACCTTGTTCTTGAAGGAGAACCAGTTGATGGTAACACCCTCCATGCTATGTTGGTCGAGAGAGAGTTTCTCTGAGTATGGTGTTTGATTGATCCTGAAGAAGAGTTCGGCTCGGTTGATCCAGCCGCTAGGATCTGAGCCATAAAAAATGGGTAAGTCGATATGGGGGCTAGGATGTTGCGGGGGGCAGTTGTCATCAGATGGAGGAGCGAGGGGCGGAGCTGAGCTAGAGGGATCAATAGTGGGGGAGGGGGTGGGCTGTGAACCAGAAGCAGCGGAAAGAGAAGAAGATGGTACCTCCGTCGGAACAAGGGCCTTGTCACTGTGATGAATGAGAGTAGAAATAGTTTTCTGAAATTCAATGTAGGATTTCTCCTGGGCGAGGCAGGATTGTGCAGCCTGGCCGGCGTGCGCCTGGTCTGAGAGGTGCTGCTGAGTGGATAGTGTTAATGGTGGAGGAGAGTGTAGACATGGTGTCCTCAAGTGTCCCAAGGTGCTGTTCAACACCCTCCAGGCGGGATTGATAATGAGTCTCCAAGAGGGCGCGAAAAGTCGGACCAATTGATGAAGAAACTCCAACAACAATAGAAAATGTAATAAAAGGCTACTTATGGCCGGAAATACAGCAACAATGAGAGGAAAACAAAGGGAAGGAAGAGGGAAGAAGACTTTAGGTGGGGAACTCACCCTCAACCTGGCCAAACCGCTGGCCGAACCTAGTTTCTAACCGCCTGCTATTCCACTATCCTCCACTACCTTATAACAGACTACTCGAGAGCATCTTCTAACCACTTGCAGCTGGCCCCCACCTCAATCTGTTAGGCTATTGATGAGGCTGGCGCCCCAATCGATTAGGGGGTTGAGGTTGGGGGGGACCACTTTCCCCCTTTTGGAATATACTTTCTAGGTGGGTGGGTCACATGCTCTATCATAATATGTGCCAATTGTGCATAGTATCCACTTAAATTATGAATCTAGGAGTGGCTGGGTGTGTGCTGAGGACCGATGGTGTTGATGAAATTTCTATGAGAATGGTGGCCCGGGGGCTTGATAAAATGGACCTCCATTGTAGAGGCGACCTTAGAAATTGATTAGGTCTTGTGGTATGACCGATCTATGTGAATCCTAGCGCGATAATTATGGGATGGTGTGAGTGTAGCTTGGGAGGATTGGCACATTGATGATGTTGGAACCTATTGAGGTGAAACTCAAGGAGCGGCATAAGGAAATTTGTATGGTGGGGAGACCGCCATATGTTGTTAGGGGCCAACCCTCGTGTAGGAACAATCATGGGCATGGTTGGAATTGGCCATAGGATGGTCGTTTTTACATTTTGATGCTGATGGATTAATAGATCCGGGTACATATGGATTCCTCAGTGAATTCTAGGTTTGAATTTAGATATGGTGTTCATTGGAGTACAAGTGTGGGAATCGACCTAGAATGGATTTTTAAAATATGGATGTGTTTGTTTGGGGTACATCAGTGTCTATGTTAGGACACAAAAACAGTTTAGTGGATTAATGATCTTGTAGAATGATAAAATGAGAGACCTGAATCCCCCAAGGTGCTCTCTTTAAAGGAGACTCTGGGGTTATTTTATAATGAATATCAAACACCACATCATACCTCAAGTTCGATGTGGGATACAGATTCCAACACTCCCCCTCAAGCTAGATGTACTTAGCTTGGACACATAAAGAAAAAACAAAGCAATCAAAAGACTGCGAACACTCCCCCTCAAGCTGGACATACCCAGCTTGATTACAAAACAAGATGAAATAAAAAGAAATAAGCGAACGATCATAGCTCCCCCTCAACATTGCAGCTCCCCCTTAGGATGATGGATGGATGAAGATGTCGCAGACCCAACATAGGAACCACACAGACCGGGCCAGTTGACGGAGCGTCAGGACATGCCGCACTAGTGGGGCCGGTCGATAATACGCCGGGAAAGCCACACTAGCACCGGGAAATCCGCACTTGCGGGGCTGGTGACGGGAGGTAGGGATTTCGCAGAATTGTTGCGGGAACTGGCGGCGCTAAAGAGCCTGGATTTGAGGCGTTCGAAGTGCTGCACCACGGTGGAGGATGTGCGAGGGTGTGCCGACGGACAGGGAGATATCGCTTTTGATCTGGAAGGAGCGCGCTGAAATTGTTCCGCCGGGAAAGGGAGGAGGGTGCCGGAAGAGGAGCGCAGGAGGAGGGGGTCGCTGCGCGCATTGAGGGAGCCACAGGTGGAGCGTCGGTGTGGAGGTGGTGGCTGTCGCAGGAGGAGACCGGCATGGAGGGAGCAGCGGTTTGTCGGAGGAAGTGCCAGACGATGAGATTCCCCAGAATTGAGGGGATGAAACCGGCCGGAGGGAGGGCTGCCTTGCAGAGGTGCGGGGGAGGCCGAGAGACTCAAGAAGGGTTCTGCTGAGAAGGGTGAGGCCGACGAAGCCAGAATACCACAGGGAGGGCTACACTGGGAAGGGTGGGGGCCTGGGCTGGGAGGCGGGGTGTTGTGTGCCTGGAGATGGGGGGCTCCGTCGGGAGGAACAGGAGAACCAAAACCAGGGATGGAGCGCTCATGGATGGAGTCACCGAGATCAGGAGCGGGAGGAGCACCGCAGGAGGAAAGGCCGTGTCGGGAGGAGGCAGATCCGCGGCTGGCCGTTAGGATCGCGGACGGCGAGGCGCGCTCTTGAGGGTCGTTGGGATCGGGATGTCGGAAGTCACGCGGACAGCGGAAGGAGGGTGATGGGACGCATCGCGCTGGATGCGGGGGGGGGGGCGAGACGCCGTCGGGGAGAAAGGGAGGCGCGAGTCGCCGGGATCAGGGCTCTGAGAGTATGAGCAGGCGGAGAACGGGAGGTGCGAGCTGGGCGGGGGGGCTTTTCCGTCACACACAGCAGGGAGGGGTGAAGGAAGGCCGTCACACAGGAGCAGTGCAGGAAGGCCGACGCGCAGGAAGGCCACCGTGGAGGAAGACCGTCGTTGAAGAAGTCGGGAGGAGGTGGGCCTATAGTCGCGATGGGAAGCCCAGGTAGGGAGGATTCCGCCAGTAGGGTGCCGCCTAAAGGGATCTGCCGGGAGGGGCGCAGGGAGCGTCGCCGACGTGCGCAGAGGAGGCAGCGGGAGGGAGAGGGATGTCGGACTGCTTCACAACGTAGGGGCTAGGCCTGGATGAAGATCTGCCGACAGGGGGGAGATCTGTCAGTGTCTGAGGAAGGGGCCATAACTCTTGCAGTTCGTCGCGGAGACCTTTCCATTCCAAAAAATAGACTGGAAAGGACCGATCATGTTGTCAGATGTGTGACAGACGCTGAAGAATGTCGGAGACCCGAGCCAAGTTTTTGGTCTCAGAAGACATGATAGTCAAGGAATCCCAGAGTTCCTTGACAGTATTAGAAGTCTGGGTAACATCCTTTACCGAGCGGTCCATGGAATTGACCAGTAAAGCGAATATCTTGCTATCCGCAAGTTGCCAAGATCGGAATTTAGGGTCAGTCGATGCGGGTGGAGGTTTGGAGAAAAATATTGAGAAACCCTAGAGAGGAATAGAAAAAATAGATGGGAGGGGAGGGTCGGGATCAGGTTCCCTTTGATACCATATAGAATGATAAAATGAGAGACCCGAACCCCCCAAGGTGCGCTCTCTAAAGGAGCCCTTGGGGTTATTTTATAATGAATATTAAACACCAGATCAAACCTCAAGTCCGGTGTGGGATACATATTCCAACATTCCCTCTCAAGCTATATTTACTTAGCTTGGACACATAAAGAAAAAACAAAGCAATTGAAAGACTAAAAACAGATCCAAATGTGGAGCTTACACCAGAAGTTGGGACTGGACATCAGTGAGTATGTTTGACGATCAAGGGGCGTCTCTTGGAGTAGGAAACTGGGATCGGGTGTTTGGAAACTTATCGGTGGGGGAGGCATAGAATCTTCAAGAAAGGGTAGCCAGAGGCGGTTTGATTTTCTTTCTCTCATGAAACTAGATGTAGTCAGTCAGATACTACATCAAGTACATTGTATGGGATGCAATGAGAGTTTTTTGAGGGTTGGTTGGGGATTTATAAGGAAAAGTTGATACTACTGGGTTCTAATCCCAGTCGAATGAGATTCAACCAATTCAGATATAAATCAAGAATGGGGGGAATCATTCTTGTGTTTGGTCAGGCGTGTAGTTGGGAATCATGTTGGGAGCATCTTTAGGAGGGTACAGGCGTGTTTCAATAGGAAATTCTTTTTGTGGAAGCACCACAGCTTAGAAATTCCCATCACCAGCTAGGTCCTATGGTATGAAGATTCATAGGCCTAATGATGTATAGGGTAGTGAAATGGCCAAGCCTTGGGTTATATGGCCCCAGGTGAAAGTCGTCTTGATGTTTATTTGGTGGTCATGAGCGTTGGCTCATGTTTTGGCGGTTTGAGAACCATTGTTTTGGGGTGCCTCTTTAGAAGCATGTTGAACATTAAGAGGTTAAACACAACCATTTGAGATGAAATTCATGACTGAGGTAGGTCAGGATGTTCGGTTAGATGTCCTTCGAGTCTTCTTAAGGATGAGACATATTAAGGAGGGGAGGTTATAAAACCACATGTATAAATGTCTTGTGTTGTTTTTCAAGGAAACTTTGAATTTCCAGAATTAGTCGGGGGAGGGGGGTCAGATTTATAACTGAGAATCATAATTGAGTTCTGAAATTTTGTTCACATAAAATAAATGTTTTGGGGTGAGGAATAGAGTTTTAGTTTTTTCCCATGGGTGGCTGGTGTAGCCTTGTCTGTAGTAGGAAACTGGCCAGTCGGTGGCTGCAGACAGTGGCCAAGTGGGCTGCTGTAACCACAGGTTAGTTGGTGGTGTATACCGACTAGCCGATGGGGGAATTAAAGGTAAAAAATACCCCTTCCCCCTTGGTTTTATTGAGGGGGAATCCCTTACCTTTCCTCCCCATTTGGGCATATGGATCAGGGGGTCTTCCCCCTTCCCCTCCTAATTTCCCCATCACTTTGGGATGCTTTGGTAGTGGTTTTCAGTGATTCCAGGCATGTATTCACCTCTGCTGGCCTCTGTTTTTTCTCTATCTCTTGCTTAAATTTTCAGCTTCTTCAGGTTAGGGCTTGGTTCTTACTCCACCAGAGCGTTGTGGAATTTTCTAAATGAAGTGGTCCTTTCAGGCAGCCAAGGATGAGGATGTCCCGAGGTGATGTTCTGGCACGTCGATTCATCGAATCATCAATGATACATAATGTTGTGGATTTTACTTCAGTTTTTCATTAAAAATCAAAATTTCTTCATGGAAAAATTGATGTTTTAGGTTGGGGTTGTCACTCAGCTTGGGTTTATAGGAGTATCAGGGGTGGCTGACACCCAGTTGCTCGAAGAACTGACAATCGTTGGATTCCCGGTGAGTTATCCGGCATTATGAAGTGTTAAATTGAATAAATTAATTAACTATAAATGTTATAATAAATAAATTACGGGAATTTGACATTTGTTAGGATCTCAAGGAACTGATTTAGGTTTGGATGATTATGGATGAGTCCAGATGGACTTCGATGGGCCTCGGTAGCCATTACTGGCCCCTTGGAAGTAAAAGTGGAAAACTCTTTAAAGGTATGTGGTCTCACACACTTTCCCAATTACATTTATGATTTTTATGTTGCATGTGGATTCTCAGGAACCCCCTGATTGTGGTGAACTTAGATAAACGTTTTTAATTAAATTAATATTGAAATTTAAATGAACAAATGCAAGGGTACAAGAACTACCCTAGTGCGCTAGCTTGATGCCTCCAATACTGATGGCCGATGCTAGGACGTTTGAGTTACTAGGTGGCCTCCAGAACTTGAGAGAGGTGAATCCAGACTTGATGAGATCCATGATCCCATATGTTGGGGGCTTGAGATACCTCCAGAACAGAGGTGAGGGTGGACTATGGATCCTAGGACACATAGACCTTAGTGGACCATTTTGCGCTTTGAGCTATTTGGGCTCATTGAGACAAGGGTGGGATGCTTGATACTCTTCCATACGATGTTACTAGGCCTAGGTGGATATATTGTAGGCTATCTGTGATTAGGTTGGGTGAGGTATTTGGGCTCATTGAGACAAGGTTGGGATCCTCGATACTCTTCCATACGATGTTACGAGGCCTAGGTGGATATATTGTAGGCTATCTGCGATTAGGATGGGTGAGGGGACCGACTCATAGCAACCTTGAGGTTTGAGATGGGTCATGGGCCATCTCTCGGGTGTTTCTTTTATGAAGAGACCAATGTATTTGGGGCGGTCATGCTACCTTATTGATGATGTCATGGGACATAATGTCAAGTGTTGACCCAAGAACCAGTTTGTGACCGAGGAAACCAAGTGGGGTGCCTCTGTTTGTTTTTACTAGAGGGACCCCAATAGGTGCCCCGAGTTACTCAGGCCTAAACGGGTGCATATAGAGGGATTCCTATTATGCCTAGGCCCAGTTGTATAGACATTCATAAGAGCGGTCTTCGAAGAATAGAGATGTGAAACACCCATATGGGTGCTCTTTTATTATGTTTGGAGAACTCCCTTAGGGGTGTCATGTTTATTGGTTGTGAAAACCCCCATGAGTGGAAGTCTTTGATATTGCGGGATAATACCCTAGATGGGAAAACTCCCATAAGGGAGGTTTGTAATAATACAAGGTTAGGCTGACATGTTTAGAGTCGGATATACTGAGCGGTTATGGATTGATCTGACATGAGTAGGATCTCAGGTACAAATGGGCTTCCTAGATTTGAATTCGGGATGTTTTGAGGTGGATCGTCATGTGCTAGCCTGGTAGGGGGATCACGGTGGGGGCTTAGAGCCTGTGGTATATCGGGGTCCTACTATCTACCGAGGGATGGGTAGTTTGGTATACCAGGGTTATCTTGGTTATAGGTTTGTGATACTCGTTGGGCTTATTCCTTAGATGAGAAAACACTCATAGGGTAGATTTTTGAAACTCTTACGGAACAACGCACCTGATGGGTGGTTGTGTTATTATGGGTTGGCACGATCATCATGATGTGCTAAAAGATAGTATGAGATTGGGCTGTAGTAGGTACGGTTGATCAGGGCCATGGGTCTGAGGATCAACACTAGATTCTAGTACAATGTGGGGATTTGTTCCCCCTTCCCTTGAGCGAGTATGGTTGGCATGGTTTTCATGACATGCTTAGAGACACCCCAACACTGGTCTAAGCAGGTAGTATGGTGATTATTTATTTCCATAGTTATTTGTTTAATTCAGTTGAACATGTCACTTGGAAATTTGAAGGCATATTCTAGATAGTACGTTGTCGATTTGGTGGTTCCATACTGAGTTTTGTACTCACACCCTGCTCGGGCTGTGACTGCATTTGGGTACCTAGAAAAAAACCACTTGGATGCAGTCATAGGTTGGTCCGAGGCCTGGGATCAATTTTTCATGATTGATTAGGATGTCATGTATAGTATCAGGAAATCGGATGAGGCATGTCTTGGGGATACAGTGATCCAATGTTTTTATTTTTGTTTTATTTTATTCTGTATATGTAATCAGCCCAGTGGGCGGTCAGTTATATGCATGCCCTGGCTGCTCGGGCCTCTAATGTATTATATGTATTATTGATTGATGTTATATTTATGCTATGTATAATAAATTTTATTGATATATGTTTTTTGGCTATTTAATTATGATATCCTGCACTCTGATATAGGGGGTATAGTGTCCCATTAGTACCACCATAGATCCTTGCTACTAGTTGGTAGCCTTTGACATACAGGGAGACACACATCTGGTATTGTGGAGATCGTCAATCCAGACATCGATCAGTGGTCCGGGGTGGTGGGTTGTTACAAAAATAGTTATAATTGATCAGCACATGCAGATATAGATGTTGATTTTCTTCTCAAATCTCTTCTCAATCTCAATTCATGGAATTCCTGGGCTCTTGAAAATTTTCTTTTATTCACAAAGATCGGGCTTCATGGAATCTTTTCTCTCAATGTTTTGATACTAAAAAAATATGATACAATCTCTCTCGATCTGAATCTCGATCTTTCAATCTCTCGACCGAGAGACTACTCTATATTTATGAAAATTATATAATCCTATAATTAAAATTGTTGGAACCCATTTAAGTTTAATGGGTATTTCTGAGTCCCACATCGGACTTACCCTCGTAATTATTTTTACGCATCTATAAAAGAATGCCTCTACCTCACATTGAGGTAAGGGGGAGAGAGAGATGAAAAAGGAGAGCTATCAACAAATGATACGTCAATAGAGATGATATACCGCCGTAGGTCCGGAGAGAAGTAGCGATATCCGCGCTGAGTACGAGAATAGCCGAGGAATATACAATGGAGGGATTTAGGAGAGAGTTTGTAGAGACCGGGTCGAGTGTCACGGACATAACAGAGACATCCAAAGACACGCAAGGGAAGGGAGTGAGGAGGGAGAGAGGAGAACAAAGTCTGAAACAGAGTCTCCCTCTGAAGGATAGAAGAAGGGAGGTGGTTAATGAGGTAGGTAGCAGTCAAGATAACATCGCACCAAAAATTGAGAGGCCTCTTCATGTGGAAGATGAGGAAACGAGCAGTCTCCAGAATATGGCGGTGTTTCCGCTCGGCCACTCCATTCTGCTGAGGTGTATTAGGGCAAGATGTCTGGTGAATAATGCCTTTATCCTTGAGAAATTGTTGATCACCATTTTGGTGCGGTCTATTCTCGTCGCCAATTTCATGTACCCCATGTCCCGGCCGAGGACACCATCGTCCCCGCTTCGTCCAATGCTCCTGCCTCGACACCAGACGACTTTCCCATTGCACTCCGAAAAGGTACTCGTTCATGCCAGAGTGCACCTTTATTTGTATCTTCATAAAGGGGTCTGTCAGCTCTGGAGACAGTATCGATTCCTCGAACCGTTGGTGATGAAAAATCTCACCCGGGGTGGCTAGCAGCAATGAGGGATGAATTGCAGGCTCTGGAAGACAATCATACTTGGGAACTTGTCCCCCTTCCAGCAGGCAAATAGGCGGTTGGCAGCAAATGGATTTACATTGTCCGGCTAAATCCCGATGGCACTCTCCATCGACTCAAAGCCTGCCTTATGGCTAAGGGATTTGCAAAAACTTACGGGGTGGACTACTTTGATACATTCTCTCCAGTAGCCAAGATGACCTTCGTCCAATTATTTATCTCTCTAGCGGCACATCATCGTTAACATCTTCATCAGCTGGATGTCAAGAATTCCTTCCTCCATGGCTTTCTTGAGGAAGAAGTTTATCTGCAACATCCACCCGACTTCTGTGCCTCCGACGCCGATTCTCAAGTCTGTCGACTCTGCCGCTCTCTATACGGCCTCAATTAATCTCCTTGTGCTGGGTTCGGCCGCTTCAACACCGTTGTCACTGATTTTGGCCTCTCTCAAAGTAGGAAGGATCACACAGTTTTTTACAGAACGACTCCTGCTGGCTGTATCCTCTTGGTGGTCTATGTGGATGATATCATCAACATAGGGAGCGACTCCACAGGAATCAAGAACCTCAAGGTTCATCTTCACCACCACTTTAAAACCAAAGATCTTGGTCCCCTCACCTACTTCCTTGGCATTGAGGTCTTCCATTCTGAGGACACTATCTCTCTCTTCCAACGCAAGTATGCTCTTGATATCCTGCATGATGCAGGTTTGAGCACAGCAACTGTAGTGGACACTCCTCTTGAGCCTGGGGAATGCTCTCTCCGTACCGACTCGGAACCATTTCCTCATCCCGAGAGCTATCGACGTCTGGTGGGTAAACTTAACTACCTCACCATGACGCGACCAGACATTGCCATGCCATTGGCAAAGTCAGCCAGTTCATGGAGCATCCAACCAGTTCTCAGTGGGATGTTGTCCTCCGCATTTCCAAATACATCAAGAAAGACCCTACACGTGGCCTTCATTACTCACATCATGCTCAGTTTGATGTTGAGGCCTTCTGTGATGCGGACTATGCAGGTTGCCTTGCTACCCGCAAGTCTACATCGGGATTCGCAGTATTCTTTGCCGGTAACCTCATCTCCTGGCGCATCAAGAAGTAGACGGTCGTCTCCAGATCGAGTGCAGAGGCTGAATACCGTGCCATGGCCATAGTCACCACTGAGATCCTCTGGCTTCATCATCTCCTCCATGAGCTCGACTTCCCGGCACAAACCTCTGCTCATATCTGGTGTGACAATCAGACAACCATAAATATTGCCTCAAATCCTGTCTTCCATGAACGGACGAAGCATAACGAGGTGGAATGCTACTTTCTTCGCCACCATCTGGAGCAGAAACATATCAGCTTTGTCCATATTTCGACGGCAGATCATCTTGCAGACATCTTCATCAAAGGCCTCCCAGGAGCTCGCCTTGACTCTCTCACTTCCAAGCTGGGTATTCCCAGCATCCATGGCCCAGCTTGAGGGGGAGTATGAGATGGTCTTTGTGTCTTGTCATATTTTTTCTTTGTGGGACTCAATCCAATCTGGGCATGTCCATCTTGAGGGGGAGTGTTGGAACCCATTTAAGTTTAATGGGTATTTCTGAGTCCCACATTGGACTTACCCTCGTAATTATTTTTACTCATCTATAAAATAATGCCTCCACCTCACATTGAGGTTAGGGGAATTCACTAATAACAAAACTAATTTATGAAATCCATTTTCAGCTATAAGCATTCTAGGGAATTCCCATTAATAAAATATACGATGGTATACTTGCCTCATTTACTCAATTACATTCCATGGGGGTGTGCTCCCATGATCATTGAATATTCCCTTCTAACTAAAGTTTTCAACTTCTTATTTTTACAGTATAATATTACATAGGGATTTCATAGAATGACCACGATTAAAAAATAACCCACAGCAAAATATATTTTTGAATTACAGAAGTACCCAGTAGTAATATTATCTTCTCTTCATTGGAGCTTCCTCAGTGCTCATCATCTTCAACCTTTTTGCAACATGAAAAACTTCAATGCAACACAACATCACTTCCAAAATAAGGGTAAAAAATGATTCAGGCACTTGATAATTCGAACTCTTGAAACTTCATGTAGAATCTCTACATTATTATTTTCATGTGATAATGGATATTCAGAACAACACAACGTTGCCACTATAACATTGATGAAATATTTTCTAGAGATTCTTCATGAACATACTCAACTCCACCTGAGTTCATCATTATTCCATAATTATCATTGTTGATCATGTTCATTATGATTAGTAGATCACATATTTTATATATATAGAGAATCACAATAAATTTTTTATTTTTTAATCACTAAAGAATGGATCAAGAACCATAATTTTTTTCAGAATAGACAATTCTAGAACATCAACAGTTTCTCAATTTTTTTATAAAGTCTTTAAAGTCTTATGGAACTCTAGAGTCTGACACGGTTTCAAAGTCTTAAGCACAGATTGAAATTCTTACATACAAATAGTGACTTATAGCCTCTAACTTTTCACAATCTCTAATTTCTGATGTGCCCATTAAATTCTTACGATGCTTTATAATTTCTGATGTGAAAAGTCTTACTCGCTAGAAAGAATCAGAAAAACTCATAGTTTTCTAATGAAATTTAAATTTTAATAAACCATGATGTCTTATGAAGTACCAAATGGATTATAAATTCATACACCCAACATGAAAGTTTCATGGGATAATCCAATGTCTTACAGAGTTTGGAAAATTCTAAAGTCTTACATGCTCGTCAGAAGTCACAGGATGTTCATGAAAGTCTTACATGGACAACTCAAATTCATACTTGATTCAAGAAATTCATACGGACTGCCATGATACATTTATATGAGATATCCATTATCAAATTTCAAAGCCAAACTCAGAATTATAAATTATAAACAAATAGTTAAAAAATGAATTCAAATCACTTCGAGGATATTCAATACACCTACAAAACATTCCAATGAACCACAAAAGAATTATCATTAACCTCTAAGGATTCTCGTACAATGATGAGAACAAATAAAACCCTTCAAAAATATTATGGATCACTTCAATACACCCCTTTGATATTTTTTGGAAACCATATTCAACTCTATAAAACTTATCTTGGATCATTTTAGAATTCATCAAAATGAATTAGAATCATCAAATCACATCCTTTCTCATATATAAAGTCCCTTGACACATAGACAACCAGATAAGGAATTTTTTTGAGAGAATTTCATCTCTTGGTGATAAAAAATTGTGGCTATGTAGCGTAGATGAACTCCACCTTAATTCATACCTATACTTCTCCTACATCTAGAAACATCCATAACATTATATTAACAACTAGTTAACACCCCGCATTGTGATAAGGATTCTCTCCCCTTTTGATAAAGGGTTTTCTCACTATTTATCCGCCTTTGAAAAAAAATCCCAAGCTGTGTAGGGGTTCCATTCCACACTTTGTGAAGTGATTCGTGAGGGCTGAACATGATGTTTTAGACTCAATTTGTCTATACTTTTAAAGAGGTATTCCGATGTGGGACTCGGAAAATTCCCAGAAGAATAAAAAGGGTTTTAACAAAACTATTCACATAAATTCAAAACATAAATAATGTATGACCTGAATGCAGTTAGATAAGGATACCAATGATTCTTCTAAAATATTTTTGATTCATGTTGATTTCTACTTCATCTTTTCTCAACTTGGTACCAAATGCAATGGGTATAGAGACCTCTATATAATCTTCCATTCCAAATTTCATTAATAATTATTTGGCATACTTCTATTGGGATGGGAATGTAAATTCATTCTTTTCTGTAACTTATAGTACCAATAAGCATCTCATCTCACCCAATATAGACATCTCAAAATGTGTCCTCATCTATTTTGAAAATTCTTCATAGGAATACTATTTTTCACCAGAAAATAAAATTTGATCATCATATACAATGACAATCAAAGTCCCAGTGGAAAACTCGTTCACATATAGGTTGTTATTAACCTTTCCATTTGAAAAATATATATCCTTAAAGAAGCAATAAAGTTTAGAGTACCATGATCTAGATTACTGTTTTATGCCATACAAAGAATTCTTTAACTTTCACATCATGATTCCATCATTGTGGAATATGAAACCCCCAGGTCTATTAATGAACAATTCTTATTTCACATATCCATTTTGGAAGGAAAAATTCGCATCCATTTGATAGACTTTGAATACCTGTGAGATGCTACTTCCAACAACATTTGGATAGACTCTAGCCTTTATAATAGTGTAAATTTATCTTCAAATTATATTCCATCAATTTGAAAATAACCTTTGCAACCCAATCTAGCTTTTTTTGGAACATCCTTGTTTATGTAAACTCACTTGATGATAATAAAAATTATTTATTCAGGCCTTGGAAAAATCTCTCCGGTGGAGTTCTCAATACGATCAATTTCTTCACTCATAACATTGATCCATTCTTTAGGCTCAACTTCTTCAAAAATATTTTAGGGCTAATTTGAGATATCAATACAGTCTGATTTTGAATTCTTAACCACTTCAAGATTAGGATGGTGCCTCTTGTGTTTTAATAATATATTTAGAATCAATATCTTTTTTCAACCACTTGTTCCTCCCGCCCTATGTATCATTATTAACACAATTCTATATAGTTCTAGCCTCTTTAATCTATTTTTATGAAATCTACTCAGTACCGACCTCTGCAATTTCATTAGCAACTCCAACTATAATGTTTTTCATGGACTAATTTTTAATTAATTTGACATCACAATAATCAACAAGTTTATACATCATTTTCTTTCGATCATTTTTAATGACTTCCATTATATAGGTTTCCCACGAAGATTTCTTACTCTTCTTTTTCTTAAAATGTTCCCATATTAGTGTTTTTAATTTTCATGTTACAAGGGAAATTTGAAGTAATTCATAATAGGTTTTCCTTTGATCCACATTTCATATGGTGTTTTTTTTTCTTAGGTCTCAATAAACATATATTTTATATATGGAATTATTATTAAACTGCTTGTCGATAGAAAAATATTTAGTGTTTTTTCTAAGAGAACATTTTCCTACGCATCTAAAAAATATATCGATTTTTCCTTTAAGTTACTCCGTTCTATTGGGGTGTATAAGGTGACCTAAACTTATGTCTAATACTATGTTTTATAAGACAGTTTTCAAATTAATTCCAACTATATTCCCTACAATAATCAGTTCTCAGCTTTATTATGTAAACTCTTGACACATTCTAATATTTTCTTCTAAAGATTTTGAACATGTCAATTTATTTAGACTTATGTATCATAAACACAACTATTATCATCTACAAGAAGTCATCTATGAAGGTGATAAAATTAAAATCACCTTTGGAATAATGATGTCTAGGATTACAAAAATATGAATGAGTTCTAGTGACCTAGATGACCAAATATCCACTTTTTTTTGTGTTTCTTGGACCATCTTCCCCTTTTGGAAGGTTTCTTGAATAGCCTCTCTTTTACATTCCCTTCATAGTTACTTTCCAGCATGCCCCATATGGATTTTATATTTTAATGTCCCATCATCTTACTGAATACATTTTATGACAATGACATAAGAATAACATTTCTATCATTCCCATCAATTTCAAGATTCTTATAAGTATGGTTTAGTATCCCTGGTTTGATGTATGTGGTCTTTGTTTATGCATTTTTATGCATTTAAAGTGCATGGAATGAGTTGGGAAGAGGTTGAGAGAGTTTGGAATGATTTTGGATGAGTTTGGAGGCTTTTCAAGGGGTGCACGGTTTGTGGAAACCATGCGAGTTCTCCAGGAAATTGTGCAGGGGAGACAGTAGGCTTCGCACGGCCTGCGCATGGTTTTCCAAACTGTGCGAGACAACCGTGCGGACCCTTGCTCCCAAGGCAGTAGAGTGCGCATGGTTAGCGCACGGTTTTCCAAACCGTGCGGACTAACTGTCCGACCACTAAATATTAGGGTTATAAAACTCGGGCTCACTCGGGATTGCCTCATTTCACTCCAATCCTCCTCCTACTCAAGCCTCACTCGGGATTTTGGATTCTCAGGGGTTAAGGGTGCTCTCCCACTCATTTTGGAAGCCTTTCAAAGGGGTTTAAAGGCGGTTTGAAGGTGGTTTCTCCCGGGTAAGTCTCTCCTCTTGTTTCTCTTGTTGTTTCCTCTAGATCTACATCTCCCCCTCTCTCAGTTTTCTAGATCTACACTTGTTATGTGTAGATCTAGGGTTTTGGTTGCCTTGGATGTTAATATTAAGGATTTTTGATGTTAGGGAAAGATATCTAGAGAGGTTTCGGTGGTGCGTTCGCCGGATTTGAGGCACGGTTGTTTGTGGGTCGATTTATCAGGAACCATAAAGGTAGGTGGATTCTCTCATGACTCCACTTGGTTAGAACTAGTGGTTCCTTATTACAATTAATTATTGTGCTGAAAAATTAATTGTGAATTATTATGCGAAATTGGTTGGAAATTCATTGGGTGATGTTTTGGGGATTTTTGGGGAAAAGGGTGTTTTAGGGTGAAATGCTATTCTTGTGGATTTTAAAATGAAGATTTTAAAATGTGATGATATGGTTGATTTGTGAGAATGATTGAAAGAAAAGGTTTTCAATAAAATGGCTGTTTTATTGAAATGTTGTTTGGAATGGAAAATGGTTTTCAATAAACGAGTTATTTATTGAAGTGGATTGATATGAAATGTAATTGGTTTATTGCATGTTGTTGTGACCTTGGGGGGTTTATGCTTGGTTTGGTTTGATTGAAATGTTGTATGGAAGTGGGCGGGAAGTCTCACTATAAAAAGGGGATGGATAGTGGTCGGAAGAACAACCATGTGGGTAGTGGTCGGGAAGTACCGCTAGTTGTGAATGAGTGAACAGTTTGGGCGGAAGTCCCACCATTTTGATTGTTTTGGTGTGAATGGGTGAATGGGTTGGGCAGAAGTCCCACCATTTTGGTTGCTTGTTGTGCACTGCTTTGCAAGATTTTTGTGTTAATGTGTAAATGTTGGGATGATTGTGGCTTGTTTGGTTGGCTTTCCCTTGGTTTCTTGGTTTGGGTGTGATGGCTTGGTAAGGGCATGGTTGACTTATGGTAATGGTTGCACTTGTGATTATCTTATATAAACTATTTTATATAAATGTGTTAATGGTTTTATCCTAGTGGCTTGTGTAGGGAAGTCATTTGGGGAAAACCTACTAAGTTTTAGTACTCACACCCTGCTTTGACACGTTGGTGTCTTTGTAGATGTCGTGTATCGTGACATGGGAAAAGGTAAGGCATCCCCCTCCTTTAGTGGAGCATTTTGATTCCTTGGAAGAGCTTGGAGCTTGGATCTTGGTGGAGTTGTGGTGGAGTCATGGCTTGTGGTGTTTGGTTGTTTAGTTTCTGCTTTGTACTCTGATGTGTTGTTGACATGTCTAGTTTTATTGGGTTTGGATTGTATTGTGGAACAACTTGGTTGTTAATGGATGGGTTGGTTGGGTTTGTTGGCATGCAACATATAGTTTGTGGATTGTTGGTTGGTTTTTTCATAAGGGAAAATCGTTCCCCATGTTTTTCTCGGAGCCCTCGGAATTTATTGCCAGCCTTTGGCGCCTTGGGAACGTTGCTTAAGGCCAAGTAACCCTCACCACCTCCTCAAGCCAATGGGGTAGGGGCGGGGTGTTACAATTGGTATCAGTTTGTTCGGTCCTTTGGAGTTGATCTTCGTATTTGGTGTTGACATTCGTTGTGTTACATTCCTTGAGTCGGGATGGTAGCAAGGCGTAGGAATGTCGGAACTTGGAATGTATAGCATAAAAGGACGTAGCTAACTATTCTATTCTGAAATTCAAGTTACCAGGGAGTTGGGTACTTAAGTATTTTGGAGACGCTTATAAACATTGAATATCTCATTGTTGTGGGTGTAGCCAATGAGATGAGCATGACATGCATGGTAGAAATGACTTTCCACTAGGATGCATATTTCATTGGGGTATAATAATCTATGGGTTGAATTAAGAAATGGATGTTGTGTGAAACTGTAATGTGAATAAATTTGGTATTTTGAAAATGGTTTGGTTTTCAAAATGGTGAACCATGGGAAATGTGAGCTGCTGGAAAGCCTTGTTGTGATAGTGTTGTGTAATGTGATTTGAAATGGGGTCTCGTGATGTCTACAGAAGTGAGACTCATGGTTGTTTGTTTTCTGTTTATAGAAATGGCACCGGGTAGGAGTCGTAGAGACCAACTAGAGGAGGCTGCTGAGAATGTGGTAGCATCTGAGCCTCGGGTGAACCAGCAGTTAGTGCAAAGCATAGTGAAATCATTCCAAGCTATGAAAAGTGGAAACAAAATGGATGAACCAAGGCATGTGGATCATGCGGTTCAGTTTCAAAAGCAGAATCCACCCATCTTCAGGGGTGATTCAAAGCCAGCGAGGGAAGAAGCTTGGTTGAATAGAATGAACAAGATCTTTGAGTTCATGGGAACAACGGTAGAGCTGAAAGTGAAGTTGGCCACGTATATGTTGAAGATCTTTTCCTTAAGTGGTGGGAGTTGGTAGTCCAAGCAGGGACAGACCTGGGAATGATGTGGGAAGGCTTTGAGGAATTGTTTAACAAACAATTCTACCCACATATGTTCAGAATTCAGCGTACGACTGATTTCTTCAGTTTGAAGCAAGAGCTTATGTATGTGACAGAGTATGCAGCTAACTTTATGAACTTTGTGCGGTTTGCACCTGGGGTGGTGGGTTGCACGTCGTTGAAGGCAAGGATCTTTAAAGCGGGATTAAGGCAAGAAATCCATTAAAAGATGGCGGTGTTGTGTATAGATGATTACACAGAGATGGTGAATAGAGCCTCGGTGGCTGAGCGGGATATGTTGGGAGCTCTGGGTGGAGGAAGCATGGTGGTACCCATGAAGAATAGTGGGAACTCTAACGCTGGGTTCAAGCGGAAGAGGGACACTTATTCCCAGGGTGGGAATATGGCATATAATCTGATGACAGGATCGGTAAATCTTCATTCGAAGCCCCAGAGCAAGCAGAGACGTTTTCAGTGTGGTTCTACGAGCCACATCAAGCGGGATTGTACGACACAACCTTGAGCATGTCATAATTGTAAGCAGATGGGGCATCTGCAGCGTTATTGTCGGAATGCTCCAAGGTCAGGTGCGCGTGATACTCCTCATGGAATGCAGACGTCATATGCTTCGACGGGACGGGGACAACAACACACCCCTCGTCAACAGAGTAAAGTGGGTCATGGTGATTCTCGGAATACCACAACGCCTCATCAGAGCAAAAAAGAGCAGAGTGTGGCAAGAAAACATGTGTTCGGAGCTGAGCAGGTTGTAGTGAATGATCAGTCGGGACCATCCACGGTGCGAGGTACTATTCTTTTAAATTCTACCTTGATTCAAGTGTTGTTTGATACAGGTTCTTCACACTCTTTTATTGCTGTAAGTGTGGTTGATTTTCTAGGTTTAAGGGTAGAAATGATGCCCTCAGTTTTGAAACTTCAAACTCCTCTGGGTCGAAGTGAGTGTCGAGCCTTCTTGTGTAGGGAATGTTGTATCGTTGTGGGCGAGGTTGAGATAGTGTGAAATTTCTCAATGCTTGTGATGGATGAGTATGATGTAATCCTGGGAATGGATTGGCTGGTGGATTTTAAGGCCCACATCGATTGTGATGCATGAACAGTGGATTTTACAACACACAATGGTATTAGACATCTCTTTAGAGGAGAGAAGCATGAAAGACAGGGTACAATGGGTTTGTTGGCACCGACAGTGGGTACGTTATCGTATCAGTTGGCGGTTTTATCGTTGGAATCGGTAGAGGGTGTTGAGCAGAGTGTTCCTCCGGTAGTGGTGGATCAGTTCATGGATGTTTTTCCTGAAGAATTTTCTGGGTTACCTCCCGTAAGAGAAGAAGAGTTTACGATTGATCACCTTCCAGAGACCAGTCCTATCTCACTTCCATCTTACCGGATGACACCAGCTGAATTGTGGGAATTGAAAATCTAGTTGGAGGAGTTAGAAAGAAAAGGGTTTATCTGGCCTAGCACGTCTTCGTGGGCAGCGCCGATGTTGTTTGTGAAAAAGGCGGATGAAACTTTGAGGCTATGTGTTGATTATCGTAGATTTAACAATGTTACGATAATGGATAGATATCCACTTCCACGAATTGATGATTTCTTCGACCAATGGAGGGGAGCCCAGTGGTTCTCCAAAATCGACCTAAAGTCGCGATATCATCAATTGCGGGTGAGGAAGGAGGATATTCCTAAAACAGATTTTAGAAGTAGATATGACCATTATGAATATGTGGTTATGCGCTTTGGTCTAACGAATGCGCCAACTGTGTTTATGGCATTGATGAATCGGATATTTCAGAGATATCTGGATTCATTTGTGGGGGTGTTTGTAGATGATATTCTGGTGTATTCAAAGACAAGGGTGAAGCATGAGCAACACTTGGTGACAATTCTGGGGATCTTGAGGGATCATCGGTTGTATTCCAAATTGTCTAAGTGTGACTTTTGGATACATGAAGTTCGTTTTCTTGGCCATGTGATTTCTGAAAGGGGTGTTTCAGTGGATCCAGAAAAGATAAAGGCTGTTGTCTCGTGGCAAACTCCAAATAATGTGTTTGAGATACGGAGTTTCCTTGGTCTAGCTGGGTATTATTGGCGTTTTGTTCGTGATTTTTCCCGTTGGCTTCACCGTTGACATCTTTGACAAGAAAAAATGTTCCATTCTAGTGGAATGAACAGTGTCAGCAGTGTTTCGAAGAGATAAAGGGTCGTCTTACATCAGCACCAATCTTGGTTTTTCCAGAATCAGGAAAAGGGTACATCATGTATTGCGATGCATTGGGATCAGGGTTGGGGTGTGTTCACATGCAAGGGAATCATGTGGCTGCGTATGGCTCATGATAGTTGAGGGTGCATGAGAAGACCTACCCAACTCATGATTTGGAGTTGACAGCAGTGGTCCATGCTTTGAAAGTGTGGTGTCATTATCTCTTTGGTGAGAAATTCACGGTATATACAGATCATAAGAGCTTGAATCACATTTTGTCACAAAGAGATTTGAACTTGAGGCAAAAGAGATGTATGGAATATCTCCAGATGTTTGATTTTGACTTGATGTACACACCGGGTAAGGGAAATTCGGTGGCAGATGCATTAAGTAGAAAATCATATGCTTAGGTGGTGAAACAAGCATCAGACCAGTGGCAGTTGATGTCGGTTATAGTTGATATGCGGTTGGAATGGGAGGAACATGGCGATAGAGCGGTCTTCTTTCCAGTTTTGTTGATTCCTGACTTGGTTGGCCTGGTTTGAGAGGCACAGATATCTGATTTTGAGTGTGTGACCATGGGGTCGAGACTCAATGGTGGGGAGACCATTGAGGGTTGAAATTTTAATGGAGATTCAGTTTTGTGTTTTCAGAATCAGATTGTTGTACCAGTTTCTTGTCAGGAGGATCTTCTTAGGGCGTATCATCATTCCAGGTGGGCTGTTCATCATGGAATTCAAAAAATGTATAAAGCGTTGAAAGCACAATTCTGGTGGGCTGGTATGAAAAGAAGAGTGGATGAGTTTGTTTTGAGATGCTTGACTTGTCAGAAGGTCAAGGCAGAGCATCAGAGGCCAGCAGGAATGTTGTAGTCTTTACCAACCCCTGTTTGGAAGTGGGAGCGGATAGTGATGGATTTTGTTACATGTCTCCCAAGAACGGTCAGAAAGCACGATGCCATTTGGGTGATAGTGGATCGACTAACGAAGTCGGACCATTTCATCCCAATTGGTGATTCTCATACGGTGGAGGATCTGTCCAAAATCTATATTCGGGAGGTGGTAAAGAGGCATTGTGTTCCATTTTTGATTGTATCAGATAGAGATCCGAGGTTTACATCTCGTTTCTGTAAATCCATATAGCAATCCCTTGGGACGTAGTTGACGATGAGTACGACGTATCACCCTTAGACGGATGGTCAATCCGAGAGGACGATAAAAACTATGGAGGATATGTTGCGGGCTTGTGTCATGGATTTTGGTGGCTCGTGGGAGGAGCACTTGTCGTTGGTTGAGTTCTCGTACCATAACAGTTATCATGAATCCATACAGATGGCTCCGTTTGAATCATTTTATAGGTGGCCATGTCATTCTCCACTATGTTGGGTTGAAACAGGTGAGTCCTCGATGGTTGGATCGAGCCTTGACCAGGAGACTACACAGAAGATCAAGTTGATAAGAAAGAGAATGGAGACGGCTCAGAGTCGTTAGAAATCCTATGCAGATCATCGTCAACGACCGTTGTCATTCGAGGTGAGTGATCATGTGTTCTTGAGGATCTCTCCTAGGTTGGGACATCGTCGGTTTGGAAAGCAAGGAAAGTTATCTCTAAGGTATATTGAACCTTTTGAGATTCTTGAGCGGGTTGGTGAGGTTGCTTATCGTTTGGCTTTGCCGCCTAGGTTCAGTGCGGTGCACAATGTGTTTCATGTGTCGTAGTTGAAAAAGTATCAGACGGATCGTGACTATGTAATCCGATGGGATAATGTTGATCTAGAACCGGATGCTTCGTTGGTGCACGTGCCAGTGCGAGTTATCGATAGGCAAGAGAATGTCTTGCGTGGTAAAAGCATCAGTTTAGTTCGTGTTTTGTGGAAACATGGTCAGATTCAAGAGGAGACTTGGGAGCGGGAGAAAGAGATGATCGAGCAGTGGCCCGAGCTCTTTCAGCAAAGGGCGGGTTCACTACTTTCCGAGGATGGAAATTCCAATGGTGGGGAGAATGTAGTACCCCCAGTTTGAGATATGTGGCCTTTTTTTTATGAATTTTTATGTTTTTAAAGTGCATAGAATGAGTTGGGAAGAGGTCGGGAGAGTTTGGAATGGTTTTGGATGATTTTGGAGGCTTTTAAAGGGGTGCACGGTTTGAGCACGGTTATTGGAAACCTTGCGGGTTCTCCGGGAAACTGTACAGGGGAGACAGTAGGCTTCGCACGGCCTGCGCATGGATTGCCAAACTGTATGAGAAAACTGTGCGGACCCTTTCTCCCAAGGCAGTAGAGTGTGCACGGTTAGTGCACGGTTTGCTAAACCGTGTGGGCTAACCATGCGGCCACTTAAAATTAGGGTTATAAAACCCGGGCTCACTCGGAGGGATTGCCTCACTTCACTCCAATCCTCCTCCCACTCGAGCCTCACTCGGGATTTTGGATTATCAGGGGTTAAGGGTGCTCTCCCACTCATTTTGGAAGCGTTTCAAAGGGGTTTCAAGGTGGTTTCTCTCGGGTAAGTCTCTCCTCTTGTTTCTATTGTGGTTTCCTCTAGATCTACATCTCCCTCTCTCTCGGTTTTCTAGATCTACACTTGTTGTGTGTAGATATAGGGTTGTGGTTTCCTTGGATGTTAATAGTAAGGCTTGTGGATGTTAGGGAAAGGGATCTAGAGAGGTTTCGGTGGTGCGTTCACCAGATTTGAGGCGCAGTTGTTCGTGGGTCGATTTCTCGGGAACCCTAAAGGTATGTGGCTTCTCTCTCAACTCCACTTGGTTAGAACTAGTGGTTCTTTGTTACAATTAATTTTTGTGGTGAAAAATTAATTGGGAATTGTTATGTGAAATTGGTTGGAAATCCCTTTGGTGATGTTTTGGGGATTTTCAGGAAAAAGGGTGTTTTAGGGTGAAATGCTATTCTTGTGGATTTTAAAATGTGATGGTATGGTTGATTTGTGAAAATGATTGATAGAAAGGGTTTTCAATATAAGGTTTGTTTAATTGAAATGTTTTTTGGCATGGAAAATGGTTTTCAATAAATGAGTTATTTATTGAAGTAGATTGATATTCAATGTAATTGGTTGATTTCATGTTGTTGTGACCTTGGGGGGGTTTATGCTTGGTTTGGTCTGATTGAAATGTTGTATGGAAGTGGGTGGGGAGTCTCACTATAAAAAGGGGATGAATAGTGGTTGAAAGAACCACCATGTGGGTAGTGGTCGGGATGTACCTCTAGTTGTGAATGGGTGAACGGGTTGGGCGGAAGTCCCACTGTTTTGATTGTTTTGGTGTGAATGGGTGAACGGTTTGGGCGGAAGTCCCACCATTTTGGTTTCTAGTTGTGCATTGCTTTGTAAGATGGAATTGTTGTGCTAATGTGTAAATGTTGGGATGATTGTGGCTTGTTTGGTTGGCTTTCCCTTGGTTGTTTGGTTTGGGTGTGATGGCTTGGTAAGAGCATGGTTGGCTTATGGTAATGGTTGCACTTGTGATTATCTTATATAAACTATTTTATATAAATGTGCTAACGATTTTATCCTAGTGGCGTGTGTAGGGAAGTCGTTTTAGGAAAACCTACTGAGTTTTAGTACTCATCCCCTGCTTTGGCACGTTGGTGTCTTTGCAGATGTCGTGTACCGTGACGTGGGAAAAGGTAAGGCATCACCCTCCTTTAGTGGATCATTGTGATTCCTTGGAAGAGCTTGGAACTTGGATATTGGTGTGGAGCTGTGGTGGAGTCATGGCTTGTGGTGTTTGGTTGTTTAGTTTCCGCTTTGTACTCTGATGTGTTGTGGACATGTCTAGTTTTATTGGGTTTGGATTGTATTGTGGATCAACTTGGTTGTTAATGGATGGGTTGGTTGGGTTTGTTGGCATGCATCATATACTTTGTGGATTGTTGGTTGGTTTTGTTTTAAGGGGAAATCGTTCCCCATTTTGTTCTCGGAGCCCTCGGCATTTATTGTCAGCCTTTGGAGCCTTGGGAACGTCGCTTAAGGCCAAGTAACCCTCATCGCCTCCTCAAGCCAATGAGGTAGGGGCGGGGTGTTACATATGGGATGTTTGAGCACTTCATTCAATCAGAGTGGAAATACAACTATTTCTATATCAACCACTTTCAGGCCAAGAGATATATAACAGTGAACCATCATAATCTTGCAACTCTGGTAGTATTTTCCATCAATAGTGGGAACACCTTTACTATTTAGAGAATTAATATTATATATTCACATAACCTATGGATCGAGGGTACCCAAATGCTTTGATACAACATGAGATACCCCAAGGATGGGTGCACCATTGGAGTCTGTGTCCCACATCGGACATGAGTCTTTTGTAATCTTTGTATCTCCCTATAAATAAACTCTAAGATTTCTCTTTAGAGACATCTTGGGTATTGGGTCCATATCTTTTATCATTCTACATGGTTAGAGAGTTCTCTAACCCAATCCCTCCCTCCCGTTTTTTATCCCTCGCTCTAGTTTTTCTCAAGGATTTCCCCCTTGCTGGGGGGGGGGGGGGCGTGTCACGACCCAATCATGGGGGTCTTGTCCCACACCAGCAAAAACATCAAGACTATGATTCATCTTATTTTTCTCAATTGAAGTGATGAGAGTCGCCCCGATATTGTGGAGGATGATGCGTGTCAGTCTTGACACCACGGGTTGGGAGTTGGAGACACTATTCTGACGAGTTCATGACAGGACGAAACCCGTGAACCTCACATCATATGAAGAGTTGGATGACCGAATCTCGTCCGCTTAGGAGGGGGCTGGGGTACCGCACGGGCGAACTACTGTGCTGAGACGCTCAACCCATGACAAGTGGTATCAAAGGGAATGTGCCTCGTGATGTTGTAGAATGCTTCCGGTCGGATCTTGGTGGTGGGAACGGAGTCCCGAGGTGTCATGCGAAGGTGACACGACAAAGAAGGTCACACTCGTGAGATGTCAGAGGCAGAGACGCAACTGTGAAGGGTGAGTTTCGTGGATGTGGTTTTCGACCCTAAGAGAGAGGGTGGACCATGGTGGTTTGCGACCCAGAGAGTTGGGTGGACCATTGATGCCAACGACAAGGAAGAAGCGTCCCTTGAGGCCATGCTTGGTAGCCGATTAGTTGGAAGCAGACCATTTCACAGACACACAGAAGGCTACGATCCTGCATGCACGAGGGTGTGCATGGAATGGTGGTGGAAGAATGTCACCACCCAATCATGGGGGTCTTGTCCCACACCAGCAAAAACATTAAAGTTGCAGTTCATCTGGTTTGACCTTATAAAACAGATGAGAATCGCCCCGACATTGTGGAGGATGGTGCGTGTCGTCTTGACACCACTGGTTGGGAGTTGGGTTCACTCTCCTGACGAGTCCATGGCAGGACGAAACCAGTGAACCTCACATCATATGAAGAGATAGATGGCTGAACATTGCCCATCTAGGTGGGATGGGGTACCACATGGGTGAACCATTGTGCTGAGATGCTCAGCCCGTGACAGGATGCCCTTGGCCTTAGGCCATCATCACGGTTGGCCGCCCCCTCCCAGCAGACGTGTCTCCTCCTACGGCAACCTCGTCTCCACGTCAGCCTCCTACGGAAGCCTCATCTTCCCTCGCTGACGCGCGACGATCCCCTTGCATGACGCCTGACGACCCTCCTCCTCCCTACGCATGATGCCCTATGACCCTATGTGGCCCTGCATGCAACGCCATCTCTATCCTGACGCCGACCTCCTCCTCCCATAGAAGCCCTGTCTTCCGTCACCGGCACCTCCTGCGGACTCCCCTCCTCTCATCACGAGCATGACCTCCACCCCAAGAAGCCCTCCTCTCTTTGTGAGAGACCTCCACTCCAAGCAGTACCCTCCTCCTATCGCGAGCATCCTCTGACCCTGCGTGACAGACCTCCTGTGCGCCACCCCTCCAGCCGGTGGTCGCTTCTCCTTGCGCGTTTGCCTTCTCTTTCTCCTCTGCACTGACAACCTACCCTCCAGATCTTGCAGCTCTAGCCCCTCCTACGCGGATTTCTCTACGCTCCCTCGCCGGCCCCTATGGACGGGCAGCTCCTCCCTCTTGCTGTGCGCGACGATCCTTAAGAGTTGTGCCCTCTGATTCCTTCACTGCAACACCAGCCCGCCCGTGTAGTTTCCCTACTTCACGTCATCGCCGGCTCCTTCGCGGCTCTCTTTACGCACCATCATCCGACCCTGCTAGTGCGGTTTTCCTGACGTCCCGTCGTTCGGCCCCGCTTGTGCGGCTATCCCGACGCCTCATCTACCGACCCCGTATAACCCGACCATTCCTGCCGAGGCACGATCCGACTATTCCTGCTAGTGCATCTTCTTTCCGGATATTCCTTTTGGTTCTGCATGATGGACGCTAGTCTAGAGTTGACACATCTATTTCAGCGACATCTTCCATCATCCATCATTTTTATCTCGAGGGAGAGCTGTGATCGCGAATGATTTCTTTTTGTTTCGTTTTATTTTTTAATCAAACTGGGTATGTCCAGCTTGAGGGGGAGTTTTGACAATGTTTATGGTTTGCTTTGGTTTGTTTTTTTTATGCATCCAAGCTAGGTAGATCTAACTTGAAGGGGATTTTTGGAGTCTGTGTTCCACATCGGACGTGAGTCTTTTGTCATCTTTATATTTATCTATAAATAAACTCTCTCTAAGGCCTCTCTTTAGAGGCATCTTGTGTACAAGGCCCACCTCTCTTATCATTAGAAAAATAACATTTATATCATTCCCATCAGTTTCAAGAATCTTCTTATAATTAAGGGACGTTTGAGCACTTCATTCAATCAGTGAAAATACAACTATTTCTATATCAACCAGTTCCATGCCAAGAGATATATAACAGGGAAGCATAATAATCTTGCAACTTTGGTGCTATTTTCCATCAATAGCGGGAATACCTATACTATTTAGAGAATTAATATTATACATTCAAATAACCTATGGATCTAACAGAGGGTACCCAAATGCTTTGATACAACATGAGATACCCCAAGGATGGGTGCACCATTGAGAGGGGGTGGGGTGAATTAGTAGTGGTAAACTTTTATTTTTTATTTATCTCGAAATTAACATCTAAAATGGGTTAGTATTCAACCCTCTCATAAGTAAAACTCATCATCACATTAATGAATGTATAAATGAAATGATCAAGGCACATAAATGTTTTTACAAGGTTTGACCCCTAGTGTGGGGATGGTACTCATTTTTATACCTGTTTGTTATCCAAGTCTAATTATTTTTACATTTATAACGTGTCACCGATTATAAGTGGGTAAGGAGGTCTCATATTATATGTAGTGTTCATCAAATTCCTATTGGAGTTGCACAACATCCTGCTGTTTATAATATTATCATAACAAGATAGAAAATATCACTTGAAAATCAAGGTTGCTTCAGCAACTGTTGATGATATTCCTCTTGATCCTTCAAGATAGACATATCTAAATATTCTCAAGACTTCATGTTCTTCAACCTCTAATAAAACTTGAGAAAAATATAAGAACATTTACATGTAGATAAAAATGTTAATCTACATGTCAAAATTCTTTTCAATATCATTCACTGAATGTTCAGGCATTTCCAAATTTTCAATTATTCACTGAGCTTTGGATTAAGGATCTGTTTTTTCTCAATGCTTTGATACTCAAAAAAACTTATGATACAGTCTCCATCTCTTCATTTCTCAATATATTTGGGGAAACTAAATAATTTAAAATAAAATCATTCAAGAAATCAATTTCTAGCTCAAATCTCCAGAGACTTCTCATTAACAAAATAGTATTATGGGATCCTCAGCTCATTTCCTCAATCTCATTCCATGTAGGTGTGATCCTATGATATAAGAATGGTCTCTTCTATATTAAATTACTATCTCTAGTGGATTTACAAAACTTTATGTCTTCCACTTCTTCTCATTTAAGGTAAATAATATTTCTCGGGAAGGTCACAGATGTGACCGTCATTTAAAAAAAATTCAAAGAAAAATGTATTTATGAATTAATGAAATACCCAGTAGTAATCTCATATTATCTTCACTGGATCAGTCTTAGTGGTCATCATCTACATTTCTTTTGTGGTGTGAATAAATTTATTGCTATCTAGATATAATAAAAAAAATCAATAGTAAAATACTTCAGGTAGTTGATAATTCAGACTCTTCACTGTAAAAATTATTTCACATTATTATATAAATATAGAATGGCACAACATCCTCACTTTAACATTTCAGAAATATTTTTGAGAGATTCTTCAAGGAGACTCAACTTCACTAGAGTTATTATCCATTCAGTTGTTCTCATGGGTGATCTTATTCTTCATGATGAGTAGATCATATATTTTTTCTTAAATATTGAATCACAGTTAATTTTTAATGATTTAATCACATATGAATGGCTTGAGAGTCTTCAGATTTAGTTTTATTTATAATTTTGAATTTTTTAAATTCTCTAGTTTCTCAAATTTTTGCAATGTGTGATTACAACTCAGGAGTCCGACACAGTTTCAAAATCATACGTGAAGATTTAAAGTCATAAACATAGAGAGAGAGGCTTTCTGCATTTTTCATTTTTTACTCTCCAAATATTGACATGAATATTAATGTCTTATGATGCTTTATGATGTCTGATGCACAAATTATTGTTGTGAGAGTCTTTCGAACATTGAGAAGTTTTAAGCCATCTAAATTATAACAAATTCTAAAGTCTTGAAGTACCAAAGTCATACAATAGATCACAAAGTCTTACACCCATCATAAGATTCTTACATGATCATCAATTGTCTTACAGAATCTCAAATTTTGACGAAGTCTGAAGAATTATGTGCTCAATAGAATTATTACACCCTCCATGAAAGTCTTATGTGGGAAACTCAATGTCACGTGTGATTCAAGAAAGACATATATAGTTATGAGTTTTATGAGATATGACTAAGAAAAATTTCACCTCCTAACATTGAATTCCAAATTAAAACAAATAATCATAAAATAACATTAAATCACATTGGGGATATTGAATCACATCAAACATATTCCAAATGCTACACAAATATCACCACAACCTCCAATGATTCTTATTCAGTGTTGAAAAAAATAAAAAACATTGAAATTTCAATATTGATCTTCATAAATGAATATAGAAATAGTTCTGTATTATTATTTTATTGAATAGAAGTTAGTTGTATATGTTTTTTAATTTCATTGAAACAAAACGTCTTGAGGTGAAGTGGTTCTCTCACTATTATATCTCATTTTGTTGAAAATACTTTCTTCTACAATATTATTATATGTCATATATTATATCCTATGGATGTACCCAAATCTTTTTAATTTTATTTTTGGATTTTATTCCTTTTTAATATACCTATTTTATTGATTATTTGAAATTCTTTCTCACCTTCTCTTATCATCTTTCAGAAACCGTATATGTATTATTAATTTATATAACCATTTTATTTATACTTTTAGTTAATTTATGGGGATTTACATAGATTTTTTAGCTTTCTAGAAATATTTTTTAACTTCTCATGTTATGCAAATGTGAAAAATACCAAAACTGAATCTCTTCCTGGATCTCCTTTTTGAGCACCTTTAAGTTTGATGGTTTCCCACTTGTCCATTTCAATTTTAAAGGTGTATATCTTTGAATCAATTATATATTTAGTTTACCAGCTTCATTTTTAATGTATGATTATTTCTATTTCTATATACTCTTCATTTATTGATGATATATCATGTGATATGTGATTTTTATGAAACCTAATTCACTTTGACGACAAGTTTTTCATGTTTTGATTATTGATCTATGTATGATCATTGTATCCTTTATTTTTTATGTGATGCACATGATTCTAAACACATTATATTGTTATGTAGTTTTCCAGATTTATAGTCCTTTAATCCATTAGGTAAATCTTATATCTTTTGAGATTCTATGTATGGTGTATGGGTAGAGAGTATAAACAAACTATTATATTGATTTGGATGTTTTCCTTTATGTGTATAATAGTTTATTATTATGAATATTCTGCATTCCATGCCACATTTCTATGATTCTAAAATTTATAAGTCACCATACAATGATTACATTATGATGATAACCATTAGTATTATTCATATACTTATGTTGATTCATGTCTTATATTATTTATCCCTTAATGGAATTTTTGTACACCCATATTAGATTTATATCCCAAGGTGTTTGTATTTTTGAAGAAGATTATGATTCATTTCAAGGACTATGATGATGGAATTAAATAATGTTTTATATTATTCTATATATTAATAATATAATATGAACATAATTTTGTAAGTCATTGAACCTATCAATTTCCAAATATATAATAATATTCTAAATGTCAGGAGAGGGTATACCACTAGAGGGGGTGGGGTTTGTGGGGGTGAATCAGCGGTTTTTGAAACAACGGTTTTTGAAACACCAGCTCTTATTGTTGTTTTTCCTTTACTGGATAGAGATTTAGATATTGAATTAAACAATGCGATGACGAGAGAAATAGAGAGAAATAACATGCATGGAACAATGATTTTTATAAGGTTCACCCACTCTTTTTATCGAGTATACAATCCTTGGTGAGTAATGACTATTATTCGACTATGTATGTTATTATCTTTGTAGTGAATATGATTTTTTTATGTATGGACCATTTAAATAATTTAAAATTTTATCTTTGGTTTTACTTCGAAGTTGGGTTAGAGTTATGAGTGTCATCAGACCCCGTTGCTGATATATAAAAATTAGTAAATATATTTATATTGGAGTGAACATAATTTTAGAATTAATGGAATTCCTGTTAATCGGGTATTTGGATGGGAAAAACAAGACTTCGGTTGAGTTTGAAACATGAGATTTATCAAAGGCATGATATAGGTTTTGTACACATCATATTTTCAGGCAATGTGCAGTTGCTAACAGATTAAACAGATAAACTAAATTAAATAATTTAATTCTTAAAATAAATGATGTGACCTGATTTTCCCCTATTTAAACTATTATGGAAAATCCTCAGGGTAATAATAATAACCCTAAGAGATTTCCAATAGAGGGAGAGTCCGCCACCATGAGAAAGAACTTATTACACCCGATCATGGAAAATTCAAGGATTAAAAAATGGTGTTGCTGGATCTCCCCAATGATAGTGACACAAAATCATTCTTCATTAGTGATAGATCCAATCATCAGGTGGGGAATGTCATTTATGACATTCTTCCCCCATTTTTTTGAATTTGACCATGGATCTTATATCTGTTTTATTTCTTATATTATTCTCATTCTACATCATCCCCTATAAATTTATATATTTTCTTTGACTATGGATTTAATTCATTGCACTCGATTTGATATTTTTTCCTAGGATTTTGATCGCTAGTCGGGTTTTCAATGGCCAATGATGTGTTCACATCATTTATTACGACTTTCTCCCTTGTTTCTTCACATGATCATCATTGGCCTACAAAAGATTGATGATTCGATCACTTATCTGGTTTGAAGCATGATCAAACTTAAGACCCACAATGTTTTGTGCGATCAACGAAAAAGATGGTGTTTTGCAAAAGCAATTTGAATTGGTGTTAGTTCGTGGATGGAAAATTAAGGGAAATATTTTAGGTGATAATGAGGAGGTATGATGAGAGTTCATGTTGGGTGATGAAATCATGTTCTTTAGGTAATGGATGATTGGAATCTGGCTGCTAATAAGGATTTGGGCATTATTAATGCGCTTGGAGGATTCTATAGTGAAGATGGGTGCAAATTTAGTGATTGCAGTGATGCTTTGGGAAGAAGATGACATTTCTTTGAAAAATCTGATTACATATCATGCATCCCAATGAAACACAGGTCATGTAGTCCACTTTTAGTTACCACCTGAGTTTCCAAGATGAGTTAAATATCACACACCATATGGGTGGGCCCACATGTTGTGTGACCCTACTCAAGTAGTTGAGCCATGTTCTGGGAGTACAAACAACCAGGCTTTGTAAAAATCTAATAACACTTATTAGACACATATAAAGCAATTAGAAACTAAATTTGTGGATCTACATGAAATATAATATGATTGGTGTGGTAAAAAAAATATGAAGAACTATTGTAAATGCGTGTACCTTACACCAAAGATTCATTTCAACCATTCTTTGATCACGATATGAAGATTTTGATAAGGATCACTAAAGTGGAAGAAAAATGTATCCCACCATCGTAGGTTCCCACTGGCTTATCTGAATCACATGACGTTAGAGCATGATCCACCCACCTCTATGATGTGTTAGCATCTCACAGTTTATAGGAGGAAGATGGAAGAGAGCAACGAGTTCCCAAGACTCGTTGTCTAAATATCCGCACACTACCCACTATCGTCACATGGTAGTGATTTATATAACACCCAAGGATTCTCTAAAGGTGTTGTCAACTTTAACTCATATGTTAAAACACGTGTATAAATTCCATGGCTGGTACAAGCATCGTAAACATTTACTCCCTGCGCATTTAATGCACATCATAACCAAAATAGAGTAGCAGTGTGGCTGCATCTCGGACATATAGTTCCTTGCATCTGGAACCTTGACTCCTTGCAGATGACCATGGACATACAGAGGCAACTCATATGTTCTTGATTCTCTTAGTGTCGATTGATCTGATCGATTAATACATCACATGTCATTCATCCTTGTAGATAATCACATCACATGTCCCTTATCATATATATATATATATATACATATATATAAACTAGGTGCATCCACACACTCCCACAAGCTATCTCAATTGAGGGTCTAGATGTCATACTCGTCATATGAGAGGACAAAACCATATTGGTTAACCTCCTACCAATGATATCATCACCAACATACCCAACCACTACCATATTAGTTAAGATAATATGTAGAATTTCATAAGTAGGGTATCAACATATGAAGGTTCTCATGCTAGTTATCTCAAAAATATTAGGTAGTGGAGACTCAAATATGATCTATACACCCCTTGTATACCAAAGATATATAGATGAAACTCCATGTGGTATACTTAGTGGGTTATCTAACACACACAATGAATCATCTTCATTGTCTAGTGCCTCATGGGCATATTTTGTATCCTTATATAAAATTCCTACTCAAGTGGACATCAATATTTCTCCATAACCTATAATACTCCATGACACACATCAGTTAGGGATAAAATTGAAGTCATACTTCAAGGGGTCAATTATTATTACACTTCATGAATGTATATCTATATATAACAATATGTATCCAATGAAAAATAATGATAAAATGGATGTTTCCTTTCAATTTTATACATTTAAATATTCTTAAACTTTTTAAGAATATTTAACAAAACCAACATAAGAATCATTTTATGATATCATATATGATAAATTTCCAGACCAAACTCAGGTTTGCTACACTTTCTAGATTTTGTTAACACATTACATCACATGTAATCCCTGTCCCATCTTTATGAGATCATCTAATAAAACACACCAACTATCTATTTAGAGAAAAACTTCTATAAACAAAACAAAATTTAAATAATATTGAGATTTAGGGACCATGTTCCCAACTGTTCAACTTCTTAAACATATTCAAACTTTATAACATCACAATATCAAATGTTGCACTATAAAATTTTATTATATACTTAGAGAACTCTTTCTATGTTTGTCATCATCATCCTTGTAACTCAATTCTATAAAAGCATTCCTTGAAACAATGTGACTACTAACATTATTCTTAATTGGCCCTCTTAAACTATTTTAAGATAAAGTGAAAACCACTTTGTTATGGTAACTAATGCATCTCTTTACATTTCTATTTACTGCCATACCCTAAACTCCATTAGGATATTAATTATAATTCACTTTTCATTTCGACTGGTATAATCCTTCAAGAAATAATGTCTTTCATTTTTCACGATAACTAAATGTAACGCTTTACATCTCTCTTTATCATCACATATCCTAAATTATTTTTGGATATTAAGTGAAAGAAACCTTATCTTAAACTGGTATAATAGTTTTATTTACTTTCTAAAAGGCAACTATATTTAATGGTTTAAATTTTTGTTTACCACCACATATCTAAAACATTTTATGATATTAAGTGGAAAACACTTTTTATCCTTTATTTATTATTTCCATATCATACACGCACTTCTATGTGTTTGGAGCCTTTCCTTTTTTAAAATAATATTTTATTAAAATATACCACCAATGGGTGGTGGGAACGAATTACCACATATTTGAACAAACACATGGATAAAAATATTTGAGAAATACAATTTTATCCAAATCTCTTCTCAAAACATGTTATAAAATTTGTTTAATCATAAAAAATGTGTATACAATTAATCATAAAAAATATTTTTTATTAAACATCTTATATTATCACATAATAGAAATTAGAAGAAGATGCACATCTTTTACAGAGATTCATTTGAGTTTGATAAAACCTTTACATTCATATGTAGCAACTCTTTGTATCATGAATGTAAAATACAGCTCAAACAATTCTTACTTTGATTTTGAAATCTTGTATATTTGGAGCACCAATATAATCATATTGAATTATTATTCCTCTTTCTTGACACCCCTAGGTTTCAATGAACTTTATTGGACTGTTGAAGAAACATTATTGAACTTTTAAACTAACATTTCTTCTTCTAGTTTAAACTTTTACCCACTTGTAATAACCATACTGTACTAGAATCCAGACATCATATTCCCAGTTCATCCGTTCTCAACACTTTGAAACTATCAGGTAAACATCTCTTGAATTCAATCATATTGTCCGAACATTTCCATAGATGATAATTAGACAAATCTCCTAACTGGGACAAACCATTTTTTTTCTAATGCATTTGAATCCTCAAATTAATCACTCTATGCATTTATAAGCATCTAGATTCACTTGTTGAACAATTTCAACACTTAGTTACTAAGGAATTTTTTCAACACAGACTTTTCCCTAAGAACATTTCTTATATCACCAATCTTACTTAGGAACTGTTTTTAAGTGACTCATCTAAGGAGTATCTTAAATTAAGCTTCCCCTTATCAAGGACTGATCACATAGTTTATATTGATGATGATGATATTATCTATAACAAAAGATTTTATCATATGAGTATCATGTATTATTAACCATTTAATAAGGAATTTTATTAAATAGGATCCCACTAAAATGATGAACCCTTTTAAAACACATCATATCCATTAGTGATCTAATATCCATATTTCACTAAGCAATGAGCTTGCTAGGGAATTCCACTCATCACTTAATTATTTAGGCAAGGTATCATCCTAATTATACCATATATAATACTTGGATAGATGAGTGAACAAACCCTTTTCTAATCCATCATATGGATAAAATCAACTCTATTCATTTAGTATACTTTCCTAGGGTTTCCCAAAAGACATCCTAGGGGCACCCTGATTTGTAAAAACCCACCCAAGGATGATCTAGTGTCACCCATCACTTACTTGACTTACACAAGACAATTCAAGGGCACCCTGCTATGAAAAAACCTATACAATTAAATGATCGAGGGCTTGACAAGTGTTGTTTTAGAAGGAATCTCACACCGTTTTTGAAGGGGATTTTGATCTCACAATCTTATATCATGTTATTCCATTTTATGTATGCATGATTCTATTAATTTTGTTTGGGATCGTATTCCTTCCACCTAATAAATATTTTCAAACCATATTGATGTGTTACTCTTTACACAACCCATAAGTTTGTGTTACCCAAAAAAAGATGTCAAACACATTCATACATATCTAGATGCATCATATGCATAAGGTAAATGAAAAATTAATGTAAAGTTTAAGAATTATATGAGATTGAAAATATTTACACGAGTAAGCCTGAATAGATAGATTTTCGCACCCCATTCACTTTTCTATAAAAGGCATAAGCCTTTGGGTAAGTAGGTTGTCTGATCCCAAGTCCCTCTACTTCGGGATACTTGTAACACTCGAGCCTCAATTATAGTAGGTGAACATTCTATTTTAATAAAACTGTAATAAAGTTCATATATTAATATTTTATTGGGAAAAAATTATAATTCCATAGGATAAATATCGATTTTGAACTTACATGGTCAAAATAATTCATAAATGATTTTTTGAAATTTGCCCTTAAAAATAAGATTTTATGAAAAATAAAATTTTTGTATTTAACTATTCCCACATTTTTATAATAATGTTTAATAATATGTATAATTATTTATTTATTAACCACAGATTTTATATAAATAAATATTACATCATTCCGAAGGAAAAACATGTATTTCTCAGAAAAATGTTTTTATTTAAGAAGGCATAATGTCTATCCATTTTAATTAATTAAAACAATATTTAATAACGAATTATTTAAATGTAATTTTTAGATTATTTATTTAACTATATGACTTTAGAACCATATAATTATCATTACTAGTTATATAGTTAATATAAGATCATCTTATGTCTGAAAAATGCATATCATGAAAAACCGTTTTTCGACACGAAGTGTGGGTTTGTTTTTAAAATAAATTCCACCACTTATGTGAATTGAATTTAATAAAGTGTATTAAATATTTAAAATAATCATAATTAATACAACTTAATATGTTCAACTTAATTTTTGTGCTTAATAATTAGTAAAAACAGTAAAAAATAAATTTACATGGTTAAGGTAAAAATGAGGTTTTGCGCATTAAATGCGCTTGTATTAAAATTAATTTTCCACAAACTTAGAATTATTATTTGGTAAATTGGATTTCATATTTATAATCATTTGGTCCAAATTATGTAAAAAAGATAATTTTATTTTAGGTTTAAAGGATTATTTACCTAAGATGAAAAAATTGTTACCGTGGTGAAAATTAAAATGGTAAAAGTAAACGTAGAGGATAAGGGAATAACATGTATAAAAAGGTGTCTTTTTATCTGGTGGTGGTATTTATTGTCCTTAACATCTCTATAATCCATTATTTATCAATTTATGATGCACTATGGGTGATAATGACTTTCTGTTATTGAATAGTTTTATGTATTTACAAAAATTCAACTCATCAATTATAAGATCACTCACCCCCCTCACTTATTCACACCTGTCAAGCCATTTGGATAAACCAAAACCTATAAAAATCTCTCCCCAATATCTTTATCCACATTCTAGAGATTTTGTTCTTACCAAAAGTTCAATTCTATGGTCCTTAATAAGAAATCCAATGGAGGTTTCTCTAAGAGAAGGTAATCATCTTGACGAAACTCTTTCTTCGTATTTATTTGTTTAAAACCTTAAATTATGTCTTAATAATTCTTATATAATAACACTTGTATCTCCCATATAACAAGATATTATTTTTATGGAATAACATTTATCCATATCCTTCTCCATCAAATGGGAAACAAAGCCATCGCTCGTGTGTATGATAGATTATACTGCCTCATGAACTGATGTAATTTATTTTTCATCACTAACTCACATGGATGGTCATAATGATATAAATAATGAAAATATATAATAATTATGAAATTATACTTATTATTTAAAATTAATATACCATTCACTTCCTTAACCTTTCACCGATTAAGAGGATGATATCATCACTCGTGCATACGTACTACCTACTGTCTTCATGAAGCGATGCGATTCATTTTAAATGTCCAAATACAAATAATGGTTTTAAAAATGTATCTAATAAGAAAATATGAAATTTATAAAATTAATATCATACTGGATATTATGGATATGTATACTATGGACAAGAACGATAAGTTTCATGAAAAAACATGAATGAGGAAACAAGACAATTAACAATCGAAATAATGAAAATAATGAAATATTATTAAGTGGTAAAATGATATAATATGATCATATATGTTATTATAAATATGAATATGGTTCTGTAATAAATTAATATTAAAACCATTATACAGGAGGTTAAATCATGTTCAACCAAAGGGAATTGTGAGGTAAGAGATTTCGTCACATTATCCATTTCATTGAGATATATTCGCTAATGTGCACCTATTAACTTTTATATGGTGTATATAATGACCATTTGAAGTTTTTAACCTGAATACCAATTTATTCATGATGGTTAATTTTTCAATTAATGTTTATTCTTTTATAGGGTCACAATTTGAATGTATTCAAAGTGGTAAGAACCTATTTCACAATCTCACATTCTTTTGGGATTTCTTTTACTCTTGTTGAGGGAATATTATCATGTATCCTTCAGAAGTTCCAATATTTTTCTTATCCACTAGATATTTTAGGTTTTTCTATATTTTCTCCAAAATTTTATTCTCTTTTTCATTTTAATCAAGCAATGAAATGTTTAAAAGAAAAACCGATTATTTTTCTTTTTAAATTGGACATATTTTTCTTCCATGTCCATGTTTTACAAAATTGTCCTAAAAAAGTCTTATTATTTAATAAAATGATTTATTAAGGAAATTTTATGTTATAATTTATTTCCAAAAAAGTTTTAATGGAATCTTTCTATAATTTTTTGAAAGGGTCACCTTCAAAATAAATTCAAAAGGAATGTTTTTTAACATATATAGCGATAACAGACTTCCCCGCTGATGTAACCATTTTACCAAATGTAGATTATTCTATAAGTTTTCAATGGTTTTAAAAAGAAAAATATTTTGTGAAAGATTAATTTAATATTTTTCTTGCACTATATTTATTCTTCTATACATGGTTTTATTGCAAAAATCTTTATTCGCAAGGAACTGATTATCACCTCTCATCTCTTGATTAATTTTGTTATTGTTAACTTTATCATTAAACAATAACTTTCTTGGGATTATTTTTCATTAGACATTACATTTAGCTTAAATATACTTTTTTTTATTGTATCATGGATATTATTTTTTCTTAAATGGAACACCATTTCTACATATGGTGTCTACTCTAAAAGTTATTTGATTAATAGAGGAAATATTAATAAATTTGTATTCTTTATTCAAGAGAGATATTTTTTGATAAGGAATATTGTTTATGAATTAAATCAAACATTAGATATATGAATAATTATTTGTAAAAGTAGTAAAGGGTGGGTCCTGGAAGTATATATCCTCTTGATGCTTCAATAGGTCTCATGAGATAAACTAGTTGGCAAAATTAAATAGGGGGTTTACCCTAATTTTAAACTATTTTCTTAATGGTGTTGATAGTATAAATATCATGATGTCTTAGATCATGATGTCCAAAATTAGGAATTCCCATCATTGAAAATTTAGTTATTGTTATTCATGATATTTTTTTATTGATATTATCCACAGATGCATTTTGCGCTCAATTTAGTAAATGGAATGTTCTTTCAGTTATTTAACTTGCCATATTAATTTTTCCTTATCTAAATATGATTGTAAAGTTATTGATTAAATTGAATGTGTGTTCTATTATTTTCTTTTATAGATTGATTATTCCTTATCTAATCATTATAATTAAATTATTGATTAAATGAAATGTGTGTTAATTTACTTGCCTTGCCATATTGATTATGCCATATGTTTTATTATAGATTCCACATTATGTAACTCTTATTAAGAATTTGAGCTCACCCTTATTTTCGTTCCTTTACCCATGATATGAATAATAATTCTTTGAACAATTTCAAAGATTTTGAATGTTTTCCATTACTATGTTTTATATTTTAACCCCAATGTAAAACATGTATCATGTATGTATTTTTCTATTCAAGTCTACTAAACTGATCAATCCTTTTGGATTTGAACCTTTGTATCTATGCCAATGCAATAAAGTAGATGCCAACTCTGGGATACTTGATTTGGGGTTGTTATGGTTGGTGTTAGCGAGTATTTAGTAGAACCCTTGGGAAGTAGAACATAAAAAAATAGATTAAAGAAAAAAACCCTATGATAGACATTGAGGATATGTAAAAAAGAACATCCATTGGTTTTAGTGAGGAAGAGATTGTGAGATTTTTCTTACCGATACATCCTTGTCTGGATACTTCAAGTGGACGTGATTCTGGTATAACTATACGTTGGGTCTGTAACTCCAAAAAGGGATCATTGGGCTTTAACTCGATTATCATATGGTATGACAATGACCCTTATTACACACCTGGTTTGACACTCCCTAGGGATACACTTAGGATAACTAACATTTCCTTTACGAACCATTATGAAGGATTTGAAAATAATGATATCCCCAAAGAAGCCAAGCTTAAAATTATGATATTAAAAATGAAATAAAATTTTTATTTATGTTAATTATTACACCAGGTTTAGAATTATACATTATGATTTAAATTTCATAATGTTTTGAGCTAATCCAAAATATGTCACTATTTAGAAATGGATCCTAGATGAAAGAAGAGTATCAATATTAATGACCAATGTAGAGATTGCTCTGTTGAACAAGACAATATAGCTGGTATTGGAATTGAGAAGATCATGGCTATATTAGGGGAAGGTTAATCATGTTATTACAAATAAACTTGCCCGAATGGAGAAGTCCATTATCCCACAACGTGATTCTCTTACGTTGTATTTCTTCATGTGATAGAATCCCCCATCATTTAGTGGGACTACCAATCCTATAGTATCAGACAAAGGATTAGGTTCCTTGGAAAGATATTTCTGGCATTGGGATGTGATGAAAAGGAAAAGGTTATACTGGAAATATACTATCTCCAGGGAGAAGTTGGTCAGTTGTGGTCATTGATCCAGAATACTTGGGAGGTAGAAGAGATATAATAGATTGAATGAATAGATTTTAAGGAGATATTCTTTGAAAAATACTTCCCTTGTGAGAGACTGACTGAAATAATGAGAAATATCCCTATATTAAAGAAAAAAGAATAAGAAAGTTTTGTGGACTATGAGGCTACCTTTACAAGGTTATCTAGGTATTCTATGGATTACAAATGTAATAATGAATGAAAGATCAACCATTTAATTGAAGGGATTAATCCAAGTCTTTAAAGGAACTGGTTTCTCAATGTTTTTCATCATATAATGAATTAGTTTTATGCGCCATAAAAATAGAAAATGAATTCTCAAGATCCTATAAATTCAATTGGAATCAATAGAATTCAAGTTCTTCTATACACCAAGAAAAAGGGATCATATCAAAGATGAATAATAAGATAAAGCAATTTCCATCATTTGAAAATTGAGGAATAAAAACCGGGTGGAGACATATTTCTGGGCTACTGTAGTAGTACTGTAGAAGACACTATTCGGTACTGTAGTAGCTGGAACTATTCATCTGTTTGGGCTTTCGGGCCACTGGTTTGGGCCTCGGGTCCTTTAAGGCCTTCGGGCCACCTCGACTTCGGGCCACCTCAAGGCCTTTAGGCCACCTAAAATTGTTTTTAATGATCAGACAAACTCTACAAGGAGCAGACTACAGATAGGGATCAGAGTAGACGCATTCACCAGAGCAGAAACTAAGAGGATTTTTCAGAAATAGAGGGTATGACATTGCCATCGGGACTAGCCTGTGCTTACATGGGAAGCCTATCCGAATAGCCATGCGAAGGTGGAGAGATGATATCACGGTGAAGAAGCTGGGAGGAGGAGTTCCAAGTATAGTCTGTATAATTCCTAAGGCCTATGGGTCATGTAATCTCTAAGCCTACGGTCCTTGTAAGGGTTCCCCCTCAACCCTTGAAAGGGGGTTATAAAAAATTAATAAAAAAGAAGGCCTTCGGGCCATTCGGGGGGGGGGGGATGAAACATCCTTGAAAATGTTTGATGTTCGTGGGAGTTTGTTTCAAGTGTGTAAACGAGCGTCATTTAGCTCATGAATGCAAGGGAAAAAATAGACCATTATTATCTGGTGCTTTAACTACAAAGAAATCAGGCATTATTCAAACCAATGTTCCAAGCATCAAGGGAACATGCCACATAAGAGGCCTAAGGGAGAAATCCAAGCTTATGAAATCACTATAGTTGAGGTGGAAATTCTCAATGATGTGGTGGAAAGTACATTAATCATAGCCTCAAATTTAGCCAATTCTTTATTTGGTTCTAGATCTTTTCACTCCTTTATATCATCCATGTTTTCTAAGAAAATTATATACTTACCTAGAACCCTATGAAAGGAGTTGTCAGTCAAAAATCATAGTGGAAGTCTCATTGCAACAAGGATGTCTTAGGCAGTCCCCATTATGAATAAACGAACCCTATTTGCAAACTTTATCATCTTACCTATGGATGAATTTAATATAATCCATGGTATGGGCTAACTATCAAAACATGATAATGAAATTAATTAAAATGGGAAGGTAATTATGATTCGTGATGAAGATTTGGAATCTCATATCTTTAAAGTGGAGACCTCATCATCCGAGTCATGTCTAGAGCCACCCTCAGTAGCACTTCTGAATGAGACTCTTCGGGAAGAAGAGAAATCCCAATCAGGGGATGGAGAATGTAATCTTTAAATTGATGATGTACCTATTATACATTACTAAATTGTTGTATTTCCTAAGGAATTACCTGGACATCCACTAGAGTGAGAAGTTTGGTTTTCCATTAATTTAATCACCGATGAAAGTCTAATATCAAAGACTCCATATAGAATAACCACTGTGGAGTTAGTGGATTTGAAGAAACAACTAGAGGAGTTGTGTGGTGAGAGATTTTTATTCCCTATTGTTTCACCTTGGGGATCCCTTGTTCTCTCCGTTAAGAAGAAATATGGATCCATGAGGCTGTGCATTGATTATAGGGAAATTAATGCTTTTATGATAAAAAATAGGTATCCTCTACCTCACCGTTATGACTTATCTGATCGACGTCAAAGAGAATAATATTTTTCAAAGATTGACCATCATTTTGGGTATCATCAATTGTGAGTAAATAAGGATGATATTTTGAAGAAATCATTTTGAATGAGGTATGAACATCACAAGTTCGCAGTAATTCCATTTGGAATGACTATTGAACAATCAGTTTTTATAAATATAATGAATATAATATTCAAGTAATATCTTGATGATTTTTGTGGTATTCATTGATGATATCTTGATATAATCTAAGAGATATGAGGACCATGAGAATCACTTGTGGATTATACTTGAAACTCTAAGAAGAAAAGAGTTATATTGGAAATTTAGCAAGTTTAAATTCTGGCATTAGGAACATTGCTTTCTAGGCCATATTGTCTCTAAGGATGTAATCTCAATTGAACCTTTATAGAAAAATACAGTCATATAATGGACTACACAAATAAACATAACTGAGGTATGTAGTTTCATTGGTATGATAGGTTACTATAGGCGATTTGTCTATAATTTTTACCGATTGACTAACAACTTAATTAAGATTACATGTAAAGTTGTTATGTTCATATAGAAAAAGGAATTTTAAGACTGTTTTGATGAATTGACTGACTGAAAATTACTTTTTTTTATTTCCAAACACTTTTAAGGGAAAGTGATAACCCATAACATCAAGACTTAAACACAATAAAACAGTCTCCAATAGACCAAAACTCAAGTTCAACAACAACGCTCACTACAAAAGAGAAGCTCCTCCCAACAACTAAAAACCATAAAGTCCATCTTCCATTGTCTCATCTCATAACTACTAGTTGACCCGTGTGATTCACGCTCAAATTTACCCAAGAGAAGAAGGTAGAGCGATCCTAGAAGTCTAGCTTGGGTTGTTGATTCCTCAGAGACCTAAGAAGCAATCTATAGACACACACATTCTATGTACTGTTTTTGGATATGATGTCGCCAAATTGGGTTGATTTTTGATGGGTTTAAAGGATAACTAATAGATTTAAGTGAATTCAATTTAAAAGAATGAGTTGATCCTAGGTTATCACTCGGGGTGGATTAGATGAAATTCTTTTTCAACTATTTCAATTTCTTATATTTGAGATGAGTTAATTTAAAAAGATCCAACGACATCCTCACTTACTGGTTTAATACCTACACACTTTAATACTAATCACCTATACACTTGAAGGATCAAAGTTTTGAGCACTTCAAGGTAAGGGTTCGTATTAACACTTGAAGTGTGTGACCTTAAATTCAACAAGGTTGCTGGAGTTTAAAAACCATCAAATAAAAATATCAATTAAAAGAAATGATTAGAAATTAATGGGGTGATAAATAATATCCAATATAGCTCCTTTCTACTCCCTTGGATCAACCCATAAGTGGGTTAACCCTACATTGATGCTATTGTTTCAATGGAAGCGGGAAGTAGACTCATGAGAGAGGAATTTGAAGAAGTAAAGAAAACAATAAAAAGAAAATGATCACTCCACCGTTGTGTGAATAATTTCATAAGGTTTGGTGTGACTAAATTCACACCTTTAGGAAAAAATATCAAAGTGAGATGGAGAAGAACATAATAATAGTAGAAGAATAACTTTTATTAAGAAACTAAGATGAATTAAAACAACTTACATGTGAAGGACAAATTTGAGACAACAAAATCGCAGCATAACATTACAATGAAAGAAAGCTCAAAAGATGATAAACTTATCCACCACCACTGCCTTAAATAGGCATTTCAAGAGGCTTGGGTCGATCTCCCAACAGTACAAAGGATTCCACTTGAGTATGGTAGGCCTAGGGTGGTGGAAAGTAAGGGAGAGGAGACTTTTCCACCCTTGACCCGAAGTTGCAGCCAGCTTGCTTCCACCGAACGAAGGCGCTTGGAAGACCTTATATATGGCCAAATTAGAGTGGGCCATAGAATAATAAAATGGATCACCGAATGTATCCTAACCGTCTGTAAAATGTGGGCCCATTTAGAGTTTGGGATGCCGAGATATGATTAAATTGGTAGGCTGTTTTCTGGGCCACAGAATCTGGCCCAGAATTTTATCTCCAAATTGGGCCGCCTTAATAGCCACCATGGAGGCCGAATTTTCTCTGGATCATGAAGCATTATTTGTTCCAATATATGTCTTCTATCATCCCAAGAAATTTGGGATTCATTGGGCTTGTATGTTGGGCCCCACATTCTAATCACTGGGCTGGTGTCTAATCTGTCTTCTCCATAATTGTTTGCATGAAATCCCATTTTGGTGGTCTTCCAATGTGAATATTCCAACACTCCACAAGTATGAATTGTCCCCAATATAATTATAATCCTGAAAATTAAATATGAAAATAAAATCAATATCATTGGGTACTTTAAATGATGTTCAAAAATTTACCACATAATAGTGCATTTTAAGAAGGAATTACAATCATAATGTGAAATGATGTTAAAGTGTAAAATGAACTAAAATGGTGTTTATGAATAATAAAGCACATGAATATTATATATATTAAAAATGGATATTAGCCCCATTTAGTGGATAATCACACCCCCTTACTTGAGTTTTTCTAGTCCTGAGCAAAATATATCTCAACAATATGAAATTCAAATTTCCTTTTCCAAAAACATTTTAATACACAATGATCACCAAAAACTCTTATACCAAAAAATCATGAAACCCATCAAAATATTTTAATACATGATAGTTTCATAAGCATATCCCAATCCCAATCCCATTCCATTGTTCAAATTCATCGCCATATTTCATCCAATATCAATTAAGAGTGATGATGTGTTGTGCATCGCATTAGACACGAGGGATCATCTTTATTCAAGAGGTAAATGATGGAAGCTCTAGGTGGAATCACATTTCAATGTTAAGATGAGTATTCAAATTTTTTAATTGTATTTTTTTTTTGTATTTTTTTTATTTTTTCAATTTTCCCATGGTAATTGAAATTGCACTCAAAAGAGTCAACCCCTGTAGCGAGACTTTGCCGATGACTCCCAGGCTCAAAGACCTTAGGGAACCAAGTGAATCCCACATACTCCGGCATAATCTCGAGTTAACTCAATCAAAAACAAATTCAAATTACCACAAATAGAGATAACATTACTAACTCTGGGCCATAAAACTATGGAGTCACGATCCCGAAGTGCCGAAAGCCACACATTAGGTCATTTCATTACTCTACGTGCAATTTATTGTTTTTTTAATTTTTTTTTGAATACTCATATTAAAAATAAAATGATCACCAAACCTATGCTATTTATTTGGGGGACCCCATGAACTCAAACTAATACCCCACTATCCAAAGGACGTGCGTTGTGATTTTTTTTATTTGAATGAAAATATAAACCATGAAATATCACATTAGACAGCCACACTTTCCATAATCTATACTCATGAAATTATACATGGATTAAAATCAAAATCAGGGCATGCTAAATTATATGATATTCAGTTTTAAGGTGTACAATGTCAATTATCATGTTCAAGGTTAAAGAAAATTTTCCTTCCATTAAGGCACACTTTTTTTCTTCAAATCATTCTTTTTTTTGACACAAAAGCAATTTTATTTTATCTTCCCCCCAACTTAGAGTAAAACTGTCCCCAGTGTTTAAGGAAAAGAAAATTTAGAAGGGGGTAGAGGCAGAGAATGAGAGTTCAAAAAAGAAATTGAAAACGAGTATCATGGAATGAAGTCACCTGGTGGTTGAGGTTGAAATTCTTGTTGCTCCCTTTTAATCCCTTGATCTTGATGTCACTCTGAGAATTTCCTAGTGAAAAAAAAAGAAAAACAAGGAAACAAAAAAAACAAAAAAAAACTATATATATGTATATATAATAAAGAAAGTAAAATACAAGTATATATATAAAAATTATAGAATAAGGAATCACAATAAACTGTAGGTCAGTGGTAAGCGCGCACCGCTGTCAACCTTCGGTCCTAGGTTCGAGTCCCCTTGTGATGAGGTTTTCCCCACGACCTACAATGTGACCTTTTTTTATTAATATATATATTTTTTGTATTTTTATTTTAACCTACAAACACATAAAAATAAAACAAACTAATGATACATTGTCTTCTTTTTAAATTTCTGGGTAAGGTATTACTCAAGGATCACACCATGTGACACTGATGAATATGGTGCTCCCCTTTCATACCCATCCATACTCATAATAGAAGGACAGATCGACATTCTTTTTTTATTTTTAAATATCAAAATCATTAATTAATCCTATTTGAAAAATAAAGATTCAAAAAAGATTGGAAACATGAAAACCACGAATTGCCTCCCGTGCAATGCTTTTGTTTAATGTCGTTAGCCCGACATGGATCCTAAATCTATCAATTTTTTTTCTGGTTCATAGGTTGACTCAGTTAACTCAACCTATATTTCCTGTTTATTGAATGATTCAATGAATGGTTTTAACCTATGACCATTGACCTTGAAAATGTGACCGCTAGTGGGATCTTGAATATCTATTGCCCCATGGGGGGTACACATGATGCACTATTAAAGTACATGACCATCTAGACCTTAACTTTCCCGGGTGTAAATGAAGTTTTTAACTGTACAAGAACACAAATTTTCCCGGTTCAAAATGTTTGACTTTGATATTCCTAGATTGGTAGGCTTGAACTCTAGCTTTATTGATCCTTGAATTTTCATAAGCCTCCATCCTTAGTTCCTCATGTTCATTGAGATCTAATTTCTTTTTTGTTCTGGCCAATGAGAGGTCATAATTTATTTTCTTAACTGCCCAAAAAGCCTTATGCTCAATTTCAATAGATAAATGGACTTCTTTTCCATAAACCAACCTATATGGTGACATTCCTAGGATGATTTTGTATGCTGTGCGATATTCCCAAAGAGCATCCGAGGGTTTCTCAGACCAATCTTTCCTAGAAGGATTGACAGTTTTTTCAAGAATATTCTTAATCTCCCTATTTGCTAACTTAGCCTGACCATTGGTTGGAGGATGGTACGCAGTTTAAACCTTGTGAGAAATATCATACTTAGACATGAGTGAAGAGAATGGGCGGTTGTAGAAATGGGTTCCTCGGTCACTGATTATAGCCCTAGGAATTCCAAATCGAGAAAATATGTTCTCTTTTAGAAATCAGATCACAACATGATGGTCATTAGACTTGGTGGGAATGACTTCAACCCATTTTGAGACATAATCAACAACTAATAGGATGTAGAGGTATCCCCTAGAGTTTGGGAAGAGACCCATGAAATTGATTCCCCAGTAGTCAAAGATTTCAATCACTAAGATGAGAGTGAGTGACATTTGATTCCTTTTTGTGATTGACCATACTTTTTGACACTTAGGAAAACATTGAAAAAATGTGTAAGAGTACCTTGAGAGGGTGGGCCATAAGAGACCACACTGAAGAACCTTAAAAGAAGTTTTCTTAGAGGAAAATTGACCTCCACATGCCTCACTATGACAAAATTTAAGGATAGACTCTTGTTCAGATTTTGGGACACACCTCCTAATGACTTGGTCAACGCATAACTTATAGAGGTATGTATCATCAAACACATAGTGTCTAACATCAGAAAGAAATTTCCTTTGAGCTTGAGTCCCTAAGAATTTTGGAATGACTCCTATAACTAAGAAATTGGCTATGTTGGCATACCAATGGCAGTCACTCACAGAGTATAGGTGTTCATCAAGAAATGAATCAGACACAGAAAGGTGATTTGAGTTGTCTTTGAATTCCATCCTAGAGAGGTGATCAACTACAACATTTTCAACACCCTTTTTATCCTTGATTGTGAGGTCAAATTCTTGTAAGAGAAGCACCCACCTAATCAGTCTATCCTTAACATCTTGTTTTTGGAAGAGGTATTTTAGTGCCGAATGGTCAGTGAACACAATGATGGGGGATCCTAAGAGGTAGGACCTAAACTTATCTAAGGAAAACACAATAGAAAGTAACTCCTTTTCAGTGGTGGTATAGTTGATTTGGGTGTCATTTAAGGATTTTCTTGCATAAGAAATGACATAAGGAGTTTTATCGCAACGTTGTCCTAACACAGCTCCTACAGAAAAGTCACTGGAATCACACATAAGTTCAAACGGAAGGTTCCAAATTGGAGATTTCATAATGGGAGGAGAGGTGAGAGATGATTTGAGGGTTGAGAATGAACCCTCACAACTTTCTGTCCAAACAAATGGAGCATCCTTTACTAGTATAGCACAAAGGGGACGGGAGATTGAACTAAAGTCTTTGATGAATCTACTATAGAAACCAGCATGTCCTAAGAAAGACCTCACTTCCTTGACAGTTTTGGGTGATGGAAGGTGACGAATGATGTCAACCTTGGCTTTATCAACTTCAATCCACCTACTTGAGACTAGATGTCCTAGAACTAGTCTCTCTTTAACCATGAAATGACATTTTTTCCATTTTAGGACCAGATTCTTTTCTCCGTATCTTGACAAGACCTTCTCCACATTCCACATACATCCTTCAAATGTATCCCCAAAGACAGAGAAGTCATCCATGAAGACCTCAAGAAAATCCCCTACCATGTCTGAGAATATTCCCATCATGAACCACTGGAAGGTTCCAAGGGCATTGCATAACCCGAAGGGAATGCGTTTGAAGGAAAATGTTCTGAATGGACATGTGAATGTAGTCTTCCCTTGATCCTCTAGGGAGACCTCAATTTGATTATACCCCGAGTACCCATCTATGAAACAGTAGAAGGCATGACCTGACACTCTCTCAAGGACTTAGTCAATGAGTGGTAAGGGGAAATGGTCCTTGGTAAATGAGTTTAGCTTCCTATAGTCGATGGAGACTCTCCAACCACTACTCACCCTAGTTGGAAGAATCTCTCCATCCTCATTGGTTATCACTATGATTCCATCCTTTTTTGGAACCACTTAGATTGGGCTCACCCATTCACTCTCAGCTATGAGATAAATGATACCGGATTTTAACAATTTTAGAAGTTCTTTTCTCACTACTTCCATGAGATTAGGATTGAGTTTCCATTGAGGTTGACGACATGACTTTGAATTAGATTCCAGAACAATCTTATGAGTCCCGATAAGTGGGCTAATTTCAGGAATATCAGACAGGGTCCAACCAATGGCTTTCTTATGTTTCCTAATGACATCTAGAAATATCCTCTCATGATTGGATTCAAGAGAATAATAAATGACAATAGGATGTGTTTGATTTCCCCCTAGGAAGGAATACTTGAGTGCAGCGGGAAGTTCCTTCAATTCAAGATCAGGTTGGTTCAGAATTTCAGCAAAAGATTGGGACATTGGATCAAGATCAATTTTGTTTCCTAGAGTTTTAGATAGGACTGATTCCCCACATGTAGAAGGTTCAACTACTAGATTGGCTTGATCAGATTTAGGGAAGGAAGTTGGAGTGGTCTCCATGAAAGTGGTTTCCTAAAAGGTTTTACTGATTATTAGACCTAAGACTTCATCATAAGAGAAATTTGAAAATAATTCAAGCCAAGGAGATAAACTTCCTTCATGTGAACAAAGGAAATCAATCTCATCCTGACTTAAACATCCATCAAATATTCCTTGATGTTCTATGGATTCATTATCAATTCTTCCTATCATGTTTACTTCATGAATGTCCTCATCATCCCCTATTTGTGAGCTTGCATTATAGATGTTCAAGTCTAGACTCATGTTTCCAAAGGTGATGGTCATGTTCCCATTTCGGACTCGGATAACATAGTTGATTGTTGCAAGGGATGACCAAAGATAATTGGGGTTTGTTCCTTATTTCCTAATTTTGGATGGTTGTCAAGGACAATGAAGTCAGCAAGGTAGATGAAGTTTTCAACCTTTACCAGAACATCCTTTAAAATCCCCTTTGGAACCCTAATTCTATGATCAACAAGTTGAAGTGTGACATATGTGGGTTGGAGCTCTTCTAGGCCTAACTGGCAGTACACAGCATAGGGGATGAGATTGACACTAGCACCTAGGTCACACAAGGCCTTGACAACTTTGCTCTCTCCTAGTTCAACATTGATGTAAGGGCAACCCGGGTCCTTCAACATAGGAGGAATGGTCCCTTGAATGGTGTTACTCGCATTAGCTTCCAAAAGGACTTGGTTTTTATGTGAAATTTTTCTTTTAAAAGTGGACAAGTCTTTAAGGTACTTTGAGTAGGCAGGTATGGTTTGGATTTCATTGATAAGGGGATTGTTCAACTTGACTTGTGAGAAGATTTCCCTCAATGTTTCACTCAATTCAGGCTTGGTTTTCCCCCTCATGTGTTGAGGAAATGGTTCATGTTGTGGGGTTGTTTGTTGAAGAGTTGTTTCTTTCACATTGTTATCAGTTTCCTTAGTTTGATCTTGTGGTTCATTTTAATTTTCATTAGAGGTTGAAGCTCCACATGGTTTCTGAATTATTTGTTCAGGTTTCTCAATTTATTTCCCACTTCATAAAATAGTCACGACCTTTAGTTGTTCATGAGTTGTTTGAGTACAACTTGACTCTCCCCGTGAAGTTGAGGATGGTACCGCCTGAGTAGGCATGGGTTCATTTCTAGTTCTGATGGTTTTAAGTTCTTGTTTAAGGAAAGAGACTTCCGAGTTCATCCTTTCCATTTGTTTGCACATTTGTTCTAGTAGGCTTTGTGGAATAGTTTGGGTTGGTGCTTGAGAAGATTGGTTTATCCCAGGGGGATATTTTGGAGGTGGGATGGTTTGTTGAAAATGGACCACTGTTTGTTGGTATTGGAACTGGTTATGGGTTTGGTAGTTCTGATGGGTGTAAAGATTTTGTCCCTGTGGTTGGCTAGGTTGTTGGTTATCTTCCCAGTGGAAGCCTGGGTGGTCATTATACCTTGGGTTGAAATTGTTTTGGTATTGAGACTTTTGAAAGTTCAAAGCATTTACTTCCGCTGGGGGTCCTCCTAAAAGAACATCCTTGATGGATGGAATGGTTGGACAGTTGTCTGTCTTATGATCATATTTGTCACAAATTGTGCAAACAGGTTCTACAGTTTGGATTTCATGTACTTTCCTAAGGTCTATCTCTTTAACCTTCCTAGAGAGTGCTGCGAGTTTAGCCCTAAGGATTTCCTCTTCTCTAACTGTATGAATTCTAGTAGTTCTTTGTGGCTTTTCAGAATAAGGTGAAGTTCCTCATGTTTGGTTTTGTTCAGCAAGGCTTTGCAGATACTTTTAAGCATCATTTGTGGCTTTTTTAAAGGTTCCATTACACATCATGTCAATGAATTGATTGTTCCCCGGACCCGACCCTTCATAGAAAATTCTCACTTGTTCAGGAAGAGAAAAACCATGGTGTGGAACCATGTTTAGAGTGTCTTTGAACCTCTCCTATGTTTCGTAGAATGGATCTCCCTCTTTTTCAAAAAGTTTTTGGATACTCTTTTTAAGTGCAATTGTTTGGGGTGGGGAAAATATTTTTCTTAGAATTCTCTTTGTAATTGGTCCTAAGAGTTGATGGATGATGGTCTCAAATTGTTTAGCCATTTTTTAGCTCGGTCCTTTAAAGAAAAAGGAAATAGCCTCATCATAGCTGATTCTAGTTGATGTGAGGGACACATGGTTTCCACAATGTCATTGAACTCCTTAATGTGATGGTAGGGCATCTCAGACTTCATTCCATGGAATGTGGGAAGATGGTTTAGGACATGGGGTTTAAAGATGTAGTTGACATCTCATAGAGATTTGTGTCTAATGCATTATGGGGCATTGGTCCAGATAAGTGTGAGGTATTCATTCATGGTTTGATCGATTTCATTCCCCAAGTTTGGGGCTGCCTCATTTGGGTTTCCATTTTGGTTCCCACCCGGGTTTATGAGTTGGTTTCTTTGAAGACCTTCCATTGAAATGAGCTCAATTTTTGACTCGGGGGTGTTAGGAAGATTAGGATCTAATGGAAAGATTTCCCTTTGTGTACTTGACTCCCCAACCCCATGACTATCCACCCTAACTAGATGGTTTCATTGATCACGGGAGTAGGTGGACATGCGCAAAAAAAACAAGAAAGGGAAAAGATAAGAGAATTTGGATGAGAAAAGAAGAAATAAGGGAGAATAGAATGAGTTTTTAGATGACTTACTTGGGTCCCCGACAATGGCGCTAAAATTTAATTCACGCTCAAATCTACCCAAGAGAAGAAGGTAGAACGGTCCTAGTAGTCTAGTTTGGGTTGTCGATTCCTTAGAGACCTAAGAAGAAATCTATTGACACAAACATTCTATGGACTGTTTTTGGCTATGAAGTCGCCAAATTGGGTTGATTTTAGATGGGTTTAAAGGATAACTAACATATTTAAGTGAATTCAATTTAAAAGAATGAGTTGATCCTAGGTTATCGCTCGGGGTGGATTGGATGAAATACTTTTTCAACTATTTCAATTTCTTAAATCTGAGATGGGTTAATTTAAGAATATCCAACGACATCCTCACTTACTAGTTTAATACCTACACACTTTAATACTAATCACCTATACACCTGAAGGATCAAAGTTTTGAGCACTTCAAGGTAAAGGTTCGTATTAGCACTTGAAGCATGTGACCTTAAATTCAACAAGGACGATGGAGTTTAAAAATCATCAAATAAAAATATCAATTAAAAGAAGTGATTAGAAATTAATGGGGTGATAATTAACATCCAATCCAGCCCCTTGCTACTCCCTTGGATCAACCCATAAGCGTGTTAGACCTCCATTAATTCTATGGTTTCAATGTAAGAAGGAAGTAGACTCATGAGGGAGGAATTGAACAAGTAAAGAAAACAATAAAAAGAAAATGATCACTCCACCGTTGTGTGAATAATTTCACAATATTTGGTGTGAATAAATTCATACCTTGAGGCAACGATATCAAAGTGAGATGGAGAAGAACATAATAATAGTAGAAGAAAAACTTTTATTAAGAAACTAGGATGAATTAAAACAACTTACATGTGAAAGACAAACTTGAGACAACAAAATCGCAGCATAACATTACAATGAAAGAATGCTCAAAAGATGATAAAATCCTCCACCACCACTACCTTAAATAGGAATTTCAAGAGGCTTGGGTCGAGCTCCCAACAGTACAAAGGATCCCACTTGAGTATGGTAGGCCTAGGGTGGTGGAAAGTAAGGGAGAGGAGACTTTTCCACCCTTGACTCGAAGTTGTATCCAGCTTGCTTCCACCGAACGGAGGTGGCTGTAAGACCTTCTATATGGACAAATTAGAGTGGGCCATAGAATAAGAAAATGGATCCCCTGATGTCGCCTAAAAGCCTATAAAATTTGGGCCCATTTGGAGTTTTTGATGCCGAGATATGATTAAATTGGTAGGCTGTTTTCTGGGCCGCAGAATCTGGCCCAGAATTTTATTTCCAAATTGGGCTGCCTTAATAACCACAATGGAGGCCGAATTAGCTCTGGATTATGAAGAATGATTTGTTCCTATGTATTTCTTCTATCATACCAAGAAATTTGGGATTCATTGAGCCTGTATGTTGGGCCCCACATTCTCATCAGTGGGCTGGTGTCCAATCTGCCTTCTCCAGAATTGTTTGCATGAAATCCCATTTTGGTGGTCTTCCAATGTGAATCTTCCAACACTCCACAAGTATTAATTGTTCCCAATATAATTAGAATCCTGAAAATTAAATATGAAAATAAAATCAATATCATTGGGTACTTTAAATGATGTTAAAAATGTACCACATAGTAGTGAATTTTAAGAAGGAATTACAATTATAATGTGAAATGACGTTCAAAGTGTAAAATGCACTAAAATGGTTTTTATGAATAATAAAGAACATGAATATTATATATATTAAAAATTAATATTAGTCTCATTTAGTGGTTAATCACCATTCCAAAGAGCACGAGCATGGTACCGATGGCCAAAGCCATACCCTTTCAATATTCTGATTCCGGAAAGCCATGAAACAATGAAACCTCTTTGCCCTGAACCTCCTCTGAAGCATCTTTTTGTAAGAAAACGTTGCAGAATCCCTTGAGGTGCGACCTTCTGAGACAAAAACCAATATCACTTCCAGAAAACCGCCATTGTTGAGACATCACTACTAAGTGAGAACAACCAAATGGGTAGAGCCAAGACAAACTCTCTTGAAGCAATCACCGCTAGAACCGAAGCCAGAAGAACCCCAATGATTAACTCCTTCAACAATTTCATTATCCATTGCTTTCTCTCCTTTCCCATAGAAAAAACAAATTTGTTGGCCTTCCAAATCCAGAACAATCTTCCAAATTCACAGACCACAGACCAATCCAAATCAAGACCATAACGAAATCATGAAACGAAGAGCCGCATATGAACCCAAAACCACAACCGCTTCAACCAGAACGAAATCAACAAAAAAACGCAGATGAACCCAAAACCAATGGCCTCTTTAACCAGAACAAAATCATAGGACCAAGACCATCAGATTCCAAATGAAGTATCACATCGCACACAACAAGACTCACAATAGTTTTCATCCAAAACCATAGCACGAACAAGAAACCAAGAGTCAAAATTCATCACCTTAGCCAGCCACCCGATCACCAACAAGATAGAAGAAAGGCCACCACATTCCAGATCCACAGTCCCATCATCGCCTCCAAGACCGCACTCAAAGCCCACAGTGAACCTCCCACCGAACCCACAGCTAACACCGATCTAAGGCGGCAACCCACCAAGCCGGGACTCGACCACTGAACTCACCGCATCACCGTGAAAAGCCCTATCAGGTTCAGTGATAGGGTAAGGAGATAGGATGACAACAGTGGAATCGTTGGACATCGATCCCACAAAGATGCGAGCCACACGCCACGAACCACCGAAATTGGAAGCTGATAAGGGACTTGTTTGTGTCCTTATGAAAAATGATAATGTTATTTCATATGCATCAAGGTAGTTAATGACTCATGAACAAAACTACCCAACCCATGATTTTGAGTTGGCCCTTGTATTCTTTGCTCTAAAGATATGGAGAAATTATCATTATGGTGAATTATGTAAGATATAAACATACCATAAGAGCCTAAAATAATTCTTTTCAGAAAGAGCTCAATATGTGGAAAAGATGATGGGTCAAACTACTCAAGAATAATTATTGTGTGATAAACTACCACTCGAGGATGGAAAACAAGGTAGAAGATGTATTAAGCAGGAAGGATCATGGAGTTCTAACCCATACAAGGATTGAGAGGGATAATATGTTCATGGATATAGTAAAGATGAATACGAGAATTATTAAATAAGGGTAGACATCACTCCATTTTAAAATTATTGTGCAACCCTATTTATTGGAAATGGTAAAAAGTTCTCAATCTTATGATGAGAATTTTCAATAATAATAACAATAATAATGTCATGAGTGATGGGATGTTGGCAGAATTTTTTGTGAAGATGGAATCATAACATTTGGAAAGAGATTCAGTGTTCCATTTATATTGGAGTTGAGGAGGTAATTTTTGGATGGTTCTCATAGCATGAATTTATCAATACACCATGGTAGCACCAAGATGTATATGGATTTGAGGGAACATTTTTGGTGGGATAACATGATGTGGAAAATTACAGATTATGTATCATAATGTTTGATTTGTCAACAGGTGAAGGTTAAGAGACAACATCCTAGAGGCGTTATGAAACCTCTTCCTATTCTTATATGGAAATGTGATGACATTACAATTGACTTTTTCACAGGACTACTAAATACACCAAGAAATAGTGATGCAATGTGTGTTATTATTGATCTCTTAAAAAAATCTACACATCTCTTCGCTATAAGGGAAGAGTTATCTCTTGAGTACCTCATAAGGAGTTATATTAATGAAGTTGTAAGAATATGTGGTGTACTTATTTTGATTGTGTCTGATCGTGATCCCGTTTTACATTGAAATTATGTTCGAATCTTCAGAATTCTCTTGATACTGAGCTTAATTTGAGCACCTCCTACCATTCTCAGACTGATGGATAGTTTGAAAGACTATTTAAACATTGAAAGACATGTTGAGGTCATACTAACTTGGCTTTCAAGGTATATGGGATCACTATTTGTTGGGATAAAATCCATCAAGGTAACATTGCAGTTTTTTCTGGATTGATTATGTTTGTTGACAGAGCGGGTTTCCTTGATAAGTTATGGAGTCCAGAGAGTTTTTTGACACGGTATGTTGACAAAGATCCAAGAAAAAAGAATGGATGCCCTGGAAGCGGTATAGAAAATTTCTTAAACAAGGTGATGTTGTTTCCCAACATTTTCCAAATTTTGGGGGTCCAAAATATAGAGTTTGGCAAGAATTATGAAAAGTGGATTTTCTTGAAGGCCTTATGAAAATATGGAAAAGGCAGGAGTTTTGTGAAGAGTGGGATTCACGAAGGTGGCTTCATGAAGGTATAGAGGAAGTTAACATTGATCTCTGCGATTGCGATAAGCTTCATGAATGAAGAATTTTCCTGGAGCATCGTGAGATAGGGAGCATTGCGAAGGAGATTGGAGGGATCCATGAAATGGTGATGACGTGGTAGGAAGATTTTGGAATCAGTGGGAATGCTTATAAATAGGCCTCTACCCCCTTCATAACAGCAACACGACTTAACAAATATCTTAAGGCTTTGGATTCACGAAGGTGGTTCGCGAAGGTGGTTTATGCGAAAAAGTTCACAAAGGCTATTACAACCAACCAAATGTTTTTTGCATTGTGAAAGTAAGGGAGTTTGTGAAGGCTATAGAAATACGACCAAAAGTTGTGTGCTTCGCGAATGCTATTTGAGTTTCGCGGAAGGAAGGTGCTTCGCGAAGGCTATTTGAGCTTCACGAAAGGAGCTTTGTGAAGGCAGGGAGCATCACAAAAGTGTTTTAAAAGGGATTGACCAATGAATTGCAGTAAGGTGGTATTCATCAATTGGATGAAATTTTAATTTCAACAGATCATCCATATACTAATGAGGATGTATTCATTAGTGATAATGAAGGGACCTACATGTTTATAAACTGTGAGTGAATCCCTTCCAAGATTAGTTAACAAAGAAATAGGAAGAAGGTGATCCTTTCCACCTATAGTGATCCAAATAAAGAGATATAGAGAGTGACCCTTGGAAAAACAGTGAGATGACCCTAAACCTTGTAAAGGCAGTGAGCCTAGGCATAGAAATGATCTAGCCCAAACAACATTTTGGCAGTGAGCCTTATTGGATTTTGTACATCGACACATTGTCATTTTATGCTCCTTGGATGTAGCCCAGTGAGGGTGAACCAAGTAAAAATCTGTTTGTTTGTTTGCTTACTTTCCTGCATTACATTCAAAGAATCATCATCAGATAAAGAAGGAAAGAATAATAACAACGTTAACACTTAAGTGCAAACAAAGTGACCATTATAACAGAGGTCAAGATCCAATGGGGTATGAATAATTTGGAAAAGAATATTCATACCATGATTCACCCCCCCTCTCATGGAATCTAGGCCCCTTTTGAACCTATCACTATTTATCTTTGTAGAGTTTTCCTATAACAACAGTTTCCAGTTAATTTTTCAAATGGCTTCGTATGAAATATTATATGGAAGATATGTCGTACTCCATATTGCTGGGAGGAAGTTGGTGAAAGGAAACTTATAGAGCCAGACCATGTTTATGATATAATGAAAAAGGCAAAGACTATTCCGAATCATATTAAAGTAGATCAATACATACAAAATATTTTTGAAGATAATCAGGGGAAATATTTGGAATTTCAATTGGGATATCACATTTTCTTGAAGGGTAATCCCATGAAAGGGTGTCATAATTTTTTTAAGAGAAAATGGAGCTCTAGGTATATCATACCTTTTGAAACTCTTCAAAGAACTGGAGTTGTGGATTATAGTTTGGAAATGCCACCAAGCCTCTATGAAGTACATAATGTGTTAAATATGTCATTGTTAAAGAAGTACATTCCATACCCAACACATGATCTCACCTATGAAGGAATATAATTAAAACCTAACATATCTTTCTATGTAGAGCTAATCTAGATTCTAGATACTAGTGAGAATGTATTGAGGCACATTGGGTGAGAGCAACTACCCATTAGGTGAAGTGCCTCCAAAATTGATAAATAATGGATTGGAGGTAAAAGACCATCCCTAGGGTCCTCCACACACTTCAAGGGTTGGGTATGGAATGTTCCTCAATACTTCCAACAAAATCACCCTCTTTTGTTTAGAGAGTAATATGCATGAAAATTTTGAGAATGAAATTTTTATAGGAGGGAAGAATGTAACACCAAAGAATCAATTATATTATGTGAATATTTATTTTAATAAAACTATAATACAATTCAAATTTTAATATTTCATGGAACATAATTATAATTTTATAGGTTGAATTATTATTTTGAACTTACTTGGTCAAAGTAAGCCTAGAATGAATTTTTTAAAATTACCCTTAGAAATAAGATTTTAGGAAAAATAAAAAATGTACTATTTAAATGCCCCTTTTATTTATAATGTTGTGAAAAATATGTATAATTAGTAATTTATTAACTATCAGTTTTAAAGAAATAAATATAAGATCATTTGGAGGTAAAAACATGTATTTTTCAGAAAACTATATTTTTTTCTGTAGAAAACTATTTTTGTTTAAAAAGTCATGTCTATGAATTTTTACTAATTAAAATAATATTTAATAATGAATTATTTAAATTAAATGTATAGTTGATATATCTATCTATATGAATTTAAATCCATCTAATGATGATTACTAGTTATATAGTTAAAATAAGACCATCTTATACTTGAAAAATGTATTTCCTTCAAATCAGTTTTTCGACACAAATTAAGGATAGTTTCTAAACTAAATTCCACCACTTATGTGGATTTAATTTAATAAAATGGATTCTATATTTTTATCAGAATAATTAATATTATTTAATAATTTCAATTTAATTCTTTCCATAATGATTAGTAGAAAAAATAATAATAATTAACGTGATTAAGGATAAAATGACATTTTGTGCCTTACATGCGCTTGTATTAAAATTAATTTTCCACACATATAACATTTTTATTTTATAAATTTAATTTCAAATTTATAATTATTAGGTCCAAATTATCTAATAAGGTTCATTTCATTTTAGTATTATTGGGTTAATTACTGAGGTTAAAAAACTAGTTGTTGTGGTGAAAACTAAAATGCTTAAAGTAAACACAGAGGATAAGGGAATAAAATGTTTAAAAAAAGTTTCATTTTATCTAGTGGAGAGGTGGATCAAATTTAACTTTCCTCCAATCCCTTATTTATCAATTTTTGAGGCACATTGGGTGACAGCGACTTCCCATTATTGAATAGTGTTGGGTATTTAAAAAAATGTCATTCCTCCTCAATTTTAAAAGAGCCCTCCCTCCCCTCACATATTTTAAACTCTAAAGACATTTTACTCAACCAAAAACAACCAAAATATACCCAAAATATCCCTAGACACATTCTAGGGGTTCTTTTCTTCCCAAAAGACCATCCCTAGGGTCCTCAAGAAGATATCCAAAGGAGGTTTCTCTAAGAGAAGATAATCCTCTTAATTTAGCTCTTTCTTTTTCTTTCTTCTTTTACAACCTTAAATTATATCTAAACACTTACAATATAATAATACTAGTTTCTACCATATACTGATGTGTTATTATATTTATTGAATAATATTTATCCATCTCCTTCTGCATTAATTGGGAAACAAAGTCGTCACTCATGTGTATGGAAGACTACTACCTCACGAACATATGAGATTTGTTTTCCATTACCAACTCATGTGAATAGTCATAATGATGGAAATAATTAATATATATAATAACTATTATATGATATTTATTATGAAATATTAATATACCATCCACTTCCTTTCCCTTTCATCCATTAAGTGAATGATATCGTCGCTCATGCGTATATACAACCTACCATCTCCATGAAGTGTCGCAAATCATTTTCCATATGGAACTTTAAATAATGGTTCTAAAAATGTTTGTAATAAGTAAATATTATATTTATAATATTAATATCATTTTGTATATGGTGGATATATATCATATTCACAATAACCATAACTTTTATGACAAAACTTGCATGAGAAGACAAGACAATTAACCGGAAAAATGAAAATAATGAAATATTATTAACAAACAGGTGGTAAAATGTTATAAGAGGATCATATATGATATAATAAATATTAATATGGATATGATATAAATTAATAACATTCTTAAAACCATTATTATAGTGGTTAAAGCATGTTTAATCCAAGGGAAGCTTGAGGTAAGTGTTTTCGTCTCAGTTTCCATTCCATTGAGACATATTCGTTAATATGCACCAATTCACATTTACGTGGTGTATATACTACCCCATTGATGTATTTAACATCAATAACTATTTATTAATGATGATTAATGTTTCAATTAATGTTTATTCTTTCAAGGAGTTAGAATTTGAAAGTTACCAAAGTGGTAAAAGTATATTTTACAATCTCAATTTATTTTACTCTCATCGAAGGAGTATTATCATTTATCCATCATAAGCTCCAACAATTGTCTTATCTATCAGATATTTAAGTAGTTTTTAAATTTTCTTCTAATTTTTTCTCTTTGGTACTTGAATCAATAAAAGAGAAGATTAAAATAATAACCTATTATATTTGACTTTAAATTGAACACATTTTTCTTCCATGTCAATGACTTCCAAAAATTGTTTCACAAAAGTCGTATTATTTACCCAAATGATTTAGCAAGGATATTTTATGTTATCCTTGACTTTAAAATGGTTTTAATGGAAAATTCCTTATATTTTTCAAAAGTTAAGTTTACATCAAAATATCAAAATGAATGTTTTTTAACATATACAACGATAACAGACTTCCCAACCACTGTAACCATTTTATAAAATATAGATTATACAACATTTTTGTCAATGTTTTTACAAATAAAATACTTTTTATGGAAGAATATTTTAATATTTCACTTCCATTCCCTTTATTCTTCCAAAGGAATTGATTTTATTGTAAAAAACTCTATTCTAGATGAACCGATGGTCAACTCTCATCTCTTGACTAACTTTTTAATTGTTCACTTTATCTTGAAACAATCACTTTATTGTGATAATTTTTCATTGGAAATTACATTTCTATTAAATATTGATATTATTTGTATCATGGATATTATTATTACTTAAATCCTATACCATTTTTAAAATCGTGTTTATTTTGAAAGTTATTTGATTAACTATGGAAATATTAATAAATTTACATTATTTATTCAATACAGATATTTATTGATATGGTATATTGTTTATGAATTATATCAATCATTTGATATTTGAAGAATTATTTGGAGATGTAGAAATGGATGGGTATTGGAATTATATAGCCCCTTGATGCATTAGTAGGTCTCATGAGACAAATCCGTTGGCCAAATTAAATGGGTTTTACCCATAGTTTTAAACTTTATTGTGAAAGGTCTTGAAAGTATATATATCATGATGTTTGAGATCATGAAATCCAAAATTAAGCATTTACATCATTGAGAATTAATTTTTTATTATCCATGATATTTTTTCATTGATATTATCAGTGGATGCATTCTATGCTAAAGTTATTAAATGTAATTTCTTTTCAGTTTTTTAACTTTTCATACTAATTATGACTTATCTAATTATGATAGTCATGTTATAGATTAAATAAAATGTGTGTTAAGTTATTTAGCTTAACATATTTATTATGCCTTCTCTAATCCAGATAGTCATGTTATTGATTAAATAATATATATGTTTAGTTATTTACCTTTCCATATTGATTGTTCCATATTTATTCATGATAGCTTGAATTGTACGTAACCGTTATTAAGCATTTGAGTTCACCCTCATTTTGTTTCCTTTCCCCATGATATGAAGAATAATTCTTTAAATGAGTATAAGGATGCTTAATATTTTCCATTACTATGTTTTATATTTTATCCCCAAAGTACAATGGGTATCATATATTTGTCTTTCTCTCCAAGAATACACAACTGATTGGACCTTTTGGATTTGACCCCTTCTATCTATTCCAATGTAATAAATTAGACAAAAGCTCTTGGATATTGAAGTCAGGGTTGTTATAGTTGGTATTAAATAAATTTTAGTTGAATACTTGGGAACTAGATTAAGGAAAATATAGATTATGGAAAATAAGCCAATGATATACTTTGAGGATAAGTATAGAAGAATATTCTAAAGTTTTTGTGAGGAAGAAATTATGTGGTTTTTCCTAGAAATATATCCCTGTCTGGATACTACACGTGGAAGTGGTTCTGGAATAATTGTACCTAGGGTGTCATAACTCTAAAAATAGTGTATAGGTATTTGACTCAATTTTTACCTGGTGCATGACAATAGGCCTTAATACGCACCCTTCTTGACACTCCCAGAGGATATCTTATGATAATTCAAATTTTCTTTATAAACCATTATGAAAGATTGGAAAAATAAAGATATCCCCAATGAAGACATGTTCATGTTTCTGAGATTTAAAATGTAAAAAATTTCTATCTATGTTAAGTGTCATACTAGATTTCTAATTATAGATTATTATTTATATTTCATAATTTCATGAGATAATCTAGTATATTTCATTGTTTAGAAATGACGCCTGGAAAAAAGAAGGTTATCAAAACTCATGGCCAATGTCGATATTTCCCTTTTGAGCAAGCTAATACTGTTAGTGTTGGAATTGAGCAGATTATAGCTAAATTAGGGTAGATTAATCAGGTTATGAAAAATAACCTTATCTGAATGGATAATCCTTTTATTCCACAACATGATTCTCCCGTTTTGGATCACTCCATGTGATATAATCCCCCAACATTTAATAGGACTACTAATCCTATGGTTTTTGTGAAATGGATTAAATCCCATGAAAATATATTTCTATCCTTGGGATGTGATGAAAAGGAAAAGGTTATGCTGGAAATATACTATCTCAAGGGTGATGCTGATCAATGGTGGTTATTGATATGAAATACTTGGGAGGAAGAATAAATATTAGAGATGGAATAAAAAAAATTTAGGATACTTTCTTTGAAAACTATTTCCCTTATGAGAAATAGATTGAATTGAAGAGAAAGTTCCTTAACTTAAAGAAAAAGGAAGAAAAAAGCGTTGCAGAGAATGAAACTATCTTTACAAGGTTAGAAATGCATTATATGGATTACATACCAAACATGGAATTCAAGATCAACCATTTATTTGAAGGGATTAAGACAAGTATTCGATGGGCATTGATTTCTTAAACTTTTTCATCATACGATGAAATAGTTTTATGTTTCAAAAAAATAAAGAAGTAATTCTCTAGATCCTGTATATTCTTAGGGAATTAAGAGAATAAGACGTCATTTTACCCCTAAGAAAAATGGAATGAATCAAAGAAGAAGAAGAATAAATTTTCATCATGTGAAAATTATGTAAAGAAACATCTTAGAAAATGCTTTAAGGGAATGAGGGTTTATTATAAGGGAAACGATAAGGGTCATTTGGCTCATGCATGTAAGGGAAAAAGAAACCAGTGTTATCTATCCTATACTTCAACTAAAACAAATGAGTCATTATTCAAACCAATGTCCCAAACATTAAGGGAACATACCACAGTAGAGGCTGAGGCGCGAAGGCCAAGCTTATGAAATCACTATAGTTGAGTTGGAAGTTCCCAATGATGTGGTGACAAGTATTTTAATCATAGCCTCAAATTTAGCCAATTATTTATTTGATTCTAGATCTCTGCACTAATTTATATCTTCCATGTTTTTCTAAAAAATTAGATACCACCCTATCACCTTATAAAGGGAGTTTTCAATCAATACTCCCAGTGGAAGTCTCACTGCAAGAAGGATGTGTCAAGCAGTCCCCATTATGAAACATAAATGTGCCAAATTTGCATGATTTGTTATCATACCTTTGGTTTAATTTGATATAATACTTGGTATGGACTGGATTTCAAAATATGATACGAAAATTTATTGCAAGGAGAATGAAATTATGATTCATGATGAAGATGTGAAATTCCTTATCTTTAGAGTGGATACTTCATCATCTGAGTCATGTCTAGATCCACCCCAATAGCACTTATGAGTTAGATTATTGGGGAATAAGACTAAATATAATCGGTGGATGGAGAAGGTAATATTCAAATTGAGGATGTGCTTATTATATAGGAATAAATTGATGTATTTCATAAGGAATTACCTAGACATCCACTAGAGTGTGGAGTTGAGTTCTCCATTGATTTTATCCCCAATGCAAGAACAATATCAAAGTCTGTATATAGAATGACCGCTATGGGGTTAATAGAGTTGCAGAAACAACTAAAGGAGTTGTGTGATAAGGGTTTGGTATTTCCAAGTGTTTCTCCTTCGAGATCCCACGTTCTCTTTATTTAGAAGAAAGAATGATCCATGAGGCCGTGCATTGATTATAGGTAAATCAAATCTATTACAATAAATAATAAGCATCCCCTACCTAGTATTGATGACTTATTTCATAAATGTCATGAAGCTCAATACATTTTCAAATATTGAACTCCATTCTTGGTATCATCAATTCCAAGTAAATAAGGTAGATATTTCAAATGAAACATTTCAAACCAGGTATGGACATTATTAGTTTACAATAATTCCATTTAGTTTGACTAATGCACCATCAATTTTTATAGATCTAATGAACATATTATTTATGGAATATCTTAATGATTTTGTTGTGGTGTTCATTGTTGATATATTGGTGTATTCTAAGAGTTACGAGGACCATGTGAATCACTTGTGGATCATAATGGAGACTCTTAGATGAAGTGTGTTACATGGGAAATTTCGAAAGAGTAAATTTTGGATTTAGGAAGTTTATTTTCTTGCTAATATTGTCTTTAAGGATATAATCCCAGTTGATCATGTGAAAACATTGGTTGTCAAAGAATGTCCCACACTAATGAACAGAACTGAGGTACGTAGTTTCATTGGTTTGGTAGGTTACTATAAAGATTCATCAAGAATGTTTTTTGATTATATAATCCATTAATAAATCTTACAAGTAAATGGGTTAGGTTTATATGGAAAAAAGAATTTGAATAATGTTTTGATGAATTGGAGAGGAGATTGGTCGATACATTGATTTTGACCCTACCATTACAAATGAGGGGTTTGTGATATATAGTGATTCAACGATGAAGGGACATGGTTGTTTCATTATAAAAAATGATAAAGTTATTTCATATACATCAAGACAGTTAAACTCTCATGACCATACTATCCAACCCATGATCTTGACTTGACAATTATAATATTTGATTTTAGAATATGGAGACAACATCTTTAAAGTGAAAGATCTGAGATATACACAGACCATAAGTGCCTCAAAAATATCTTTTCATGGAAAGATCTCAACATGAGGAAAACAAGACAACTCGAGCTATTCAAGGATTACAATTGTACAATACAATACCACCCGAGGAAGGAAAATAAGGTAGTAAATGCCTTACGTAGGAAGGATCATGGAGTTCTAAACCAAATGAAGATTGAGAGAGATCCTATCTTCATGGATCTAGTAAAGAGGATATGAGAATTTTTAATGAAGGGGAGACATCACACCATTTTAAAATGGTTGGGAAACCATATTTACTGGAAAAGATAAAAAGATCTCAATCTGATGATGAGAATTTTTAGAAGAACATTAAAGCCATGAGGGATGGGAAGTCTGATTTTTTTTGTGTAAAGATGGAATCCTATATTTTGGAAAAAGATTATGTGTTCCATATATACCTAATATGAAGAGGGAATTATTGGATGATGCTCATAGCTCAAATTTCTCTATACAGTCTGGTAGCACCAATATGTATTGGGATTTGAGGGAACATTTTTTGCGTGATAACATGATATTTGAAATTGCTCATTTTGTATCGAGATATTTAGTTTTTCAACAAGTGAAGGCTAAGAGACATCATCCTAGAAGAGTCATTAAAACTCTTCTTATTCCTATGTGGTAATATGATGACATTATTAGGGATATTGTCATAGGACTACTAGAGAATCATAGATGGAATGATGCATATGGGTTATTGTTGATTGGCTAACCAAATCTACATATTTCATCAATATAAGGGAATGTTTACCTATTGAGCACCTCACAAGGATTTATATTAATGAAGTCATATGATTTCATGGAATACCAGTTTCGATTGTGTTTGATAATGTTACCCATTTTACATCGATATTCTGAAAGGGTTTTCTGAATGCTCTTTATACAAAGATTCATTTGAGCACCACCTACTATCATTAGACTGTTGGAAAATCCGAAAGGAGTATTAAAACATTTTAAGATATGTTGAGTTCATCCTTAATTAACTTTCAAGGTATGTGGGATTAGTATTTACCTTTGATAGAGTTTTCTTTATAATAATAGTTTCTATTCAAGTATTCAAATTGCGACATATGAAGCATTATAGAACTAGAGATGTCGTACTCCAATATTTTGGGAGGAAGTTGGGGAATTGAATCTTATAGGCCCGGAAAATTTTGAGTATAAAATAACAAAGTTAAAGACTATTAAGTATCATATTAATGTATCTCAGAGTAGGTAAATGGGTTATGCTTATAATTAGAGGAAAGATTTTTTATTTCAAGCAGGAGATCATGTTTTCATGAAAGTATCCCCATGGAAGGGTGTCATAAGGAGCAATAAGAAGGAAAAAATGACCCTCATGTTCATCAAAACCTTTGAAATTATAAAAATAATTAATGGTGTGGCTTATAATTTGGAAATTACAAAAAACCTCTATAATGAACATGATGTGTTCCATATATCACTATTAAGGAAGTACATGGCAGACCTAATGCATGTGCTCACCTCTGAAGAAATATAATTGGAACCTGACCCAACTTACTATTAAGATCCCATTTAGATTCTTGATACTAGAGTGAAAATATTGAGGAATCTGATGAATCGACTAGTAAAGGTACTTTATTGAAATAATCAAATGGAGGGATCAATAATTGAACTAAAGGATGTTATGAAGAACACCCTCTTTTTTTAGAGTGTAATATCAATGAAAACTTCGAGTGTGAAATTTTCTAAGCAGGGAAGAATGTGACCCCCGAGATTCAATTATAGTAGGCATACATTCTATTTTTATAAAAATATAACACAATACACATTTTAATATTTAGTGGCACAAAATTTTAATTTTATAGGATGAATATCGATTTTGAACTTACTAGGTCAAAATAACCCTATATTGATTTTTTGGAAATTTCCCTTAGAAATGTTTTTTTTGAAAAATAAAAAATGTAGTATTAAAAAATTACCCCTTTTATTTATAATAATTTATAAAAGTATGTATAATTAATAATTTATTAACTATAAATTTTATACAAATTAATATAAGATCATTCAGAGGTAAAAATGGGTTTTTTTCTTCAGATGACTATTTTTGTTGAAAAAGGAAAAATGCCTATCGATTTTAATTAATTAAAATAATAACTAATGATGAATGATTTAAATAAAATATATTATATATCTAAATATATTAATTTAAATCCATCTAATGATGATTAATAGTCATATAGTTATTATAAGACCATCTTATGCTCAAAAAATGCATTTTTGGGAAAATTGTTTTCCAACAAGAATTTCCAGATTTTAAAACTAAACTCCTTCACTTATGTGAATTTAATTTAATAAAATGAATTCCATATTTTTGAATCATAATAATTAATATTAGGTGATAATTTCAATTTAATTTTTGGACAAAATGATAAGTAAAAACTGTAAAAAAATTAATTAATGTGATTAAGGTTAAAATGAGGTTTTGCGCATTACATGCGCTTGTGTTAAAATTAATTTTCAATAGGAATAGAATTTTCATTTGATAAATTGGATTTCATATTTATAATAAGTATGTACAAATTATTTAATAAGGCTCTCTTTATTTTAAGCGTAAAGGATTAATTACATAAGTTAAAAACTAGTTATCATGTTGAAAACTAAAATGGTAAAAGTAAATAAGCATATAGGATAAGAGGATAACATGTCTAAAATATTTTACATTTTATGTGATGGATGTATTTATTGACCTTTACTTCCCTTAAATCCATTATTTATAAAATATTGACTCACTTGGGGTGAGAGTGAATTCCCATTATTGAATAATTTTGGGTATTTACAAAAATGACACTCGACGATTATAAAAGGGTATTCTGTCCCCTAAATTATTTACACCTATAAAGCCATTTATCTAGACCAACCCCTAAAATATTCTCTCCAAAACATCTTCTATTAAATTCTAGAGGTATCGTTCTTCCCAAAAGTCCAATCCTAGGGTCCTTAAGAAGAGATCCAACGGAGTTTTCTCGAAGAGAAGACAATCATCTTAACAAAGCTCTTTGTTTTTCTTTCTTCTTTTACAATCTTAAATTATGTATTGACAATTAAAATATAATAAAAATAGTATATATCATATTCGTATATGCTATTATGTTTATGCAATAATATTTATCCATCTCTTTCTCTATTAAATGGGATACAAAGCCATCACCTGTGTGTATTGCGGACCACCGACTCACGAACCGATGAAATTTGTTTTCCATCACTAACTCACATGGATTGAAATAATGATGGAAATAATGAATATACATAATACTGATGACATTATATTGATACTGAAAAATTAATATACCATCCACTTCCTCACCCATTCACCCATCATGGGAAATGATATTGTCGCTCGTGTGTATGTACGACTTACCATCTCCACGAAGCGATGCGATTCATTTTCCATGTCCAGCTTTTAAGAATGGTTATAAAATTGAATCCAATAACTAAATGTAATATTTATAAAATTAATATAATTCTTCAGATGATGAAACTCTATCCTATTCACTAGACCCTGAACTTCTAGGACAAAACACGCATGAGAAAACAAGACAATTAACACCCGAAACAATGAAAATAATGAATTATTATTAACAGAAGGGTGGTAAAATGCTATAAGAGCATCATATATGATATTATAAATATGAATATGGTTCTGGTAAATATTAATAACATGATTAAAACCATTATAAGGATGTTAAAACACATTCAACGAAAGAGTAGTGTGAGGTAATAGATTTCATCTCAATCTCTATTCCATTAAGACATATTTGTTAATATCAACTCATTCAATTTTATGTGGTGTTTATAATACCCTTTTGATGTGTTTAACCTGAATAAATATTTATTCATAATGGCTAATGTTTCAGTTAATGTTTATTATTTCAAGGGGTCACATTTTGAAAATTACCAAATAGGTAAGAATCTATTTTACATTCTCACTTTCTTTTGGGATTGCTTTTACTCTCTTTGAAGGAATCTTATCATTTATCATTCATAAGATAAAATCATTTTCATATTTATTGGATATTCAATGATTTCATATATTTTATTCCAAATTTTTCACTATTTGGTGCTTGAATGAAGCAAAGAAAAGTTTCAATGAAAAACTGATATTATTTCTCTTTAACCCGGACAAAATTTTCATCCATGTCATTGTTTTCCAAAATTATTTTACAAAATTCCTATTATTTACTCAAATGATTTATTAAGGACATTTTAATTTATCCTTGACTTTTGAAAAGTGTTTTAATGTAATCTTTCAATAGTTTTTTAAAAGGGAAGTTTTTTATAAAAAGTCAAAAGGATTGTTTTTTAACGTATACGATGATAACAGACTTCCTCACTATTGTAACCATTTTATGAAATATCAGTTATTCTACATGTTTTTAATGTTTTTATATTGAAAACTATTTTATTAAAGGTTATTTAAATATTTCACTTCCATTCCCTTTATTCTTTTAATGGAAATTATTTTATTTCAAAAACCTATTTTCCCGATGAACCAATGTTCACCTTTTATCTCTTGATTAATTTTGTGATTGCTAAAATTTTCTTGAAACAACCACTTCCTTATGATCATTTTACTGTACATTACATATCTCTTAAATGTCCATATTCTTTGTATCATCAATATGATTATTTATTAAATTGTATACCATTTCTACGTATGGTGTTTACTTTGAAAGTTATTTGATTTACTGGGTAAATATTGATAAAACCATAATCTTTATAAAATACGGATATTTGTTGATAAGGCATATTGATCATGAATTTAATCGATCATTCAATATATAAGGAATTATTTGGACATGCAGTGATGGGTGAGTCCCAAAATTATATTGGTATGTCTCATTAGATAAGTCAGTTGGGTAAATTAAATGGGGTTTACAAATAGTTTTAAACTCTCTTATGAAAGTTATTGACAATATAGATATCATGATGTATGAGATCATAAAGTCCAAAATTAAGCATTTCCTTTATTGATAATTTAGTTATTATTATCTATGAAATTTTTTTATTGATATTACTAAGGGATGCATTTTTCACTCTATTTATTAAATGGATTGTGTTTTTAGTTATTTACCATTTCGTATTGATTATGCCTTATCTAATTAAAATAGTCAAATTTTTGATTAAATGGAATGTGTGTTTAATTATTTACATTTATATATTGATTATTCATCATCTAATCATGATATTCAAGTTATTGAATTAATGGAATGTGTGTTCAGTTATATTCCTTTCCATATTGATTATGACATATTTATTCATAATAGCTCCCACTGTCTATAACCCTTACTAAAAATTTTAACTCACCCTTATTTTGTTTCCTTTGCCTAGGATACAAAGTAGATTTATTTTAATGAATTTAAGGATATCAAATATCTTTCATTACTATATTTTATATTTTATACCTAATGTAAAATGGGTATCATGTATGTATCTGGATCTCTAAGGCTACTAAACTAACCAGTCCTTTGGGATTTGATCCCTTGTATCACTACTACAAATACGGCCTTTATCAGCGCTAAAAATGGCCTTTATCAGCTCTAGAAAAAGCGCTGATAAAAGTACCCATTTATCAGTGATTTTTTTAGCGCTGATAAAGGGGTCCTATATCAGCGCTTCCTTTATCAGCACTTTCGTTTTAGCGCTGATAAAGGACCATTTTATGAGCGCTTTTTTAAAAGCGCTGATAAAAGGTAAAAAAATTAAAAAAAAATAAAAACATTAAAAAAAATTTTAAAAATTTAAAAAAATACTGCCAATCGGGGGGGCTTTTATAGCGCTTGAGCCCCCCTTTTACAGCACTTTTCTACCCTTGTACATCGCCCCACGCACCCCCTCCACCCTTTAACAGCGCTTACTGCTATATTCCCCCATGCGCGCGCGCCCCTGCCTCCACCAGGATTTGAACTCGAGACCTCCCCCATGCGCGCCTAAGCCTTTACCACTACTCTATTTTGATTTGTCTTTCAATTCATGATATCTCTATATATATATATATAGTTATATTTATTCGTATACTAATATATATTTATAATAATATATATAGTTATATTATAATATATATATATATAGTTATATTAATATATATATATAGTAATATTAATATATATATATATAGTGATATTAATATATATATATATATATATATATATTTAGTTATATTAACATATATATAGTTATATGAATATATATATAGTTATATTAATATATATATAGTGATATTAATATATATATTTATAGTAATACTAATATATATATATGTAGTTATGTTAATATATATATAGTTATTAGATTAATATATATATATAGTTAGATTAATATATATATATATAGTTAGATTAATATATATATATAGTTAGATTAATATATAGGTATATAAATATTCATATATTGGTATTTTAAATAAAATGGATATTAGTTATTATTTCGATAAAGCTAATATATTTTATATGTAAATATTTTTAATTATTTATTTAAAAAATTTAATTTTTAGGTGCGAATATATAAAAAATATGTGCATATAGTTATATATTTGATTATAAATAGCAGTGCATTATAAAAAAGGATGAAATTTAAAAGACATAATATCAATATGAATGTAATACCTTGGAATAAAATCAGTCCCCGCAAAAAAAGCCAATAATACCCCCTTAAACGAGTTTGAAAATCCACAAAATGTTAAAAAATCTGGGTACCCCGACAAAAAACTCAGTTTTGGAGGCCTTATGGTCCTCTTTTGGCCTCTAAAGACGCTTTACTAGGGTTCCCCCGGCTCAAAACAACGTAGAGCTCGTCGCAGGCTTTGATTTGATATATGGTAGAGCTCAAACGGACACTCGAATCAAAAGTTATGACCGTTTGAAGTTTGAGTTGCGTTTTCAACATATTTTGGATCTTTTTTTTAATTTTTTTTATTTTTTTAGTCCTCAAATTGTTATTAAATGAATATTACTCCATAATTATTATCAAATTATTAATTAAAAATATTTTTTTAATTTTTTAAGAAGCCATTTTCACTAAATATCTTATATATTAAGTATAATAAGTGTAAATATACATTTATACTTATCTAAAATATATTTAAAAATTATATATTATATTTATATAACAATATAACTATATTTATATATTAATATATTAATATATTTTTAATTTTTTTTGAAGCCGACCCTTTATCAGCGCTTTTAAAAAAAAGCGCTGATAAAGGCCCCTCTTTATCAGCGCTACTAAACAAGCGATGATAAAGGGGGGGTGCTGCGAAAAACTGTTTTTGTGGTAGTGTATCTATGCCAATATAATAAAGTAGACACTTGCTCTGGGTTACTGGATTTTATGTTGTTACAATACTTTTTTCAAGAGAGAATTCAATTCACCATAACTCTAACACCTAATATACAGAAACTATATTTAACAATTAAATTCATGTTAATAACAACAATTTCAAACCGATGTAAATGTAAAAAATTCATTATAAAGAAATTCAATCATTTAATGCAAGGATATATCATGAAAGTAGTGTAACATTTAAACTAAATCGTACACAATATTCACAATTCATAAATAAATTACTATACATGAATATAATAGGGAATAACTGTCACATAAATGAAAAATTCAAATATTTAAACATGAGATAAACATTTATGAACAATTTATAAATGAAAGCTAATTATATACCCTTTTATAATTTTCATCTTTAATATTTTGGATGTTACACACTTTATATATAAAAATTTTATATTCATTTCAATATGAACTCTTTCATATTTATTACTATCTAGCATTTCCTTTTTAAATATATGATATTATATGAGTTATAAACAAATTGTAATCTAATTTATATTATGTAATCATTTCACAAAATATAAATATCATATTCTTAATTATTATTTAAACCTTAATCATATATATCATCAAAATATTTTTGTTGTGTCTTAAATAATATCAAAATATGGAGCCATTTTTTAAACAATTCAAAATAATTAATTTTGATCAATTCATATTTTAAATAAAAGTAATTTATATAATGGAATTATTTCAAAATTTACAACCCTTTATAAATTATTTCTTATGATTTTGAAATAAACACTTTTATTTATATATCATAATAATTGACATACAATATAGTAAAATATATTTCAAATATGAACATTTAATATTTTGGAATAAAATGTTTCATAAATATTTATTTAATTAATTATAAACAATTTATAATTAATTAATTTGTAAACATTTTATAAATTAAAATATCCCAAAATACCTTCTATAATGATTTATGAACATTTTATAAACCATCTAAAAAATTTCATATGTTAAAAAATATTCGTTAATAAATTTCAAAACAATTATGATTACCCTTACGCATAGGGGTATTCTTGCATAAGGGTAAAGACTTATACCCTTAACAAGGCCATCTAGAAGCCCTTGCAAAAAGGCAAGTCACTACACACCTTTACACAACTTAAATATACAACATTGCATAAAGTTAATTTGATGGTTACTTTTATGCAACTCATTTTGCGTAATGGTGTATGGGAAATTACCTTAACGTGTAAGGGTAGATCTTCATTCACCATTACGTAAGGGTGCCACCTTCAAGAAAACCATTTGTGTAAAGGTAATAAAGAGGTTACCCTTACAAAATACTTTTGTGTAAGGGTATCTCATAAGGTCAATGACTTATCTACCTTTACACAACTAATTTAAAAACAAGACCGCCATTACGTATCCCTGACTTCACATAAGGAAAGTTGTGATGACCATCATGTTGAACAATCTACGTAAGGCTATAGTGATATGGCCCTTAAACATACCAATCTATGTAAGGGTAATCCCTTGGTTACCCTTATGCACCTTAGCTGTGTAAGGGTAAGGTCTTGATTAACTTTATTTAACCTAGATACTTAAGGGTAAACCCTTTATGAAATCGAATTTCTAGAAAATGAAATGTTGATCTGTTTTTTTTTCATCTTCATGTCAATACATGTTTCATAAATCCTATACATGGACCCTTATGATACCACTTCTAGGTTTCATACTAATCTAATAACACTTATTAGATACACCAGAAGCAATTAGAAGCCAAATATGGGGATATGCATTCAAGATAATATGAAACATGTGATAAAACAATAATATTGAAATGTGGTAAATAAGTGTACCTTACACTGAATATCCACTACAACCTTTTTTGATATTTATCTAATGAGTTTGATAAAGATCACCGAAGTGGATAAAAAAATCATCCCACCTCCATAGGTGCCTACGGGATGATCCGAATCACTCTACATTAGGGAGAGATCCACCAAAATCCATGACATGATAGTATCTCATAGTGTAATGGAGGAAGATGAAAGAGTGATTTGGGACCGAAGGAGTCACTAGATGAATATCCACATTCCACCCACTGCTATCACGTAGATGTGATTTATATAACACCTGAGGATGCTCCCATGGTGCTATCTTCATTAACTCATGGTTTAAAATACATGTAAAAATCACATGGTTGACTCATGCATCGTATGAATTTACTCTATGTACAAATCATACAAATATGAAATGATTTCCTTTAATGATAGATTACATGGTTGAAATGGTTTGGGTGTCCAACACACACAAAATAATACACCCAATTCATGAAAAAATGATTTTTATGAAATATATATATATATATTATATAAAGATTTAGGTCATATCTCTATCACACATCCAGGACCCTGAGTGTTCTTACATGCTGTGTCCTCAGAGGGACATCTCGTGTGACGGTTCCTGGCATGTTAACATGTGTTTAGAGAGTATATGCTTGAGGCCGCAGGAGGCCCCATACGCCATGTGGGGTAGACCACACACCATGCACTTGGGTTTTCAAACAGTTATTTGAGTAGAAGGACACAACCAGAGAAGGACTTGGCAGTATATCCTATGTACCATAAAGGACACACTATGTACTTCTTTTATAACATCAAACCTAACGTATCTCCTACTTCATGAATTAGAACTGGACCTGCAAGTAGTCCTTTCAGTGTATATATTTTTTTTTGCTGATGATGTTGGATGTATTGTTCAAATCAATGATATGATAGGTGAGGAAGGGAGTATGTATCTAATTTATTACCAATGGTTAGCTAATTTCAGAGTCTAGGCAAGATCATCAGAGTTGATGATGGGATCAGAAATCCCCTAATGGAAGATATTTCACTTAGGGTGTGGGTTTGATATTTCCTTTATAAAGTCATGTTTGGTACTCTATATACACATTTGGGCATGGGTTCTCGATCTATGGAGTTGGTACACCCTCATCATTGAGCTCCGACAAGGAGCAAGTCCTCAAAAGGAGTGGTTACTCCCTCGACTGAGGCATCTTCCAACAAGGGGTAGTTTATCCATTATATTTTTATGAGATTACACTAGAGTGTGACATGGATTTGGGATTTGGGGAGCTTCTAGAAGACATAACATTTATGGATGGCTGTGGTGATCAAGATATATTTCTCTCTTCAACTCAATTTATTGATGGGCATATCTTCTCTCTATGGGTTTAATTAACTACCATATTTTGGGTAGCAATAAATACCATCTTTACATTTATCCCTTATGTTGTTTAGGGTGTCCTACTTTGTATTTATACACTCACCCCTATACGGGCTCTGCCCGTATATGTTGTGTCTGATGTGGATGATAGGAATCTTGGCAGAGACTATGGTGGATCTGCAGTAGGTGCACCATAGTTATACCCGAAGGTTGTGATTGCATACACTAGTCTGTTCTTGATATCATGAATAGGGATATCTCTTTCATCCTCGATATCTTTTTGGGTTGGGATGCTTTCCTTTTTATTGGGAATTAAATTTTACCCTCTTCTATACATGGATTCTTTTTTACACTTTGATGCTTACCTAGAGGTTGTTGTATACACAAGATTACTTTCTAGAGGTTTCAACATTTATTACTACCCCTACATTATTATATGATGATGTGTGTATGCGTGAATAGAAACCATAGGCTAAGACCTCCCATCGTTTGTGACATGTCTACTTAGTTCTTGTCACCTTCCCCTGCTCAATTGGAGGTGGTATTGGGGGGAACATTCATCTTACTGCCAGTCCAGGTGGGACCTCGGTGGGTTGGGTTATGATAGAGTGGTGTTAGAGTGGGGTTGTCCTAGGTATTGTGTTTGGAGATAGATTTATTTCAAGGATTGGTTTGGAGTCCTAATGAAATTGCATTAAAGATTCTCATGTTCATCTCTTAGGATTGAGACTCCAATGATGGTGTGGTGGTCAACATATCTATACTCTAGGATTCTGATTATAAGGCCCCAGCCTTAAACCTTACTTAATCTTGAGTTATTACAAGATTACACATTGAGGATATTTTCGGGTTTAGAGTTTTAGAGAATTAGATCATAAAACTTGCATTACATTCCACATATAAACAAAGTGGTTACATAAAGATAGTATTCTTCATTCCCATCAATGGAAACATATTTAAAATAAAACATGGATTATTTCTTGACACTTCCTTGACACTATCATCATATCATGTACCTTTCCCTTGACCTGTGAAAAACATTTCAAAAAACTTGGGATGAGCATAAAAAGCTCAGTAAGGGATATAAAAATATGGAAAGGAAACATGGGTACATATATACATAAGAATGAAATCATACTTTACCCATAAAACATATGCACTTTAACATACCTCATCAAATCATGAATAAATCATAGAAATCATAAGACATAAAGGTAACTTGAGGCATTCATAACATTCTTACGTAGGGAGTAACCCTCTTGGTTACGTTTGGAATACCCATCACAGTATATTCCATAAATCTCTTCAGAGAAACCTTAACATTTCACTCCTTCGCGTTACCCAATGCATTGGAGATCTATATCGGGCTCACCCGCCCATAGTTTATCACGGAACCACCCGTCTTCATAATAATGCCCAAGAACCTCAACATAATCGTATCACATAAAACATGCATAAAGGAAACCTAAAATTTCCACCTTTCAATCACAATATATCAGTACAACACATTGATATAAAAACATTATGAAAAAAAATTTCAATACCAAAAAAAAAGAAAAGTAAAACATGGTATTTATTTTTCTTTTAAAAAGAAGGTATGGCTTGTAGAGGAAGCTGAAACTCAAATAACGGTCACGGCGGCGGAGAAGTCGTTGTCGCCGCATACGTACGACAAAAACATTCCCTTTTGTTGTTTAGTAAAACGCTTCGTATAAATAAGATTCCTTTTGGATAAACGTAAAAGTCAAAGGGTATTATACACCGTATAGAAGAAGGTTGTGTATAAAACAAAATATGCCTCAATGAAAGGAGATTGAGATGAAGTCCCATACCTCGGGTCCGACTTGACTCGATCGTTCTTTAATGTCCTGAATAATAAACTTGAGTTAATTTCTACTTTCATAAGAACATTTTTCAAGTTCATTATTCATTTTATATCACTTATTACCATGTCATGAACACTATGTAATTATTTAAGTTAATAACGGTCATTTTAACGATCATTGGTACTTGAGTCAAAAATAAACCCTTTATAATTACAAGTTGTTCATGTATCCATTATATCCAGAATGGTATTCATTATGTAGATATCATATATGTCATATATATCCAGTACATGCATGAATTTATAATATTACATAACCATTTAGAGGTAAGAAATGAAATGCACCGTTCATGGAGACGGTAAGTCGTACGTACGCATGAACGCTACTTTCATTTATATTTCGTATTTTATAAAATGGAATCATAATGATATAAAGATATATTATAATTCCAGTATAATATCATATATAATATCATAGTTCCATCCTTTATATGTCTCACATATGGTATTTAACGAATCAAATCACTTTGAGGGGGCGGTAGTCCGCACTTCCTTAAATGAAGATATCGCGTTTACCCATAATGGAAACCATAAAGGTATGAACAAAAAAAAACATAAGCTTAAGTAAAAAATAAACATATTATATATCATATATAAATATAGTGACATATTAATGGCCACCTTTGAAGGTGTTAAAATAATGTTGAACAATCATCGTTTCGGGAGGCATAAATTCACCATCCACGGAAACAGTATGTTCGTTAACCATTAGATGTAGGTGTGTGTAAGTGTAGCTAGAATACATATTATAACAACATAATAGTATATTGAGGATACTATATTTGTTACAAAAGACAATAATAAAAAGAGTTTAGGGGGTTGGAGAAGCAAAATAAAACAAAAGGACTCAAAAGAAGACATTACCTTAAAATCAGGTAACTCCCTTTGGTTTGAGCTCAAAGGCTTCCTTGGGAAGACTTCTGCCCAAATTGAGGCTTCAATGAGTAATATAGGGAAGTGGAGAGACAAAATGGGCAGGGGTTGGCTGAGCCAAAGGCTTTGGGAGTGTGGGTAAGGAGGTAGAGGTGTGGGCCTTTTATAAGAGGAGAGGAGGGGCACTCTTGGAAAGTAAAGATAAGTTACTTTATTTTAAAATGAGTTTCAGATTCAAAAGGTCCCACATTGATCTAATTCTAGGATAAGGTGATAAGGGTTCGAAATCCACTCATAAAATTGGTTTTGTCCATGTGTAGGTCTTATATTTTACATTATCTTTCCATTTTATTTAAATCGTTAAATAATGAGGTCATCGCTGCATCATCATGATGTCATAAATATTTTAATTTATTTAAAGTCTAAAAATTATAAAAAAAATACTATGATGTAGGAAATCTTTTTAGATTTCAAATTACTATTTATAATCAAAAATATGATCTTTATAACCCCATGTAAAAATTGTTTTAGTAAAACATATCATGTTTGTGTCATTTTTACTTTTACATTAATTAAAAAGTTATTTATGTCATTTCCCAACCAAAGTGGCTCCATGGGGTCCCCAAGCTGACCCATGGATTGTCTTGGTCTGACATGACACATCCAATGAGGGTAGGACATGTTTCAAGCTCATCTCATACTATTAAAACATTATTCTTACCTTAAACTACACTAATTACCTCTAATCGCGATTAAAAACTTAATAAGTTACTATTCACCAAAAAAATTATTATGATCTCATTGAACCAGATTTTATTTCTTAATGACAACCATGTATGTCGGATTTTTGAAATTCGAAACACAAAGATGGCAAAATTTCATTTAAACAAAAAATCAGTTTTTATAAGTACCACTTAGTGGTTTCACTATTCATCAAAAATTGAAGTTTTTCATAAAAATACCAAAAATTCACAGAAAGTAAATTTTGATGTCCCAATCATAAAGAATAAGTTTATTTTGACAAAAATAGATTATAAAATTGTCAAAATATGGATTTAAAAAGGGTTTGCCATCAAAAGGCAGTAAAACAATCTTTTAAGAACATTAGTGTATTCCATGCATAAGATTGTATTTATTTTCATTTTAAGCCTCCAAAACAATATCTAATTAATTAATAGACATAGAGAAAAATATATATTACTCATTACATACTTGGGATGTTACACTGATAACATTCTTGTTGACTCAGCACACCACAACACTGATTGCAGGGAATCAATAGTACATACACCATATAGGAACGAGTCTTTGAATTCCATATTCTTCTTATATTCAACTCCCTAGGTATGCTAATCATACATCGAACTTACAAATGAATTTTCAGAATGCTATCATGATGAAATCATGTGAGGATTCCATGATGGATCAATGAGGATGATCATCTTAGTGATGAGGCTTTTCTTTAGGGGCCATACATTGTGGTATTACCTTTGATAAGACACCGAGAAGTTCCCTCAAATGTCATGCAGTGAGCAGACCCAACACTAGTAGTCTATGATAGAAACCCACTTCACATTGGGAATCCCATAGTTCTGGTGGGCCAAAATAACGATGCACACATTCTTAGTGCAATGTTTGAGTTTTAGTGACATATCCTACTTTATTTTTTTTTTGAACTTGATCCTCATGAAGTAAAGGATTTTCTGGATTTGGTGGCACACATCTTTTCACATGTATGGATTCCTTTAAATAAGATAGTGGCACTTGGGGCCAGCCATCTTCATGGAGAGACTAGGAGCTTGTGGAGTTAGGTTACCCAGATGCATGATCAGATAATTCTCACCTATACAAAGTTCGACCATCATTTCTATGAGGGGTATAACCTATCGACCTTACTCATTGTCTGGCTATAGAAGTTATTGGATCTGTGTTAAGGAGACATGGTTGTGGCAGAGTACCTATTGATTTTCACTAACATCATTTGATACTCCATCAACTTGATTCGACATGGCTACTTCTAGGCGCATAAGTACAAGCAGGGCTTGCACAAATATATTCGAGATGACATGATCTCTCTATTCATCCACACTTATAAGGGATTGATAAAGTATGACTTAGTCATAGAGATCTTATTGTAAGAGAAGGTATGGGTGGTGGAAAGAGGAAAGGAACACTGTAGAGATGATACGTTAATCATAACTGGTTGGAATTGGGAATCATGCTCCCAATGAAGGAGGAATACACATACTCAAAACTAGACCTGTGGTTCAACATCAGAGGGATATTTTTAAGGATCTATTTAGACATGGGATGGATGATGCTATGCCTATGGTGGAAAATTTTATATGGAACGTGACTGCTCATGCCGCTGTGATTTGGAGGGTGAAAAAATAGCGGATAAACCATTGTGGAAGTGGAAACTCTATGTCCAGGGATCTCCTAGAGGTTATTCGCAATAACCCTAGGTAAATAGACCTTTCAGAAGGGTTTATGGAGACCCAGGAGTAACACCTACTAGAGGAGGATGAAATTATACATTTCTTCAACCACTACCAAGAGGAGTACCATTCCATGCACCTTGGGATGGAGGGTCTAGGGAGTTGTTAGTTGCTGGTTATAGAGGCATATGAACATGAGGTGACATAGATGATTCATGGCATGATATTTGTTTTATATACATTACCTCTATTACTAATAGACAAAACCACGAGTCATTACATTATTTATATATATCCCTAGAGTTCGAGAATGTGATACTAGTATATCCTTTAGCTTGATCTATGTGGTTAGAAACCTCTATTGGCATTGATTCCAATGTCTCACACATATTCCAATTATACGAGATGGTGCTCAGAGGGGAGTGTTTTGCATGAGACCTCTTCATGGCCATGATTAGACTATATAACATCATTATTGGTGTGGCCATTTTATCTATAATAAATTTCAAGATAGACTATCACCATAGGAGAATGAGGTGACTTCAGATGGATGGGATGAGATTTTCCTTTACCGGTGAGAAGGATTTTCTGGTGGAGTGACCAAGGTTAATATACAGGAAACTGTAACCCATATCTTTTCAGTTGGAGATCATGGACCTTAGTGCAATAGGCTCTTTAGGCACCATACTTCTTGCATAAGTGGAGGCATATATGGACATCTTCCCTAATGATTTTTTGGGGCTACCTCCACAGTGAGAGATTGACATACGCATATAATTTCACACCAAGGAAACATCAATATATTCCAAAATGTATTGAATATCTCCCATTGAGCTCCATGACCTGAGGGTGCAGCTAGTGGACCATCAAGAGATAGGTTTTGTCAGACCCAACATGTCCCCTTGTGTGACTCCAACATTGTTCGTCAGAAAGTCAGATGGAAGCCTGAAGCTATGTGTGGACTGCCATCGCCTGAATCAGATGACGATCAAGAATAAGTACTCCATTCCAAGGATTGATTATATCACCCCAAGAATTTCAAAATAATACTTTTCTATTTTGTTTATAAATTAAAATAAATATTTTATGTAATTAAAAATGTTTAAATAAATGTAATAATAATAAAAAAAATTAAGGAAAATATATTTTTATGAAAATTATTATTTTTAAGTTAATAAATTTTATAAATATATGAATTTATATTATATTTATGTTTTACATTTTTTTATATAAATTATATGCGATTTAAAGTATATGTTTATAAATATATATAATTATCATTATATATATATATTTTTTTCTAAATATATAATCGTTATTTTATTATACATATATATATATATATATAATTTTATTATTTTCTTAAAATTCAAAACGTTATTTAATGAGTTTTGTAAAAAAACATCTCATGTTTGTTTTAAAAAAATTACGTTAAAGTGTTAAAAATTGAAATGATTGAATCAAATAATAATATATTATTATAATAATATGTTGACTAAAAATATATGAGAGAGATGTGACTAATGTTGGAGCAAAAAAGTCAAAAGTGAAAAACCATTTGAGGGAGAAAACAACCCGTGGGAAATTATAAATATATATAATTAAATTAATATAAGATATATGAATATATATATATATGTGCATAAAAACTTCCCATGTTTGAAAAAACTGTTTCATGTTAAAAAAAGTTTAAAACAAATGATTAAAATAAAAGATGATTTCTTAAAAAAATGTTCAATTAAATAATAAAAAAACGTGAGGATGATAATATAAAACAATGATAGTAATCATGACTTGCCAGAGAGAGTTGAGAGGTAATAAAAAGAAAGAAATGTGACACAAGAGACCAAATAAAAAACACCAATAAAGAATAAATATACTAAATATAATAATATAAAAATAATAACTAATGGACAAAAGTTAAACAATACAAAAAAGAATGACGTGTTGACTAAGAGGAATATGAAATTTGTTTGTTTTAAGGACAAAAAAATACCGTGGAATGAAAATGAAGACTCTGATCTGATAATATTAAATAATAACAACTGTATTGTGAAAATAGAAAAACCCAGCTTCTGAAGGAAGCTTTAAAAACACCTTGTTATATATAAATATTCTTATTTGCACATCCAAGATATAAGGACCCAGCCTTAAAACATTACATAATCTTGAATTAAATGAATAATTTACATTGATGATCTTTTCATGTTTATAGTTTTAGAGAATTAGGATATAACTATTACATCTCACAAGATTAAAAAGTAGACACTTCTACTCAGTTTCCATTTTGTTTCATAAAATAAAAACTCTTAAAAATAAACATGTCTAGTTCCATGTTTTAGATAGCATGTCTTTCCTTGATCCCATCCTTGAACCTATTCACCTTTAAGTCCTACGGAAAAAATTTCAAAAACTTGGGATGAGTATATAAAGCTCAGTAAGGGTTATAACAATACGGAAAGAAAACACTAGTCCATGTATACATAAGAATTAAAGAAATCATACTTTACTCATAAAACATAAGCACTTTAACATACCTCATTAAATCATAAGATTTATGACTAACTCATAGAAATCATAAGACGTAAAGGTAACTTGAGACATTCATAACATTCTTACATAGGGATTAGCCCTCATGGTTACGTTTGGAATACCCACCACAGTATATTCCCTAAATCTCTTCGGAGAAACCTTAGCATTTAACTCCTTCGGGTTACCCAATGCATTGGAGAGCTATCACGGGCTCACCCACCCTTAGTTTATCACAGAACCACCCATCTTCATAAATAATGCCCAAGAACCATAACATAATCATAACACATAACTTAAGCATAAAGGAAAGATAACATTCTCACATTCTAATAACAATATAACATTTTAAGATATTGAAATAATGATTCCATTATAAAAAACCATTTTCAAAACCATTTAAAACATTTAATAAAGAGATTTTTGAATCAAAGAGTCCCATACCACTTTAAAGCTTTTAACATTTTAAACCATTAATATCCATATAAATAAATCCTTAAAACTATTTTGAAAACATTGATATTAATGAGAAATATTTATAAGAATAAATCAATAAAACATTTAAAATGTTATTTTAGTTAAAGAGTTTTTAACAAAATGAGAGACACTTGAATACAAATAATTGAGGAATGACATTTAATCAGAACTTTATAATATCATGAGAATAAAGGTATTCATGATATAATATGCCAAAGTACAGTATATACACCATATAAGATTGAATTGGTGCATAACAACAATGAAGTCTCAATAGAAATGTAAAATGAGATGAAATCCCTTATAAAGAAGGTATCCTTAAATTAAGGATAAATCAATCTCATACTTATGTGTGAAAAATATAAATACACCCAATATAAGTTAATATTAAGTGTAAAACAGTCAGAGGTCATTTACACATATTCATAGGATGACATATTCGATAACTACAAGTTGAACCCAAAGAAATCGAAATTGGGTTAAGAAGTTCCCTTGTAAAAATTCGACAGCCTAACGACATCACTTTAAAATTCAGAAAATGATTTGATGAGAAAAAAAGGTTATCTCATCTCTTGGAAATAAATTTTACATAAATAAGGATATATAAGAACATATCCCAACATAATAAGATGTAAATTAAAAGATATAACAAAATAAGTCTTTTAAAAAGAGGCGGGTGAAAGGTTCCCTTACCGATTTGGGTAACTTCTGAAATATACACCCCATGAAAGAAGAGTCATACAATAAAGATGTGAATACCCATAAATTAAGTTATATTACACAAAGAATAAAATAATGGGCAGTAAAACACCACACAAAAGTAAATAGTGGAAAATGTATCATGAATCTCACGAGAATAAAAGTGAGATGAAAAATCCCTTATGAAAAATCGGCAGCCTAACGACGCCACATAAAACATCCAAAAATGGATTGAAGAGATAAAATAGGGTCTATAATCATATTAACATAAAATATACAGTAATCGTAATATAAAATAACATTCCCCAACATAATAAAGAGGAGCTTAAATGAAATGACATAAAAGAGAGTACTTAAAAAGAAAGAGAGAGGTAGGATCCCTTACCTCAAGTCCGACTTGTCTTGTTTGTTTCTTTATATTCCTGAATAATAAACTTTGGTCAATTTATAATTTCTTAAGGACCTTCTTTAAATTGTATTATTCAATTAATATCACATGTTATAATTTTATAATAATTAGTTAATTATGTGAGTTCATATCAGACATTTTTTCGATGTTCGGTACTTGAGTCAAAAATGAACTTGTTTGAAAAGAATTGTCCATGTAGTTATAATTACATCATATCCAGAATATTATTAATGATTTAAATATCATATATATCCTGTATATATTAATTTTATACTATTTTATAACATTTGGAGATAAAAAGAAAAGAAATGCACTGTTTATGGAGAGGGTAGGTCGTACGTACGTATGAACACTACTTTCATTTTTTTGGCACTTTAATGGAATTAAAACTAAATGATATATATATATATATATATATATATTATAATTCCAGTATAATATAAATTTAATATAGTTCACATAAGTTAATCAATTTAATTATTTATACATTCCATGTATTGCATGAACGAGTCACATCACTTGAGGGGGTGGTAGTCCACACTTCCTCAAATGAAATTATCGCATTTGCACAACATGAAAAAACATAAAGGTATGTATTAAATATAAAATACAGAAGCATAGAGAGGAAATAAATATAATATATATCATAAATAAATATAGTTCCGTCATAATGGCCACCATGAGAGGTGGTAAGAGAATATAAAACAATCATCGTTTCGTGAGGCAGTAATTCTCCATCCAAGGAAACAGTATGTTCTTTAACCATTAGACAGAGGTGTGAGTAAGTTTATCTCTAATACTTCTCATAAAAACATCTTAGTATATTTAAGATACTGTTTTTGTTACAAAGGAAATGAATAAAAAGAGTTTAGGGGGTTGGAGAAGCAAAATAAAACAATTGAACATAAGAGAGGACATTACCTTTAAATCAGGTAACTCCCTTTGGTTTGAACCAAAAGGGTTTCTTGAAGAGATTTATGCCTAAGTTAAGACTTCTAGGATGAATAGAGGGATGAGAAGAGAGAAAATGAGCAGATTTTGGTCGAGACAAAGGCTTGGGAGGTGTGGGTAAGGGTGTAGAGTTGGGGGCCTTTTATAAGAGTGAGGAGGGGCACTCTTGGAATGTATTGAAAATTTACTTTATTATAAAATTATTTTCAGATATTAAAGGTCACAAAATTATATATTTCTAGGATAAGGTTATAAGGTTTCGAAATCTATCCATACAATAGGTTTTTGACAAGTTTATTTCTCAGATTTTACCTTATCTTCTCATTTTATTTAAATCATTCATTAATGAGGTAATCATTGCATCATCATGGTGTCATAAATAAATTTATTTATTTAATGTCTAAAAATTATAAAACAAATATCATGATATAGGAAATCGTTTTACCTTTCTAATGAATATTTATAGTCAAAAATATGACTTGTATAACCCCATGTAAAAATTGTTTTAGTAAAACAATACATGTTTGTGACATTTTTATTTTAACTTTAAATAAAAAGTTATTAATGTCATTTTCTTACCCAAGTGGCTCTATGAGGTCCCCAAGTTGACCCATGGATTTTATTGGTCTTCCATGACTTATCCAATAAGTTTAGGACAAGTGTAAAGGTAATTTCATATTATTATATCATTATATTTACCTTAAATTACACTAATTACCTTTAATCGCGATTAATAAAACTTAAAAGTTATTATTCACCAAAAAATTATTTTAATCGCATTGAAACAAATTTTAAATCCTAATGAGAACCATGTTTGTCAGATTTTTTAAATTCACATCACATAAGTGGTAAAGTTTCATTTATACGAAAAATCAGTTTTTTAACTACCACTTAGTGGTTTCACTATTAATCAAAAATTGAAGTTTTTCAGAAAAATACCAAAAATTCACCCTAAGCTATATTTGATATTATGAATTCAAAAATGATGTATATTCTAAAAAATTTGAAACATATATGTTGCATTAATTAATTTAACAATTAATTCCCGCTGTCAAAACAAATAGCGTGTTTTTAAGAAATAATATCTATTAAAAGATTGACACTAGTTTAAGTCCAATTTCAAAGTGAAATTAATTCCAATGACCACCATTGGATTAAATGGTAAAAATATATTATAATTGAACTGTAAAACCAATTCAAAATATGATCTAATCATATAAATAAATTATATTAAAAAGAGTTTTTGAATTAAAATACAACATTTTTCACTAATTCATTAAAAATGAACTTTATCGAAAAAATAACAAAAACATACACAAAGTAAATTTTGATGTCCTGATTCTAAAGAAGGATTTTATTTGGTCCAATATAAAATATAAAATTGTCAAAATGTAGATTTAAAAAAGGTTCTTCATCAAAAGGCGGTTAATCGGACTTTTAAAGAATACTAGAATATTAATTCTTAAAATTGGATTCAATTGCATTTTAAGCTTCTACCATTTATTGAATAACGTAAAATCATTTAACAAACTTATATAATCATATTTTAGTTACTTCTGTTCATTCCCTCTATTCCAACTGCTAGACGTTATCTACCATTTAAAATAATATTATTATATTATTAGTGTGCAACGTAAGATTTCAAAGAAACTCGTTGTTGCGTATTGAGTACGCCATCGAACATAGCATCCCCTTTAAAGTAATATTAATATTTTATTCACAAATATTAATAAATATGAAAATGCCATATTCTTTATTTACCTGGGATGTTACACAAGAACACCCAAACCTCCCTCTACCAAGCCCTTTCTTGGTGTAAAAAAGCTCTCAAGACCCTCTTTTGATCCAAATCAAGTAAAGGAATTCTCTCTTTAATTTCAAACATAGTTTGAAAGAGTTTTAAATTAATTTCTCAATCTATGATATATATATATACACATATGTATATACTTATATTAGTTCATTTTATTAGATGTAATACTAAGAAGATTATATTTTAAAACCTTGTTTTCAAACCCATGTTTTGTAAAAGGCTAGCTCAAATTCCCTCAGTCAATGTTAGACACACACACAGAAACATGTTGTAGACAGATGAATATATGTCTATAAACTCACTTAACTTCCACAACATGATATTTTAGAAGTTATAAACTAAGGGTTGTGAACTAGATCGAGCCTTTATAAAGTTATTATAAAAGGGTTTACAATATTTTATTTAATACATGTATTTAGAATACTATATATATATACACTTGTGTGTATACATATATACATGTTCTACCCAAATTTTATGTAGTCATAAAACATATTTTCATTTCAAAAATTAAATGTTTGGGAAATTCCTCTAAATATGCATCTCTGATAGTCTCCCTTTTTATTAATTTGCATATGAAATTATTATCATTCTAAGAGTACTATTATTTTATGTGTGAATCTGCATCTGCATACCCCGAAATGTCATGCATAGATAGATATGACCATCATCTTTCTCATGTGTGACATTCCATGCATTATGTGACCTTGCACGCACTTAAATCCTTGTTTCATGCAATTACAGTTTTTTTCCAAGCATGGGATTCTATCTAAAATGATTTTAAAAACTTTTGAGGAAATTATGATGACATGAGAAATATTGTTTTCTTTTGAAGGAAATAATATTATGTTATTATTTTTGAAATGATTTTGGGTAAGAAATAAGAAAGGCAGGTCCATGAGAAAATTGTTTTCAAAAATTGGAACTGGTGAAATGTGCGACGTTCTGGTGAGTGAACCCATAAGTCTTAGTGATAACTAGTGGCCATAGTTATGGATTTTAATATGGTATGACAAGTATTATTAACGACACAGAGAGAATTAATATTTTCAAAGGAGAATTCCCAATGGCCTTTTAAGTATAATTATTTGTGAAATATTATTTTCCTATATATATATATATACTCAAGTATCTGTGAAAATATTTTTTAAGTATGTATATTTATTTTCAAAAAATGCTTTAAGGAATTTATTGGTTCTTTTGAAACCCCTTCCTGGGAATTTTATGCTCACCCTACATATTATAATCACTTATACAGGTTTAGCAAAATTTCCACAGTGAATTTTTTTTGTGGTTACAGTGCGCTGAAGAATCATTATTTATTTAATTTTCAATTTGTTTATTTTGTTGAAATGTAAGTCATGTATCAAATTTACCGGAACCTAGACCGGTAAAAGGTTCCCTATTGTAATAAATGTTGTGTATATGTTCAAGTTTCTTTTATTAAAAAAAATACACAGCATTTATAAGGGCTAAGTCCGATGGCTTGGGCTCAGGTCTTTATAATTGGCATCAGAGGAACAATTTAGATAACATTAGAAAATTCGAACAAAACAATAATTTAAGCAAAAATCATTTGTAAAATTCTTTTTCCTGTCTGAACGGACGAATTGAGAGGGCACAATTTAGTTAAGGAGGGGAGAATATAACACCCCAAGAATTTCAAAACAATACTTTTCTATTTTGTTTATAAATTAAAAGAAATATTTTATGTAATTAAAAATGTTTAAATAAATGTAATAATAATAATAACAATAATAATTAAGGGAAAATAGATTTTTAAGAAAATTAATATTTTTAAGTTAATAAATTTTATAAATGTATGAGTTTATATTATATTTATGTTTTACATTTTTTATATAAATTATATGTGATTTAAAGTATATGTTTATAAATACATATAATTATCATTAAATATATATACATATATATGTGTTTCTAAATATATAATCGTTATTTTATTATATATATATATATATATATATATTATTTTATTATTTTGTTAAAATTCAAAACGTTATTTAATGAGTTTTGTAAAAAAAACATCCCATATTTATTTAAAAAAAATATGATAAAGTGTTTTAAAAATTGAAATGATCAAATAAAATAATAATTAATATATTATTATAACAATATATTGACTAAAAATATATGAGAGGCATGAATAATGTTGAAGAAAAGAAGTCAAAAGTGAAAAACCATTTGAGGGAGAAAACAACCCATGGGAAATTATAAATATATATAACTAAATATAAGAAAAATGAATTTATATATGCATAAAAACCTCCATGTTTTAAAAAAATAAAATAAAAATGTTTCATGTTAAAAAATGTTAAAAAAATGATTAAAATAAAATATGCTTTCTTAAAAAAACATTCAATTAAATAATAAAAAAAATGTGAGGACGATAATATAAAACAATGATAATAATCATGACTTGTTAGAGAGAGAGTTGGGAGGTAAAAAGAAGAAGGAAACGTGACACAAGAGACCAAAGAAAAATCACCAATAATGAATAAATAAACCAAATATAATAATATAGAAATAATAATTAATGGACATAAGTGAAACAATACACAAAATAATGACGTGTTGGCTAAAATGAATATGAAATTTGTTTTTTTTAAGGAAAAAAAAAGAATATCGTGGAATGAAAATGAAGACTCTGACATGATAATATTAAATAATAACAATTGTATTGTGATAATAGAAAAACCCAGCTTCTAAAGGAAGCTTTAAAAACACCTTGTTTTATATAAATATCTCTATTTACACATCTAAGAACACCCGAACCTCCCTCTTCCAAGTCCTCTCTTGGTGTACAAAAGCTCTTAAGCCCCTCTTTTGATCCAAATCAAGTAATGTAATTCTCTTTAATTTCAAACTTAGTTTGAAAGAGTTTTAAATTAATTTCTCAACCTATGATATATATACATACATATATACATATGTATATACTTATATAAGTTAGTTTTTTAGATGTATAACCAAGAAGATTATGTTTTAAAACCCTTGTTTTGTAAAAGGCTATCTTAAATTCTCTCGGTCAATGTTACACACACACACATATATGTTGTATAAAAATGAATATATGTGTATAAACTCACTCAACTTCCAAAACTTGATATTTTAGAAGTTATAAACTAAGGGTTGTGAACTAGATCGAGCCTTTATATTGTAATTATAAAAGGGTGTGAAATATTTTGTTTAATTCATGTATTTATAATACTATAGATATATATATACTTGTGTGTATACATATATACATGTTCTACCCAAATTTTCTGTAGTCATAAAACATATTTTCATTTCAACAATTAAATGTTTGGGAAATTCCTCTAAATATGTGTCTCTAATAGTATCCCTTTTTATTAATTTGCATATAAAATTATTATCATTCTAAGTGTAATATTATTTTATGTGTGAATCTTCATCTGCATACCCCGACATGTCATGCATAGATAGATATGACCATCATCTTGCTCATGCGTGACATTCCAAGCATTATGTGATCTTGCACACATTTAAATCCTTGTTTAATGCAATTACATTTTTTCCATGCATGAGATTCTTTTTAAAATGATTTTAAAACCTTTTGAGAAAATAGTGATGACATGAGAAAAATTGTTTTATTTCGAAGGAAATAATACTATGTAAGTATTTTAGAAATTATTTTGAGTAAGAAATAAGAAAGGCGGGTCTATGAGAAAAATGTTTTAAAAAAATGGCACTCATGAAATGCGTGACGTTATGGGGAGTGAACCCATAAGTCTTAGTGATGACTAGTGGCCATAGTTATGGATTTTAATATGGTTACCCAAGTATTATTAACAACCCAAAGAAAATTAATATTTTCAAAGTAGAATTCCCAACGAACTTTCAAGTATAATTATTTGTGAAATATTGTTTTCCTATATATATATATTCAAGTATCTGTGAAAATATGTTTTATGTATATTTATTTTCAAAAAATGTTTTAAGGAATTTATTGGTTGTTTTGAAACCCCTTACTGGGAATTTTATGTTCACCCTACATATTATAATCACTTATATAGTTTTAGAAAACTTTTTGTGATGAATTTTTGTTGTGGTTGCAATGCGATGAAGAATCATTATATATTTAATTTTCAATTTGTTCATTTTTTTGAAGTGTAAGTCATGTATCTAATTTTCCAGAACCTAGACCAGTAAAACGCCCTCTATTGTAATAAATATTGTGTATATGTTCAAGTTTATTTTATAAAAAAAATACACAACATTTATAAGGGCTAAGTCTGATAGATCGGGCTCGGGTCTTTATAATTGGCATCAGAGGAACGATTTAGATACCTTTGGAAAATTAGAACAAAATAATAATTTAAGCATGAATCCTTTGTAAAATTACTTTTCCTATCTGAACGTACGAATTGCGTGGGCGCAATCCAGTTAAGGAGGGGAGAATATAACACCCCAAGAATTTCAAAATTATACTTTTCTATTTTTTTTTATAAATTAAAAGAAATATTTTATGTAATTAAAAGTGTTTAAATAAATTTAATAATAATAATATCAATAATAATTAAGGGAAAATATATTTTTAAGAAAAATAATATTTTTAAGTTAATAAATTTTATAAATATATGAATTTATATTATATTTATGTTTTACATTTTTTTAATATAAATTATATGTGATTTAAAGTATATGTTTATAAATACATATAATTATCATTAAATATATATATATATATATGTTTCTAAATATATAATAGTTATTTTATTTTATATATATATATTTTTTATTATTTTGTTAAAATTCAAAATGTTATTTAATGAATTTTGTAAAAAAAACATCCCATATTTGTTTTAAAAAAAATTACATTAAAGTGTTTTAAAATTTGAAATGATTGAATCAAATAATAAGTAATATATTATTATAATAATATATTGACTAAAAATATACTAGAGAGGTGTGACTAATGTTGGAGCAAAAAAGCCAAAAGTGAAAAACCATTTGAGGGAGAAAACAACCCATGGGAAATTATAAATATATATAACTAAATTAATATAAGAAAAATGAATTTATATATGCATAAAAACATTCCACGTTTTAAAAAAATAAAATAAAAATGTTTCATGTTAAAAAAATGTTAAAATAAAAGATGCTTTATTAAAAAAAACATTCAATTAAATAATAAAAAATGTGAGGATGATAATATAAAACAATGATAATAATCATAACTTGTCAACGAGAGAGTTGAGAGGTAAAAAAATAAGAAGGAAACATGACACAAGAGACCAAAGGAAAAACACCAATAATGAATAAATAAACCAAATATAATAATATAGAAATAATAATTAATAGACAAAAGTGAAACAATACAAAAATGAATGTCGTGTTAACTAAGAGGAATATGAAATTTGTTTGTTTTAAGGACAAAAAAAAGAATACCATGGAATGAAAATTAAGACTCTGACGTGATAATATTAAATAATAATAATTGTATCGTGATAATAGAAAAACCCAGATTCTAAAGTAAGCTTTAAAAACACCTTGTTTTATATAAATATCCCTATTTACACATCCAAGAACACCTGAACCTCCCTCTGCCAAGCCCTCTCTTGGTGTACAGAAGCTCTGAAGCCCCTCTTTTGATCTAAATGAAGTTAGGGAATTCTCTCTTTAATTTAAAACTTAGATTGAAAGAGTTTTAAATTAATTTCTCAACCTATTATATATACACACATACGTACATATGTATATACTTATATTAGTTCGTTTTTAGATGTATAACCAAGAAGATTATGTTTTAAAACCTTGTTTTCAAACCCATGTTTTGTAAAAGGCTAGATCAAATTCTCTCAGTCAATGTTAGACACACACACACACACACATATGTTGTATACAAATGAATATGTGTATAAACTCACTCAACTTCCAAAACTTGATATTTTAGAAGTTATAAACTAAGGGTTGTGAACTAGATCGAGCCTTTATGATGTTATTATAAAAGGGTTTACAATATTTTATTTAATACATGTATTTAGAAAACTATATATATATATATATATATATACTTATGTATATACATATATACATATTTTTCAGAAATTTTCAGTAGTCATAAAACATATTTTCATTTCAACAATTAAATGTTTTGTAAATTCCTCTAAATATGCATCTATGATAGTCTCTCTTTTTATTAAATTTCATATGAAATTATTATCATTCTAAGCGTACTATTATTTTATGTGTGAATCTTCATCTATATACCCCGACATGTCATGCATAGATAGATATGACCATCATCTAGCTCATGCGTGACATTCCAAGCATTATGTGATCTTGCACACACGTAAATACTTGTTTCATGCAATTACGGTTTTTTTCCATGCATGAGATTTTATTTAAATTGATTTTAATACCTTTTGATGAAATGGTGATGACATGAGAAAGTTTGTTTTCTTTCGATGGAAATAATATTATTTAAGTATTTTTGAAATGATTTTGGGTAAGAAATAAGAACAGCAGGTCCATGGGAAAATTGTTTTAAAAAATTGGCACTGGTGAAATGTGTGCCTTTTTGGGGAGTGAACCCATAAGTCTTAGTGATGACTTGTGGCCGTAGTTATGGATTTTAATATGTTCTTCCAAATATTATTAACGACCCACAAAAAATTAATATTTTCAATGGATAATTCTCAATGGACTTTCAAGTATAAATATTTGTGAAATATTGTTTTCCTATATATATATATTCAAGTATCTGTGAAAATATGTTTTAAGTATGTATATTTATTTTCAAAAAATGTTTTAAGGAATTTATCGGTTGTTTTGAAACCCCTTACTGGGCATTTTATGCTCACCCTACGTATTGTAATAACTTATACAGGTTTAGAAAACTTGTCGCGGTGAATTTATTTTGTGGTTGTAGTGGGTTAAAGAATCATTATTTATTTAATTTTCAATTTGTTCATTTTTTTGAAATGTAAGTCATGTATCTAATTTTCCAGAACTTATACCGATAAAAGGTTCACTGTTGTAATAAATGTTGCGTATATGTTAAAGTTTATTTTATAAAAAAATACCCAGCATTTATAAGGGCTGAGTCCGGTAGCTTAGGCTCGGTTCTTTATATTGATTGCCTCTTTGACCAGCTAAAAGGCACAAGACAGTTCATAGAGAATAAACTTAAGTAGGTCTACCATTAGTTGTATATTCTCAAGGAATATCCCCCAGAAGAAAACATGAAAATGTTTCCACATGAATTATGAATTACTGATGATACCCTTCGAAGGAAAGAATTCCTGTCACGAACCAACCCGGGTCGACCCTGAACCGGTCACTTGAGACGATTTGCGATAAGGCCTGAGAGGCAGTCCCGATCCTCTTGGGCTAACGACAAGTGCTAGGGAATCAACAGTGAACAATAGAGGAATTATTTCACCCAATAAAAATGAACTAAGCAACATAAATAAAATAGAACAGTGCAAAATAAATAAACGACACGAAAGAGAAAGAGTGGCCAACAACACATACTAACCTGACCATGACCAAAACACCACGTGACCCTGTGAGTCACTCTCCAACACCCAAACTAGACATCACCCAAGGCAATCTAAACCATATCTGGAACCTGCAGGAGAAACTACAAATAGGAAAACACTATAAGCGTGAGTATTAAAACTCAGTAGGTGTTCCCAACAAACTATCTCCAAAGCACTATCTTTAAATAAAGAATTTTCTAATTCCATATTTGAACTAAATTATATAAAATATGGGTTTCCACACACACTAACATTTCCAAAAGAAGTAATAGTCCATTTCCCTTTTTAATTTAAAAACAAGTTTAATGTTTAAAGGGAAAATGTGCATTACAATTTAAAACATTTTCAGAAATAATTTAGAATCTAAAATGAAATTTATTTGTTAGTCGAGAGGAAAATCACACACAACACACAACACACAATAAGGGAAATGGGAAGGAACAAAATAGGGATCATCAACTGAAATAGGCCCCTCAATCGTCTGCCACATACAAATAAGCACTAAAGAAAACATGGTTTGAACCTAGGAGCTCATGAACAATCCAGAATGTATTATACATGTGACTCATCCTGAAGGAATACCTACACTTGATGATGTCATAACGCCCTAATGCTCGGTATTTCCCAACCTAGCCTAACTGAGGAGCCCAATCCCCTAGCAGAGCAAAGTTTGTACTAAGGTCCACTAGCCAGTGCGTATTCTAAACTAGTGCAGCAATTGTTCTCATAAGATTCACTTACTATGCCAGGTTCCCATGTCAACACGTGTAATAAAAAAGGGGGTGAGTAAACAATGTCAAACAAGCAACCAATTCCAATGCACAAACATCATGCACAACAACCCACAAAATCGACGTTCACAACGAGGTCACCCCAGAGTCACTCCAAAGAGGATTTTCAAAATAATTTATATTTATTAAATTGCCAAACGATCCTTAACCAACTTTAAAGAAAAACATCATTTTTCAAGAGAAACCAAAACACTTGCTCACGTGTCAGAAGAAAACATTTATCATCAAACCAGAACCACCCTTGGAAATCCATGAATTTTGTTCAAAGGCCAAATGAGCATTTTTCACTATTGTGCGACAATTCATCAACAAAATAATTTCAGTGGGATGCATAAAAATAAGCAGTCTCATTTACAACAAACCATTATTCTAAAAATAATTATTTAATATTATTTCACATTTAACGAAAATCAATGGAATGAAAAGAAAGAAAGAAATTCTAAATTCAAGGGAAAGTGCAGTGGGGGACCTACCTCGATTCACAGCCCGAACACGACGACGCGACACGCCTCGCAATGACGCATAAGCACGCACAAGCTGATGACCATAATATCACTGGTTTTCCTCGCCGATATGCTGCAACAACCGCACAAAAACTAAAAACACATAAACACAGACTTAAAATAATCCAAACGAAAAAACAACACAAAAGAACCACCTCAACATGTTTTCAAAACACAACTCGCACCATCTAATTAAACAAACTCAATTATTTAAAAAAATAAATTCGCACCAACTTAATCAAACACAAAACTCGCTAAAGTAATTATCTAATACTCATGCAAGGACAGCGCAAACCTCACCTCGACACGGAGACGCGCTTGAGCAGCGGGGTCGCACGACCGTCGGAAAGGGACGACACACACTAGCAGGGACTGTCACTGGCCGATAGAGTGCATGATGCACTGGTGGGGCTGGATGGAGCAGTGAAGGGGGGATGACGCCAGTGACTCAGGAATGGGGAACATGATTACTACCAGAAAGTGCAACAAGGGGGTCACGGGGCACTGCGCAATGACCGAGGAATGACAATGGGGTCGCACAGGGACTGCGTGGCTAGACAGCAGGTCCACGGGGTGACGCACTGCCAAGACGGAGGCGCGCTGGGCTTGAGATGCGTGTGGCGGCCAAAAAGGGGTCTGGCCAGAGGCGCGTGCGACCAATATGGATGGTGGGTACTGGCAGGAGGAGCCTGCGACTGGTGTAGCGAAGGGGGACATCGCTGGGGCGTTGCGCCGTTGCTGGTTGGCCAGAGTATGTAAGGGGAACAATGTCAGAGTTGGTGCAGGAGGCAAGTTGAAGGGTGTGAGGTCGGAGGTTGATGGGTGCGCGACGGAACAGGGGGAGGAGGCGGTCGGCTGGGACAGGGGGCGTGCAAATTAGGGAGCTAGGATCGTAGCTGGTCAGGGAAGGGGAACCGGGGCTCCTGGACCACTATTGACTGGATGGAGGATGTGGGTGGTGCGATGCCGGTGCAAGGCAGGAACGACGCTGGTAGTGCAGTGCCGACAAGAGGGTAGACCGACAGATGGGTGGCGCACAGACAACATATACGGGGTGGAGGCTGGAGGGCACTACACCTGAACAGGGGAAAGAAGAGGGAGAGGGAGGTGGAGTCGTGGCTTGTGGGTGCTATGTGAGGAGAAGAAGGGAAAGAGGAAAGAGAGAGAAAAAAAGAAAAAGGAAAAGAAAAAGAAAAAGAATAAAAAAAGAATAAAAAAGAAATAAAATAAAACAAAACAAAAATAATAATCATATTAATATCAATATTAATAATAATAATACACATAATGCTAATAAAAAAACATTAATGATAATCGAAAAATGATAAAAAATAATAATTTTAATAATAAAAATTATTTAATAATAATATAATATTATTATTCATGACATAATAATATTATTAATACAGTAAGTTATTTATTTAACTAAATATTAATTTTTTTCAACTTATTTAATTTATTTTTATTAGGCCGACTCAAACTCCATAGTCATGCAGCTGCCCGGGCTAACCACATGACCTTTGCTAGTCGTGCGGTGCCCGTGCACCGGCCCAAATACCAATAGTAGTATTAGTAGTAATAATAATAATAATAACAATTCATTAATTATAATAATAATAATAATAATAATAATAATAATAAAGCCTTATTAGTAATAATACTAATAAGAACATTAATAATCATACTAATAAAAATATAAATAATAAGAATACCCAGTTCACTTTAATAATAATAATAAAATTATTAACAACAATAAAAATTTTAAATAACACAATCAATTACAAAAGTTTCTCATTTTAATTTTTCGAAGACAGGTGGATCATGCCGATGCCTGGATGAAGCCACGCGGTGTTTCCAAAATGTGCTCCGCCCGTGCACCCAACGACGTCAACTCAGAAATGCGTACTTTTTGACAAAACTCAAAATTTTTGTTCAGGACTAAACCCGAACCCCAACAAATATTTAAAAACCAAAGGAAATAATAAAATAAATTAATTAGATAGTTTGGGGTGTGACAATTTTCCCCACTATAATGCTTTCTGCCCCTAGAAAGCAACAACAAGATCAAGACCCAAAGATAAAACTTCTTACGTGTCACCCCCACCAAAAGTTTAAGCACCTCCAGTTGATCAATCCAAACAGACAGTGAAAACCCATGACAAACAACTCATCCTTAAAACATGATCACCTTAACTGTAACAAAGCAGAACCCAAACCACCCATTTCAACAATAAACGAACCTAAACCACTTCATACATTTATTCCCATAATCTTAGTCCAACAGAACCGTTGGGTGTACTCGAATCCCAACATTTACTCAAGAGGAAGAACATAAGATTATGTGGTTCCGCATGAGACCACCCGCCACCAAATGATACATGAAAAGAAACTCTGATACTGACACAGGGAGGCCCGAACAGACTCCCCACGATAAGGATCAGACTAACACTAAATTACTTTTGGTGTAACTCGGTGAGACCCACCGTGGGTCTCCCCACCATAAGAACTGATGAAATTAACCGAACTTAAAAACTTTCCTCACAGACCAAAAACCCCCACCATGAGGGGGGATAAGGGAAGGGACAATCTGATAGAGCATCAAAACTATCTCCATCTCTAAATCAACAATGTCACACCCTTAGAAGAACAAAAACCATGCCACCCTAAGAATGAAGATTAAACCAAGACCCTTTTTAACCATTGGGGTTCACCGGACTACGCGCTAGCTTCACTCCGGGACCTATGGCTGAAGCACCGATGATTGAAGCATCTCCTGCCTCATAGTCATGCTTCAAAAATTCCCAAACATAACACTCGAAGCATAATTTAACCAAACACACTTCTAATAAAATAAAGGTTTCAAAGAGGCTCAATAATAACCATTATTACAACTAAAGGAAAAGAAACACCACAGAACACTATAAGAGACGACCACTATATCCAAGAAACACTACAAAGAGAAAGTCTCAAACTGATCCCCAAACATCACCCTACTCCTGCTGATGGTCTGAGATGACCTTCGACAAGCCCGGTCTGGGTTCAATGCACTTCTTGGAAACACCTCGACATAATTATTGCAAGTGACCCAAACGTCCACAGGTGTGGAAAGGTCTTGGAGCACTTAGGAACATCGACCTCTTGTGTCCTTGCTTACCACACTGGTGACAGATCAATGCATTGCGCTGTGAGGAAGATGACTGAAGGTCTGAAGGCCTCTTGATTCCTCTATTAGAGCCGCCAACATTAGGTCGCTTCCCATTCTTCCGGTCACCATCCTCTTCATTGCTTCCCAAGGACGAGGGAGGATTTTCTACCTCATGTCCTCCTATTAAATCAGCTTCTGCAAGAAATTATTACCCCACAATATCTGAGAAGGTGGTTAGGTTGAGCTCTACCACTTTCTACTGCAGTTCAGGTCGGAGTCCAGACTCAAATTACTGAGCCTTCCTGAGATCATTTGCAACAATCCATTGTTCGTACAGAACTAGTTCCAAGAAATGTCGATATAATTCTAGTACCGATTCAACGCCCTGCTGAACACAACACAACTCCATCCTCTTCCTCAACTTTTTCAACTCATAGAAATATTGTTGGATAAACGAAGACTTGAAGAACTCCCATGTGAGATCTTCTTAGGCTTTCTTCGAGACACATACTTCTACCATTTTCAGGTTGGACCTTCAAGCATAAAGGTTTCCAACTTCACCTTCAGTGACTCAGACAACCCAATGAAACTGAAGTTCCTCTCAATCTTTTTGTAACCACTCCTCTGCATCAAGAGGATCAGCTTGACCACAAAATAGGGGAGAGTTTAACTTCTGGAATTCCAGAACATAGTCTATAGGCTGATCAATTGGAGGATTTTCTAAGGGCACACCACCCAAAGCTGCACCTTGGGAATTCATCAAACCGTCGTGGGGGTGAACACTAAGGAACAAGAAAACAAAGAATTTAATAAAAACATGGTCATTGTCATTTCAAATACCAAAATAACACTTTTCACAATGATTTTTAAAATTAAAGAAAACCCAAACGATCCACTAGAGGAAACTAGTGCTGATGGGTGACTCAGACATATTGTTGGAGGCCATACGATAATCATGCCACCGTCACAGAGAGAAATCTAGGGAAATGTCCCCAGTTCCACATGGCTTTCTTGGCCCTGTGAACTTACAGGGCTACTTTACCAACTCCCTTTTCATTTCCCAAAATAAAAAAATTCAAAGGAAATAAAAAGACACCAACAACCCAAACATCCCATGGTAACCTGAGGTTCGAAACGAGAAAGGGTTCATGACGTCCTTCTCATCCGTATTCCTCGTGTCTCGACAATTATACTCATACCCTAACAACCCCAAATAACGATGGGTGCTCTGAAAAACAAGGTCCGCTCAAGAGACAACCTCCTCTGATACCATTTTGTTACGAACCAACCCGGGTCGATCGTGGACCGGTCACCCAAGTCAATCCGTGACAAGGCCCGAGAGGCATTCTCATTCCTCCCGGGCTAGCGACAAGAGCTAGGGAATCAACAAAGAACAACAGGGGAACGATTTCTCCCAATAAAAATGAACTAAGCATCAAAAATAATATAGAACAATGAAAAATAAATAAACGACAGGAAAGAGAAAGAGCGGCTAAAAACACATACTAACTTGACCACGACCAAAACACCACGTGACCCAGAGAGTCACTCTCTAACACCCAAACCAGATATCGCCCAAGGCGATCCAAACCAGAGTTGGAACCTGCAAGAGAAACTAAAAATAAGAAAACACTATAGGAGTGAGTATTAAAACTCAGTAGGCATGCCCAACAAACTATACCCAAAGCACTACCTTTAAATAAAGAATTTACTAATTCCAGTCTTGAACTAAATTATATAAAAGATGGGTTTCCACACACACTTACATTTCCAAAACAAGTAACAGCCCATTTCCCTTTTTAATTTAAAAACAAGTTTAATGTTTGAAGGGAAAAGATGCATTACATTTTAAAACATTTTCAGAAACAATTTAGAATCTAAAAAGAAATTTAGTTGTTAGTCAAGAGGAAAACCTCACACAACACACAACACACAATAAGGGAAATGGGAAGGAAGAAAATGGGGACCAAAAACTGAACTAGGTCCCTCAATCATCTGCCACATAAAAATAAACACTAAAGAAAACATAGGTCGAACCTAGGAGCTCGTGAACAATCCAAAACGTACTATACATGTGACTCATCCTAAAGGCATGCCTACTCTTGATGACGTCATAACGCCGTAATGCTTGGTATTTCCCTAACTAGCCTAACTGAGGGGCCCGATCCCCTAGCGGAGCAAAGTACGTACTAAGGGGCACTAGCCAAAGCGTATTCTAAACTAGTGCAATAATCGTTCTTAGAAGATTCACATACTATGCCAGGTTCTCATGTCAACAAGTGTAATAAAAAAGGGGCCGAGTCAACAATTTCAAACAAGAAACCAATTCCATTGCACAAACATCATGCACCAGAACCCACAAAATTGACATGCATAGGAAGGTCACCCCTAAGTCACTCTAAAGAGGGTTTTCAAAATAATTTATTTTTATTAAAGTTCCAAATGATCTTTAACCAAATTGAAATAAAAACATAATTTCTCAAGAGAAACCAAAACACTTGCACATGTATCAGAAGAGAACATTTATCATCAAACCAGAACCACACTTGGAAATCCATGAATTATGTTCAAAGGAAAAATGATCATTTTTCACTATTGTTTGACAATTCATCAACAAAAAAATTTTAGTGGGATGCATAAAAATAAACAGTCTCATTTACAGCAGATCATTATTCTAAAGATAAAATTTTAATATTATTTCACATTTAACAAAAATCAATGAAATGAAAAGAAATAAATAAATTCTAAATTCAAGGGTAAGTGTAGTGAAGGACCTACCTTGATTTTCAGCTCGAACATGAAGACGTGACACACCTCAGAAAGGCACACATGAACACACAAGACGATGACCACATTATCGTGGGTTTTCCTCGCCGACAGCTGCAACAACCGCACGCCAACTAAAAACACATAAACACAGACTTAAAGTAATCCAAATGAACAAACAATGTAGAATAACCACCTCGACATGTTTTCAAAACAAAACCCGCACCATCTAATTAAACAAACTCAATTATTTTAAAAAAACTAAATTCGCACCAACTTAATTAAACACAACACTCGCTAAAGTAATTATCTAATACTCAAGAAAGGACATCACAAACCTCACCTTGACGCGGAGACGCGCTAGACCAGCGGGGTCGTGCGACTGTGTGAAAGGGGCGGCCCGCACCAGCTGGGACTTTTGCTGGCCGAAAAAGAGTGCACGATGCACCAGCGAGGGTTTGATGGAGCAGCGAAGGGAGGACGATACCAACGACTCAGCAAGGGGGCACGCGACAGCTACTGGAAAGTGTAGCAAGGGGGTCACGGGGCACTGCGCAACGGCCGGGGAACGAAAAAGGGGTCGTCCATGGACTTTGCGGCTAGACAGAAGGTCCGTGGGGTGACGCACTGCTGATCAAGAGGTGCGCCAGGCTGGAGATACGTGCGGCGGCAAGAAAGGGGTCTGGCCGGAGGCGCGTGTGGCCGATATGGATGGTGGGTGCCGACGAGAGGAGCCTGCGGCTGGTGCAGCTAAGGGGGATGTCGTCGGGGCACTGCGCCACTGCCGACCGACCAGAGTAGGGAAGGGGAATGGTGCCGGGGTCGGTGCAAGAGGCCAGTTGAAGGGTGTGAGGTCGGAGGATGATGGGCGCGCGACGGAATAGGGGGAGGAGGCTGCTGGGCAGTCAGATGGGACAGGGGGTGCGCTGGTCTGGTGCGCGGAGTTGGGAGTCGGGGTCGTAGTCGGTCAGGGAAGGGGAACCCGGGCTGCTGCATCACTGCTGGCTGGACGGAGGACGTGGGTAGTGCGGTGCCGACACAGAGCAGGAACAACGCTAGTAGTGCGGTGCCAGTAGGAGGGCATACCGACGGCTAGGGGGCGCGCAAAAAGCAAATGCGGGGCGAAGGCTGGAGGGCGCTGCACCAGAACGGGGGAAAGAAGAGGGAGAGGGAGGGAGAGTCATGGCTGGTGGGTGCTGTGCTAGGAGAAGAATGGAAAGAGGAAAGAGAGGGAAAAAAAGAAAAAGAAAAAGAAAAAAATAATAAAATAATAAAATAAAACAAAAATAATAATCATATTACTATCAATAATAATAATAATAATACACATAATTCTAATAACAAAAAATTTAATGATAATCTAAAAATGATAAAAAACAATAATTTTAATAATAACAATTCTTTAATAATAACAAAATATTATTATTCATGACGGAATAATATTATTACTAGAGTAAGTTATTTATTAAACTAAATTTTAATTTTTTTCAAGTTATTTAATTTATTTTTATTTGTCCGACTCAAACTCCGAAGTCGCGCAGGTGCCCGGGCTAACCACCCGACTTCTGCTAGTTGTGTGGTGCCCGCACACCAGCTCAAATATCAATAGTAATAATAATAATAATAATAATAATAATAATAATTACTTAATTACAATAATAATAATAATAATAATAAATCCTTATTAATAATAATACTAATAAGAACATTAATAATCCTACCGATAAAAATATAAATATTAAGAATACCCAATTCACTTTAATAATAATAATAAAATCATTTACAAAAATAAAATTTTAAATAACACAATTAATTACAAATGTTTCTCATTTTAATTTTCTAAAGACAGGCGGATCGTACCGATGCCTAGGCGAAGCCGTGCAGGGTTTCAAAAAAGCGTTCCACCCGTGCGCCAACGACGTCAACTAAAAAATGCGCACTTTTTGACAAAACTCAAAATTTTTGTCCGGGACTCAACCCGAACCCCAATAATTTTTTTAAAACCAAATGAAATAATAAAATAAATTAATTAGTTTGGTTGGGGTGTGATAATTCCCCTACCTTGTTCATGAGAATCATGAACTGAATCTTCGAAGCCTTCTTGGTTCGGTTCATGGTAGTCTTCATCAATGTCATTCTCATATTTTCCACATTGGAGGTGGATAAAGTAGAGAACACGAGGACGGTCCTAGATTTTTATTGGGAGCACTATATTTTTGGAAAACTCTTGAATTATCAGTTCTAGACTAGATAGGTTCACTTTTGAGGTCATGTTAATGATACCCAAGCTAAACATGACTGAAATAATATATTCATCCCATGATTTAAATAATACATCCCAAAAAAGTCACATAACCAAAGGACTTAAAGGTTTAGTGCTTTAGAGATTAGCTAAATAAACATATTAATATACATTCTCTATAACTTTACTCCTCTAGGATCCCTTTTAGACATTCCGTAAGTTATATTTATCTTCATAGCCCGGGGAAAGGAGAAAATTTGAATGTGGTGAGCTCAAATGCTCAGTAAGAGAAGAAATATCAACATTTCATCAAGGTTTAGATTATAAAAATATGAGAAAACATGGATAGGGGATAAATTTCTTATTAAAAATAACATTGAATATTATGCATTGTACATACGTCATGAAAAAAAGACATGTAATCTCAAACTAACAAACATATACAACGGAAAATATGCATGAAATCATGAGACATAAAAAATATGTCATGGAGCATAATTATAGGCACATGATTATGATATAAGAGTATGGAATACACATAGACATAAAAACCAAATTTAAAGGCTACCCACAAGACATTAATCCCATAGTAGGCATGGGAAAACCACCCGTGTATCTTCTAGGGCTTGGGATAATCCTCACGTGTATGCTTAGGCTTGGGATAAAACCTATTGTATACCCCCTAGGCTTGGGATAAATCATACTATGTACCCTTTGGCATGGAATACATCCTCCAATGTACCCTTTGTCTTGGGATAAATCCTCAAGAGTACCTTTTCTACTTTGGATAAAACCTCTTGTATACCCCTTGGGCTTTGGATAAATCCTCACATGTACCCTTTGGATTATGGTAAGTCCTCATGTGTAACCTTTGGCTTGGGATAACTCCTTATGTTTAAAATTTTGGAGCTTATAATACATTAACTTAAACCAATGCATTGGAGGGCAATATATGAACCCACCCATCATCTTCCATATATATGTGTGCCATATAAAATAAATCATCATCATTTCATAAAGAACCCAAGGAAATAAAAATGGGTTTCACAACATTTCCATATGGTATGACCGAAATTGACCTCAAACAAGTAAATGGTTGATACCTAAAATTCAATCACCCCAATATATTATTTCACAAAAAAAAACTAAGAAGGCGATTCATCAAAAATAATTTCTAATTGAAAAAATCATATTGAGATAAAGTGGAAAATGATTATGAAATCATAAAATAGTTTTTTAGAAAACGATCTTATTATTGGCATATAAGAATAAGTTATGGTTACTTTGAAAGGTTATTTTTTTAAATGGTAGAATACAAATGGAAAAATCCCACACTTAAAAATAATATTCAATAATAATGATTTTAAAATAAAAAAGGATATCAAAAAGGTGTGTGGAGTGGAAGAAAAAAACTTTTATTTTTGGAAGGATGGGAAAAAATATTTTAATCATTTTTAATTAAAATTGTTGAAAACCCACATCATAAAAAGAGTTACTAAAACATAATTTTAAATATAGGAGAAGGTAAATATGAAGGTAACATGAGATAACACATAATTATTTTTCCAATTATAAAGGAAAAAATTGGTCAGAAGGAAAATTATAGACAAGGAAGAGAAACTGTCGTTAACGTTGATGAGAATTATTCCCAAAAATGATATAATTTTTGTGCAATACATTCATTAAGGTAATGATTTAAATACAAAATATACCATTTCAAAGATAAATTCATTGTAATATCATCAATGAATAAATCAAATACATCTTTCAAAGCCATAGTAAAGAAGGAATCATTATGATTGAATACAGAAGTTGAGTCAAGAAAAGCCCTTACAGTTTTTGAAATTATTGAGTGAAAACCCCATAGAAGTAGGGCTATTGAATAGAATATTAAATATTATGGAATAAAAAATAATAATGATTCAAAAAATATTAAAGGTCACTAGATACACCATTCCAAATAAATAATGGTGTCTAATATGAAATATGTCGAAATGGGTGAAAATTGACATAAGAAACTCTTAGCTTGTTTCCGGATTTAGTCAATTGCACTCTAAACTCTTATATAAAAAATTAAATATCATAATCACAGTTTTTATAAACTTTTTAATATATATACATATGTATTTAAATTTTATTTATATGAATACCCTTGGATTATATTTGAGTTGGGTATTTAGAACGTGAAGATACACTATCAAGGAATGATTTCGACAACGTGATGGGTAGACAAAAGGATTATGGAATGGGTTTAATGAGTGATAAATATGGTATCTCATTTATAGGAAATAACTTGGATAGTAAAGTATTTATTATTAACATGTGGAATTATAATTACATGGAAGTAAAAATTATTGTAACAAAGTAAGATCTTGAATTGAAAAATAAGAGGGATAAAATCAAAGAATGATTTCGGCAACATGACAGCTATACATAAGGGATTATGAATTGGGTATAATAAGAGATAATGGGTATATTTAATTAATATCACATCATTAGGACATTAAATTATTTAATATGAACATGGTTATATATAATAATACAGAAATTAAAAGGGTTTATCACAAAATAAGAACTTGAATCAAAAGGAGGAGGAAGAACCTTACCTCACTAAGTCACATCTTAAAGCATGAGAGGACTCCTTAGAACCTAAGTAACTCCTTGGGAGGGATTTATATAGGGATAGGGAAGGTAAATTTGTAATAAATTATTTTTTGGGTGGAGGGGTATTAGGGAATGAGTGGGAGGGAACTCCTTTATAGTTGAAAAAGATAGTCTTTTTATGGAAACTAAAGCTATATAAGGGTTAATAGTGGAATCACATTGGTGTTAGGTGGGTTAAGTGAGGTAGGTGAAATAGGTCAAGAAATTATAGTTGGGACATGTTGATATTAATTTAATAACTATTATGTTTTTCTAGAATGCGTAATTGAACTTTTAATTATTAGAAAATTGAGACACTTTATTTACCCTTTATTTATCCTTATTAATCTTGATTGGAATTTAACCACGGTAATTACTTTATTAATGAAATTAAAAGATGACCCCTTGTACCAAATTTATATATGTTTAATATGAATTTATGTGGTAATTAACCTAATTAAATTTATAGGTATGAGAAAATTAACATTGAAATTAAAACATATAATGTGTAGAAAAACCGTTCTTATAGAAAAATGATGATTTAATTGGTAAGTGTTATTAGCCTTATTTATAATTTATTATACATTAAATGAGCATTAAATTATTTTTATTTATGTGTAAAATTAATATTAGAGTCTTAATTTAGAATATATCATTTTTTAAAGATACATATTATTTAGAAAAGTATCATTCTTTTAAGAATAATTTTTTTACAGTGGAAACTAATATTTACCTAGGTAACTTAATCTTATTCCAAAAAATAAAATTGAAAATATTAAATAATATGAAAATTTTGATCTAAAATATTAAAATCCTTATATAAAATAAAATTTCTAATGTTTAGGAATGGTAATTTTAATATTACCGCACATAATACATAAAAACTATTTTTATAAAACGATTTTATTTTTCTTAAAAATTTTGTGTAGTATATATTTCTCAATTTCATTTACAATCAAGATATAAATTGGTTTATTATAAATAAATAAGATCTATGTGGATTCCAAATCATGAAAAAACTAAATATTACCACTAAAATGTTTTAAAAAAGGGCTAAAAATAGTTTTTAAATTATAATAACATGTTACTTATCTTATAAAATGTTGAACATAGGTTTTATATATTCAAAAATGGTATTTTAAAAGAAATTTTATTAGTATATTTTTTAAATTGAAATGTTTTATAAACTTTTATGACTTTCTCATATACTGATAATGTAATAAAATTGACAATTTTGGTAGAAATTGTAATTTTTACAATACACATAACATCAATTATTTTAGAAAAATTCTAAAAAAATATATTAGGAATATTTTTATATGATAAATTCAAAAATGAAAATAATTTTAAAAATTTAAATTATAAATTTATAAAATTTAGATTTTAGATGAAGAGAAAATATACGAAAGAAAACCACTTTATTTGAAAATGACCTTTTAAAACATTTAGTGTTCTTAATCCTATTTTGTATGAATTTCATATTGATTAAAATATGCTTCTTTACTAAAGGTTTTATTATTCTCAAATTTTCATAATAGTAAATATATCATTGCTTGTTTAAGTTTGGTGCTGTGTGTGGAAAAAGCTATTAAACAAATTATTAATTTAAAGAAATGTATTTCGAAATCTTAGGGTGTTACATTCTCCTCCCCTTAAATAAATTACATTTTCACAATTTTTATTGTAACTTACTAGTGAAAAAAACTAATGGTATCTAATAGATAGATACAACCCATGATATAATATATAGAGTATTATTAATAATCTTAAGAAATATACAAATTTCCATCTGAATTGGTTAATCCTAATATCGAGTTTTTCTATAATAATTTTATCTAAACACCCCTCATGATTAGGTATCATAACTATAATATTAGAATTATTTTTCCAAGATAGATCATATCCATCCTTGAACTGATAGACATTCATAGGTTGGTTTGAAATATGAATTGTAATTTTCCTATTTATTTTATTATTGTGGATTCTATGTATGGATAAAAAATAAAATTTTAAAGTCACATAAAATTCCTCTAAAGGAGGTATAATATGACTTTCATGAATCATATTCCATAAAACTCAACTTGGGATACAATAATAAGATGAGTTTTTCCTTTTTAATATTAATCATTGGGGAATTTATTTGATTCTTTTAGAAAATTCCTAGATATTCCAGAGTTCCTAGAATATGATTCAAAAAAGACATTTACAACTTTTGATTAGAATGTTTTTGTACCTTAAATAGTAGGATACACTTTAGAAGTAGTACTTACATATGTATTCCCTTATTCTCTTGGTCTTGGATGTTGGGGATGCTTATTTCCTTGGTTAGGTTTTGGATTAGGTAATTTACTTGGATAATTCCCATGTTCCCGACACATAAGACATTGAATTATTAATGGAACCTTAGGAAGAACTCTATTAAGTTCAATTTTTCTAACCGAAATCTACATTTTCATTAACATTTTGATCCTCGATAAACCCCTCTTCCAAAGGTAAAACATATTTCAGTTCACTTGATACAAATATCCTTGTGTTTATGTCCGCATTTTTGACATATATGAAATTTGACATTCTTTCATTAATCATATTCGTCACTTGTTCTTTCATGAGACCTGTCACACCCCACCTTTATAGTTACATTATTTTATTATTTTCATGGATTTGGATAATTTTGTTGGGGTATGGGTTGAGTCCCGGTTTTAATTTTTGAGTTTTTATTCAAAATAAATGTTTTGGGCTTGGCGGCATTTGCCACATGGGTAGAGCACAGTTTGGAGATCGTGAAGCTACGCCCTGGTCATCGTGCGACCTTCCCAGTGTTTAAAATATTTTTTTTAAAAATTAAATGAATAATAAAATGGAGTTAAATTAAAGTTAAAATAAAATAATAAAAAGTAAAATAAAATTAAAAGTTTTGTTTTATGAATAATAATAATGATAATATTAATTGGGATTATTATTATTATTATTAATAAAATTATTATTATCATTAATATTATTAAAATTGTTATTAATATTAATATTATTAAAAATAAAATAAATATTATTATTACTTTTAGTATTATGGAATTATTATTTACATTAATATTAAGATTGATAGTTTTTTAGGGTTTTCTCTCTTTTTTTCTTTTTTTTACTTCCCTTACTCCCTCTCCCCCCTTACCTTACCTATGCGGTGCAACCCCCTTCCTCCCTGTGTTGCACACCACCCTCACCCTTGCTGCACATCCTCTATGGCTGATGCCTCCCCTTCCGGCAACCTCCAGCCGACACCGCTCCTCGTTGACGCTCTTCCCACCAGCATACCTCTCTTACGCGTGCCAGCCACCCAGCCAGCCGACCCCTCTCCGACGTCACCCCCTCCAGACGGTGTGACCCTCCTCCGGCGCGCAGCCTCGCCGACATGACCCCCACTTTCCGGCAGGGCTTCCCCCCTCCAATATACTCTCTTTCCTTCCCCTCTCTTTTGTTCTTGATTTTCTTTTCTCATATGGTCACGGTGACCTAGGTTTTTTCTTTCCTTTTTGTTTTTATAGGGAGTTTTGGTTGTTTTGGATTTTTCTTCATAGTTATAGTGTTTTGGAACCCTCATTGAGTGATTCTGGGTAAGCATTGTCGTTCTACCATGGATTTGAGGTAGGTTCCCCATTGCACATGCCTTTTTAATTTAATATTCATCTGTTTATTGCATTTCTCACCCTCTTTTGTTGATAAATACATTTATGTGATCCTTGGATTACATTATTTGGTGTTCTAATGATGTTTTAATCCATTATTTGTGATAACTAGAAATGTTTTGTTAAAAATGAGCACACCTCATGTTTGATAAAATGCCCTTGTAGCTTTTGTATGCGGTTTGTGTTATTTAGAACATGGTTTACTAGATTGAATGAACTTACGGAATGCAATTGGTGTTTTATGTCTTATTGGGCGTTCAATTGAAATTGTTTTATTAAATATTGCATGCCTTATGTGCGGTTAAATTCCTGGTTGGATTTTATGGATTAAATGTGATATAAAATGATTTTTTGGGATTTATAAATATATTGGCAACATGAGAAGCAATATTTTGGGTTCCTTATATGGTCTCCCAAGTGGTTTGGTTTTTATAAAAAAACGTGTATTGCGTTTTAGCATTTTTTGGTATTTTTATAAAAAAATTGTTTGTGCCTTGAATGTGTAACCTGGATGTTTCAAAGAGGTTATGTAAATGATTTTGATGCTATAAATGGTCTATTTACATGCCTTTATAAAAAGTAAATTTTTTATATTGATAAATGTTGGTTTTTGTGAAAAGCTTAAAGGCCCGTTTGGAAATTTTGTGAAATTGGTAAAAATGTTCATTTAGAAAAAAAACCTCTGTTGGATGACTCTAATACCTTGTTATATTTAATAGGTTGGATGTCCTCACTACAGAATCCTCATGACCCATTATTGGAGTTCCTCCGTATGGACTCCTTATGTTCTATTTGTTCTATGGCATGTGAATCTGTCCTTGGAGTGGCACGAGGTGATGCCTATTGTTGATTTATTATTCTATATTCATGTGACTGGATGCTCAGCTGACATCGGTTGGATCACTCCTATTATATACATGAGATATGGGAACTTGAAATATTGATAGAATTTTCTAAGAATGATTGTTGCACTGGTAGTTGACATACTGACCAGTAGCCCATAGTAGGTGGATATATTTGGGTTTATTGCTATGAGATTTTCCCTCGGTCTGTCCTGAGTTAGGGTGGCCAAACGTATTGAGAGTTTTAGATTTCATCGTGTGTGGCATGCTACCGGGGATGGGGTCTCATGTATTAGTATCTTCTGGAATATTCTTGATCTCATGGGTTCACTTATGTCTACTGGATCTTAGTTGCTCGTAGTAATGAATGTGATATTTGTATGTTTATTTTCATTTCCCACATTATGTGAATATTATTGTGCCGACTTGTGTAGTGTCTACTTGGAAGTGATGTGTTGGTTTCTAAATGCTTTTGAAAAATGTTTTAAGGTCAACGTGTTTTATAATCTTTCATTCCATAGAAAATGAAAATCATCACTCCCCTTTTCTAAAATGTTAATAACACACTAATATAATGAACTTGGTTTTGAAAATGGTTATGGGCAATGATTTGTACTTTGTTTTGAGTAGACATGTAGAAAATCATACTTCTATATGTTGTAGTTCAAAGATGATAATTGATGTTTCTTTTCTTTTAAAGGAAATTCATCGAGAAGGAGATCACTGGGCTAGCCTACTAAGTTTTAATACTCATGCCTATAATTATTTTCTATTTTTATCCCTTGTGTAGGTTTCATCTTGAGTTCGTTTGCCTTGAGCGATGATTGATCGTTGTGTTGGAGAGTGACCCGTGATGTCTCATGGAGCTAGTGTGGTCATATGGTTAGTTTTGGTTTATTTGTATAACTGTTGTATCGTATTGTTTCTTGTGTATAAAATATTTTCAGTTTAGTTATATATATATATTGAACTATTTGTACATCTTATTCTATCAACTTTCTTTATTTATTATTAGGTGAAATCATTCCCTTGTTGTACTCTGTTGATTCCCTTGGTGCTTGTTTCCATCCTGGGAGGACCAGGAATGCCTCTCAGGCCTTGCCATGGATCAGATCAGGTGACCGGTTCAGATTTGGCTCAATTTGGTTCGTGAAAAAATGGTATCCGAGCAGGCCGACTATTAACAGACCATTCTTTTTAAAAGAACCCTTTATTACATGGGGATTTCAAGGTAGTTGGAGTAGGATTGTCAGGACTCGGGGGGTAGGAACGGGAAGAGCATCACAAACTCTTGCTCGTTATGATCCTCCAGTTTCCATGGTAAGTATGGTTTTGTTAGTCTTCTTGGTATTTGGGGAATGTTTTGTGATTGAGATACGACAAGGGGAGTTGGGCTAATAGTCCCCGCGATCTCATAGGGCCTGGAAAGCCATGTGAAGCTAGGGGCATAATTCTAAAAGGCTCTCCATGTAGGTGGTGTGTATTTCATATGGTCTCCAACCATATGGTCAAGTCACCCACCAACACTAGTTCCTTTTTTGAGTTTCTTTGGGTCTGCTTTGAATTCTGAAAATTGTTGTGAAAACCTTTATGTTGGATTTGTGCAAAACAATGTTTTAGTGGTAATGGTTGGATTTGGGGAAAGTGGGAAAGATGATTTTTAGAATTAATTTTGTGAAAGGCTTTAGAAAAATGTGTTTTTCTAAAGTGACCTCTTGGGGGTAAAAAAATTGGAATAGTTTAACATAATTGAGATTTATTAATCAAAACATAGGGTTTATGGAAAGTGGATGTTTTTTGGAAGTTGTTTTAAATGAGGAGTGTGTTTTTAATCAAATGATTTTTAGTGGAGTGTGGTTTTTTTCATTTATAGAAAATGTTTTGATAAAAAATGAAAATTATTTTTGATGTAAATCTGTAGAATTTCATTTTCAAGCATGATGAGATGGTTTGATGTGTGGGAATCTAAAAATGAATTTAACTTGGTGGTTAGTGTGACATTGGAAGGTACATGATTTTTGAAATGGGATGAATGGTTTGGTTTGGAAAATGAGGATGTTTTATTTTATCCATGGTGTTCTTATGGGTGCTTACATGCATGGTGGTATATGAGAATGTGAATGGATGTCTAGTATGGCATGGTGGATGGGTGCCTCGAGTGTCATGGAAACATGCATGTGAGTGAGACTTTGAGGAATACCAATGGTGAGTGTTCAACCCACCAAGTTTGTTTTAAATTAAAGATTTTTTCAAAAGGGAAGTTTTGATGCTATAATGGCTTGTTTTCTTGTGTTCAAAGTTTTTCACCTATGTGGTGTTTTATCTTGAGTTTTTTGTTGAGTTAGCCTTGATTTTGTTCTTAAATTTTTATTGTTTAGTAGTTTTCCCCATGGAGCTTTGATGGGTGATCATAGTGCGGTTGTGGGTGATTCCCCGTTAGCAGAATTTCTAGTTGACCAACGTAAGGATTTTATGCTTGAGTTTCGAAAGCTGGATCCACCTCTCTTTTATGGTCATCCAGAACCTCATGTAGTGGAGGAGTAGATTCGAATGATTGAATGTTTGAAACTTTCATGCTTGAAGGTTCACTGTGGATGTGGTAGATGTCAATGTCTCAGAACAAGCCCCGTGAAGATCTTACTTGGGAGTTTTTCAAGGCTTTTTTCATTCATCAATATTTCTCTAAGAAAGAAAGGGAGAGAAAGGGGATGGTGATGGGTTGTTTGTAGCTGGGTGATGGATCAGTGTTGGAGTATTTCCATCACCTTGTAGAACTAGTACCTTACGATCTAGGGTATCCTGCAAATGATTCCATGAAGGCTCGACGTTTCGAGGTTGGGCTTTGTCCTGACCTACAGTCGAAGGTGCCAGAACTCAATCTAATTTCATTTACTGATGTGGTGAGGAAATATTTTCATGTTGAAGACATGATGGCAGGAGTACGCATGGTAGTTGTCCCTCCTTAAATCCCTAGGAGCAATGGGGAAGATTTTTGTAAGGATATGAGGAAGCAGTTGAAAGTTAATGGAGCAGATCAAGGAATCAAAAGGCCTTGGGATCTTTCATCAACCTCTTCAGAGCAAGAGATCCTCTTTTGTTATTAGTATGGAAATTCAGACCACAAAAATCCGTCGTTTTTAAATGTTCTGAATCCCTACTAGGCCTATGGACACTTGGGTCACTGGTGGTGATTCTATGAGAGGTTTTTCTAGAAAGCATCATGGAGGCAATCTTCAGAAGTGATGTGCTATTGGAAAGTTGTTTGGAGTTTCTTTTTGTGAGTTTCCTTCCCGTGTAAGGGATCTTTTGTCATGGTGTTTTTTCAGGGTGTAAATGTTAGGGATATTGTGATTCTCCTTATGCATTCCCATTTTCAATGAAAGCTTGGTTTCATTTCTAGAATTATGGTCTTTCTCTTTTTATCTAATCGAGTGGTTCATGTAATGGTTAGAGATTAAAATCTATTGACTGCATGGTAGTAGTTTCTTCATACATCAAAACTCCATCTATAGGTTTCAGAGTGAAGCTAGCGCATAGTCAGGATCCTCGAAGGTTTAGGGAGTCTGGTTAAGTTTGTGCCTCCACCATTGTGGTGAGGCAGTTCTAGTGTTTCTATTATGGTTTCTATGTCTCCAAGAATCCCCTCTTGTTGCAAGATCGTGGTGGACTTATCCCTCACGTTATGTCTATAATGAGCCTTCTATCATATGAGTCCCCGATCAATGTACTCATGTGGACCACCCATGTGAGATAGGTGCGGTCTTGGTTTCTATTTTTTTTGAGGGTTGAGTGTTGGGTAGTTGATGGTTGTGGTTTATTGCTCCATTCATTGGGTCCCTTCCCTTCCGACCCATGTGGTAATGGTTTTTGGCCAGTGTGGGAGAGGCCTGTTTCTGGATCATGTTGAATTTATGTTTGGTCATTCTTAGTTTGTTCTTAATGGTGGGTAGACCCACCGCGGGTCTCATTGAGTTTTATATTAAGATGTTATCAGATTATAGTTGAATTATAATGGTGGGAAGTCCATTCAGGCCTCCCCTCTACTGGTGATCTATTTTGGGTTTGGGTTTGGTTGATCTGGTTGATGTGGCTTCTTTAAAAGATTTTGACTTCTTAGTTTCTTGTTCAGTTTTGGTGAGCATGGGGTTCCTTGGGAGAAGGCCCAATGGTCTGGTTTTGGATTGGTTATCGATGTGGTGGTTTGATCCTTTTCATTTTTCACGGGATTTGGTTGTGGGTTGTTTCATTTTGGGCAATGAGTTTGAGTTCTGTTAATGGTCGGCGAAATGTTTTTAGATTAAGAGGTTGGATCATGTTGATGTGGAATCCTTAGGCATTAATCCATTCGCTAGAAAGTGTTGTGGCTTTCCAAAGGTGGAAAGCGTTAATGGTGGGGATAATTTTTTCATCCCGACCTTTGTAATTACTCTATTTTAGTATTTTCTTGGCTTTAGATAATTTTGTCGGTGTTCAGGTTGAGTCCCAGTCTGAATTTTTGAGTTTTTATTCAAAGATGAGTGTTTTGGTCTTAGCAGCATCTGGCACACGGGCAGAACACGGTTTGGAGATCGTGCAGCTACGCCCTGGTCACCGTGCGTCCTCCCGGGTGTTTAAAATAAAATTTAAAAAAATAAATGAATAATAAAATAGAGTTAAATGAAAGTTAAAATAAAATAAGAAAAGTAAAATAAAATTAAAAGTTATTCTTTAATAATAATAATAAGGATAATATTAATTGAGATTATTATTAATATTATTATCATCATTAGTATTATTAAAATTTTTATTATTACTACTATTATTATTATTAAAAATGAAATAAATATTATTATTATTTTTAGCATTATGGTATTATTATTATTCTTATTATTATTAAGATTGGTAGTTTTTTTAGGGTTTTCTTATTTTCCTTTTTTTTCTTCCCTTACTCCCTCTCCCCCCTTCCCTTACCTATGTGGTATGACCCCCCCTTCCTCCCTATGCAGCGCGCCGCCCTCACCCCTTCTGTGCATCCTCTCAGGTCGATGCCTCCCCTTTTAGTGACCTCCCACTGGCAACAATCCTCTTCGTCACTCTTTCCAACCAACGTCCCTCTCCTATGTGCGCTAGCCACCTAGTCGTCCGACCCCTCTCTGGCGTCACCCCCTCCAGCTGGCGCAACCCTCCTCTGATACGCGGCCTTGCCGGTGCAACCCCCGCTTTCCGCGTGGCTTCCCCCCATCGGTATACTCTCCTTCCCTCCCCTCTCTTTTGTTCTTGATTTTTTATTCTCCTATGGACATGGTGAGCTATGATTTTTCTTTCATTTTTATTTTGATGGGGGTTTTGGTTGTTGAGGATTTGACTTCATAGATCTTGGATTTTGGAACCCTCGTCGAGTGATTCTGGGTAGGTGTTGTCGTTTTGCCATGGATTTGAGGTAGGTTACCCCTTGCGCGTGACTTTTTAATTTAATATTCATTTGTTTCTTGCTTTTTTCACCCTTGTTGGTTGATAAATATGTATATGTGATCATTGGATTAAATTATTTAGTGTGAAAATGATGTTTTAAGCTTTTCTTTTTGATAACTAGAAATGTTTTGTTAAAAATGTTCACAACACATGTTTAATAAAATGAATCGCCAGCTTTTGCCCACAGTTTGTGTTATATGAAACATGGTTTACCATCTTAAATGAACTTATGGAATGTAATTGGTGTTTTATGATTTTTTGGGTGTTAAATTGAGTTTTTTTTATTAAATATTGCATGCCTTATGTGCGGTTAAATGCCCAGTTGGATTTTATGAGTTAAATGTGATATAAAATGATTTTTTGGGATTTATAAATATATTGGCAGCATGTGAAACAATATTTTGGGTTCCATATATGGTTTACCAAGTGGTTTGGTTTTTATAAAGAAATGAGTATTGGGTTTTATCATGTTTTGGCATTTTTATAAAAAAATGGTTTGTACCTTGAATATATAACCTGAATGTTTCAAAGAGGTTATGAAAATGGTTTTTATACTGCAAATGGTGTGTTTACATCTCTTCATAAAAAGTGTATTTTGTATATTGATAAATATTTCTTTTGTTAAATGCATAAAGGCCCGTTTGGCAGCTTTGTGAAATTGGTAAAAATGTTTACTTAAAAAGAAACCTTTGTTGGATAACTCTCATTCCTTGTTATATTTAATGGGTGGGATGTACTTGATATGGAATCCTTATGACCCATTATTGGAGGTCCTCATTATGGCCTCCTTTTGTTCTATTTGTTCTATAACATGTGAATCGGTCCTTGGATTGGCACGAGGTGATTCATTTTGTTGATTTATTATTATATATACACATGATTGGATGCTCGGCTGGCATCAGTTGGCTCACCCCTATTATATACACGAGACATGAGAACCTGATATATTGAACTAATTTTCTATGAATGATTGCTGCACTAGTAGTTGGCGTACGAACTGGTGGCCCATAATAGGTAGATATATTTGGGTTTATTTCTATGAGATTTTCCCTCAGTCTGTCCTGAGTTAAGGTGGCCAAGAATATTGAGCATATTTGATTTTATCACCTGTTGCATGCTACCGGGGATGGGGTCTCATGTATTAGTATCTTCTGGATTATTCTTGATCTCCTGGGTTCACCTATGTGTATTGTCTCTTAGTTTCTTATAGTAATGAATGTGATATTTTTATGTTTATTTGAATTGCCCACGTTATGTGAATATTGTAGTGCCTACTTGTGTAGTGTCTACTTGGAAGTGACGTGTTGGTTTCTAAAATCTCGTGAAAAATGTTTTAAGTTAAACGTTTTTTATAATATTTTGTTTCATCAAAAATGAAAAGCATCATGTCCCTTTTCTAAAATGTTAACAGAACACTAATAGAATAAACTTGGTTTTGAAAATGATTAAGGGTAATGAGTTGTACTTTCTTTTGAGTATACATACAAAAAATCATACTTTTATATATTGTAGTTCAAACTTGAAAATTGACGTTTCTTTTATTTTAAAGGAAGTGAAATGGGAAGTAGATTATCGGGTTAACCTACTAAGTTTTAATACTCACGCCTATAGTTCTTTTCTATTTTTAGCCTTTGTGTAGGTTTCAGCTTGAATTTTTTTTCCTTGAGCGATGGTTAATCGTTGTGTTGGAGAGTGACCCGTGAGGTCTCATGGAGCTAGTGTGGTCATTTTTTTAGTTTTGGTTTATTTGTATAGTTGTTGTATCATATTGTTTCTTGTGTATAAAAGATTTTCAATTTAGTTATATATATATATTGAACTGTTTGTGAATCTTCTTCTATTGAGTTTCATTATTTATTATTGGGAGAAATCATTCCTTTGTTTTAATTTGTTGATTCTCTTGGTGCTTGTTTCCAGCTCGGGAGGATCAGGAACGCCTCTCAGGCCTTTCCATGGATTGGATCTGGTGACCAGTTCAGGGTCAACCCGGGTTGGTTCGTGACAAGACCCCATCTTTCTCTTTAGTGTATTTGGGATGTTGACCATGTTTACAGTGATAGTCCTATTTTGTGATAGCTAGTTTGAGATAATAACATGTTTTCTCACTCCAACTCCCATTCTGATGGGTATTTAACTAAAGTAATCTCTGTATTTTCCCTCACACCCATGGTTCCTTGTAGTTCTATCGATTAATAAAAATAGAATTGTTTAAATGAGTGTCGAAGAATTGGTAATATGGGGTAATTATCATAATACTAAAATGAATCCAACCCTAAAACATCTTGTTCCTTTATATTCTGATGTACAACTATAGTTCCTTTAGTTCAACCTATATGAATCTTAGTTTAGCCAAGGATACTTTAAGTGGGTTATCTTAAAATTCGCAATGTAATACTTTAATATAACATAGAAATCAGTCCTTCACAATGGTCTGTAAAGATCCTCTGATCAACCAAATCCTATCCCCTAGGAGAGTCTAGCTAGGTGTGAAATATTATGCCCACTCATTATGCATCATGGTGATGACTAAGTCAATACTCAACCAACACATTTAAAGTTGATTCTCCTAGGTACATATGTTCCAAAACTGCATCAACTTTCTGGTATCTAGACATGGATATATTGTTAGGAAAGAAACATACTCAAGACTTTACCAATATTTCAAGATACCATCTTATACTTAAACTCATCTCTTGGGTTCTGAATATGTTTCTTTAACCCTAATACCAAAGGTAATTGAGCTAATCTCCAAAAATAACTAAAACCTACTCTGATACAAACTAATGAGACCCATGCTAAACCCGAATTAAATAATACAAAAACCCCATTATTTAAATAATAAATCTCACAAAATGTCACAGAACCCAAGGACCTAAAGGTTTTGTGTCATGGATATTAACAACATAAAAATATTAGTCTATAATCATTTTTCTATAATAGAACTCTTTTAGACTCCCTTCAGACTTTACACAAGTTATAATTATATTTATTACCTTAGGAAATGAAAACACATGAAAGGGCTGAGCTTAAATTCTACATAAGGGAGATATATCAACATGTTCAGAAGGGATTGATCCCATGAATATGAGAAAACATGTAAAAGGGAGAAATTTATTATCTAAAAGAACATGGAGCAATAGGAATTTTCTATTAGTCATGATATAAAGACATGTAATCTAAAATGAATAAATATATACCATGGAAAACGTGTACAGAATTATGAGAAATTAAACATGTGTCAAGGAGAATAATTATAGGTATAATATTATTACATAATAACATGGAATAAACATAAGCACATAAAACAAATATAAAGGATACCCACCAAGACACTCATCAAATAGTAGGCTTGGGATAACCTTCCATATACCTTCTTGGGATTGGGATTATCCTCCCATGTATCATTGGTCTTGGTATAAAACTTTATGTGTAACCCTTGGGATTGGGATAAATACACCCTTGTAACCTTTGGATTTGAAAAAAATCATCTCATGTACCCTTTGGCATGGGATAAATCCTCCCATGTACACTTCAGTCTTGGTTTAAAACCTCCTGTGTACCCCTTAGGCTTGGAAAAAATCCTCCGATGTACCATTTGGCCTGGGATAAATCATACTTTGTAACTATTAGCTTGGGATAAATCCTCCCATGTACCCTTTTGATATCACTGGACATAATATTAAACCAATTAATTAGAGGGAGATATTGGAATCCACCCATCATCATCTATACATATGTGTTACACATAAAATAATTCAACATCATTTCCTAAAGTACCCAATAAAATAAAAAGGGGTTTCAAAACATTTCTAGACGGTATCACCAGAATTGAACACAAACATTTAAATGGTTGATACTAAATATTCAATCACATCAATATATTATTTTATAAGAAACTTATAAGGTGATTAATTAAAAATAATTTTCATTGAAATAAATCATATTGAGATAAAAAGGAAACTTCAGGTAAATTGTAAAATAGTTTTTAGAAAATTATTTTACCATTAATATACAAGAAGTTACTGTAAATTTGAAAGGTAATTTTTTTAAAAGGTGAAGTGAAAAAAATTTAAAAATTTAAAAATTTAAAATAATCTTCAGTAATAAAATTTGAAAATGCATAAAGTATACAAAAATAATTTGGAGTGGAAGATAAATCCACTAATTTTGAAAGGACAGAAAAAACTTTCAAACTATTTGAAATAAACTTGTTGAAATCCCATATCTTAAAAAGAATAAAAAAAATATGTTTTAAAATAGTATAAAATAAATATAAAGTTCATAAGAGATAACACAGAATTATTTTTCTAATTTTAAAGGATATCATTAGTAGGATGGAAAAATATGGGGAAGGTGGGGAAACCTTTGTTATAGGGGATGATAATTATTCTCAATAATGATATACTTTTTGAGAAAATAATTCATAAAGGTAATGATTTGAATCACAAATTTCATTGTACCTAAATAGAGGAAGTATAATTTCAAAAATGAATAAAATAAATCCATCTTGTAAAACCATAGTAAAAATAGGATCATTATGACTCAAGAAAGAAGTTGAGTCAAGAAAAAATATTACTGGTTTTGAAAATTTTGAGTCATAACCCCACAGGTGAAAGAAATTTTAATAGAATATTTAATACAATTGAATTTTAAAGAATCATGATTCATAAATATTAATGTCAAGTAGATAAAAAATCCCATATAAAGTATGGTTTATAACAGTATATATGTCTCAATGGGTAAAAATTGGGACAAGAAACCCTTCCCTTATTTCCCCGCCTAGTCAAGTGAACTCTAAGATACTATATAAAAAAAATATCTTAATCACCAATTTCAGAACATTTTTAATATCCATAATCTTTTATAAACATAATTTATATGGATACCCTTGGAGGATATTAGAGTTAGGTATTCAAAACATGATGATATAAAATCAAGGAATGATTTCAGCATCATTATAGTTATACAAAAGCATAATTATAATTGGTTTAATGGGTGATAAATTTAGTATTTCATTAATAGGAAATCAAATGGATAGTAAAGTATTGATTATTATATATGTGATCATAATCCCATAGAAATAAATAATCTTATAATAATGGAAGTGCTTGAATTGAAAAGGAGGAGGGAGAGAAGAAACAAGTGATTTTGGCAGCATGATAACTATAGAAAATGGATTATAAAATTGGTTTAATAAGAGAAATGGTAAAACTATAACAAATAGTTAATAATTTGGATATTAAAGGATTTATTATTAACACACATAAGCATAATAATATGTAAATAAAAAGGTATTATCACAAAAGTAGTACTTGAATCAAAAGCAGGAGGAGGAAAACCCTTACCTTTCTATGTAGCATCTTAAATCTTGGGAGGAATAATTAGAACCTTAGGAATTACTTGGAAGGGATTTAGAGAGGTATATGGAAGGTAAATTTATTATCAATTATTTTTGGGTGGAGAGGGATGAGTTAATGGTTGGAAGGGAGCTCCTTTTATAGTTGAAAAAGTGTGGTTTTTCATGAAAAATAAAGTTGGGTAAGGGGTAAGAATGAAATCACAAGGGTGTTACATGAGTAAGGTGTGTTAGGTGAATACATGGTATTTAATACATGTGGGTGTTAAATTAATAACTACCAAGGATTTATATAAGGTGTAAGTGACCTTTTAATAATCCAATATCTGAGATACTTTATTTTCCCTTTTTTATCCTTATTAATATTGATTAAACAAAACCATGGTAATTATTTTCTTAATATTAATATATGATGAAAAATCCTTCAAAATTTTAATATTTGGAATTTGAATGTGGTACCTATTTAACCTAATTAAATTTATATGCATTATAAAATTAACTTTTAAATTCAAACATATAATGTGTAGAAAGACCACTCTTATAGAAATAGAACATTTTAATTGTCAAGTGTTATTAATGTTATTTGTAAATAATTAATTATTAAATGGGTGTTAATTTATGTATATAAACTTATAAAATTTATATTAGATATTTAATTTATAATAGATCCATTTGATTTAAAAAATACACAATATTTAGAAAAATATCATTCTTCATAAATTATTCTTTTTCCACCGTAACTAATATTTACCTTAGTAACATAATTTTATTCCCTATAATTAAATTTAAATCATTAAATTATATGAAATTTTTTATATAAAAATTAAAATAATTTTATCAAATAAAATTATAATGGTTTGAAAATTTAACTTTAGTATTTCTATAGATAACACATAAAAACCATTTTTTGAAAACATTTCTTTTTAAGCATAAAAATCACGTGTAGCATAAATTAATCATTTTTTTTAAAATTAATGATATATATTGGTTTATTATGAAAAAATAAGAGTTATGTGACTCCCAAATAAATCCAAAATTGAACATTAATATTAAAAAATTTAAAATGATACTAAGAATAGTTTTCAAATTAGAATAAAATGAAACCAATGTTCTCAAGTGTTGAACAAAGTTTTTCTAAGTTAAAAATGATATTCTCAATTAAATATTTTTAAAATTTAGTCAATTTTAATGTTTTATAAATTTATATTCCTTCCTAAAATATTTATAATTTCATAAAATAGACACTTGTGGAAGAAACTGTAATTTTCACTATTCACTTAAAAATCAATTATTTTAGAAAAATTCAAAAACATCCTCTTAGGAAAATTTTGATATTCTAAATTCAAAAATGAAATTCATTTTACAAATTTAAAATTATAAAATTTAAAAATTTATCACTTAAATAAAAATACCATATATAAAGAAAAATGGAATTTATTTCAAAATTCCCTTTTAAAACACTAGGTGTTATTAAAAATATTTTTTATGAGTTTATAATTGATTATAATATTGTTATTTAATAATAGATTTTATTATGTTATTTTCTTAATAATAAATTTACCACAATTTTTTTTGGTGTTTTGTGTGGATCAAGCTATTGAATAAAGTATTTATTTAAATAAATATATTCCAAAAATATTGTTATGATACAAACTTAATTTTTAGGCTGGATTAGCTATAGACCCATTTAATATAGTGGAGGTTCTATCTTGGGAATCACCCAAGAGATTATCTGAGGTGCATAGTTTTCATTTTTTATCTTGGTATTATCAAAGGTTTTGGAATAATTTTCTAAGGTTGAGGGCCCTTTTACTGCCATGATTGGAAAAGAAAAACCATTCACTTAGATTGAGAATTTTTATAAATAATTTTAGGATTTTGGGTATAGGTTTACCGATGATTCTATTTAGAGACTTCTAGAGGTGGGTGTGGAGTATGTGGTGTTCTGTGATTCATTTGGAACTATGATCTGTTGAATTTTTATATAGAGGAAGGCAATGGTAACTTCTATATCTATGCATTTTACACCACATGAGAAGAACTATGTGACCCTTTACCAAGAACTCTTAGCATTTTCTTAGGCCTAATGACGTGGAAGAATTATATTTTAGGTTAGGGGTTTGTATTTTACTCAGACCTCCAGAGTCTTAGGTATACTTTTCCTAGAGAGAACTCAACTTGAGACAAATATGTTGGCTAGAGTTCCTATAGGACTATGAATTTGAGATCGTCTATACTCATAGAAAGGGAAATTTGATTTTAGATTCCATTAGTGTGAAATCTTACTATAGTTTAGTGGAATAGGTATGAAAGAAGTTGAACCCTTTACAACTGAACTTGATAGAGGAGAGATGAATAACTTATCTCCATTAAATTGTAGTGACTCCACCACTTCTCCAATGAGTGAGAGAGGTTTATTTGGGATACATTGTTATCAAAGTTATGTGAAAACATATATTCTAAAAAAATAAGACATATGGACTTTTTAAAAGTGGGGAGAACATCATCATTTTCCAATAATGGATAGTGGTTCTGGATGCATTGTGTGAGTTGGTGTTGAGGGAGTTCCACACTTCCAACTTCGTGGTACCTCATAGAGTAAAAAAAATATATCGAGACCTTAATAAAAAAATTTTGGACTGAAATAAGGTGTAGTATTTCCTATTTTGTCCCTAGATTCATCACCTGTCAATAATTGATGGTAGAGAATCAGGTTCCAACAACTTTAGCTCAACCCCTTGAGGTTCCCAAGTGTAAATGAGATAATACATATATGGAATTTTTTATTGGAATTATGTGAAGGATGAGATTCCATGATGCTATCTAAGTGATTTTTGATAAAATCAGCAAGTCATCTCACTTCTTTTCACTTTAGGATAAGATTTTGGTGGAAATATTAGGATACTTGTACATGCATGAGATTACTAGACTTCATGAGGCACCCTTGACGAATGAATCTAACCATGATGCTTGATTCATTTACTAGATGTAGGGAGGCTTACAATAGGACTTCAAGACCTATAAATGGATGAGCATGACATTACACCCCCATATAGTTTTCCAAATAGACTAGACTATTTAGGTTTTAAAGGATATGATTAGATCATTTTTGTTAGATTTTGGTCAAAATGGATCACCTTCCCTGATTGGAATTTCCTTATAATAACATCTACCACTCCACTATTTCTATGGAACCATTCAATACTGTTAATGGGAGACCCTTTAGGTTTCCCTTATACTAGATTGTGATTGTAAAGTCACATTTTGTGGGGATGAAGCTAATACAGGTGATGACAGTGGAGTTTTAGGTTATTTAAGAGCATATGAGGACCTCTTAGAGTTGAAAAGAATCTTATGTGGATCAATGTCCTGATCCCTTAGAGTTTGAGAAGGGTGACCATGCTTTCATGAGTTTATCAGCATGACGAGGTCTTTAGAGTTTTGAATTGGGTAGAAAAATATCCCTAAGGTTCATCGGGTCATTCTAGATCCTATAAAGGGATGGCGAGGTTTCCTAATGCGTATCCTTACCTCTTTTATTGGATCAGGTGCATGACGTCTTCCACATTTCACAGCTGAGGAGGCACGTGCATGATCAATCACACATTATTAATGGTGATAAGAAATACATTGAGGATGAGGATAGCATTTTAGAGTACCTAATTGGGATCGAAGATAAGTATGAGATGACTCTTCATAGGTGGACAATTCTACTTTTACGAATCCTTTGGTAGCAAGGAAGCCTCTGAGAGAGCCCCTAAGAGCATGAGAGCGAGAAGCAGGCTTAGTACTCTCACCAATTTAGTAGCTTGTACTTTCTGTGGTAAACAGATTTGATGTTGGATAGAATGTAGTGAATTTTATTTTAATTTATGAACCCTTTGAATAAATTAAAATTTTCTCTTGAGGTTTTCTTCAGAGTTTGGGGGGGAATTTATAGGTTTCATCGGACCCTGGTATTGATATATTAAAAATATTAAAAATATTTATAACCTTATGCACATAATTTTAGAATTTATATAATTACCATCAACTAGAGTATTAGATTAGAAAAAAAGTGACCATGATTCAGTATAAGACATGAGGTTTACCCAAGGCACAACATAATTTTGGTATGAATCGAGTTTCAGGATGATGTAAAGATTCCAATGGATTAAAAAAATAAAAAAAATAAAAAAATTTAATTTTTTAAGTCAATAAATAAATTTTGTGACCTAATTCATCCCATATATAAATTTTTTTATATAAATTCTCTAGGGTTAGTAACAGAACATGGGGACATTTCTAATTGAGGGAGAGTCCACCAGTACAAGAAATGACTTTTGACATCAGATCAAGAGAGATTCAGTGTCATGAGCTAGCCCGATAACCCTGGTAACCCGATATCTGAACTGGTCATGACATAGCTCGAAGGTAATTCTTGATCCCCATGGGTCAATGACTACCACCTAGCATCATACAACATGCAAGTGGGAATGAATTTTTCACAAAACATAGCAGAAGAAAGACAAGCAAGTCAATATGTATACAAAAGAAACTCCACTGGGAGTAATGTACCAGAAGTCAATGTAACGCCCCTACCCCAGTTACCCAGAGTCGGTGCATTATTGCATAACATTGACATGATCACAAAGATCAAGTCTCAAAAGACTGATTAGTTTAGTAGCCTTGAAAACACTAGAAACATTCATAAATGTTACATTACATCATAAAGTGAAAAACTAAAATAACATAGTCTCCATTTTACACAATCATATCCCCTTTAGACTATCCCTGCAGGTCATTCCTAAAATACTTCTTCACATCTTGGAAAAATTAAAACGTTTAAAGGGGTGAGCTCAGATGCTCAGTAAGGATAACAATATAGCAGAAGCTTTCATAAATAAACATAAACATTTAAGACAATGTATAACTAATCAAAAGACTTTTAAACGTGAACTTCAACATAATATGGAAAAAGTAAAATGAAATAATGACATTTACTTATTCACATGGATATTCTACTGGTTGAATAATCACATGAAATATCAATAACCACTTTTATAATGATGGAATGCATAATGTCAGACTATCATAACCATGTAGCCAAGGACTTGTGCCAAGACTACAAATAATATTTTGTCAAGGCCTTGTGCCAAGACACTAGTTTGTCTCATGTGACCTGCCGATGCATCGAGGAGATATATCGGCCTCCACGCGTCACTTATTAAGTCCAATGCATTCCTCATATGAACAGGTTTAAACATATCATAAACCATAACATAATCGTATAACATAAAACATGCATAAAGGAAACATAACATTTCCACATTTCAATCACAAGATATCAATACAACACATTGATATAATAAAAACATTATCAAAAACATTTTCAATACCAAAATAAAAGAAAAGTAAAACATGGTATTTATTTTTCATTCAAAAAAAGTTATGGCTTGTAGAGGAAGCCGAAACTCAAATAATGGTCACGGCGGCAGAGAAGTCGTTTTCGCCGCATAAGTAAGACAAAACATTCCTTTTGTTGGTTAGTAAAAACTCTTCTTATAAAAAGATTTATTTTGAATAAAAGTAAAAGTCAAAGGGGTTTATACACCATATAAAATAAAGTTGTGTATAAAACAAAATATGCCTCAATGAAAGGATATTGAGACGAAGTCCCTTACAAAGATCATTTTTTAAATAAAAATAGATCTATTATGTGTATTCATTATAAGTACACATAATTAAAGTACAAATACAAGATAGGACATAATAATATCATGACATAATTTGAAAGTAGGAGATTAACCCAAAGAACAGAAATTGGGTTAAGAAGTTCCCTTACCTCGTGTCCGACTTGACTCGATCGTTCTTTAATCTCCTGAAAAATAAACTAGATTTAATTTTTAATTGATTAAGAACCTTTTTCAAGTTCATTATTCCTTTTATATCACTTAATACCATGTTATGAACATTATGTAATTATTTAAGTTAATAACGGTCGTTTTGTCGATCTTTGGTACTTGAGTCAAAGATAAAATTCTTATAATTACCAGTTGTTTATGTGGTAGAATATCCATTATATCTAGAATTATATTCATTATTTATATATCATATATTTCATATATATCCAGTATATACATTCATTCATAATATTACATAACATTTAGAGGTAAGAAATGAAATGCACTGTTCATGGAGACGGTAAGCCGTACGTACGCATGAACGCTACTTTCATTTCTATTTCATATTTAATGGAATGAAATAATAATGATATAAAGGTATATTATAATTCCAGCATAATATCATATATAATATCACTTACTCCATCCTTTATACATCCCACATATGGCATTAACGATTCAAATCACTTTGAGGGGGCGGTAGTCCGCACTTCCTAAAAAGAAATTATCGCGTTTACCCATAATGGAAATCATAAAGTTATGCCATAAATGAGAAATACAGAAGCATAAGGAAAACATAAAAATAATATATATCATATATAAATATAGTTACATCTTAATTTCCACCATGAGAGGTTTTAAAAGAAGATTGAACAATCATCGTTTCGTGAGGCAGAAATTCGCCAACCATAGAAACAGTATGTTCTTTAACCATTAGACGAAGGTGTGTGTAATTGTAAATCAAATAATTCTCATAAAAACATACTATTATATTGAAGATACTGGTTTTGTTACAAAATAATGTAATAAAAAGAGTTTAAGGGGTTGGAGAAGCAAAATAAAACAAAATAACATAAGAGAAGACATTACCTTAAAATCAGGAAACTCTTTTTGATTTGAGCCAAAAGCTTACTTGGGAAGAATTCTGCCCAAAGTGAGGCTTCTAGGAGTAATAGAGGGATGTGGAGAGACAAAATGGTCAGGGGTTGGCCGAGCCAAAGGCTTGATAAGTGTGGTTAAGGTGGTAGAGGTGGGGGCCTTTTATAAGAGGAGAGGAGGGGTACTCTTGGAAAGTTATAAAAGGTTACTTTATTATAAAATGATTTTCGGATTTAAAAGGTCCCAAAATTATATATTTCGAGGATAAGGTGATAAGAGTTCTAAATCCACCCATACAATATGTTTTTGACATGTTTAGGTCTTATATTTTACATTATCATTTCATTTTATTTAAATCATTAAATAATGAGGTAATCACTGCATCATCATGGTGTCATAAATAATTTAATTTATTTAATGTCTAAAAATTATAAAAAAAATATCATGATGTAGGAAATCTTCTTATATTTCCAATGAATATTTATAATAAAAAATCTGACTTGTATAACCCCATGTAAAAACTGTTTTATTAAAACAATACATGTTTGTGTCATTTTTACTTTTACTTTAAATAAAAGGCATTAATGTCATTATCTTACCCAAGTGGCTCCATGGGGTCCCAAAAATCGACCCATGGGTTTTGTTGGACGGCCATGACACATCCAATAAGGGTAGGACATGTGTCAAGGTCATTTCATATTATTAAAACATTATCTTTACCTTAAATTACACTAATTACCTCTAATCGCGATTAAAAACATAAAAGTTACTATTCACCAAAAAATTATTTTAATCCCATTGAACCACATTTTACTTCCTAATGACAACCATGTATGTCGGATTTTTGAAATTCAAAACACATAGGTGTTAAAATTTCATTTAAACAAAAAATCAATTTTTTAAGTACCACTTAGTGGTTTTACTATTCTTCAAAAATTGAAGTTTTTCAGAAAAATACCAAAACATCACCCTAAGCTATATTTGATATTACAGATTCAAAAATGATGTCTATTTTATAAAATTCAAAACATATAATTTACATTAATTAATTTAATAATTAATTCCCACTGTCAGAGCAAATAACGTGTTTTTATGAAACAATAAGTATCAAAAGATTGACACTAGTTTAAGTCCAATTTCAAAGTGAAATTAATTCCAATGACCACCATTGGATTAAATGGTAAAAATATATTCTAATTTCACTTTAAAACTAATTCAAAATATAATCTAATCATTTAAATAAATTAGATTAAAAATAGGTTTTGAATTAAAATACAACATTTTTCACTATTCATTAAAAAATGAACTTTATCGGAAAATACAAAAAATTTACACAAAGTAAATTTTGATGTACCGATTCAAAAGAAGAGTTTTATTTGGACTAATAGAATGTATAAGAGTGACCAAAACTATATTTAAAGAGGGTTCTCCATCAAAAGGCGATAGTTCGACCTTTTAGTGAATTTTAGAGTATCTATGCCAAAAATTGATTTCATTTCTTATTTTAAGCCTTTATCTTTTATTGGAGATATGTAAAAACATTTAAAAAACATATATAATCATATTATAGTTATTTATATTCATTCCCTCCAATACAACAGATACGTGTTAACTACCATTTAAAATAATATTATTTTATTACTAGTGTGCAACGTAAGATTTCAATGAAACTCGTTGTTGCGTATCGGGCACACTATCGAACATAGAAACCCCTTTAAAGTAAAATTAATATTTAATTTGTAAATATTAATAAATTTTAAAATGATTTATTCTTTATTTACCTGGGATGTTACATTCTTCCCCCCTTTTGGGAATTGCGTCCTCGCAATTTTATTCACTTATCAAAATAAGTGGGGGTATTTATCTCTCATAGAATTTTCAGATTTCCATGTTGCCTCTTCAACCATATGGTTTTTTCATAAAACCTTTACCTGGTGAATTACCTTATTCCGCAACCCTTGCTCTCTATGGTCAATAATCTGGACTGGTTGTTCTTCATAAGAGAGATTCTCTTCCAACTGAACTACCTCTGGTCTCAAAACATGAGATGGATCTGGCATATACTTCCTTGACATAGAAACATGAAAAACATTGTGTACCTAAGATAAACTCGGAGGTAAATCCACTCGGTAATCAACTGATCCAACGTTCTCTAGAATTTCATATGGTCCAATGAAAATTGGACTCAGCTTTCCTTTCTTACCGAATCACATCACACTTTTCCATGGTGAAACTATGAGAAAAACATGATCACCTATCTCAAAAGATAGATCCTTCCTACGGTTATCTGCATAACTCTTCTGCCTGCTCTGTGCTGTTCTCATGTGTTTCTGAATCAACTGAACTTTTTCTGCCAAATATTCTACCAATTTCGGTCCCATCAACTTCCTTTCACCCACTTCATCCCAGAAAGCTGTAGTTCGACACTGCTTCCCATATAATGCCTCAAATGGTGCCATCTGTATACTAGAATGAAAACTGTTATTATAAGAAAACTCAAACAAAGAAAGATGCTGGTCCCAACTTCCCTGATAATCCATCGAACAAGAACGTAGCATATCCTCAAAATTCTGAATTGTTCGTTCTGACTTCCCATATGATTGAGGATGAAAAGCTGTACTAAAATTTAATTCAGTACCCAACGACTTCTGAAGTCCCTTCCAAAAGTTAGATGTAAACCTGGGATCACAGTCAGATACAATGGAGAGAGGAACTCCATGTAACCTGACTATCTCTTTAAGATACAAATAGGAAAGTTAATCTAGTGAAAAAGTTTCTCGTATAGCAAGGAAATGAGCAGGTTTAGTCAAGAGATCAACAATAACCCAGATTACATTATTACCTCGAGGTGTCTTCGGAAATCCCACAATGAAGACCATGGATATATTCTACCATTTCCACTCTAGTACTGGTAAAGGCTGAAGCATCCCTTTCGGTAACTACCGATCTGCTTTAACCCATTGACAAGTCAAACACTTCACAGTAAAATCAGCAATATCCCTTTTCATTCCGTCCCACCAGTAAAACTCCCGAAGATCTCCATACATCTTAGTACTCCCTGGATGAACTGAAAACGGAGAACTATGAGCTTCACATAACAACTCTCTCTTCAACTATGAATCACAAGGCACACACAATCTCTTCCGAAATCTCAAAACACAATCATTATCAATGTTGAATTCAGGCAACTTACCCTTCTGAACCAGCTCCACCTTTTTCTGCAACTCGCTATCCTGCTTCTGTGCTTGCTTAATTCTATCTAAGAGAGATGATCTCACTGATACCTGAAAAAAACAGAAGAAATTCTTACACCAACAAATTCTATTCCAAATTTCATCAAATCCTTAACCAAAGGATCACGTTCCATACACAACATTGTTAATGATGCCTTACTTTTTCGACTCAAAGCATCAGCCACTTTATTTTCTTTTCCCGGATGGTAATGAATTGTACAATCATAATCCTTGATTAATTCTAGACATCTCCTCTGTCTCATGTTCAATTTCTTCTGAGTGAATATATACTTTAAACTTTTTTGATCGGTATATATTTCACACTTTACTCCATACAAATGATGCCTCCAAATTATTAAAGAGAAAACAACAGCATCTAATTCCAAAGCATGTGTAGGGTAATTTACCTCATGAGTTTTCAACTGTCGTGAAGCATAAGAAATTACCTGATCATTCTGCATTAAGACGCAACCAAGTCCTTTCAATGAAGCATCAATGTAGATAACAAACTCCCCATTCCTTTCAGGCAAGTTCCAAGGTGTTTCTTCCGATAGTTATCACAAACTGGAAAATTCTTCCTTTCCCTCATCCCTTTATCCATCATTCTATCTTCCATCCTTTTCTTCTATTTCTTCCCTTTAAAGCCATAAGACTCAGAGAATTCTTTACTTATCTTGTTAACACATGATACTATTTCTTTATATGTTGAGAACACATGGGATACTATTTCCTTTCTAAATGTTGGCTTCATACCGTGAAAGATATGATCCTTCATACTCTTTGGATCATACGTATTTATGGAGTTCACATTCCTTCTACTGGGTGCCATTTCTATACAATGGCACAAACTAGGTTAGTTTATGAATTGCAATGAATAATTCCAAACTTGTAAAATACTTAATGTAAGATGAATGGTTTATGGATATAATCCATAATCATAAAAAATGTTTTCTTTGAGGTAGTATATACTCATAAACCCTTCATAATGGTGCTAAAAAATTGATAATTATCCTAAGAATATCCCCTGGGAGTGTCGTAACCAAGAGTGCAGCAATGCCCGTTGTCGTGCACCAGTTCCCGTTCGTGTCTAGCTCAAAGCGGTGTTTTCGGGTTTTACCCCTAGGTACATCTGTGCCAGATCCGCCTCTACCTGCTCGTATCCAGATAGGGATGTATTACTCGTAAAACTCACAAAAATATCTATAATAACAAAATTCTATGAATTTATTATATATTAATCCTCAAAGTCTATCTTAGGGCTATGTGCTCTAATCAGAGTTTATCTAAATCTAGCTTCCAAGGTTAGTACTAAACTGTCTCTGATACCAAATGTAACGCCCCAACCACAGTTACCCAGAGTCGGTGCATTATTGCGTAACATTGGCATGATCACAAAGATCATGTCTCGAAAGACCGATTAGTTTAGTATCCTTGAAATCACTAGATACATTCAGAAATGTTACATTACATCATAAAGTGAAAAAATACAATAACATAGTCTCCATTTTCCACACTCATATCCCTTTCAGACTATCCCTCTGGGACATTCCTAAAATACTTCTTCACATCCTGGAAAAATTAAAACATTGAAATGGGTGAGCTCAGATGCTCAGTAAGGATAACAATATAGCGAAAACTTTCATAAATAAACATAAACATTTAAGGCAATGTATAACTAAACAAAAGCCTTTTAAACATGAATTTCAACATAATATGGGAAAAGTAAAATGAAATAATGACATTTACTTATTCACATGGATATTCTACTGGTCGAATAATCACATGAAATATCAATAACCACTTTCATAATGATGGAATGCATAATGCCAGACTATCATAACCACATAGCCAAGGCCTTGTGCCAAGACTACAAATAATTTTTTGTCAAGGCCTCGTGCCAAGACACTAGTTTGTCTCATGAGACCTGCCGATGCATCGAGGAGCTATAGAGTCCTCCACCCATCACTTATTAAGTCCAATGCATTCCTCATATGAACAGGTTTAAATATATCATAAACCATAACATAATCGTATCACATAAAACATGCATAAAGGAAACATAACATTTCCACATTTCAATCACAAGATATCAATACAACACATTAATATAATAAAAACATTATCAAAAACATTTTCAATACCAAAATAAAAGAAAAGTAAAACATGGTATTTATTTTTCATTCAAAAAATGTTATGGCTTGTAGAGGAAGTCGAAACTCAAATAATGGTCACGGCGGCAGAGAAGTCATTTTCGCCGCATACGTAAGACAAAACATTCCTTTTGTCGTTTAGTAAAAACTATTCATATAAAAAGATTTCTTTTGAATAAAAGTCAATGTCAAAGGGGTTTATACACCGTATAAAATAATGTTGTGTATAAAACAAAATATGGCTCAATGAAAGCATATTGAAACGAAGTCCCTTACAAAGATCATTTTTTAAATAAAATAGATCTATTATGTGTATTAACTATAAGTACACATAATGAAAGTACAAATACAATATATGACATAATAATATCATGACATAATTTGAAAGTAGAAGATTAACCCAAAGAACAGAAATTGGGTTAAGAAGTTCCCTTACCTCGTGTCCTACTTGACTCGATCGTTATTTAATCTCCTGAACAATAAACTAGACTTAATTTCTAATTTCTTAAGAACCTTTTTCAAGTTCATTATTCCTTTTATATAAATTATTACCATGTTATGAACATTATGTAATTATTTAAGTTAATAATGGTCGTTTTGTCGATCTTTGGTACTTGAGTCAAAGATAAACTTCTTATAATTACAAGTTGTTTATGTGGTAGAATATCCATTATCTCCAGAATTATATTCATGATTTATATATCATATATATCCAGTATATACATTAATTCATAATATTACATAACATTTAGAGGTAAGAAATGAAATGCACCATTCATGGAGACGATAAGCCTTACGTACGCATGAACGCTACTTTCATTTCTATTTCATATTTAATGGAATGAAATCATAATGATATAAAGGTATATTATAATTAAATTATAATATCATATATAATATCATTTACTCCATCCTTTATAAATCCCACATATGGCATTAACGATTCAAATCACTTTGAGGGGGCGGTAGTCCACACTTCCTAAAATGAAATTATCGCGTTTACCCGTTATGGAAATCATAAAGGTATGCCACAAATGAGAAATACAGAAGTATAAGGAAAACATAAACATAATATATATCATATATAAATATAGTTACATCTTAATGGCCACCATGAGAGGTGTTAAAATAATATTGAACAATCATCGTTTCGTGAGGCAGAAATTCGCCAACCACAGAAACAGTATGTTCTTTAACCATTAGATGAAGGTGTGTGTAAGTGTAAATCATATACTTCTCATAAAAAAATACTAGTATATTGAAGATACTGGTGTTTTTATAAAATAATGTAATAAAAAGATTTTAAGGGGTTGGAGAAGAAAAATAAAACAAAATAACATAAGAGAAGACATTACCTTAAAATCGGGAAACTCTTTTTGATTTGAGCCAAAGGCTTCCTTGGGAAGAATTCTGCCCACAGTGAGGATTCTAGGAGTAAGATAGGGATGTGGAAAGACAAAATGGGCAGGTGTTGGCCGATCCAAAGGCTTGAGAAGTGCCGGTAAGGTGGGGGCCTTTTATAAGAGGAGAGGAGGGGCACTCTTGGAAAGTTATAAAAGGTTACTTTATTATAAAATGATTTTCGGATTTAAAAGGTCCCAAAATTATATATTTCGAGGATAAGGTGATAATATTTCGAAATACACCCATCCAATAGGTTTTTTACATGTCTAGGTCTTAGATTTTACATTATCTTTTCATTTTATTTAAATTGTTAAATAATGAGGTAATCGCTGCATCATCATGGTGTCATAAATAATTTAATTTATTTAATGTATAAAAATTATAAAAAAAATTCATTATGTAAGAAATATTTTTATATTTCCAATGAATATTTATAGTCAAAAATATGACTTGTATAACCCCATTTAAAAATTGTTTTATTAAAACCGTACATGTTTGTGTCATTTTTACTTTTACTTTAAATAAAAGGCATTAATGTCATTATCTTACCCAAGTGGCTCCATGGGGTCCCAAAAATAGACCCATGGGTTGTCATGGTCGTCCATGATATATCCAATAAGGGTAGGACATGTGTCAAGGTTATTTCATATTATTAAAACATTATCTTTACCTTAAATTACACTAATTACCTCTAATCGCGATTAAAAACTTAAAAGTTACTATTCAACAAAAAATTATTTTAATCCCATTGAACCACATTTTACTTCCTAATGACAACCATGTATGTTGGATTTTTTAAATTCAATACATAGAGGTGGTAAAATTTCATTTAAACGAAAAATCAGTTTTTTAAGTACCACTTAATGGTTTTACTATTCCTCAAAAATTGAAGTTTTTCAGAAAAATACCAAAACATAACCCTAAGATATATTTGATATTCCAGATTAAAAAATGATGTCTATTTTAAAAAATTCAAAACATTTAATTTACATTAATTAATTTAATAATTAATTCCTGCTGTCAGAGCAAATAACGTGTTTTTATGAAATAATAAGTATCAAAAGATTGACACTAGTTTAAGTCCAATTTCAAAGTGAAATTAATTTCAATGACCACCATTGGATTAAATGGTAAAAATATATTATAATTTCACTTTAAAACTAATTCAAAATATAATCTAATCATATAAATAAATTATATTAAAAAGAGGTGTTGAATTAAAATACAACATTTTTCACTATTCATTAAAAAATGAACTTTATCGGAAAATACCAAAAATTTACACAAAGTAAATTTTGATGTCCCGATTCTAAAGAAGAGTTTTATTTGGTCTAATAGAATGTATACGAGTGACCAAAACTATATTTAAAGAGGGTTCGCTATCAAAAGACGATAGTTCGACCTTTTAGTGAATATTAGAGTATCTATGCCAAAAATTGAATTCTTTTATTATTTTAAGCCTTTATCTTTTATTGGAGATATGTAAAAACATTTAAAAAACATATATAATCATATTCTAGTTATTTCTATTCATTCCCGCCAATACAACAGATACGTGTTAACTACCATTTAAAATAATAATAATTTATTACTAGTGTGCAATGTAAGATTTCAAAGAAACTTGTTGCGTATCGGGCACGCTATCGAACATAGAAACCCATTTAAAGTAAAATTAATATTTAATTCATAAATATTAATAAATATGAAAATTATTTATTCTTTATTTACCTGGGATGTTATAGTCAACAAGGAATTAAAGCCCAAATTAATACAACCCAAGTACCAAAATAGGAAAGAACAACCCAAGTCCTTAAGAACACAACTCACCATGTTAAAGGCTCTACAACTGGGTCCACCTCCAAGAGTTCCTTTCCCCTTGCTTGAACCTAGAAGGAGATAATATACAAAAACCCAAAGACACAAGTAGGGTGTGAGCTAAAAATCCTAGTAGGGTGGCACTATGGATTCCATTATAGATTCCAATAATAGATTAACCAAATAAATACTTTTAGTTTTAAAATAAACAGGTTTATCATTTTAAAGCATATTTAAACAAATCATGCTATATAGTTCAAATGATGGAAAATACTTTAAGAAAAGGCTTAAAAGTGATGGAATATTTCTAAAATAAGGGATTAAATAGTTTTTTATATAAAATTGTTTATATGAATTCATAAGGCTTTTAAAATAGTTTAAAAACATTGGTATATATTTATACCTCAAATATAAATCATGCGAGCAACATGGTCATCTTCCAAATAGGTATGAAAGTTACAAGCTAATGGACATTACACTCTCTTAGTGATCATGAAAATATGTGTATACACATGTTCATATTACACTAGTCAAAGGTGACTCATCACCATCCCATCGGGGATGTGACCTTCTGCATTTATGTTTTAGAACGTTGTATAATCATAGAGTGTGTCCAAGTAACTAAAAATCTACCTAAGGCTTGTATGTGCTCTTACAAAATCAATGATGGACACTTTATTTTAATACTGATTAAAATATAATTAAATCCAATTCTCCCATTTCAAATTCCAATTTCCATTTAAAACCAAAATAGGTTTTAATAAAAAACATGCCTTTCCAACAAGATGTGGGTTTCTATGAAAACTTTTTAATCCATTTTCACAAGTTTAAAATCAACTCAAAACCAATTCCATAAATTTCAAAATTCATTTCCATAATTAAATTCAACAATATAATTGAAATAGTTTACACAAAATCTAAAATTTAAATTAAACAATTTAAATCAACCAATTTCTATAAACACACCCCAATTCAATGGAATTGGGGGTTCTCCCAATTTTCATGCCAAAACCATTTCAAATATACCTATTCACTGGAATTGGGGTTTTTTTTAAACAATTGAAATAAATATTGAACAATTTAATTTTAATTAACAATTTTAACAAATCAATCAATTCAAGGTTAATCAATTTGGCCAAATGGGACAGATCCACCTACCTTTTTCCCAAAACTGAACACTCGCAATGAAACTCTCCAACAAAAATGAAGGTACAGAAGACCTCAAAACTCAACCTAGAAATGATATATAATATTACATTGCTTATATACATAAATTTCAGGATGATATATTAAAATCCCAAAGGATGAGGAAGATAGAAAGATGAAGAACAAGGGAGAAACTTACCCGAGAATCACACCACCAACATAATGATGATCAAACGCTGAATGAAGGGACCTGGAAGAGTTAGAGGGATCCAATATCACATGGGGAAGACTATAGGTTAAGAGAAAAGAAACTAGAGTGAAGGAGAAAAAAAGGATCTCCACCTTGATTCCTATTTAAAAACCACAGTTGGGGTATTACATGACATGTAACCCCTTAACATGTAGTGAAATAGTTAATTTCCATAACTGTCAAAAAACATGTCGCTTCAAATTAAAAACTGATCATTAATTAACTCATGATGTGTTATGACTCTTCAAATTGTGTAACTTTCATGGTGTGAACCTTTCACAATATGAACCCGGTGACCATTACACATCATGTAACCTAGTTACATGACGTGTAACCCTCTTATTGTCTACAGAAATGTCTTGTTAAAGCTGAGAGTCTAATAAAGCTTTGACTCCACCATTATAGGTATCCTCCCAATTCATTCACAACCCTACCAAGTCAATGAAATAGAAAAACCATGAAATGTTTAAATATGTACCTATCAGGTCGGTAACGAGATGTTATAACCTCCCCACCATAAAAAATTTCTGTCCCCAGGAAGCCTATGAAGAAGATTCCATGTTAAAAATATGAGTCCACAACTCTCATAAATAACTCACATACCCAGGTCTCATGATTATCATAACCATGCTTCTATAGAACATGAACCAAAGGTATCATCCTCCCAAGAAGTACCTCGATATCAGAATCAAATATCTTGACTGGCTGCTCAAATAAAGAAAATTAGGTTCAATCTCAAGATCACTCTAGCTCAAAACATGATATGGATCAGAGAGATAATTTCTAGGTTGCGATAAATGGAATACATTATGCATTGACATCAGATGTGGTGGAAGTTCTAGATGGTATGCAACTTTCACCACCTACTCAACAACCTCAAAAGGTCCCACAAATTGAGGAGAAAACTTCCCTCACCTCCCAAGACATTGATGTCTAAACTGGGGTGAAAATTTCAAGAAAAATTTTCCACCAACTGAGAAATCCAAAGGTATATGGTGACAATTAGCATAATACTTATATTGGATATGGGCCATTAACATTCTATGTTGAATTAACTGAATCTTTGCTATCGTCTCATGCACCAAACTTGGTATGACCAATGAACTTTCACCAATATATGACCAACACAATGAATATTTACAAGGATGACCATACAAGACCTCAAAAGGATCCACTCTAATTGTAGACTGGTAACTATTTTTATAAGAAAAATAATCCAGTCCAAAATGATCCCCCCCATCCCCACCAAAGTCAAGAACATAAGCCCGAATAATATCTTCAAGAATCTGTATAGCTCTCCTATATGTCCATACGACTAAGGATGGTAGGCCATGCTCAAATAGACCAGAGATCCTAGTGTCTCTTTAAGGACTCTCTAAAAGCTAGGAGTGAACCAAAGATCCCTATCAGAAACTATAATAGATGGAATTTCATGAAAATGGATGATCTCCTTCACGTAGATATTTCCCAACTCCTAAACTTTGGTTGTATCATGAATGGGTATGAAGTGAGACGACTTGGTCATCCTATTGATCACAAACCATATTGCATTCTTCTTTCTCTGGGTATGAGGCAACCCAACCTCAAATTCCATATATATTTCATCCCATTTCTAAGTAGGGATTGAAAGTGGATGAATTAAACCCAAAGGTTTCTGGTGCTCGAACTTAACCTATTGGAACGTATAACAACATGAAACAAACTCAACAATGCCTCATCTCATACCTGGCCACCAGAACTAATGCCACATTTCATAGAACATATTTTTGGTTCCTAGGTGGACATCCCTTTGGGGATTATGAGATTCCCCCATCACAAACTTCCTTGCCACTAAATGCACAACAAATCGATTCTGATAACATTGAATACCCTCTTTGGAGAATGACAACTGGGACACTATCTCCCTACCATAAAGAAAGTCTCTAATTCTATAGAATTAATCATCAAGCTATTGATACTGAAGAATAATCTTGAGAAGAGTGGATGATAACTGAATGCTGTCTAAAGAAACCTTATCCCATAATTCCAAGACTCCAATATGCAATTTTGAAAAGTGGTCCATTATATTCCACTCTTCCAAAGATTCATTCACTTCCTGGTTCTCATGTTTTTTGCTCAAAGAATCTACAATGACATTCACTTTCCTTAAGGTGTAGGTGATTTCAAATTCAAAAGATTGTAGGTACTCCACTCAACTCCTCTGGCAGAGGTTCAAATATTTTTGTGAGAAGATATAACTCAAGATCTTGTGGTCTGAATACATAGTAAAATTTTCCTCATAAAGGTATTGTCACCAACTCTTAACAGTGTGCATTACAGCTGCAAGTTTAAGGTCATGGGTAGGATAATTTTTCTCATTTGTCCTAAGATGATGAGATCCATAAGAAACAACATGATCACCCTGTATAATAACGCAACCCAAGCTTGAACCTGATGTATCACAGAAGAGCACATTGCCCTGCTCGACCATTAAAAGAGTCAACACCAATGCAGTAGTAAAAAGGAATTTTAGTCTAATGAAATAATTCTATCATCTATCATCCTGAGAAAAAATCACTCTCTTCTAAGTTAGCTAAGTCATCAGAGAATCTAACTTCGAGAATTACATTAAAAACCAACAATAATATCCGGATAATCCCAAGAATATTTGACTCTTGAAGTCATTACGTGGTTGTTCCCAAGTCATAAAAACCTTCATCTTCTATCGATCAACTTATATTACTTGTTCTGATACCATGTGTCCCAATAATTTCACTTCCTGAATCCAAAAATAACACTTTGAAAGTTTGGAATAAAGTCAATGATTGCTCTCAAGACACAAAATAGTTTTCAAATAAAGTACATGATCCTCCTCAGACTTGTAGTAAACGAAGATGTTTTCCACAAATACTACCACCAATGTATTTAGATACTCATGTAAAATCTTGTTAATAAAATCCATGAAAACTATTGGAGAATTTGTTAGAACAAAGGGAATAACAAGGTACTCATAATGGCCTTACCTACTCTGGAAGGTAGTTTTTTGAATGTTAGATTCTTTTATTCTTAAATGATGGTAACCAGACTGAAGTTCAGTCTTTGAGAACCACTTCACCCCTTTCAATAGATCAAACAGATCATCAATCCATGGAAAAAAATATTTTTTTCTTTATCGTAACTCAATTTAGATTTCAGTAATCAACACATAATAAAAGAGAACCATTATATTTCTTAGTGAAGAGAACCAGCACTGCCTAAAGTGACACACTCGGGAATATAAAGACTCAGGTATAATATTTTGACTGTGTCACATCTGTTTCTTTCAGGATGCCTCCACGCAGATGACCAACTAGAGTCCCGAGAGTTGTACGCACGGATAGCCCACAGAGTGATGAGGCCTCGGTGCATGGACCTTTTCCAGTAGAGGCACCAGAAGTACCTTTACCCATTGGGCCATTGATGCCACTAGCCCCAGCAGCAGATGACACACGCTGCTTGAGAACGTTTCATGAGTTCCAGTGCTAGAGGACACCCAGGTTAAGGGGAGATATGGACCCACAGGTGACTGAGGATTGGCTGGAGGCTGTGGTGAGAGTCTTCTGACTGGTAGGGACACTAGCAGACCTCATGGTGATACTTGCTACCAGCGTTCTACAGGTAGCAGTGGGCAGATGGTGGAGCTTGATTCTCCAAGTCCACGAAGAGATAACGCTTCTCTGAGTAGACTTTGAGAGCCTATTTTGGGAAGAGTTTGTCCCAGTGACTCTTCACATAGTGCGCATACATAAGCTACTTCATCTACAGCAGGGCAGCATGACTATAGCTTAGTACTCAGCGAGGTTCAAAAACCTCTCACGCTAGTACACCGATATGGTGCATACCCATTCTTTAGGGCCTATACCTTCGATTAGGGGCTCATACGGTAGACCAGAGCTCCGATGATCTCACTCAGCATCCCGACGCAGGCTAGAGTGCTAGAGAGATCCCTCCTAGTGGAGAGTTTCCTTGCTGAGCAGTCTCCAGCAGCGAGATCCACCACCAGTTGACACGTAGTAGAGTCTTCTGTAGCTGGCAGCAGACAGATTTCATAGAGGTCCAAGAGGACCAGACCTATAGGCGGACGACCGCATGACTCAGGATCGGTTATACAGGGTACCCAAAGTGGAGACGGACATGCTAGGAGTAGGAAATGTTACTCATGCAGTGGGCAGGGTCACATGACTCGTGACTACCTGACCTGCCATTTGGATGATTGACAGACAGTTGAAGGAACTCCCAGGAAGAGACAAAGATTCGATCGAGGCGGTCCGTAGGGAGAAGGAAGACGTGGAATAAGATCTGGTCATGAAGCTGGCGTTGATCGATGTTTCGAGGTGTTACCACCACCACCACCAGGAGGTCCACCCCGACCATAGGGAGTAGGTGGACAGAGGAGAGCTTAGCTCTAGGCAGCTGAGGCATACAATCATGGTGATCCAGAGTTGATTTGAGGTACGATCTATGTCTACTCCACCATAACTGTAGTACTTATAGACACATGTGCCAATCACTCTTTCATTTCCACTACCCTCATTCGATTCATGGAGATTCCGACGGAGCTGTTGGCTCGATCCTTATGGATAAAGACTCTTACGAGAGCATATTAGACGATTACGCACTGGTTCTAGTAGTGTGAGCTTACTTTAGGATGTGAGAGCTTCATCTAGGATCTCCTAGTAGCGGTGTCGAGGCCTTACGACGTCATCTTGGGTATGTACTTGTTATCTATAGTCCATGCTCAGATAAACTGTATTAGGCACAAAGTGCAGTATATCCGCACGGATGGAACCGGGTTTAACTTCACCGACGAGAAGGGAGCCTTTGCAGCATATGATGGACTTGCTCAGAGGAGAGTACAACCAATCACTCATCAGTTGGCTAGCCTTACCCTTGGAGATGTTGATGTGGAGAGTCCGACTTATCCTGTAGTGGTGGACCAGTATGCGGATGTTTTCCCTAATGATGTCCTAGGTCTAACTCCTTATAGAGAGGTGGAATTTTACATTGACTTGTACCCCAGTATGACACTGATATCTACAACAGTTTATTAGATGGATCCCACAGAGCTTTTTGAGCTGCATGTAAATATAGAGGACTTGCAGGGGAAGAGATTATTCGGCCTAGTGTTTCTCCCTAGGTAGCCCCGATTCTGTTCACCACGAAGGCAGATGGGAGATTGAGGCTTTGTGTCGACTACTGACGCCTGAACCAGGTGAACGTGAAGAACAAGTACCCACTTTCGAGGATTGACGACATCTTTGATCAGTTAAAGGGAGCACAGTGGTTCTCAAAGATAGACCTTAGACCAGGCTATCACTAGCTCGGAGTTCATGACGAGGATGTGCAGAAGACAACCTTCAGATGTCGGTATGACCACTGTGAGTTATTGGTTATGACATTTGGCATAACCAATGCTCCAGTAGTGTTCATGGGACTCATGAACAAGATCTTTCAGCCGTACCTCGATCTCTTTGTTGTAGTCTTCATCGATGACATTCTGATCTACTCGACTACTGAGGAGGAGCATGCCTACCATTTGTAGGTAGTACTGGACACACTCCGAGAGTACCAACATTATGGTAAGCTCTCGAAGTGCCAGATTTGGATCCGAGAGGCTCAATTTCTGGGACATGTAATATCATAGGCTGGAGTTGCAGTGGATCCAGCGAAGATTTAGGTGGTACTTTCTTGGAAGCCACCAAGGAGTGTGATGGAGGTATGGTGTTTTCTGGGTCTGGCTGGATACTATCGGAGATTTATGCCAGATTTCTCCAGAGTTGTAGCACCACTATCAGCCTTGACGAAGAAGGGGAAACCCTATGTGTGGTCAGAGAGATGCCAGCAGAGCTTTCAGGAGATGAGGTAGAGGCTGAATAGTGCCCCCATCTTAAAGCTTCCAAAGGAGGGCATAGGGTACGTAGTTTACTGCGATGCATCAGGGACCAAACTTGGATGTGTACTGATGCAGGAGTGAGTAGTGATCACGTATGGTTCTCGGCAGCTGAGACAACATGAGCAGAACTATGCTACCCATGACCTAGAGTTAGAAGCAATGGTCTTTTCCTTGAAGATGTGGTGACACTATCTGATGGGAAAGTGCTTTACAGTGTACTCAGATCACAAGAGTCTTAGGTATATCTTCTCCCAGAAGGACCTGAACCCGAGACAACAACGTTGGCTTGAGTTTCTCTAGGACTATGACTTTGAGATAGTCTATACTATTGGGAAGGGGAACCTTGTTGCTGATGCACTTAGTAGGAGATCTGGTATATAGCTGCTAGGTGAGGTGACATAGCAGCTGGCCACTTTGCAAATATCCTTTGTGGATAGAGATGGAACATCTTTCCTTCAGTCTCTTACGGTCACTCTCCCACTCCTTCAGCGAGTCAGGGAGGTGTAGCCTGGAGACGCTGACTGCGAGGCACGACGTGCTCAGATATCCACATGACATGCACTTGATGAATTTTTTGAAGGTGGAGAGCACATCATTATCTTCAGAGGACGTACCCTAGTACCGGTGTCACTTCAGGAGGAATTATTGAGGGAGTTTCACACGTCCCCTCTAGTGGTACATCCAAGAGTGGTGAAGATGTATCCAGATCTCCGACAGTAGCACTGGTGGCCGGGAATGAAAAAAGAAGTTGCAGAGTTTGTCTCTCGGTGCCTCACTTGTCAGCAAGTGAAGGTGGAGCATCAGGTACCTGTAGGCTTGGTTCAGCCTTTAGAGGTTCCAGAGTGTAAGTGGGATGAGATATCTATGGACTTGGTGATAGGACTTCCACGTACATCTAGGGTACATGACTCAATTTGGGTGATCGTTGACCGACTCACCAAGTCGGCCCACTTCCTACCGACTAGAGAGCAGGGTTCAATAGAGATCTTGGGATGCCTCTATGTACAGAAGATTGTGAGTCTACATGGAGTACCTTCGACGATTATCTCCGATCATGATGCACGATTTAATTCCCGGCTATGGAAGGGGTTGTAGGAGGATTTCGGGACACAACTTCGTTTGAGAACCACCTTCCATTATCAGATGGATGGCTAGACCGAGAAGACCATTCAGACCCTCGATGACATGCTACGTGCTTGTGTCCTCAACTTCGATCACAGCTGGGAGGATCACTTACCTTTTGTGGAGTTTGCGTACAACAGAAGCTATCACTCCACTATTGGGATGACACCTTTTGAGGCGTTATATAGGTGACCTTGCAGATCACCCTTGTGCTAGACTAACCCAGGGGAGTCAACACTAGTGGAACCAGAGATGGTACATGCTACCATAGAGAAGGTGAAGATCATCCAGGAGTGGATGAAGATTGCACATAGCAATCATAAGTTGTATGCCGACATGAGACAGATACCTCTGGAGTTCAAGGATGGCGACCATGACTTTCTACGGGTCTCACCCCGATGAGGTCTATGGAGATTTGGCCATGGTGGAAAGTTATCTCCAAGGTTCATCAAACCTTTTCAGATACTCAACAGAGTTGGAGTGGTGGATTACCACTTAGATCTTCCACCTCAGTTGCACCAGGTGCATGACGTCTTCCACATATCACAACTGAGGAGATACATGCACGATCCTTCTCACATCATCGATCATGGTGAGCTGGACATCGATGATGGGCAGACTTTTACAGAGGATCCAGTAGAGATTGAGGATCAATAGGAGTGGGTCCTTCGTGGATGGTCGATACCTCTGGTACGCATTTTTTGGTATCACGGGAACCTCCAGGAGAGCACATGGGAGTGGGAGGCTTAGATGCATGCTCAATACCCCCACTTGTTCCCTTATATCGAGTTGTAGCTTACGGGGACGTAAATCCCTAAGGTGGGGAGAATGTAAAGAACCAAAATTTATATGTAATTATTTTTAAAATATATGGGAATTTTTACGAGTCCGTGAAAGTTGAGGGCCCATGATTCCGAGGCCCAGTGTGCCCGTAATCAATATCTGAAGTTTTGATCGGGTACGTTCAGTAAACGTACAAGCGGGTTTTTCTAACTTTTGAATCGGTGCTTGGAATTGAAATCCGAGGACACCATTGAACTCGCAGCGTTGATATTCACTTAAGAAGACTTTCACCTCGACAAATGTTGGTCGAGGGTGAAAGTTAGTTTTTGGATTTTTTCATGGAAATAACAAAATAAAATAAACGCATGTTTTATTTTATTTTATCTTTTATAACCACCCAAGTGGATGTTGGAGGTGGGGACCACCACACCTTAACCTCCCATGAGAAGTTATGGTGGTGGGGCCCACCCAAACCTAACCTCCCATGAGAGGTTAAGATGTGGGGACCACCTGGGACAAACCCCCCCCCCAATTAATTGAGGAAAATCTATAAACTTCCACATAAATGAGGGAGAGTCTCTTGACCTCCCTTAACTTAATGGCGCCACCACACCCCCCTTTTAATGTTGTCAACCCCCCTTTAATTAATTGAGCCATCTGATTTAATTAAATGCTACAATTTGAATTTTATACCCATAAAACTAAATAATAGATAATATATTATTTGGAGGGGCTATCTATTCATTTGTTAGAAAAGGTTGGAAAAGGAGGATTAGAGATCTTGAGAGAAAACTATCCAATGAAGAATGCTTCCTCCACGTAGAACGCTCCACTGATGAAGAACGTTGACCCCAACTTCGACCTTCTTCATTAAGACTTCCTCCGACGTAGGATGTCTTCAACTACGACGAGCCGGCGCACAAACCGACGATCGAGGAAAATTCCGATGTCCGTCTTTTCCCAACGATCCATCTTCTTCCCCATGACTCCATCGGCGAACAACGAACAAGGTAGGGTTTTTAATTAATTATGATTTTATTCCCTTGATTCTTTCCTTCTAAAAACAAAGAACACGGATCAACTTATTATCAAGTTGATCCACGGATGTTTTCCTTGCGGGATGGGAATATTTTTTTTGTTGCGGGAAGTTATAGGGGTTTAATAAAGGGATCCATATAACCCTAAAAAGAAGAAGAGAAACCACATTAGATAGATATTGAGATGAGGATACTAACCACTAGAAGATCGAAAGACGTTACTCTAGCTTCAAATCACTCATGGGATAGATTCTATGGGCCAATAAATCTTCTTGGGAGCTCTAAGGTTGGGAGAAACTAGTTTGGGGTCATAATGGTACGTTGGGGACCTAAAAGAATGGTTCAAACAATTTTAATAAAATTTACGAACACTTAAAATCCCATCTGTACGGTTTCCTAGAAAAAGGAGCACAGTTTAGAAAAATCATGTGCATGCTGTGTGCCTATTATAAATGGTTCGCACAGTTTCTCATAAGAGGATGCATGACTTGACTAACCACACACCAACTGTGTAAAATCCCACTATCTTGGGTTACAAGATTTTCTTTGATATGGCGCCCAATTTGGGAAAACTGTGCACCAACCTTGCACTAGCCCAAAAAATTCCAAAGTTTTTAAAAATTCACCAGAAGCAACCCCAAATGAAACCCAACCAAATATAGGTAAAAAGGAGGGGTTTAGGAATACCTAAAAATTGCAACAGGATTTTACACCTACAACACCCGAGAATTGTGCTAAACACCCAACCTTGGAGCACTGTGACAATTGCGCTGAAGATGCCCCATATGATTGAAATTATGGAATGCTATAAGTGGTGTCATACACTGTCACTTCATGTGGTGTAATGAACGACATTGGAAAAATCTAGGATGGATCTTTGGTTTTGGAGGAAGATTCACCTATCCAACCATTTGATTATGAGCCATGATCCAACCTTGGATATAGGTTTCCCTCTTCCGCCTACTCCCATAATTAAAGTTCCCACCATTTCCTGTAGGTATCAACATACTTCCTCCTCCCATAGCTCTTGATATGTCCCATTCTTCCACCATATCTCAATTAACTATCTCTGTATAATCTGTAATACATACCAAAAATATATTTGAATGAATCTTCTGCCTCATCCTTGATTCAATGAAGTGTGCCTTTAAGGAAACAATAGCTGCAAAATTAGTGAAAAGTTAACTAAATTCATGAATTTAGCCACATACTCCATGATAGAAAGATTTTCCTGCTTCATGATGAATAATTTTGTCATTATTTGAATTCTAAACACGCGAGGATATAATTTTTTGTTGAAAAATTCTTCAAAATCCCCCCATGTAAGGTCATGGTCTAATTTAGAATGAATAGATAAATCCCACTTCTAGTGTGAAATATCCTTTAGCATATACATGTCAATATTGACTTTCAACTCTGCTGGTGTGCCAATGAAATCAAAGATTTGATTCATCCTATTCAAACACACCACTTCCATTTCTAGTTCTAAATCACCTCAAAATATGGGTGGATTCTGCTTCTGGAATTGGATGGAATGATCCACTCACCATGGATCACACCTCCTATTCCTACTGTCCATAGCCTGAAATTCTTGGAAAATACTTTGAACTAGCTATGGATTCACTTGTGGCTCAGGTACAACCACATTCTTAGCACCTTCCTCTAGTTAGTTTCTACAACACCTACTGGGTTCTATTTTCTGCAAACACAACAAATTCCATAAGTATCACTCTATATTAACTAAAGGCTTAGCATTTGAAATTCTACCAAATTATAATATCACAATAGTGCTTTCCAAAATCAACCATTTTTCATGTTTAACCATTTTTGAAAAAAAAACCTCTATTTACTTTTGAAAATAAAACCATTTTCAAAATACTAAAACAATGATCTTTTTTCAAAATCTTTCATTTGAAAACAAATTTAACATTTTTCAAATACAAAAAAATTGTATCAAATAATTACTCAAAATGATATATGCACTTCTAGTGGGAAGTAATTTCTATAATGCATGTCATGCTTGTCTCATTGGATAAACCCATAATAATGAGATTACAAAACCTATAAGTGTCTCCAAAACACTTATGTACCCATCTACCTAGTAAATTTAAGTTAATCATAAAAAGGTTAGATATGTATTTCTATGATCTAAATTTCAAGTCTCAATAATCATACTCCTTTATATGATCCCAAATTAAGAATAAACCAGAATGAATTTCAACTCCGAGACTGATAGAACTGATGACCACTTGTTCCAGAAAGATATTCAGAAGGACCAAGATGATACTACTTGTAATGTCCCTCCTCTTTTCATGGGATTGAGAAGGAATAAGAACATTACTTGGACTTAAGATACATCCACAATACACTAAAGGCTTTAATAAATTCCAAGGGATTAATTTACAATTGGGGGTTTATTTTCCCTTTAAAAATAAAATAACCAACCAACATTCCATAACCGAATAAACCACTACATGATTCATGATATAAAAGAAATACAACTCACAAAAATACCATTTATATCAACACAAAACTCCATAAGATTACTATAGAGGAATAATAAAAAACATAAAGGTAAAAAATGGAAGACTACAAAGGCAACAAAACTCAAAGAAAACTACAACTCTAAGCTCCAACCTGTTCCATGCTTCACTCCACAAAAAAACCCAAGTATCACTAAGCACTGCTAGAGAAGTGTGATACTTTACCATTTCCCATTTCTCAATAAATGACATCTTCCAAATAAACAAAGTTCCAAAGTAGGGATGAGTAATGAAACTCATTAGATTTTCCCTAATGACTTCCCTACTCATTCCACTAGGATAGAACATGTTATCACATTTATATGAAGCAACTTATATAATTTTTTTTAAACAGTTTATATAAATATATAAACAAGTTCCATAACCAAGTAGTTTTCAAAAAACCATATCAAGTTACAAGGAATGTAACCAAAAAATAATTTAAAACCATTCTACAAGTTCCATTTTGTCATAATCCATTCCATTCCACTTATCCACACATCCAACCATGCATGCCAACTGGAATTCCCTATACTCATGAGTGGTGAGTCATCCTTTAACTAAGACATCACTTAATGAACTATTTGACGAGGGGGTTCCCTAACCCTTATCCATACCCCTAATTATGGGAGAGACTCCTTACCCTTATTCATCTCAAATGAACATGAACACACACAACCATTATACCAAAAACCAATGCCAAAACAACCATTTTTTTTAAAAACTATGATTTTATTGAAAAAATTTCAAACACACCATTTCAATAAAACCAAACATTTATTAGGAACCCTTTTTCATGCATAAAAACCATGAAATAATTTTAAAATCAAGTTACCAATTTCACTTTCCACAAAAATGCCCAATTTTTAAAATTCTAAAAACCACCACTAAATAGGTTTCCTCTCATCAATTTCACAACCAATTTTAGTAAAAAAAATAAATTTTAAAATAATACTTCATATTCTAAATATAAGAGTTGAGAGTGAATCCACATACCTCAAATATTTAAAGAAAACGATAAACGACATCAAAAACATCCATGAAACCGGGTTGAATATCTAAAAACCAACCTCAGATATCTTCCCCCATCATCAAAAAGACCAAATATAATCATATTGGGCATAAAATATCTTAGATCTATCCACAACAGACATAGATCTAAGAAAACAAGAGAGAGGGAAATGTAGATCTAAGGAAAACCACAAAAAAATAGCCAAGAACGATGACTTATTGCAATAATCTGGCTTGAAAACACCAAAATAAGCCTTAGGATCACCTCTGAATTGATGGGATAAGATTCTTTAGGATTTGGGAAGAGATAATCTCAAGTTAGGGCTGTATAGGATGAAAAAAGAGGGCCTTAGAGGTCAAAAAATGTGAGATCCATAATTTTAGGATCTCACTTTTAACTTGTGCACAGTTAGTCACATAGTTTGGAAAACCATGTGCTAACCATGCACCAACAACTGCCTCAAGGATGAACCTTTCATGATCATCTTACATGGTTTTCAAACCACGCACTAATCATTCCAAAGCCTAGTGTCTCAAAAATCATGGTTTCTCCTAGGCAACCGCAAGGTTTGGAAAAAATGTGCACCACCCATACACATTCCCCTTATCCCATGTCTCAAAGTACACAGTTTCCTATAGGTGTTTCACTATTTCCACAAACCTTGCAGCCTTAGAAAATCCCCCCAAAAATAAAAAATTTCTCTAAAATCTCCCAAACTTCATCCATATACTTTATAAACTTAAAAAACATAAAAAATGTTACTAACTAGAAACCGAGGGTGCTACAATTTCAATAAGTAGTTTTCTCCTAAAATATATATATTTTGTTCAATCATAGTGACATTATAATATTTTACATGTTAGATGGATATTTATATTCCACTAAAAATGATAATCAAAATTCATGTTTTTCACTCAAATACTTATTATCTCAAAAAGAGATGTTATTTCTAGAGCTATGACATAAACTTACTTAGAACCCAATCTAAAATGGAAAACTCCCATGTTAGTTTCACATCAAAACATGGAACACATGAAATTTTCCTTCTAAAATAGGATCTAAAATGCCCATTTCCAAATCAATCCCCATGTTTCTTCTCTAGAAACTCTTTTAAGCCTTCCAACTGATTCTCTATCACTATATATATCATAACGTTAGAATTTTTTATGAAGAAAAAATAATATAGTAGTTTGAAATTATTGTTTTAAGATACCTAGTGCTTTACCAAAAAACATTCATGAGGAAATTCCCGAGGAGAATCCCTTTTAAATTGGGCTTCCTCTCAATGTTTTTAGGTATCTTAAAATGCCCATTTTCCATAGCCTCCATTGTATAAAAAGTTCAACCATATAATTTATTAACTTATTTACATTCATATTTACTCCGAATATCCTCTCAATCACCCTTTAACTTGTATTCAATAAATAAAATATGAAATCACCTTCATAAATCATAAATTAATTGACTAAACAGTCAATTAATAGCATGCCACTAATGTGAAGGTTATTTATGAAGGGTTTTAAAGGGATTAATATCATCTAAATGAAATATAAGAACAAATACAAAAACAAAATGTACATAGATCTAGATATATATTTGAAATTACTAATAAAATATAGAAATAATGGTGTACCATGAACCTATTGGTCCAAGATTTAAATAAGTGTTTGATGTTAATAATTAATGAGAAATTAGAAATTTCCTTCATCCAGTGGTTTCCATGGGTTAGATGAATCTATCGATACTAGAGAAAAATCATCTATTATATATTATTTTCTTGAAACTTGATATTAAATAATAAAATAAAATGATAGTTTTATAGATAATAAATATTATGGAGTTCTAACATGAGTTTGACACATGAATATGAGGTTCGAACCACTAATATATAAGAATAAAGAACTCAAACATTCATCCAATATAAATATATATGTTTCATAAACATTTAAAGTGATTCAACACATTAACTTTTTTTGGGTTCAATCTCTATAAATTTGTTTATAATTTAGTTAAACATGTTCAACTTTCAAACTACACATAATCATCCTCAAATTAGGAATAAATGATCATGATATCCAATAGAGAAATGATGGAATGCAGCCTGGACATTATCATATATTGTTCCTAGAAATGCATAACACCATAATAAAGCAACTTTCACTATTTCATGGTGTAACCATGTTGCAAATAAATAGACATGTAATTACACCATGACATAATGATTATCACTATGTTATAGTCCAACTTTTAGTACATATTTCCCCATAAATATCCCAATTACACTAAATCCAATAAACTTACTACACATTCACCAAATGTCATAATGTATACAATATCTCATGTAACTATATCCAAAACCCCTTTTGGATATTTCCAAAATAATTTTTAGTAAATATATGATACATTTTAACTATATGTTACATAATATGTAACAATATGTCGGAATCCTTATATAACTTATTCTAGATATCATGTGAAACACTTTTTCACCAGCTCTTAAGGTTTTATAAACTTGATACTCATTCACACAACCACGAAGTGTGACCCAATATTCATTTTTAGCTCCAATAATAATTATGAATCCCAAAATCCATAAATTCAAGTAAATATATTCCTTTATAAATACATAAATTCCACTTAAGCTATAATGAGATCTGGTGTGATATCTATCTGACACATGTATCTTCATACAGATTCCCACCCAATGGATCATATACATGTATGTGTAATTATATAACCCATATATCAAATAAATAAAGTAAACATAAGAAAATTAATATGTTAGTCCTATTTTACCACTTACATTTTCTCACTTTTAAAATATAAACAGACTGGATAGTTAAACACAGCACATGTTATTAATCCAAGAAAATGATAAATTCACTTTCTCCTAAACTAGGTATATAAAAAAATCTCATTGACCTTATCTAGGTATGTACATACACTAATATAATCATTGTTAATTGAGGGATCAGATATCATACTCATTATAAGAGAGGAAAAATCACATCATAGTTATGTGTTCACTAGTAACATAATCATCAACATACCTCACCACCCCATTATTATATTATCATCAAGGATGACCTGAGAAAGGTATAAATGTATGACAATTATCATTCTAAGCATATTTCCAATCTCAAGTATATGAATTCAATATATAATATACACCACTAGCACACAAAAACTATAGTGTATGAGACTCCACGTGACATACATAGAGAAATATGCAATGCACAAAACTAATTTTATGCCCCTTGATCATATTATGTATCTCTATATGAAATCAAAACCCCTAACAACATTAACATTTTCTCATAACCTATACAAATCCATGATGAAAATTATTTAGTTATTACTCAACTTTATAATTTTAGAATTCTATTATCACTTCACTCCACACAATATATGAATCCAATAATAAATAGTGATAAAGTATAGATTAAATTTTTGTATAGCATAATATATTTTATATTCTAAAAATCATAAAATAATACTATAAAACATAAAATATTTTCTATTCTATTATTATATGATATAATACTAGATAGGATTGTGTTTACTATAAATTTAGGGTTTTGTAAATCTCATTATATATTTAGATAATTTCAGCCACATTTTTATATAATAATTATATAAAATGACCAAATAACTCCTTTAATGTGTAATAAATATGAATAATGTTTTTTTGAATAATAGTGAGTCATAGGAATCATATTCATAATGTTCAAATATTTTAACATATTATTAAAACTTCATCACCTTATAGCATCCATTGTTACAATGATAATAATTTTTGTTGTCAACATATACCACTTTCTAAGTTCATTATCATAATCTTTAAAAATGTTCCATAAAAACTGTTCCTTTGAGATTATTTTGGTAACCAAATTACAATATTTACATTACCCTTATTTAACAACACATTCTAAACTTAAATTGGATATAAAATGAAATTTAATATGAGTTAGACAGATATAATCCTTTATTTATTATTTTGTAAAATTATTTATGTCAAACATACTCTCAATAACCTCTTAGAAACTATATTCTCTATAGAATATCAATCAATGAAAAAAATTCCTTTATGTTATAAAATTACACTTACTTACATTAGTGATATATCTAGAAAATTAACTATTGAAATGAACTTCTTATAGGTATTCTATGTGTTTGGATTAATATTATAAAAATAATACAATTTATTAAAAAAATCAATTTGGACTAGTAGGAACTCTTTCCCTAATATTTTAATTAATATATCATGTAAAATTATATATTCTGAATAAATATCCTTATATAATTAACCTCTTTTCATATAAGTATAGATTTGGACCAATTCATAAACCACATGGCTTAAAACCATCATCTCAGGTTGTTCATTTCAACTCTATGTTTATCAAATAATTTCGTTTATCATATATGAGAAATATGATAAAAGTAAAAATCCATTATTTATATCCATTAGAGATTAATATATTCCTCAGCATAAAACTCCATTATTTAATAAACCTCTACTTCATCACCTATATTTAAACCATATGCTTCAAAAATTCTTACCAACATTTTTATATCTTTTGTATCTATAATAATTGAAAAATATATATTTTGTTTCATATATCCTTTAACATCAGATAATTAATTTTCATAATACTAACATCTAACATGAACTCTCTATAGAGTTTCTTAAAGTCTATTAATTTTTTAGACAATTATTCATAATGGAAATACTACCCCATATTCATAAAAATTCCTTTATATTCAAATGAACAAGTCTCTCTATTGGACCATAGAATATTCTTACTCTAGATTAATTTTTTTTCCTTTAGGTGTTATCAATACAACACGAGAGACTTAACATCACATTTCATACTAATTTATCCTTAAAACTTTGAAGAGATAGGGTAAAAAAATTTAAGATCATTTATATTATGAAATCCACTTCCTATAATGATTTCAAAATGTATTACATATCCAGATCATGACTTAAAGGAGAAACTCAATCTCTCAAAGACAATGTAATAATAAATCACATTGATTGTATGAGTGAAGGCTAAAATTTCCTTCAGTTATTTTACATCTAATTCCTTTTAAACAAAAATTTAATTCATCTATACTTATCATAAGAATCTAAATTCAGTTTTTAGACATCTTAAAAATTTAGTTATTTAGGAAGGCATTGCATCTAAATATAGATTTTCCCCTTCTTGTTTAATATTTATTCTTAAATTTTTGTACCATTTTAGAAACTTTATTCTATTAAGGTTGTATTTTTCTAATATTAATCTCAACATCATGTTTTATGATGACAATTCCATTTTATATTTAATAGAATTATTTTTCAAATGATTTTCAGTTTTCACCTTCATTTAATATGGCCTTTTATTAAATATACACAATTAAAATGATGACCCCATTTAGAATACATTATATCCATTAATTTTCTAAGATCCATAGATCACTTAGTTTTGACCCAAATTTGGTATGAAACTTATAAATTTATCTATTTTGGTAACTTATTATTCCAATCATATCATATATGACCTTTCATGGTTAAATAGTTAATTATTGGACTAATTCATCATATGGATAAACTCAACACTATTACTTTCATATATTTTCTAAAGGTTTCCAAACAAGGTGTAACTAAAAGAAAATTCCAAATACAAGGAACATAATTATTAATGTTTATTCACTATGTTCTTTCAATAAACATGATATTCTAGGCGAAATCTATTTTTTCCTGAGCATACCCTATTTAATTATCGAGTTCTTGAAAAGTTATCTTTTTGGAAGTAATTTTACACATAGTGTTTTTAAAGGATATTTAATCTCATTATCTTATCTCTTATTATTCCATTTACTTGTTTTATGTTTTTGATGATTTTTTTGAATCATCATTCCTTTTACCAAATCAACATGTCGAAACCATATAAATGTGAAACACTTTACACAACTCATAGATTGTGGTACAAAACGAAATTAAAATCCAACTGTATTTACATATACCAAAATTCATTAGATTCATAAGGTATATAAAATACCTTTCCTGTAAAATATTAGAATCATATGAAATCAACAATCCCTCCAAGAGTAATCAATGAGTGATAGGTATTAAACCTTACTTTTTTAGATAGATCCTAATCTCTTAGGACATTGAGTGTCACACCTCGACCTTTGAATTTTTTTTATTTTATTATTTTCATGGATTTGAATCTTTTGGTTGTGGTTCAGGTTGAGCCTCAGTTTAAAATTTTTAATTTTAAAAGTCTCAAATGGGTTTTTGGCCTATGCATGGTTTGAGAATGGTTAGGGTAAACCATGTGGCCTTGCCTAGGTAATTGTGTGGTCTATGTTGGGTGTCTAGTAGTAAGGCGTATGGGTTGTGAACAGTTTGGAAAACCATGTGGAAATTGTGTGGTTTGGTTCTATAATCAGACACAGACATTATAGATGATTAGTGCACTATTTGGAAACCATGTGGCCAGACCATGCATATGCCCCCTATTTCGAGTAGGGTGCGCACAGTTGGAACATAGTCTAAATGACCATATATCCAAACCGTGTAGTTTTCTCAATGTTAAAAATAAAATAAAATAAAATGAAAATAAAATAATGAAATAAAGTAAAATTTAATAAAGTGTTTTAATAATAATAATAATAATGATGAATATTATTATTATTGATATTATTATTATAATAATTATTATTATTATTCAGTAAGGTTTTTAATTTAATTTTCTTTTTCTTTATTTTTCTTTCATTTTTCTTTGTTTCTTTATTTTTTCTTTCTCCCCTTCTCTCTGTATCACATGACTCTTCCCTCCCCTTCACCTTTGACACACGACAAGCCCTCCATTTTGGATCCCTCTCCATAAACTGATTCAAGGCTGCTTCTTCACGATTATTCTCGAAATCTGAGGTGAGTACTTCTCCCTCCTTCTTATCCTTTGCTTTGGCCATTTTTGGGTCTTCTATCACCATTTTTCATTCAGTCGTCACCCAGGTTGGCATTTGATCCAGATTTTTGTTGTTCTTCCAATATTAGGGTGTGCGAAGGCTTCCTTGGGACCCTTGGGTCCGTATTCTAGCATCTTCTACCGAAGGTGAGGCAGATGGGTTCAATTTATCTTTCATCCATCGATTGGGTTAAGGTTTTAAACCTTTTTTTTGTTTTAAACCCTTAATTTGATAGTCTTAAGGTGTATTCAGTCCCTAAACATGATTATAGGGAGTTTTAATCAACCTTGGTGGTGCACACACACATATATAGGTATATATATATCCCTCGAGTATATTCCCTCATGGAGAGGGGAATACATGATTTAGGCTAAAAGATATATATATATATATATATATATATATATATAAGGGTGTATGTGCGTATGAGTGCGGGGCAGTTTTGAGTGGTTACTGCCTAATTTGTCAAGTGCCAAAGCGTTTGACTTGGTCCAGTTTTTTTTGATATAGGTTCCCTATAACCTCACCTTTATTTTTGAATTCCATGATTTCTTAGCACTTTAAAAATATATATTTATATTTATATGGTATATATATATTCATATCAAAGGGTTTGGTAAAATTGATCGTGCCTCTTGGAATTGGTTTCCCATTTATTTACATAACTTGTTTAGATTTTTTACCAATTTCTTTTAAATGTGAAGTATCTTAAATGTTTTAGAATAGTTTTCTAAAATATTCCTAGATTGTACGGTGTATTTTTTTGTTCTTAAAGTATTTTGTTAAATGAGTTATCTAATTCTTAGCCTACTTGGCACCATTCATACATGATTTTAATTATTTCCATGGTTTTGGAAATGGTTTGGAAAGGTTTTCTAAATTTATTTGAAATAAATGTTATGTGAAATCCCAGTTGGTACTTTGTAATTTTTGGGAAATGAATACGGTTTTGGAAATATAAATGCTTGGTTGACATCTTGGTGTGTTTTGAGAAATGGTTTTGAAACTCAAATGATGTGACATCCTAATTAGAAATTGTTAAAGAAATGGTTTCTCATGTGAGTTTTGATGCTTGGATTATACCGTGCATGGGAATGTTATTTGAGAACACTAGAATTTTGGATGAGATCCTATTCAATGGATCATGCAAAAAAATGTTATCAGGTGGGTTTTATACCATAGTTTTCCAAGTATCATCATCGTCATCATCATTGGATTCTTGGGCATCATCTAGAGGGTTGAGTGATGATTACTTATCGAACCCGATTAGACAGGTTAGTACCCCTGGATTAGTTGAGAGGCCAGGTGTGATGTGCCACTAGTTTGGTCAGTTTAGGGTAGCCAGTTGGTTATTGAATATGGATTTTCACCATACAACGGTAGGTTTTTATGAACCGAGCACGTCTAGGGATTGCTTATAGGGATGTTTAGTAAATTCTCATGATAACATACTTGTATTTTCCTGTTTCTTTTTTTAGAATTTTTGGCTATTTGATCTCATATAACATTCACTTTTCTTTTCATATTTAAAATACCTATTATAGAATTAGTTTCCTTTTAAATGAATTTATTGAAATGAATTATATGTTTTAGAAATTGTTTGGAAAGTGAAATAAAAAGGTATTTTTCTTGAAAATAGCATCCTATTACTTATTTTGATAAAAGAATGGAAAAACCTATTTTTATATGTTATATTTTCAAACTAGAAAGAATGGATTTCACTTTATAGATGGGGAATAGGGTGTTGTTTATCTTTGGAATTACTACTGAGAATTTTAGTGCTCACACCTACTCTATATTTTTAGTTTTAGGTTCTTCTAGTTTTAAATCGCTCTCGAAGCTATCTTGGTTCTATGTTTGGTGGTGACCCATGAGGTCACATGGATGTACGTGTAGCAGTTTATTTATTTCCACGACGAGTGATTATTTTTATTGTTCAGTTCAATTTTAATTTATTTATTTATCTTTTTTTCATGGTACAAATCATTCCCAATAGTTTTATCTTGATTTCTGACACTAGTTTCTAGCCTAGGAGGATCGAGAACACCTCTTGAACCTTGTCTAAGATCAACTCAGGTGACTGGTTCAAGGTCAATCTGTGTTGGTTCATGAAAAAATGGTATCAGAGGATGACCGTGTTATTTGGGGTTTCAGGCAGTTGAACACTAGTACTGTTAGGACTCAGGAGCTAGGTACGGGAAGAGTATTGTGAACTCTTGCTTGTTCTAATCCTCGAGTTGCTAGGGGTAGTTCAAGATTTGACTATTTGGTTTTGTTTTGTGTTGGTATGGGATGACCAAGGGAGTAAGAAAATGTTTCATGATGGACTTACGTGGAGTAGTGACCCATGTGGAGCCTGAGTGTATGGTCTGAGACACTCCTAGTGGTTAGTTCTTTATTGAAGCATGGTCTGCTAAACCATGTAACTGAGTTAAGCATGAAAACTAGTTCCACATCTAGATGCTTTAGTGCAAGTGTTGTTTTTGGTTTGGTTTTTGTTGGCATAACTTTAAATTAGTTTTGGGGTTTTTTCTTGATTTATGAAAGGAGGATTGATTTTCAAAGGTTAGATTTAAAAAATAAAAAACCAGGGGTTATTTTTAGAATGGAAGGGAAATTGTTTTTAATTTTGAAAAGTTTTATAAAATTTGAAATTAGAATTATGTTATAAATGCTTGGTTTTGATGGTGAATGGATATGTGTGACCCTTAGTATTCCTTATGGTAGTTCACATATATACATGTGTGTATAGAAATTAAATGTTGGTATGTATGTGTGGAGGATATAATAGGAAGTGGGATGCACACATATGTGGTAGTTTATAGGATGTCGCAGGTGAATATTTAAAATTAAATATTTATCTTATAAATGGGGATTATTTTCCAAAGAAAATTGTGGTTTTAAAGGAAAAAACATGATGGTGTTTTGTATTTTTAAGCGAATCATATGGAATTATTTTTAAAATGGAAAATGAATTTTTATTTGAAAAGGGGATTAAATTTGAAAGTGGGTGAATTTAGAAAATAGTGATTTTCAAGAGAGGAATATTGGATTGTTTTTGTGATGTTTTTGTGGTTCTATTTTGGTTGAGATTTAATTCATCTTTGATTTGGTTTGCGATGTGTTGTTATATGATATTTTCGTTTGGTTAGTGATGTTATTTTTGGATGAGCTTTGTTTGTGTGATTATTTGGTCTTATATTATTTTTTTATTTATTGTATGCTTACCAAAAAGGTCCCAGATGTTTCTTATGTATTTCGGTATTTCGCCTTTCCCAGACTCCTAGTGGAGTGGTGCGAGTGAGTTCATTTTGGTTGTTTCCCATTTTATGTGGTAATCGAGGTTTGTTAGAGGTAATGGAGTGACTTGAGGAAGTTGAAAGATTTTTCAGAAACTCTAGAAGTGGTGAGGGTTTAAGTTGTTTTGAGTTTGTTTGGAGGTCTAACTTTGGACCAGTGGAGGGTTTTCGTCTCAGTATCATTGCAACTTGGGGTGTCATGGGGAGTGTTTAAGACAACTATTATCTAGTGATTTGTTCCCGAGGATGTAAATGTAAGGAAAGTGGTGGGTCTCATGAGTGTTTAGAAAGGTCAGTGGACGATGAAGGCTTATATTGACAAGAATATGGAGCTGGTTATCTTTTCTTCAGATGTAGAGTCAGAAGATTAGTTTGAGAAGTTGGTGGATGAGGAGTTTTTGGCTAAGTTGGGTTTTGAAATGGAGGCAATTGGAAGTTCAGTTTTTTTATTAGTGCTCATGAGGGTTCCCCATCTGGTGGAGGGTATATACCAAAGGAAAATTTCCCTGATAAGTCTCTTTTGTTGGTACCAAATTTTCATTCACCAGGTTGACCGCTTATGTTCTTATAGTGTGGCTAGTTCGGGCATTCAAATGCCATCTTGTGAAATTATCCAGATGCTTGATGATGATGTGGCTATCAGAGTCACTTGGGGAAGTTCTGCAAATGGATTCATTTAAAGGATATAGTCTTGGTTGGAGGATGTCAGCTACAAACTATGGGCTAGCATATGCTTCGAGACATCAATGTTCTGACCATAGGTCATGGAGTGAAGCTCTTCACACAGTCAAGAATCATTGGGAGTGTGGAGGAATTTGGTATGAAATTTATTCTTAGTGCTATAATGGGATATTTTAAGTCTCTATTATAAAGTATTCACCTTTTAAGGTTCCATTTTGTTGTAAAATTCTTAGAGAACTCATTTCCTCATTGTGGTATTTGTTTTTGAAATTTCCCTTTTGGATGTGTGAATGGTTCGGAGGCCTTGTGTCCTTGAAAACCTTTATAGTTGTGATTATGCATTCTGGTGGAAAACCCTTGAAAATTGTTCTCTTTTTGGATTGGTTCTAGTTCTAGGTTGTGCTCGTTTTAGAGATTCTTGCTTCTTGTGAAGGTGGTAAATTGTGGTTTGGCTCAACTCTCGCTTTAGGGTTTTTCGTTGGGGATCCCTTGTGGTGGATTTTGGTCTGTACGGGAGTTCCAATGTCAGTCTATGTTGGGGTTTCCAACTTTGGTTTGCATTGGTAGTTCTAGAGTTGGCCAGTTCTTGAAATCCCAAGTTTTATCTAAGTTGTTCAGTTCTTAAATGGCCGGGAGACTTCCCCTGGATATCATTGTGGTTTCTTTTTTACGTTGGTCGGTACTAGCTAATTTCTTGTGGTGGGGAGAACCCTTCTATTTCCCCCATAGTTATTCTCATTGTGGTTTCCCATAGATCTATTCGGGTGTGACTGGTAGAATGAAAGGTCACACCAAGTTCGTGGTTTCATTGGCCTTGTTCAATTTTGGCCTTGAGTTTGATTCCTTATTTGACTGGGTGACTTTTTTGGGGTAGAAAGTTTTTGAAGTGGGGGATAATTGTCACACCCCAACTGTTGTAATTATTTTATTTTATTCTTTTCTTGGGTTTGGATCTTTTGGTTGAGGTTTGGGTTGATCCCCGGTTTAAATTTTTGAATTTTAGAATTCTCGGGTGGGTTTTTAGCATATACATGATTTGAGCATGGTTAGGGTAAATCATGAAGCCCTGCCCAGGTAGTCGTGCAACCTGTGTTGGGTGTCCAGTAGTGAGGTTCACAAGTTGCACACAGTTTGGGAAACTGTGAAACAACCAAGCTGTTTGGCTCTATAACCAGAAAGAGGCACAAAACATGATCAGTGCACAGTTTGGAAACTATGTGGATAACCCGTGTGTGCCCCCTCTTTCTAGTAGGGTTCACACAATTGGCGTACTGTCTGACAGACCATGTAGCCAAACTGTGTGGATTTCTCAATGTTCAAAAATAAAATAAAATTCAATGAAAATAAAATATAGAAATAAAATAAAATTTAATAAAGTGTTTTAATAATTATAATAATGAATATTATTATTATTATTGATATTATTATTATTATTATTGTTAAGTTAGGTTTTTAATTTATTTTTCTTTATTTTTATTCCTTTTTTTATTTCTCTGCTTCTCCCTAAATTGTGTGACTCATCCCTCCCCTTCTCCTTCGACATGTGAAGAGCCCCCCTTTCAGATCCCTCTCCATTGACCAATTCAAGGACGTTTCTTCACGATTCTTCACCATATCTTCAAGGTGAGTCCATATCCCTCCTTCTCCTCCTTCGCTTTAGTTGTTTTTCATTTGAACGGAACCCTAGGTTGGGATTTGATCTATATTTTGGTTGTTATTTCAGTATTAGGGTGTGTGATGGCTTCCTCAAGACCCTAGGTCCGTATTCCGACATTCATCATTGAAGGCAAGGTGGTTGGGTTCGGTTTAGCTTGCCGCCATCGATTGGTGTAAGGTTTAAAACTTGTTGTTTTGTTTCATACCCATAATTTTATAGTATTAAGGTGTATTGAGTCCCTAAACATGATTATAGGATGTCTTAATCATCCTTTATGGTGCACACACACACACACACACATATATATCTCCCTCAAGCATATTCCCTCAAGGAAATGGGAATATATACTTTGGAATAAAGAATATATATATATATAAGGGTGTATGTGTGTGTGAGTGTGGGGTGGTTTTGAGTGGTCACCGCCTAATTTTTCAAGTTCCAAAGTGTTCAAATTGGTTTGATTCATTTTTGAGGTAGGTTCCCTATATCCACACCTTTAATTTTTAATTCCCTGATTGCTTAACACTTTAAAAATGTTTTTTTATATTTATGTGGTATATGTATTGATGTATATCTATGGGTTTGGTAAAATTGATTGCACCTATTGGAATTGGTTTCCCATTTATTTACATAACTTTTCTAACATTGATTACAAGTTTCATTTAAATTTGAAGTATCCTAAATTTTTTAGAATAATTTTCTAAAAGAAACCTAACTTTTAATGTTTATTTTGTGATTCTTAAAGGCTTTGGTTAAATGAGTTATCTAATTATTGGACCATTTGGAACCTTTCGTACATGATAAGTATTGTTTCCTTGGTTTTGGAAATCATTTGGAAAGATTTTGTAAATGTATTTTAAATAGATGTGATGTGAAAGCTCAGTCAGAAATTTGTAATTTTTGGGAAATGAATATGGTTTTGGATATATAAATTCCCGATTGACATCTTGGTGTGTTTTGAGAAATGGTTTTGAAACTCAAATTATGCAACATCCTGATTAGAACTTTCTAAAGAAATGGGTTCTCTTGTGAGTTGTGATGCTTGGCTTATACCATTCATGTGAACATTATTTGAGACCACTAGAATTTTGGATGAGATCCACTTTAGTGGATCATGCATGAGAATATTGTTGGGTGGTTTCTATACCAAAATTTTCCAAGTATTATTATGATCATAATCATCTCCATCATGGAATTAATGATCATCATCTAGAGGTTTGAGTGAAAATTACTTATCGACCCTGATTAGATGGGTTGGTACCCCGTGGATTAGTTGAGAGGACTAGTGGGATGTGCCACTAGATTGGTCAGTTTAGGGTGGCCAGTTCTTTATTTAGTATGATTTTTCACTATATGATGACATTAATGAGAATTGTGAGAAACAAATTAATGTGTCGCACGCTCCTCTGGGGTTTAAAATTTTTCGACTATAAGGGAGGCTTCGCCAAATATTCTGTCGTCGGTGGCATCTGTTCTAGCTCCCTTCAACCCTGGATCCTCACCGACTGAGCCTGCAGTTTCCTCCCCCTTGAAGGTACCTGATCCGCTTACCTCCCTGAGGGGACTCTCCTTTAGGGATTCCCTCTATGGCATGTCCTCATCGAGGCACTCTCCTTTGGTTCTAGAGGTTTCCATCGGCACTAAAACTACTCACCTGGAGGGTTCTGGGCCCTCTTTGTTCATTCATTTAGAGGCCTTCAACGTTGCTTAGGAGGGTCTCCATTGGACTCTCATGGCCAAATTCGGAGTGGTGCGTCCTCCGCTACTATCATTTCGCAACTTTTTTGGATCGTGGGATCTAGATGCGCTGAAAAAGGTCTCATCCTTGAATTGAAAGTCCTTCTGCATTGTCCTGCGCTCGGAGGAGGACTTCATCTCATCATGGTGTTTCACTCCCAGGGATTTGGGTATATGGAGGTTCACCTTGATGCGTTGGGATATGGATCTCCATCGGGGGAGGGATTCATCACGGGCTCCGATGTAGATATATATTTCTATCCTTCCCCTCCCCTTACATAATGGGGGTCTTCTCCAGGCTATTGGAAACTCTCTAGGCCGTTACCTATGCGCGGACAAAAGGATGTTTCTCTTCGTTGACCCATCCATGGATCGCATCTCCGTGGACATGGATCTAGCTACTCCCCTTACTGATCGGATCCAACTCTGTGTTCAGGATAGCTTTGACTGGAGTCAAGCCCTTGTCTACATATCCATGTTGTGCTTCTTCTCCTTCTGCCATCTCCAAGGGCACTCGCTTCCTATTTGTAGGAGGAAGCATCAGGTGGAGTTTGGGAAGTTTGTCTCACCGACCCATCACTTTTGTTCTCCCCCAGCTCCACCCATGTGGTCTGGCTTTGGCTCGGCTGCCTCCTCGTTAGGTCATGTTAGGGAAGTCACCCCTCCTCCTGATACCTTGGATGTGGTGGTGGTTTCGGGTGTCTTGCAGTATTTGGACCTGGTGGTCTCTTCAACTTAGGTTGTCTCTAAGGCTTCCTGCTTGGCCCTGGTCCCCTACTACACAACAGGTTGTCTTAGCTCCTTTGGGACCTTTCAGGAATGTATTGACTTCTCGTGGCTCAAGGAAGGTTCATTTCTCCTTGTCCTACCCCCAGCTCTCTACCACTTCTCCTTGAGGCGGGATCTCCTAGGGATGTGGCCTCTTCCTACGCATCACCTTCTCCCGAGGAGGCTCCCTCTGTGGAGCGCTTTCCTTGCCTGCGGGTTCTCTTGGGGATGGGTGTTTTAGTTGCACCCCTCCTCTTCTGCCTTCTCTGGTTCCTCCCCTACGTGAGGACACTACCGAGTCGATCTTTTAGGCTTCTCCCCAGTCAGTCCCTTCAGCCAGCCTTCTTCCCCGGTAAGGTCTTCTCCTATCATGGCACCTACAGCGCCCCATGCCTCCTTCCTCCCAGGCCTCCCCTCTAGCGCACTGGTGTAGTCTTCCCCTCCCCTGCCATCTCCTCCCTTGGATTTTATAGGGGAGAGGACCAGATTTCACATGAATCTTCAGAGATAGCCTTCCACTTCTAGCTCAGCAGTCGTGTAGCCTGGGGCTAATGCCAGACCCAAGTTGTTTTAATGTTATCCTTCCTTATCTAGAATGCTCGCAGCATGGAAGCTCGGGTTAAATTATACTTCATCATTAGTGAAATCCGTTCCAAAAGGATCTTGTTGGTTGCAGTGCTGGAACCTAAACAAGACAACATCAAGATTGGGGAGTTTTCCCGCAGGATTAGGATGTGTGGTTTCCTACATGCTGGAGATTCTGGTCCCTATGTCTGGATCTTCTGGAATGTGGCCATCAGTGTGAGCATGGTTCAATCCTCAGATTATTTTATCAGTATGGAGATCAAGGACGGTGTACAAACCTTCTTCTTCTCATTTGTGCATAGTAGTTGTGACATCTACGATTGAGCGTGTCTTTGGTGAATCTAGAGGCCTTCAAACACAAGAACCTCCCCTAGTTTGTGGGGCGGGGGACTTCAACGTGGTGGTAGATCCCACTAAGAATAAGGGTAGGGGGTCGTTTCCTCATTGCGCCAGCCTTGAGTTCAACCAATTTATGTCTCACAAAGGGTTGCTGGACATGGGGTTTTCAGGGAGACATTTTACTTTGTGAAACAACTAGAGAGGACCTCATCGCACCCAGTGTCAGATGGACTGCTGCCTGGCCAATGTCCATGATTTCTCCACCTTTCAGAATGCAAAGGTTTCTCACTTGGTTTGTATCTTATCAGACCACTCACCTCTTCTAGTTGATATCTTTCCTATCCAGGTTAAGAGATTTTACATGGCGTTATATTCCCTCTGGACTAGTTACCCAGACTTTCTGGATACTGTCAGTTCCTCATAGAATAGGTGCATGCATGAGAATCCATGGGAAAAGCTTTAAAACTAATTAATGCGTCTTTGGGATGATCTTCGGGTGTGGGTCAGTAGCCATACTATGATAATGTGTGATTTGAAGGGGATTAAGTCGAAGATTGATCACCTGGAGTCCAACCTGGAAGTGGCTTGTAATGAGGAGTTATTCAGAGAGTTGGTCACCAATAAAGATGCTCTGGTGGAAATTCTCTTCATAGAGGAGCGCGTGGCCCGTGATGAAATAAGGGTGATATGGATTCATGAGGGGGACCGTAACATATCATTTTTTCATGCATGCATCAATGAAAGACAAAGGAATTCTAGATCCAATTTAAGGTTTGAGGATGGTTCTTATATAGATGACCAAGCCACGGTGGGTGGCTTGGAAGTGGCTTTCTTCAGAAGTTTGCTTACTGGAGCTAATACGAGGATTACCAAGGGGTACCCACAGGGCCATGAAGCCATCACAGATATCATTCCTAGGGTAATGTCTAATCATGAAAACACTCTGCTTGTGTCCTTACTGTATGAGGATGAGATTCATTGGGATACTATAAACCTGAACCCAGATAGCGGTCTGGGCCCAGATGGGTTCTCGAGATCCTTTTACTGTGCCTCATGGAGCGTGATCAAGGAGGATGTAGTTCTCTCCATTAGAGACTTATTTTTAGGGGGTACTCTTCCTCGAGCAGCCATCACCACCACAATGGTTCTCATTCCAAAGGTCAAAGATCCCTCCCTACTCCACCATTATCTCCCCGTGAGTATGTGCAATTTTTCATACAAGATCCTCACCTCAACTCTTAACAACAGACTTAGCCCCTACCTTCATTAATGAGTCTCCTAAAAGCAGCATGGCTTCATTAAATAGAGGTTCATTCAAGGGGAGATTACATTGGCTCAGGAGATCATCGACGACTTCAACATGCGGGTTCATAGAGAAAATATGATGATCAAGTTGGACATTGATAAGGCCTACGACAGAGTGGAGTGGGCGTTCATCATCAAGGTTTGGTCAGGTATGGGCCTATCTACATGGGATGTGGATATTCTTTTCTGATGCTTTAGCTCTGCATGGATGGATGTACACTTCATGGGTTAGAATTATGGTTTCTTCAAGACTGTACGTGGTGTGAGGCAGGGGGCTCCTCTCTTACTGACCATCTTCGTTCTTTCACAGGACGTCCTCAGTCATCTTATCAACAGGGATATCTCATAGGGAACCATCAGGCCCAATCAGTGAAACCCCAGTACAAGGAATATCTCTCATCTAATCTTTGTATATGATTCTATTATTTTTATGAATGTAGGTATGCGATCTGTTTGAGGGTTTAACAGGATCCTTGAAGACTATTATCGATGGAGTGGGCAGGCTATCAATCACACCAAGAGAACCATCTATGTCCCAAAGAGAAGCTAGGATAGTAGGGGTGGATTCCATGAGCATGCAACTTGGCATGCAATGGCGATCCTTCCCCATAGATTATCTCAGTGTTTCGGTCTCTCCTAGTAGGATGCGTATCCTACACTATGAAGAAATTATCAGGAAGATGACCAGTAGAATTCTGAACTGGAAGAACCACTTTCTGTCTTTTGGAGGCAGGATCACCCTAGATAATAACATCTTATCTTCCATTCCTTTACATGAACTTATGGACTCCAAGGTTCCTAGGGGGGTGTTAAAGCACAACTAATTTTTTCCTATCGACCATTTAAAGTTCCAATCCTCTGCTAATGTGTATAGCAGCACTCGGGTCGAATCCTCAACGATGATACTTTTTTAATAGTCAAATGTTTTTAGTTGATTGTATTTTGATTGGAGGGGGGGGGGAGGGTTGTTTTTAGAGATTAAATCAAGTGATTAATTATTTGTGTTTGATTTAAAAATTTGATAAAGATTGGGGTGAGTGCATTTTTAGGGAGTTAAGTTTGTGATATCCTTGATCTTTTCTTTATATTGCATTTAAATTAACACCCACTTCACAAGATAATGTTGATTGGAATTCCTAAGTGTTAAGGCTTTAATCAAATAATTAACATAACTTAGGGTTCTAATATCAATCAGATCTTGTTGATGGTAGTGTATTTATGGTTCCAATAATCCATGGAAACCACACTTTTAAACAAAACAAGTCATTAATCCATGACATGTTAAGTCCAACATACACAATGTTAAATTAAAGAATACTCATCGTGAAAATACTCTCAATCACTTAACATCCCTAAATTATAACTCACCCTAATTAGAGATTTACTCATCCATTAAAATGATGATTAATCTAGTTATAATGATTATGATGATAAATTAAGAAGATAAGAAAAAGAAAGGTATAATAAAAGAGTGGTGCGTCGAACTCACACACTAACGATGATGATAATTAAAAACAATCTTTAGATTGAATGAGAAATAAAAAGAAGGGAAGGGGATTCAAATGTATTTAAAATATTTTAAGAAAATAAATATTAAACTATATAAGGTGAAGATAATAATATATATTGAAAAAGAAACTTTAATTAAAATAGAATTAAAAAAAAGACTTACAAGATTACAATAATGAAGAACACAAAAGTAAAAGGAAACAAAGAGAGGAGGATGAGTATCTCAAGTGAAAAATTGAGTATGGAAGGTCCTACCAAGCCCTTGGAAAGGATTTGGTCATACCAATATGTGTTCCTCTCTTCTGAAATGACAACTCCTTTGAAGGAGAGTAGGGGGATGTATTTATAGCCCAAGGAAGTGGACTATTTTCATTCCCAATCTATCCCTACACTTTCATCACCAATTTGGATATTAATATTGCCAAATCTCTAGATATAATCTTCTTAAAAGTTTTATAAAATAATGTTTTCCGACTTATCTCAAAATTTGGAGTCATTTGGAATTATGTATCCAAATTTATGGCGGTTTTATTAAACAAAGTTAAAATGTCCACTTCAATCCATACTTTTTAGAAGGCCGAAATGTGAATGGGTTTATCAATAGGAATATGCCTTCAAATTCGAACACTTTTTCAACAAATTCGGCTATCTATACCTCCTATTTAACACTGAAAAATATCATCTTTATTTGATGATTACATCATGAGATATGTCATGAATACTGTATTGATTTTATTTCCCGTCTAGAATGGTGGACTAACTTTAAATGAATAATTTGGCCCCCCTGTATTTGGATTTGGGACTTGAAATTTTTATCAATTACTCATTAAATTTTCTCCCAAACGTTTGAGGAGAATGAATGAATTTTCATTTCTGGATTGATCCCAATAATTCAATATTCACGGGTGGGCTAGTTTCTTCACAAAATCTGTGAGATTTCTTTTGTGGTCCATATAACCCTTAAAATGGTAGAATGGGATAATGATTCCTTGTAATGATATGTGTAAAATTGAATAAGTCATAAAAAAAATAAGAACCACACAATTTGAATTATTAGGGTGAGAGTTATAAATAAAACAGTAAACTAACTTAATTGGACTACTTCTAAAAAATGCTCAAAAATTATACTTTGTATTAAAACATTAATATTTCACACAAATTATGAACATTTCATATAAAATCAGTAAAGGGAGTATATAAAAAGTTATGAAAATATTAATAACATAAAATCCCCCACACTTAGTCTTGTGCATGTCCTCATGTGCAACAAATATAAAAAACAAAAATTACAAAATCATTTTCACTCACCAATTTTTTTTTTAAAATTTTGTTTTCCCCAATCAGGGGAGGTTTAGAAAATTTCAATCATCCATATTTAATTCCACCACAATTTTTTACAGAAACAATGTTCCAAAAACAATTCATTTTTTCCATGATCAAATTTAGAAATGGAAAATGTCGGCACACAAAACTTACTCCTCTCAAGATGATAAAATTAATTTATGGAGATTCACTCATCCACCAACCAAAATAAAAAGTATTAGAGTTTGTAAAAGATCTAAGCTTACACTCCCTATCCAAAGTACTCAAAAATCAAGAGGTCTTTTTAGGGGTTTTTCTGTGGCTATGGGACATTAGGAAGATGATATACAAAAGATAGGAAAATGGGGTAAAATGCCAACATGGAAAAAGCAATGCACATTTTTTTTGAAATGAGACATGAAAGGAAATGGAAACACATATTTACAAGGGAATGGTTGTGTGAAGAAAGACACAAGATAGGAAGAAATTTTTTAGGGGATTATAAGATGAAATATTTACAAAACACAAAACTTCTCCCAATAACATAAGTGTTCTTTATTTTATTTTATTTTTCAAAAGTTGAACTTGGAAAAGATCTCACACTCATATCCCAACCCATGATTGATATTATCATGAAACAAATTGTAATAGTTATAACAAGATCAAAGGTTTAGAAACAGTAAATTTTGACCTACCCAAGAAATAACACATTTTTTGTTTTGTTCTTTCTTTTTTAATTTTTTTGATTTTTTTTGATTTTTTTGAGCACTTGTCAATAAAATTTACAAAATTACATAAATTAAAGTAAAATACATTCCCCAAAACACACTGAATGAAAACCTCTCCCTCACACTAAAATGGATTCTTTCTCTCAAGCATATGATAACTCGTTAAAACCAATAAAAGGGAACCCAAAAAATGAAATCCATTCCCCCCACACTTAAATTTAAAAAAATTATGCAATGAAAATCCATGTTGATATTGGGTGGGATGAGGTATTGGGCTTGTAATGTGGCTATCAAAGAAAAAGTTTTCATAGGATCGAAGGGGCTTTCAAAGGAGGATTAATGTATAGTTAATGGGAGGCTATTTGGCTATTAGAATTCTCATGTGGTTCATAAAATGCCTCTATCATATTAATGCACACGACAGTAGGAAATTCAGCTCGATGGTCCACAAACTCAAGACTCACAAGTGAGGTTTAAAAACAAACATTTTGAAAATATGGCCATAGTTAGACTTGGAATGAAATATAATGTTGTTCCTCATAGTTGGGGAAAATAATTTTCTAAATAAAAAAGTGAGCATTAAAAATTTATTAGTTTTGGCACAATATTCTTTATCCAAATATATGATGAAAACACAAAATTTTTTAGATGAAACCATGTCTTTTGACTCCCCAAAATGGTTGGAAATTTTTTGAAAATTGAAGGTGAGTAATCATGACTCTTGTTTTTCCATTTTTAAGTGATTTTTTTTGTTTTTTAATTTTTTAAGTTTTTTTATATTTTTATAAAGACACACCTACAAAAAAAAGAAAGAGTAAATACATAAAAAATGTGATGAGGAAAGTGGTAAAAAAACAAAATGAGAATGAGGGAGGAAGAAGAAGAAAGAGAGAGGGGGTATTTAAAGGGAAAGAGGTGCCCCTAATTTGGATTTTGGTGGGTTGCCATCTCCATCCAGTGGTGAGTCAACTGCAGAAGTTGAGGATCTGATATAAGTTGATGTGGTTCTAGGATTTAGTGTCCTCTCATGGTGATGCTTTAACAAATGTCCATTAACTGTGAATTTCTTTTTTGAAGAGGGGTCTTGGACTTGCACTACACCAAATGGGTAAACATTAGTAATAACAAAAGAACCTTCCCAACGATAATTAAACTTACCTGGGTGAAGTCGAAATTGAGAGTTGAAAAGAATTAACTTTTCACCTTTATGAAATGCCTTTCTCAAGATGTGTTTTTCATGGAGTAACTTATTCTTTTCTTTGTACAAATTGTAATTCTCATAATAATCAAGTCGAAGCTCCTCAAATTTAGCCAATTACAATAGTCTTTCTTCACCAGATTTTTCACAATCAAAATTACATGTTTTCACAGCCCAAAATGACTTATGTTGGATTTCAAATAGAAAATGACATGATTTAACAAAAACTAGCCTAGAAGGAGACATCCCAATGGGTGTTTTATAGGTAGTTCGATAAGCCCAAAGTGCTTCACCAAGTCTTTCAGGCCAGTATTTTATGGTGGTTTTTACAATTCTCTAAAGTACTCTTTTCACTTCTCTATTATAAATTTCATCAATGAAATTTGTTTGGGTGTGATATGCAGTTGATGTTTTCTGTACAAAACCATTCTTTTTCAAAAGAGATTCCATGGTTTTATTACAAAAATGGGTTCCTAAGTCACTTATCAAGGCACAAGGTGTGCCAAATCGGTGGAGGATGTGTGTCTTTAGGAACTCACTAATAGTATGTGAATCATCATTTCTAGTGGGTTTAGCCTTTACCCACCTAGAAACATAACCAACCTCAAGAAGGATATATGAGAATCCATTGTAAGGGGGAAATGGTCCCATGAAATCAATTCCCCAAACATCAAAAACCTCACATAAAATTAAAGGATTTTAGGGAATTTCATTTCTCTTTGAAATTGTGCCAATCTTTTGGAAAGTGGGACATGATTGACAGAACTCATGTGAGTCCTTGAAGAGTGAAGGACAAAAGAATCCAGAGTCTATGACCTTTCGAGAAGTCCTTTGTGGTCCAAAGTGTCCACCTCCGGGAAGTGAGTGACAGAATTATAAGATAGAGGAATGTTCATCTTCATCAACACATCTCATAATTACCATGTCTACCCTAGTTTTACAAAGTTTATTTTCTTCTCAAAAATAGTATTTTGAATCACTTTTCAACTTTATTTTTTGTTCTTTTAAAAAAAATTCAGTAAAAACACCATAAACCAAGTAATTTACAATTGGGGCATACCATGGTATTTTTGGAGTGAGAGATGAAAGGTTCTCAGTTGGAAATTCTGGATCAATTATTTCAAAATGATAAGAATTAAAAATTATACTCAAGTGATCAACCACAAGGTTTTCTTTTCCTGGTCTATCTTTGATTTCAAGGTCAAAATCATGGAGCATTAGGATCCATCTTATTATCCTCGGTATGGAATCACTTTTCTTGAGTAAGAACTTTATAGAAGAATGGTCAATGAATATGATGATTTTGGCACCGAAGAGACAGGTCTAGAATTTATCTAAGGCAAAAACCACTACTAAAAGTTCCTTTTCAGTAACAGTGTAGTGATATTGAGTTTCATACATTGTTTTTGAGGCATAATAGATTACATGAGGAATATTTTCTCTTATTTGACCTAGAATAGCCCCAAAGGCTCTATCAGAAGAATCAAAAATCAACTCAAAGGGTAAGGACCAATCTGGGGGTTGGATTATTAGGGTAGATGTAAGATCAATTTTGAGTTCAATGAAGGCTCTCTTGCAAACCTCATCAAAATGTAAAGTGACATAATTTTGTAGCAACTGAGTGAGTGGGAGGGAAATCGTACTGATGTTATGGATGAATCGCCGATAGAAACCAGAATGACCGAGGAATGAATGGATGTATCGAACAGAAGTGGGTTCAGGAAGTGATTGGATCACTTCAATTTTGGAAGGATCAACTTCAATACCCTCTTTTGAAACTATGTTCCCTAGAACAATCCCATTTTCAACCATGAAGTGACATTTTTCAAAATTTAATACAAGGTTACACTTGAAACACTTTTAAGCGACTAGAGAGAGTGAATTCAAGAAAGATTCAAATGACTCACCATAAATGTTAAATTCATCCATGAAGACTTCCATGCAGTGTTCATTGAATTCAGAAAAGATACTCATCATACACCTCTGGAATGTTGCAGGAGCATTGCAAAGGCCAAAAGGCATTCTACTATATGAATACCTTCCAAAGGGGAAAGTGAATGTAGTCTTTTCTTGGTCCTGATATGCGATTGGGATTTGGAAGTAGCTGGTGTATCCATCAATAAAGCAATAGTGTGACTTCCCAGCTAATCGTTCTAGAGTTTGATCAAGGAATGGAAGAGGGTAGTGATCTTTTCTTGTTTCAACATTCAATTTTCTATAGTCGATGCACAGACGCCATTTTTTCTTCACTCGAGATGTGACTACCTCTCCATGTTCATTTGTGAAAATAGTTATCCCACTCTTTTTAGGTACAACTTGAATTGGACTAACCCATTCACTATCAGAAATTGGGTAGATAATACCAGATTGAAGAAGCTTGGTGATCTATTCCCTAACTACCTCAAGGATGAGTGTATTGAGTCTTCTTTGTGGTTGTCTAATTGGTTTGGATGACTCATCAATATGGATGTGATGCATGAAAACTATAGACTTGATTCCTGGTATGTCATCTAGGGTCCAACCTAAGGAATTTTTGTTTTCTTCTAACACCTGAACAAGTTTGGACTCCTCAGTTTTGGTAAGTGAAGCGGAGATAATGAAAGGATAAGAGTGATCATGGAAAAGGAATGCATATTTTAGGTGTTTATGAAGAGGTTTCAGATTAGTATCATCTTTCATTTGTGGGTTAGACAACTCAGGAATGGAGGAAGGGACTTCAATTGCTTCAGATTTATTTTCCTTAATACTATCCAAGGTGGAGTAGTAGAGATCAGAGTTGATGTCAGATTCAAGAGAGTTTTCAAGATCCTCTATATTGATAGAGTCTATGAATGAGAGGTCAACATCAACTTCACCATTTATAACATGGTTAATAATGGTGCATATTTCACAAGATCCTTTGTTATTAGAACATGAAGAGCTTGATGGATTGAGGTTCAATTGACTCTTAGAAGTTTCCTCAGAATCATGGATTGAGAATGCAGAGTGATCCTCATATGGGTATCACATGGCTTGGAAAATGTTGAACTTGACCAGTTGGTCACAAAATTCCATGGATAATATGCCTGAATGGACATCAATTTTTGTTCTAGTAGTCATGAGTAATGGTCTTCTTAGAATTAGGGGAGATTGAGAAGAGTTCGTCTCACCTTCCATGTCAAGGACATAAAAATCTTCTGGGAAGATAAGATCATTAACTCGAACAAGGACATCCTCAATTATTCCCTCACGACTGGTTGTGCTTCGATTGGATGACTGAATGACAACACCCGTTAGGTGCAAGGGACCTAGACCAAGGTTGGAGAATATGGATTTGGGCATGACATTAATTGAGGCTCCTAGGTCTATGAGTGCATCATCAAAGTTGGAACTTCAAATTTGGCATGGAACCGTAAAGGTCCTTGGATCTTTGCACTTTATGGGAATAGACTGTTGGGTGGAAACATTTTCATAGGTCCTAAGTTTTCTCTTGTGGGTGCAAAATTCTTTAAGAAACTTGGCATACTTAGGGATTTGTTTTATGGAATATAAGAGGGGAATGTTGACTTCCACATGTCTAAACATGTCAATCATTTCAGGATTAGGTTCAAAGTAATTCCTTGGTTTAGAAACATCTTGAGGAAAATGAATTGGATTCCTAAGTGGAATGGAAGGTGGAAATATAATGGCTTCAGATTCATTTTCATGTTTCTTTTTCTTTTCATTTTCTAGGTCAACATTCAATGGAGGGTTGGGGTAATTTTCTTGAGGAATATCAATTTTATTTCCCAATCTAAGTGCAATTGCACTTACATTACCCTTGGGGTTGGGTAATGGTTGAGCTGGGATTTGAGAAGAATTTGATTATTATTGTTGGCTCAGGTGGGATGCAAGTTGACCAATTTGGGTTTCAATGTTTTTGAGGATGGAACGGGTGAAGGAGGAAGGATCTTCCACTGTACTTTCCCATGGTTTCTTGGAAGAAGAGGCTTGTCCCGAATTGGGATTAACTTGATTTTGGTTCTTGGGAAAGCGATTGTATTAGGTTGGGAATTGGGAAGGCTCACTAGGATAGTGGAATCCAGGAGGAAGAGGAGGATTGATCCTTTGAGGTTGAGAAACAAAAGGGTAAGGTTGTTGGAAGTTACCAACACTATGACCATATTAGAATTTTTTGGGGTTTTGATGAGGGTATTGAGGGGGATGAGAAATGGGATTCCCATATCTCAAGTTAGGGTTATATGTAGAAGAGAAGCGCTTAGAATGGGGTTGGTTTATGTTTCTAACAAACTGACCTAATTGTTGAGGGATGGGGTTCCGCTGAGCATATACTGCATTGATCTCGATTGGTCCGGATGAATCAGATGGTCCATCTTGAAGTTGTGGACATGTGTCTGTTGGATGAACTAGTGAGTTGCAGATTCCACAGTTTTTGACAGGTCCAGGAAACATTGATTATGGAGAAGATGAGGTTGAGGCTTTGGTAGCCACAACTAGTTGTTGCACAAGACCTTTAAGTTCACTCATCTACACTGTCATCTTGTTTATCTCTAAATATTGACTATCTTGGGCTTGTTTGACTTGATCATGTGCTTGAGTATGGAATTGTTGTGTGTTTGCAGCCATCTTACTTATGAGATCTCTTGCAGCTGTGGGAGTTTTATCAACAAGAGCATTGCTACTTGCAGCATCAATGAGAGTTCTCTACATAGCCAATAACCCCTCATAGAAGTATTGGATCAAGAGTTGGTCAGGGATTTGGTTGTGTGGGCAGGTTGCAATAATATTTTTGAACCTCTCCCATTATTCATGGAGTGATTCACTTGGTAACTGACGGATACCACTTATTTCTTTTTGGATAGAAGCAGTACAAGAAGAAGGAAATAATTTCTCTAAGAAGAGTCACTTCATGTCATTCCATGTGGTTATAGAACCAAGAGGAAGATAGTAGATCCATGACTTGGCAGAGTTAGCTAGGGAGAAAGGGAATGCTTGAAGTTTTATTTGTTCATTAGAAACCCCTTGTGGCTTCATGGTAGAGCACACCACTTGGAACTCTTTAAGGTGGAGATGCAGATCCTCACCGACTAGCTCGTGGAAATAAGGAATAGATGAATCAAACCTGATTTGGGTTCGAAGTTAGCCTCTATGTTTGGATATTTAATACCAATAGGTTGGTAATTCATATCAGGGGAAACAAGTTCTTTAAGATTTTGTTCCCTAGGATTAGCCATATCTAGTTCAATTGGTTGGACAATGACTAGTTCTTGAATGAGTTGATTATCTCTAATGTTCCTCCTAAGTTGGAAAATAGTTCTTTCAATTTTAGGGTCAAACAAATCCAAGGGATTGTTTGGGAGGCTACAGGGCATTCAGAGAGATGTTGGAAGGAAATGGAAGATGGGGTTTTCTTTGTGTTTTTTTCTAGTTTATCATTTCTATGAGAAAGCAGTTTTTTCTTTGTGTTTTTTTTTTCAATTTTTTCAATTTTTTTACAATAACCAGAAACCAATGACTATATAAAGAACCATCCTGGAAAATGACACCATTTAAAAGCATGATCAATTGTCGCCAATCAATCGTTCAAAGTTCCAATGCTCTGATAATGTGTATAGCAGCACTCGGGTTGAATCCCCAACAATGGCATCATTTGAAAGCGTGGATGATTGTAGCCTATTGACCATTCAAAGTTCCAATGCTATTCTAATGTGTATAGAATCACTCGGGTCAAATCCTCAATGATGATACTTTTTTAATAGTTGAATGTTTTTAGTTGATTGTATTTTGATTGGGGTTTTTTTTTCAGAGCTTAAATGAAGTTATTAATGATTGGTTTTTGATTTAACAATTTGATAAAGATTGGCGGGAGTTCATTTTTAAGGAGTTAAGTTTGTGATGTCCTTGAGATTTTCATTATATTAAATTTAAATTAACACCCACTTCACAAGATAACATTGATTAAAATTCCTAAGTGTTAAGGATTTAATCCATGCCTTAACTTAACTTAGGTTTCTAATCTCAATCAGAGCTTGTTGATGGTAGTGTATTTATGGTTCTAATAATCCATGGAAACCACACGTTTAAACAAGAATACTCATCGAGCAAATACTATCAATCACCTAACATCCCTAAATTATAATTAACCCCAATGAGATATTTACTCATCCATTTATATGATTAGTAATCTATTTATAATGATTATGATGATAAATTAAGAAGATAAGAAAAAGAAAGGTATGAGAAAAGAGTGGTGCGTCGAACACACACACAAACAATGATGATAATTAAAAATAAACTTTAGATTGAATGAGAAAGAAAAATAAGAGAAGGGGATTCAACTATATTTAAAATATTTTAAGAACATAAATATTAAACTACATAAGGTGGAAGAGAATAAGAGATATTGAAAAATAAACTTGCATTAAAACAGAATTACAAAAAAAAAGACTTACAAGATTACAACAATGAAGAACACAAAAGTAAAAGGAAATAAAGAGAGGAGGAAGGGTATATCAAGTGAAAAATTGAGTAATGGAAGGTCCTCCCAAGACATTGGAAAGGATTTCGTCATGCCAATATGTGCTCCTCTCTTCTGAAATGCCAACTCCTTTAAAGGAGAGGAGGGGGATGTATTTATAGCCCAAGGAAGTGGACTGTTTGCATTCCCAATCTGTCCCTCCACTTGAATATCCAATTTGGATATTAAGAAATACTAATATCTATATATCATCTTATTCAAAGTTGTATAAAATAATTTTGTACGACTTATCTCTAAATTTTGAGTCATTTGAACTTATGGAGCCAATGTTATGGCGATTTGATTAAACAATGATAAACTGCCCATTTCAATCAATACTTTTTAGAAGGTCAAAATGTGAATGGGATTATCAATAAGAATATGACTTCAAATTCAAACACTGTATTCAAAAAATTCGGCCAACTATATCTCCTATTTCACAATGAAAAATATTAGCTTTATTTTATTATTATATCATGAGATATGTCATGAATACTGTACTAATTTTATTTTCTGGCCAGAATGGTAGGATGAGTTTAAATGAATTAGTTAGGCCTCTTATATTTATATTTGGGCCTTGAAATTTTTATAAAATACTACTTAAATTGTCCCACAAATGTTTGAGTATAATGAATGAATTTTCACTTCCAGATTGATTCTAGTAATTCAATCTTCATGGATGGGCCAATTTATTCACATATTATGTGGGCCTTCTTATGTGGTCCATATGAACCTACAAATGGTATAATGGGACAATGATTATTTCTAATGATATGTGTAAAATTGAATAATTCATCCTTAAAAACAAGAACCACACAATTTGTATTATTAGGGTGAGAGTTATAAATAAAATAGTAAACTAACTCCATTTGGCTACTTCTAAAAAATGATCAAAAATTATACTTAGTATTAAAACATTAATATTTCATTAATATAAAATCAGTAGAGGGTGTATATAAAAAGTTATGAAAATATTAATAACATCAGGATGATCACAAGGATTGATCCTATCCTCTCTTATTTCATTTGGAATGCTCATGAGGAGGGGGGGAAACACTGGGCGACTTGGGATAGGCTTGCAAAGCCAGTACAGGAGGGAGGAATTGGTGTCAAGAGCATCTCAGATACGCTGCATGGCATGCGGGTGAAGTTGGCATGGGAGGTTATTAAGGGGTTCACACTCTGGGGTAAGTACATGGCTTCCCAGTTCAATGGAGGGGGAAACAACCCCAATGCTCTCAAGTCTCCACTTTGTATGGATGCTCTCTCCCACATGTAGGCCCTATAACCCTTTTATAGATGAATTTTGGGGGTGGGGGACATCTCTTTATGGCACCAAAACTAGGTTGGGTCTATTATTGGGTTTCTAGGATTCCCCAAAACCCAAATCACTTTAAAGGAGGCAAGAAGGTGCCTAGATTTCATCAGTGCGGTGCTGGACAACACACAACGCCAGGATTTTGATATGATCAACCCCTCGAATGACCCGGACCGCTGTGTTTTCACTGCATCGTCTTCGGGTATGTTCTAATCTAAGGATTATAGGTGGGTGAACAAATAGTGAAAACTAGAATGAACCATGGGGTTCGACTATTTGGGTTAAAGATGTCCCTGTGAAATTCAATTTTCTCCTCTAGCGCATTAGAAATAGGGAATTGGCTACAGATGAGAATGTGAAGCGATCCGACATCAACTTAGCCTCCCGTTTCCTGTGATGTAGGGTTCCCAAGGAGGAAAGCTCTGGAAACCACTTTTTTAGTAGTGAATGGGCATGCTAGGTGTGGCGGGATTTTGGAGACTTCACTGGATTTTCTGTTGCGGCGTTGAGGGACCTCCCATTTCTTGATTGGTGGTTCCATGGTGCTGGGGGAGGTGGCCTGGAGAGGAATTCCCATTCCACGATTCTCATCTCGGGCTGATGGTGCATTTGGATGGCTCAAAAACAAGCCATGTATGAGGGGTTTCAATGCGCTGGTAGGACTCTTATGGCTAAGACTAGTTTTATCCTCCTTGATCTGGTTCGCTCATACAACAAATGGAATGAGGCCCTATCTCTTTGATTTGTTCAAGCATGCCTTCCTGAGAGGACTCCTCCAAATCCTGGCCACTAATTTAGATAGCATCCCCAACCGTTTTTACTAAAGCTCAACTTTGATGGCTCTTGCTCCTCAGACAACATGAAGGGTGACAATGTGGTTCCAGATCCTATAGGGCATATCTTCCTTGCTTTTTATGATCATTTTGGCAGGGGTAATTCCCTCCTGGTTGAGGCCATGGCCATGCTCACGAGTCTACATCTCTGTAGCCATCGGGGAATCACTCGGGGTGTGATTGAGACCGATTCTATCATCCTCCACCACTCTATGCACCATAACCACAGCACCCCCTAGTCGGTTACCTATATTCTAAAGAGATGCAGTAACATCATCAGTAGTGACACTATCTTTTTTCACACATGGCACGAGGGGAACATGGTTGCAGATTACCCAGCCTCGATGGAATTGTAAGGTCTCAGTGTGTTTTCTCTTACGAAGGTTTTTTCCTCTTTTAGGGAGGAACTTGATCAGAGGGGATTCTCTAGGTCTTCATTACTTTAGACCCCCTTAACTCCTTTCTTTCCTTATGGGTTTCCCTTTGTCCCTTTTTTGCTTGTACCCTTCCTATGATCAATAAATAAATGATGATGACCATACGCCGACAGGCAGTTCCAAACCAATTATGTCCATGTATTTCTTCTAGAGATGTTTAGGAAACACCCATGATAACATACTTGTATCTTCCTATTTCTTTTTGTGGACCTTTTTTTCTATTTGATCTCATGGAACCTTAACTTTTCTTTTCATATTTAAAATACCTATTCTAGGATTAGTTCCTTTTTAAATGAATTTATTGACATGAATTATATGTTTTAGAAATTTTTTGGAAAGTGAAATAAAAAGGGGGTTTTCTTAAAAATAACAGCATGTTACATATTTTGATAAAATAGTGGAAAAAATTATTTTTATATGTTCTATTTCTAAAAAATGAAGTATTAAATTCACTTTATAGATGGGGAATAAGGCATTGTTTATCTTTTTTTCATTCATACTTAGAATTTTGGTGCTCATGCCTACTCTATCATTTCTGTTTCATGTTATTCCAGTTTTAGATTGCTCTCGGAGCAAGCTTGGTTCTATGTTTTGTGGGGACCCATGAGGTCACATGGAGGTATGTGTAGAAGTTTATTTATTTGCTCTATGAGTGCTTATTTTTATTTTTCAGTTTTATTTTCATTTATTTATTTATCTTTTTCTCATGGGAAAAATCGGCCCCAACGACTTTATCTTGATGAATGACACTAGTTGTCAGCCTGAGAGGATCGGGAATGCCTCTCAGGCATTATCACAGATCAAATTGGGTGATCGGTTCAAGGATGAACCTGGTTGGTTTGTGACTGTGAGCAGTCTAATCTAAATTCCCCCAACCCTTGGTTCTTTACAAAAGAGTATCCTTAATTTCAAAAAAAAACACATAATTTGTATAAATTGTAATTAACTTCTTAATTCAAGATCATAGCCCTATATAATGAAAATTGAAGGTATAAGAATATGAAATCTATTATCATACTAGGAATTTAACTTCTTAGATTCATGTATGATTATTTAAAGATTTAGTTCAAACACATTTAATGTAAAACATATGTCAATATAGAATATAAAATGTATATTAATGAATAATAATGACGTAAATAAATAAAATAAAAAATAAATAAATAAATTTAGGTATGAGATAAACATTTTTAATCAATTCACAAATAAATTATAAATTATTTAAAATTTAGGTAATTGATAACCATGGGAAAATCACTTTTATCCAATATGGACATTTCATACTATCATTTACATGGTTTTAATATAAACTCCTTTATATTTCAAAATATGTGTCATTTTATGATCAATCTTAATATCCAATAATAATCATTTCAAATTTTATGTAAATATATTATATAAATTAAATATTAAATAATTTTCAGAATACGGTTACTAATAAAAAAATTTTATATTTACCTTTATTATGTAACCATAAACGAATATAAAATATTTTATATTATACTTTATTTTAACAATTTAAATCAAAATTAAACCAAGATCACTTATACCCTATTTTTTTAAGGTTCAAATCCAACCACAGATCCGATGTTGTCCCTCTAAGCTCAAGGTGATGAAGGTTTTTAAAATTTTTAGAAAAAAAATTATTTTCCTTAAAATTATACTATAATGGAATATCCCCATGACATAGTTCAGGGTCTTTTGGTACAATGGATACAAAAAGAATATTTTTAGAGATAGTTATAGGTTATCTATGTCATTTTGAGGTGAGGTCATTTGACTAAGACAAGGAACATTGTGTCAACCTTTATCCATTTTGGATAACTTGTTTCAGGTTACCATGTTGTTATGAAAAAAATACATGTCCAATACTACTACACAATGGTATAAACTCATGGTGGAGACTAACCATGGAATAGAGACCAAATGAACATGACACTTTTAAAATGGATATAAGACACTATGTTTCCATGATTTTCTATCTTCACTTGTAATAATAATTTCACATATACCATGGAAAAGTCATATAATATTTATAATAAGAACAACCATTTTCAAAGTTGACTATTTAATTTACTTATAATTAAAAAAATAGAAGCATCAATTTTTTACTAGGATATATCATCATCCCTAGATAACTTAGTCTAGATTCCTATTTTGGCTAGGGTTATACCATGTAAATTGAAAAACTATTTTTTATATTATTATTATTTGTGCATTCAAAAATCAAACCAAATAGTGGGGGATTTAAAATGATTCCACTAATGGGTTGTTTAGAGATAACCATCAACCAAATATGGTGAAGGAACAACTCCAAAAAAAAAAGATTTATCCAGTTATTTTTAATAAATAATAAAACAAAGAAAGTGCTTTTTACCATTCACCCATTGGTCCAAGATTTTTTTTTGATTTATATCACTAAGAAGTAACCTATATTTTCCTTTCACATAGGGTATCCATGCATTTGAAAAATATCTTGATTATAATTAAGAATCCAATCCTATTTATGGTCATCTAAAACATTGGTATTAAAGGATAAAGGAGAATAAGATTTAGACATCGATTCAATATTAAGGAGTTATAATGGGAGTTTCACAAATACATATCTGGATATATCCCCCTTTATATAAACCTCAAGAAATCAAATGTCCACCTTATATAAATTTGGTGATTTTATAAATACTTTATATATTTCAACTCATTACAAATTTTTGGTCCAATGTCTAAAAATCCATTTTTCATATAAAATAATATTTCAAATATTCAAACTCCACTTAATATTAATAAAATAAAGAATAGTGGATCATTAAAAACAAAGGAAAAATAATGGAATAAAATTTTCACATTATCAGATACCATGTGAGGATATGTATTAAACCATAATATTTTGACTTTCACTATATCATGGTCTGGACATTGATACAGAAAACATTTATTCACTCTCACCATGATATAATGATTATCATTATACCATGATCCAACCTATAGTGTATATTTCTCCATTAATTTAAAAAACACGTTGTAGGATAGAATTGTGTTTTTTAGTGTTCACTAATATCTCACTATAAAGACCAAAACTATAATGATCGTGTCTCAATTGAGACCAAACACTTAGGACCACATTATCAATTCACTTCATGAGGTATTTCTAATCTTTCACAACATGTTAACTCTCAAAACTCCAAGCGATCATCAATACCCCTCAATGATATTCAATTTTGATTATTTATATAGATAGGATGTAATAATTATGTATGTGATTTATGGGTTTCAATATTTTTAAAATTAATTTATGAATGAGAAGGGAAATAAAAATTGTAGTCATAAAGGATTACTAATAGTATTTATTTCAATAACATGGTATTTACTCCACAAAATCTACTAAGAATCTCCATGGAACCCAACTCCCAAAAATAGAAGAATAATCCAAAATTCATAATTCCATTAATAAACACCCAGTTGTGTCATTACCCATCCAAAAATATTGATGATAAATTATGAATATTACTAAACATCTTACCATTCATTTCGTAATTACCAACTATTAATATACTCTTATAGAAACTTGATTTTTAATATTTACTTGTTAATTTGAAATACAGTTATCTAAAAAATGAATGAGAATCCTATTTATACATATTCATATAATTTTTTACCTGGGGAAATGATTAGCCACTAAATGAGGATAATATTAATTGTTAATATATATAATATTCATGTGCCTTATTATTCATAAACACCATTTTAGTGCATTTTACACTTTGAACATCATTTCACATTATGATTGTAATACCTTCTTAAATTGCACTATTATGTGGTACATTTTTTAACATCATTTGAAGTACCCAATGATTCATCTGATTATACATATTTTAATTTGATATTTTTGGAAATTGATCTACACTCCAATATGAACATTCATTCAGGGATCAATGGAGAATTCATGGAAGAAGATGAGGATATTTTGTGATGAAAGGAAGCAATTCCAGAGAAGGCAGATTGGATACTAGCCCATTGATTAGACTGTGGGGCTCAACATACAGGCCCAATTAATCCCAAATTTTGTGGGATTCTAGAATACATTCATAGTAATAAATAACTCTTCATGAAAAAATGCTAATTCGTCCTCTATGGTGGTCATTAAGGCGGACCAAGTTAGAGATATAATTCTGGGCCAGATTTTGCTGCCCAGAAAAACAGTCCACTAAATTTGTCATATCTCAGAATCGGAAACTCCAAATGGGCCCAAATGGTTCAGGGTGTTAGAGGACGTCCTGATATCCATTTGATTATTCTATGTCCCACTCCGGTTCGTCCATATAGAAGGGATTTGAGACGCGTCTATTCCGTAAAGGAAAGATGGCTGCCACCTCGGGTCAAGGGTGGAAAAATCAACTCTCCCTTACTTTCCACCCACCTATGGCCTACCAAAATTAATTGAGGAGACTTGGACTATTTGAGTATCGACCCAAGGGCTCAAAAATTCCTATTTAAGGTAGTGTTGTTGGAGGATTAAAGGATCTTTGGTGCTTGGATTCGTTGTAGTGTTATGCTGCCGCTTTGTGTTTGTAATCACATTTCTTTCTCATGTAAGTTGTTTAATTCACCTTAGTTTCTTAATAAAAGTTCTTCATTTACTCTTATTATGTTCTTATACTTATCAAGTTGATACCGTTGGTTCAAGGTGTGAATTTATTCATACCATACTTTATGATATTTATCACACAACAGAGGAGTGATCTTTTTTGTTGTTATTGTTTTTACTTCTTCAATTCCACCCTTGTAAGTCTACTTCCCGCTTCCGTTGAAGACATGTCATCAATGGAGGGACAACTCTTTTATGGGTTAATCCAAGGGAGTAGAAAGGTTCTAGATTGGATGTTATTTATCACTCCAATAATGGCTAATAACTTCTTTTAAATGAGATTTTTATTTGATGATTTTAAAACATCTTCATCCTTATTGAATTTAAGGTCACACATTCAAGTGCTAATACGAACCTCTACCTTGGAGTGCTCAAAGCTTTGATCCTTCAAGTGTATAGTTGATTAGTATTAGGGTGTGTAGGCATTAAACCAGTAAGTGATGATTTCGTTTGATCTTCTTAAATGAATCCATCTCAATTATAAGAAATTGAAATCATTAAAAAAGTAATTCATCCAATCCACCCCGAGTGATAACCTAAGATTAACTCATTATTTTAAATTGAATTAACTTAAATCTATCAGATATCTTTAAAAACCATCCAAAATCAATCCATGTTTGCCACTTCATAGTCGAAAACAGTCCATAGAATGTACGTGTCTATAGGTTTCTTCTTAGGTCTCTGTGGATTCGATAACCCAAGCTAAACTACAAGGATTGTCTTACCTTCTTCTCTTGGGTAAATTTGAGAGAGAATAAAATTTTGGCACCATTTACGGGGACCCAAGTAAGTCATATAAACACCCATTCTATTCTCCCCCATTTCTTCTTTTATCATCCAAATTCTCTTATCTTGTCCCTTTCTCGTTTTTTTTCTTTTGGCGCATGTCCGCCTACACCCGCGATCAATCAAACCGTCTAGTTAGGGTGGATAGTCCTGGGGTTTGGGAGTCAAGTACACCAAGGGAACTAATTCAATTAGATCCTAATCTTCCTAATACTCTAGAGTCCAAAATTGAGCCAATTTCAATGGAAGGTCTTCAAAGAAACCAACTCATAAACCCGGGTGGGAACCAAAATGGAAACCCAAATGAGGTAGCCCCAAACTTGGGGAATGCGATGGATCAAATCATGAATGACTACCTCACACCTTCCTGGACCAATTCCCCCTCATGCATTAGACACAATTCCCATGGATATTCCAACTGCATCTTTAAACCCCATGTCCTAAACCACCTTCCCACATTCCATGGAATGGAGTCCGAGATGCCATACCTGCACATTAAGGAGTTCAATGACATTGTAGAAACCATATGTCCCCCACATCAACTAGAATCAGCTAAGATGAGGCTATTTCCTTTTTCTTTAAAGGATCAAGATAAAAATTGGCTAAACAATTTGAGACCATCATCCATCAACTCTTGGGACCAACTACAAAGAGAATTCTACAAAAAATACTTTCCTCACCACAAAACAATTTCACTTAAAAAGAGTATCCAAATTTTTTTTGAAAAAGAGGTAGAGTCATTCTATAAAACATGGGAGAGGTTCAAAGACACTCTAAACATGGTACCACCCCATGGTTTATCTATTCCTGAACAAGTGAGAATTTTTTATGAAGGGTTGGGTCTGGGGAACAAACAATTCATTGACATGATGTGTAATGGAACATTTAAAAAAAAATCCCCAAATGATGCTTACGAGTATCTAGAAAGCCTTTCTGAACAAAACCAAACATGGGGAAATTAACCTTATTCTAAAAAGCCACAAAGAACTACTGGAATTCATACACTTAGAGAAGTGGAAAGCCTTAGGGCTAAACTCGCAGCACTCTCTAGGAAGGTTGAAGAGATAGACCTTAGGAAAGTCCATGAAATCCAAACTGTTGACCCTGTTTTCATAATTTGTGACAAACATGACCATAAGACAGAAAACTAGCCAACCATTCCATCCATCAAGGATGTTCTCTTAGGAGGACCCCCAGCGGAAGAAAATGCTTTGAACTTTCAAAAGCCTCAATACCAAAACACCTTCAACCAAAGGTATAACGACCACCCAGGCTTCCGCTGGAAAGATAACCAACAACCTAGACAACCACAGGGACAAAATCCTTACCCCATCAGAACTACCAAACCCATAACCAGTTCCAAACCCAACCTATCCAATTCCAACAGCCACCGGTCCATTTTCAACAAACCATCCCACCTCCAAAATATCCCCCTGGGATAAACCAATCTACTCAAGAACCAACCCAAACTGTTCCACAAAGCCTACTAGAACAACTATGCAAACAAATGGAGAGGATGACCCCAGAAGTATCTCCCCTAAAACAAGAACTTCAAACCATCAAAACTGGAAAGGAACCCATGCCTACTCAGGCGGTGCCATCCTCAAATTTAAGGGGAGATTCAAGTTGTGCTCAAACAACTCATGAAAAACTAAAGGCTGTGGCTGTTTTAAGAAGTGGGAAATCAATTGAGAATCCTGAAAAACTAATTCAGAACCCACCTAAAGATTCAAACTTGGATGAAAATTCAAATGAACCACAAGATCAAATTGAGGAAACTGATAACATTTTCAAGGAAACAACTCTTTAACAAACGACCCCACAACCTGCACCATTTCCTCAATGCATGAGGGGGAATCCCAAGCCTGAAATGAGTGAAACATTGAGGGAAATCTTTTCATAAGTCAAGTTGAACATACCCCTTCTCGATGAAATCCAAACCATACCTTCCTACTCAAAGTACCTTAAGGACTTGTGTACTTTTAAAAGAAAATTTTCACATAAAAACCAAGTCCTTTTGGAAGCTAATGTGAGTACCACCATTCAAGGGACCATTCCTCCTAAGTTGAAAGACCTGGGTTTCCCTTACATCAATGTTGAACTAGGAGAAAGCAAAGTTGTCAAGGCCTTGTGTGACCTAGGTGCTAGTGTCAATCTCATCCCATATGCTGTTTACTGCCAGTTAGGCCTAGAATAACTCCAACCCACATCTGTCACACTTCAACTTGCCGATCGTAGCATTAGGGTTCCAAATGGGATTTTAAAGGAAGTTCTGGTAAAGGTTGAAAACTTCATCTACCCTTCTGATTTCATTGTCCTTGACAACCATCCAAACTTAGGAAATAAGGAACAAACCCCAATAATCCTTGGTCATCCTTTCCTTGCAACAATCAACTCTATTATCCAAGTCCGAAATGGGAACATGACCATCACCTTTCAGAATATGAGTCTAGACTTGAACATCTATAATGCAACCTCACAAATAGGGGATGAAGAGGACATTCATGAAGTAAACATGATAGGAAGCATTGATAATTAATCCATGGAACATCAAGGAATATTTGATGAATGTTTAAGTCAGGATGAGATTGATTTCCTTTGTTCATATAAATGAAGTTTATCTCCTTGGCTTGAATCATTTTCAAATTGATCCTATGATGAAGTCTTAGGTCCAACAATCAGTGAAACCTTTCAAGAAACCACTTTCATAGAGACCCCTCTAAATTCCTTCCCTAAATCTGATCAAGCCAATCTAGTAGCTGAAACTTCTACATGTGAGGAATCAATCCTATCTGAAACTCTAAAAAAAGAAATTGATCTTGATCCAATGTCCCAATCTTCTGCTGAAATTCTAAACCAACATGATCTTGAATTGAAGGAACTTCCTACTGCACTAAGTTATGCCTTCCTAGTGGAAAATCAAACACATCCTATTGTCATTTCCTCTTCTCTTGAATCCAATCATGAGAGGATGCTTCTAGATGTCCTTAGGAAGCATAAGAAAGCCATTGGTTGGACCCTATCTGATATTCCTAGGATTAGTCCACTTATCGGGACTCATAGGATTGTTCTAGAATATGATTCAAAGCCATGCCGTCAGCCTCAATGACGACTCAATCCTAATCTCATGGAGGTAGTAAGGAAAGAACTTCTGAAACTGTTAAAAGCTGGTATCATCTATCCCATAGCTGAGAGTGAGTGGGTGAGCCCAATTCAAGTGGTTCCAAAAAAGGCTGGAATCACAGTGATAACAAATGAGGATGGAGAGATTCTTCCAACAAGGGTGAGTAGTGGATGGAGGGTCTGCATTGACTATAGGAAGCTAAACTCATTCACCAAGAAGGATCATTTCCCCTTACCATTCATTGACCAAGTCCTTGAGAGAGTGGCAGGTCATGCCTTCTAATGTTTCTTAGATGGGTACTCAGGGTACACTCAAATTGAGGTCTCCCTAGATGATCAATGGAAGACTACATTCACATGTCCTTTCAGAACCTTTTCTTTCAAGCGCATGCCCTTCGGGTTATGCAATGCCCCTGGAACCTTCCAACGGTGTATGATGGGAATCTTCTCAGACATGGTAGGGGATTTTTTTGAGGTCTTCATGGATGACTTCTCTGTGTTTGGGGATACTTTTGAGGGATGTCTGCAGAATGTAGAGAGAGTCTTGTAAAGATGTGAAGAAAAGAATCTGGTCCTAAACTGGAAAAAATGCTATTTCATGGTTAAAGAGGGACTTGTTCTAGGCCATCTGGTCTCGAGTAGGGGGATTGAAGTTGATAAAGCAAAGGTTTACATCATTTGTCACCTTCCATCACCCAAAACTATCAAGGAAGTGAGGTCTTTCTTAGGACATGCCGGTTTCTATAGAAGATTCATCAAGGAATTTAGTTCAATCTCCCGTCCCCTTTGTGCTTTGCTGGTAAAGTATGCTCCATTTGTTTGGACCGAAAGCTGTGAGGGTTCATTCTCAACCCTCAAATCCTCTCTCACCTCTCCTCCCATTATGAAATCTCCAAATTGGAACCTTCCTTTCAAACTTATGTGTGATTCCAATGACTTTCTTGTAGGAGCTGTGTTAGGAAAACATTGTGATAAAAATCCTTATGTCATTGCTTATGCAAGAAAATCCTTAAATGATGCCCAAATAAACTACACCACAACTAAAAATAAGTTACTTGCTATTGTGTTTTATTTAGAGAAGTTTAGGTCCTACCTCTTAGGATCCCCCATCACTGTGTTCACTGACCATTCTGCACTAAAATACCTCTTCCAAAAACAAGATGCTAAGGCTAGACTGATTAGGTGGGTCCTTCTCTTATAGTAATTTGACCTCACAATCAAGGATAAAAAGGGAGTTGAAAATGTTGTAGCTGATCACCTCTCTAGGATGTAATTCAAATAAAAATCAAATCACCTTTCTGTGTCTGATTCGTTTCCTGATGAACACCTATACTTTGTGAGTGACTGCCCTTGGTATGATGATATAACAAATTTCTTAGTGACATGAGTCATTCCAAAATTCTTAGGGACTCAATCTCGAAGGAAATTTATTTATGATGTTAGACACTATGTGTTTGATAATCCATACCTCTATAAGTTCTGCCCTGACCAAGTCATTAGGAGGTGTGTTCCAGAATCTGAACAAGAGTCCATCCTTAAATTCTGTCACAGTGAGGCATGTGGAGGTCACTTTTCCTCTAAGAAAACATCTTCTATTATTCTTCAATGTGGTCTTTTATGGCCCACCCTCTCAAGGGACTCCTACACATTTTCTCAAAGTTGTCCTAGGTGTCAACAAGTAGGGTCCATCACAAAAAGGAATCAAATGCCACTCACTCCCATCTTAGTGGTTGAAATATTTGACTGTTGGGGAATTGACTTCATGGGTCCCTTCCCAAACTCTCGAGGATACCTCTATATACTCTTAGCTGTTGATTATGTCTCAAAATGGGTTGAGGACATTCCCACTAAGTCCAATGATCATCAAGTTGTGATTCGATTTCTGAAAGAGAACATATTTTCAAGATTTGGAATTCCTAGGGCTATAATCAGTGATCGAGGAAAACATTTCTGCAACCGCCCATTCTCTTAACTCATGTCTAAGTATGGTATTTCTAATAAAGTGTCCACTTCATACCATCCTCAAACCAATGGTCAAGCTGAGTTAGAGAATAGGGAGATTAAGAAAATTCTTGAGAAAACTGTCAATCCTTCTAGGAAATATTGGTCTGAGAAACTCTTAGATGCTCTTTGGGCATATCGTACAGCATACAAATCCATTTTAGGAATGTCCCCATATAGGCTGGTTTATGGTAAAGAATTCCATTTTCCAGTGGAGATTGAACATAAGGCCTTTTGGGAAATTAAGAAAATGGATTATGACCTCTCATTGGCCGGAGCAAAAAGGAAATTAGATCTCAATGAACTGGAGGAACTAAGGATAGAGGCTTATGAAAATTCAAGGATCAATAAAGCTAGAGTTCAAGCCTACCAATCTAGGAATATCAAGGTCAAACATTTTGAACTGGGAAAACCTGTGCTCTTGTATAGTTCAAAACTTCATTTACACCCGGGAAAGTTAAGGTCTAGATGGTCAGGTCCTTTCATAGTGCATCATGTATTCCCTCATGGGGTAGTAGAGATTCAAGATCCCACAAGTGGTTACATTTTCAAGGTCAATGGTCAAAGGTTAAAACCATTCATTGAATCATTCAATAAACAGGAAATAGAGGTTGAGTTAACTGAGCCAACCTATGAACAAGGAAAAAATTGATAGATTTAGGATCCATGTTGGGATAACGACGTTAAACAAAGCGCTTCATGGGAGGAAACCCATGGTTTTCAAGTTTCTTATCATTTTGTTGTTTTAATAAACTTTGTATTTTAAATATGATTAATTAATCATTTTTACATTTAAAAAAAGGACTATTGACCTGTTCTTCTATTATGAGTATGGATGGGTATGAAAGGGGAGCATCGTATTCATCCGTGTCACGCGGTGTGATCCCGGAGTAATACCTTACCCAG